>CM059437.1:43480310-43682810 GCA_030390025.1 Squalus acanthias | reverse complement strand
AGGGCAGAGACAGAGCAGAGACAGAGAGTGAGAGAGAGAGAGAGAGAGACAGGGCAGAGAGAGAGAGAGAGAGACAGGGCAGAGAGAGAGAGAGACGGGGCAGAGACAGAGAGAGAGAGAGAGGGCAGAGACAGAGAGAGAGAGAGACCGGGCAGAGAGAGAGTGAGACAGAGAGAGAGAGAGAGAGAGACAGGGCAGAGACAGAGACAGAGAGAGAGAGACAGGGCAGAGAGAGAGAGAGAGAGAGAGAGCCAGGGCAGAGAGAGAGAGAGAGACAGGGCAGAGAGAGAGAGAGAGAGACAGGGCCGAGACAGAGCAGAGAGAGAGAGAGAGAAAGAGAGAAAGGGCAGAGACAGAGAGAGAGAGAGAGAGAGACAGGGCAGAGACAGAGAGAGAGGGAGAGACAGGGCAGAGACAGAGCAGAGACAGAGAGAGAGAGAGAGAGAGAGAGAGACAGGGCAGAGACAGAGAGAGAGGGAGAGACAGGGCAGAGACAGAGCAGAGACAGAGAGAGAGAGAGAGAGAGAGAGAGAGAGACAGGGCAGAGACAGAGAGAGAGAGAGAGACCGGGCAGAGAGAGAGAGACAGGGCAGAGGCAGAGAGAGAGAGACAGGGCAGAGACAGAGAGAGAGAGAGAGAGAGAGACAGGGCAGAGACAGAGAGAGAGAGAGAGAGAGAGACAGGGCAGAGACAGAGAGAGAGAGAGAGAGACAGGGCAGAGACAGAGCAGAGACAGAGAGAGAGAGAGAGAGAGAGACAGGGCAGAGAGAGAGAGAGAGAGACAGGGCAGAGACAGAGCAGAGACAGAGAGAGACAGGGCAGAGAGAGAGAGAGACGGGGCAGAGACAGAGAGAGAGAGAGAGAGAGGGCAGAGACAGAGAGAGAGAGAGACCGGGCAGAGAGAGAGAGAGACAGGGCAGAGAGAGAGAGAGAGACAGGGCAGAGACAGAGACAGAGAGAGAGAGACAGGGCAGAGACAGAGAGAGAGAGACAGAGAGAGAGGGCAGAGACAGAGAGAGAGAGAGACAGGGCAGAGAGAGAGAGACAGTGAGAGAGAGGGCAGAGACAGAGAGAGAGAGAGACAGGGCAGAGACAGAGAGAGAGAGAGGGCAGAGAGAGAGAGAGACAGGGCAGAGAGAGAGAGAGACAGGGCAGAGAGAGAGAGAGAGACAGGGCAGAGAGAGAGAGAGAGAGACAGGGCAGAGACAGAGAGAGAGAGAGGGCAGAGACAGAGAGAAAGAGAGACAGGGCAGAGAGAGAGAGAGACAGGGCAGAGACAGAGAGAGAGAGACAGGGCAGAGACAGAGCAGAGAGAGAGAGAGAGAGACAGGGCAGAGAGAGAGAGAGAGACAGGGCAGAGACATAGCAGAGACAGAGAGAGACAGGTCAGAGAGAGAGAGAGACGGGGCAGAGACAGAGAGAGAGAGAGAGGGCAGAGACAGAGAGAGAGAGAGAGAGAGGGCAGAGACAGAGAGAGAGAGAGACAGGGCAGAGAGAGAGAGACAGAGAGAGAGAGGGCAGAGACAGAGAGAGAGAGAGACAGGGCAGAGACAGAGAGAGAGAGAGGGCAGAGAGAGAGAGAGACAGGGCAGAGAGAGAGAGAGACAGGGCAGAGAGAGAGAGAGAGAGACAGGGCAGAGAGAGAGAGAGAGAGACAGGGCAGAGACAGAGAGAGAGAGAGGGCAGAGACAGAGAGAGAGAGAGACAGGGCAGAGAGAGAGAGAGAGACAGGGCAGAGACAGAGACAGAGAGAGAGAGACAGGGCAGAGACAGAGAGAGAGACAGGGCAGAGAGAGAGAGGAGACAGGGCAGAGATAGAGACAGAGAGAGAGAGACAGGGCAGAGACAGAGAGAGAGAGACAGGGCAGAGAGAGAGACAGAGAGAGAGGGCAGAGACAGAGAGAGAGAGAGACAGGGCAGAGAGAGAGAGACAGAGAGAGAGAGGGCAGAGACAGAGAGAGAGAGAGACAGGGCAGAGACAGAGAGAGAGATAGGGCAGAGAGAGAGAGAGACAGGGCAGAGAGAGAGAGAGACAGGGCAGAGAGAGAGAGAGAGACAGGGCAGAGAGAGAGAGAGAGAGACAGGGCAGAGACAGAGAGAGAGAGAGGGCAGAGACAGAGAGAGAGAGAGACAGGGCAGAGAGAGAGAGAGAGACAGGGCAGAGACAGAGACAGAGAGAGAGAGACAGGGCAGAGACAGAGCAGAGACAGAGAGAGAGAGAGAGAGAGAGACAGGGCAGAGAGAGAGAGGGAGAGACAGGGCAGAGACAGAGCAGAGACAGAGAGAGACAGGGCAGAGAGAGAGAGAGACGGGGCAGAGACAGAGAAAGAGAGCGAGGGCAGAGACAGAGAGAGAGAGAGACAGGGCAGAGAGAGAGAGACAGAGAGAGAGAGGGCAGAGACAGAGAGAGAGAGAGACAGGGCAGAGACAGAGAGAGAGATAGGGCAGAAAGAGAGAGAGACAGGGCAGAGAGAGAGAGAGACAGGGCAGAGACAGAGAGAGAGAGAGGGCAGAGACAGAGAGAGAGAGAGACAGGGCAGAGAGAGAGAGAGAGACAGGGCAGAGACAGAGACAGAGAGAGAGAGACAGGGCAGAGACAGAGCAGAGACAGAGAGAGAGAGAGAGAGAGACAGGGCAGAGAGAGAGAGAGACAGGGCAGAGACATAGCAGAGACAGAGAGAGACAGGCAGAGAGAGAGAGAGAGACGGGGCAGAGACAGAGAGAGAGAGAGAGGGCAGAGACAGAGAGAGAGAGAGACCGGGCAGAGAGAGAGTGAGACAGGGCAGAGAGAGAGAGAGAGACAGGGCAGAGACAGCGACAGAGAGAGAGAAACAGGGCAGAGACAGAGAGAGAGAGACAGGGCAGAGAGAGAGAGAGAGAGACAGGGCAGAGACATAGCAGAGACAGAGAGAGACGGGGCAGAGACAGAGAGAGAGAGAGAGGGCAGAGACAGAGAGAGAGAGAGACCGGGCAGAGAGAGAGTGAGACAGGGCAGAGAGAGAGAGAGAGACAGGGCAGAGACAGAGACAGAGAGAGAGAGACAGGGCAGAGACAGAGAGAGAGAGACAGGGCAGAGAGAGAGAGACAGAGAGAGAGAGGGCAGAGACAGAGAGAGAGAGAGACAGGGCAGAGAGAGAGAGAGACAGAGAGAGAGAGAGCAGAGACAGAGAGAGAGAGAGACAGGGCAGAGACAGAGAGAGAGAGAGGGCAGAGAGAGAGAGAGACAGGGCAGAGAGAGAGAGAGACAGGGCAGAGAGAGAGAGAGAGAGACAGGGCAGAGAGAGAGAGAGAGAGACAGGGCAGAGACAGAGAGAGAGAGGGCAGAGACAGAGAGAGAGAGAGACAGGGCAGAGAGAGAGAGAGCCAGGGCAGAGACAGAGACAGAGAGAGAGAGACAGGGCAGAGAGAGAGAGAGAGACAGGGCAGAGAGAGAGAGAGAGACAGGGCAGAGATAGAGACAGAGAGAGAGAGACAGGGCAGAGACAGAGAGAGAGAGACAGGGCAGAGAGAGAGAGACAGAGAGAGAGGGCAGAGACAGAGAGAGAGAGAGACAGGGCAGAGAGAGAGAGACAGAGAGAGAGAGGGCAGAGACAGAGAGAGAGAGAGACAGGGCAGAGACAGAGAGAGAGATAGGGCAGAGAGAGAGAGAGACAGGGCAGAGAGAGAGAGAGACAGGGCAGAGAGAGAGAGAGAGACAGGGCAGAGAGAGAGAGAGAGAGACAGGGCAGAGACAGAGAGAGAGAGGGGCAGAGAGAGAGAGAGAGAGAGACAGGACACAGAGAGAGAGAGAGACAGGGCAGAGACAGAGACAGAGAGAGAGAGACAGGGCAGAGACAGAGCAGAGACAGAGAGAGAGAGAGAGAGAGAGACAGGGCAGAGAGAGAGCAGAGACAGAGAGAGACAGGGCAGAGAGAGAGAGACGGGGCAGAGACAGAGAAAGAGAGAGAGGGCAGAGACAGAGAGAGAGAGAGACAGGGCAGAGAGAGAGAGACAGAGAGAGAGAGGGCAGAGACAGAGAGAGAGAGAGACAGGGCAGAGACAGAGAGAGAGATAGGGCAGAGAGAGAGAGAGACAGGGCAGAGAGAGAGAGAGACAGGGCAGAGACAGAGAGAGAGAGAGGGCAGAGACAGAGAGAGAGAGAGACAGGGCAGAGAGAGAGAGAGAGACAGGGCAGAGACAGAGACAGAGAGAGAGAGACAGGGCAGAGAGAGAGAGAGACAGGGCAGAGAGAGAGAGAGAGACAGGGCAGAGATAGAGACAGAGAGAGAGAGACAGGGCAGAGACAGAGAGAGAGAGACAGGGCAGAGAGAGAGAGACAGAGAGAGAGAGGGCAGAGACAGAGAGAGAGAGAGACAGGGCAGAGAGAGAGAGACAGAGAGAGAGAGGGCAGAGACAGAGAGAGAGAGACAGGGCAGAGAGAGAGAGAGAGACAGGGCAGAGATAGAGACAGAGAGAGAGAGACAGGGCAGAGACAGAGAGAGAGAGACAGGGCAGAGAGAGAGAGACAGAGAGAGAGGGCAGAGACAGAGAGAGAGAGAGACAGGGCAGAGAGAGAGAGACAGAGAGAGAGAGGGCAGAGACAGAGAGAGAGAGAGACAGGGCAGAGACAGAGAGAGAGATAGGGCAGAGAGAGAGAGAGACAGGGCAGAGAGAGAGAGAGACAGGGCAGAGAGAGAGAGAGAGACAGGGCAGAGAGAGAGAGAGAGAGACAGGGCAGAGACAGAGAGAGAGAGAGGGCAGAGACAGAGAGAGAGAGAGACAGGGCAGAGAGAGAGAGAGAGACAGGGCAGAGACAGAGACAGAGAGAGAGAGACAGGGCAGAGACAGAGCAGAGACAGAGAGAGAGAGAGAGAGAGAGACAGGGCAGAGAGAGAGAGGGAGAGACAGGGCAGAGACAGAGCAGAGACAGAGAGAGACAGGGCAGAGAGAGAGAGACGGGGCAGAGACAGAGAAAGAGAGCGAGGGCAGAGACAGAGAGAGAGAGAGACAGGGCAGAGAGAGAGAGACAGAGAGAGAGAGGGCAGAGACAGAGAGAGAGAGAGACAGGGCAGAGACAGAGAGAGAGATAGGGCAGAAAGAGAGAGAGACAGGGCAGAGAGAGAGAGAGACAGGGCAGAGACAGAGAGAGAGAGAGGGCAGAGACAGAGAGAGAGAGAGACAGGGCAGAGAGAGAGAGAGAGACAGGGCAGAGACAGAGACAGAGAGAGAGAGACAGGGCAGAGACAGAGCAGAGACAGAGAGAGAGAGAGAGAGAGAGACAGGGCAGAGAGAGAGAGAGAGACAGGGCAGAGACATAGCAGAGACAGAGAGAGACAGGGCAGAGAGAGAGAGAGAGACGGGGCAGAGACAGAGAGAGAGAGAGAGGGCAGAGACAGAGAGAGAGAGAGACCGGGCAGAGAGAGAGAGACAGAGAGAGAGAGGGCAGAGACAGAGAGAGAGAGAGACAGGGCAGAGACAGAGAGAGAGATAGGGCAGAGAGAGAGAGAGACAGGGCAGAGAGAGAGAGAGACAGGGCAGAGAGAGAGAGAGAGACAGGGCAGAGAGAGAGAGAGAGAGACAGGGCAGAGACAGAGAGAGAGAGGGGGCAGAGACAGAGAGAGAGAGAGACAGGACAGAGAGAGAGAGAGAGACAGGGCAGAGACAGAGACAGAGAGAGAGAGACAGGGCAGAGACAGAGCAGAGACAGAGAGAGAGAGAGAGAGAGAGACAGGGCAGAGAGAGAGAGAGAGAGACAGGGCAGAGACAGAGCAGAGACAGAGAGAGACAGGGCAGAGAGAGAGAGAGACGGGCAGAGACAGAGAAAGAGAGAGAGGGCAGAGACAGAGAGAGAGAGAGACAGGGCAGAGAGAGAGAGACAGAGAGAGAGAGGGCAGAGACAGAGAGAGAGAGAGACAGGGCAGAGACAGAGAGAGAGACAGGGCAGAGAGAGAGAGACAGGGCAGAGAGAGAGAGACAGGGCAGAGACAGAGAGAGAGAGAGGGCAGAGACAGAGAGAGAGAGAGACAGGGCAGAGAGAGAGAGAGAGACAGGGCAGAGACAGAGACAGAGAGAGAGAGACAGGGCAGAGAGAGAGAGAGAGACAGGGCAGAGAGAGAGAGAGAGACAGGGCAGAGAGAGAGAGAGAGACAGGGCAGAGACAGTGAGAGAGAGACAGGGCAGAGACAGAGAGAGAGAGACAGGGCAGAGACAGAGAGAGAGAGACAGGGCAGAGACAGAGAGAGAGAGACAGGGCAGAGACACCGAGAGAGACAGGGCAGAGACTGAGAGAGAGACAGGGCAGGGACTGAGAGAGAGAGACTGGGCAGAGACTGAGGGAGAGACAGGGCAGAGACTGAGAGAGACAGGGCAGGGACTTGGCGAGAGACAGGGCAGAGACTGAGAGAGAGACAGGGCACGGAAAGTGAGAGAGACAGGGCACGGACAGAGAGAGAGACAGGGCAGGGACTGAGAGAGAGACAGGGCACGGACTGAGAGAGAGAGACAGTGCAGAGACTGAGGGAGAGACTGAGAGAGAGACAGGGCACGGACTGAGAGAGAGAGACAGGGCAGAGACTGAGAGAGAGACAGGGCAGAGACTGAGAGAGACAGGGCAGGGACTTGGCGAGAGACAGGGCAGAGACTGAGAGAGAGACAGGGCAGGGACTGAGAGAGAGACAGGGCAGGGACTGAGAGAGAGACAGGGCACCGACTGAGAGAGAGAGACAGGGCAGAGACTGAGGGAGAGACTGAGAGAGAGACAGGGCACGGACTGAGAGAGAGAGACAGGGCAGAGACTGAGAGAGAGACAGGGCAGAGACAGAGAGAGACAGGGCAGGGACTGAGGGAGAGACAGAAACTGGGGGAGATGCAGAGACTGAGAGAATCGGAGCCTGGGGAAGAGGCAGAGACGGAGGGAGAGGCTTAGATGGGAGGATAATGTACCGGGGGGACGGGCTTCGATGGAGGGTTAATGTCCCGGGGTGGGAGTGGCTTCGATGGGAGATTCATACAATTTATTTTTAAGGGGCTGTGATATCCCGAGAAGGTGGAGGAGAGATGAAACTGAATTAAATACAGTGCCCTCACGGCCTGCAGGTATGATGAAGGTGTTTGATGTTCTGCTTTTCAGTGCAACATCCCTTTAATAAAGGTGTTTTGTAGTTTCCGCCTTTCGCTCGGTGTCTGTACTCCATTTTACTGGTTCCTCACCTTATTTCTCACTCTATTTATTGGTGCTGAGTGCTGTAGTACAACATGGCTCCAGGACAAAGCCTTCCGCTTGATCGGCACCCCATCCACCACCTTAAATATTTACTCCCTCCACCGTTGGTGCACCGTGGCTGCAGTGTGTACCATCTGCAAGATGCACTGCAGCAACTCGCCAAGGCTTCTTCGGCAGCACCTCCCAAACCCGCGACCTCTGCCACCTAGAAGGACAAGGGCAGCAGGCGCATGGGAACACCACCACCTCCAAGTTCCCCTCCAAGTCACACACCATCCTGACTTGGAAGTATATCGCCGATCCTTCGTCGTCGCTGAGTCAGAATCCTGGAACTCCCTCCCTAACAGCACTGTGGGAGCACCTTCACCACACGGACTGCAGCGGTTCAAGAAGGCGGCTCACTACCACCTTCTCAAGGGCAATGAGGGATGGGCAATAAATGCTGGCCTTGCCAGTGACACCCACATCTCGAGAATGAATACAAGTACTGAGGCATGTAGAATTCGCAATATATCGCGATTTTATTAATAAGGAGAAAACACAGAGTTTCGTTCAAACAGCTTTTATTTCAGCAGAATGCTGTCAGGTTTTTCAAAGTGGACACAAGCAGCCTGTAAAATGGCCGCCGCACCTCATGGCGAAACATTCTAGACTTTTCGACAGGCAGACAAGATGGCGTTCCAATAAACATTTGTGCAAGATCGATTAAGATTCAGCACATTGAAGATAATACACGAGACATTATGGGTTTGCAGTATACACATAAATACTGAAATCGGTCTCCCAGGTACGAATGAAAGCTATTGTACCAAGTAATCAAGGGCCCATCCAAAGACATTAATATGTAAAATCCCAACGACTCTACGATGAGAGAGCCGTTAGCGGGTAGTTATACAAGACACTTGGAAGCCCCAAAACCCCTCCAGGGAGAACACCGACCGATTTAACAATGGGAGAAATATTAACAGGTACTCAGGCATTTACGAGTAGCCCTGAAACCCATTAAAAACGGAGATCACCTATACAAGACATTTGAGCGCCAAACCCGAACAAAAGAAAAGGCATTAAGGTTGGGCGGGAAACGGAAGATTTTGTACTATAATTACAAGCTCCAACCGTCCATCTTTCTCTTATCCGATTGACTCGTATCCTCGTGGCTGCTCCTGTGTTTTGACTCGCCGTCTTGTTCCTGCTTGCTTGGTGTCTCTTTTAAAAAGACTGTTGAACTTTGTGATCCGTTCGGATCTACCTCGTGTCGTGTAACGAAGACCTATGTTGGTAACTGGCATCGGAACCAAAGGCCCGAGACGAGATGAGATGAGATGAGATGAGATGAGATGAGAAGAAGACCATACTTATCGCCACGGTCAGTAAGCCCCGACCGCGCCTGTAGGTCAAATTGACATTTTCCTTGCCAGGAAGACTTCTTTGAACTTGCAAGAACGGACCTCGGAAGATTCTCCGTGAAGATATTGACTGGTCTGTGAAACCCATCAGGACAGTGCCTGTTAAACCAACCAACACAGATCTTCATCACAGCAGACGTTCCAGCCTGCTAGCCGGAGCAGAAGCAAGTAAACAAGTGGGGCCAGGAGACCCCCTGATCGACACGTGGGTGCTGCGGTGAAAACATCCGATCAGCTATTCGGAATTTCTCCGAGTTATCACGAGTGGTGAGCATGAGTCTCGAATCCTACGAATCTAGCTAGGACAGATATTGATAGGGGACGGTTTAAGTATTAAGGATACTTGTAATGTGTGCCCCTATTTACGGTGTGTCGTTCGTTCCTCGTTTCCCTAGAATTAGCTATATAACTGTGTGTAAGATTGTACTGTCATTAATCTGTGCTTATGACATGTATTTCGTAATCTTAAATATCATGCAATAAAGATTTTCCATTTCGTACCATTTAACCGAGTCTACATGAGTTTTATCTCCATTACTGCTCTCGCATCTAAGTCCAGTGTCTAGAACCGTAAGGGCGAGTGATTCGAACCACTCACAGGTGTGTCTAGTGCTCCCAGACTGGCTGGAGACCAGAACAGGCAACAAGGCCTAAACCCGCACTGACATACAGGCTGCACAGAGCCGCGTGAATCTCACAGGCTGAGAGACACGCACGCAAACCCTTACAGAAAATGGCGACCGCGGCAGGACACTGGCAGCGAGAGGGTAGTGTGTTAGACTTTGATATGACTGTACGAAATGTTATGCAGGAAAAGATTGTAGAATTCGCAATATATCGCGATTTTATTAATAAGGAGAAAACACAGAGTTTCGTTCAAACAGCTTTTATTTCAGCAGAATGCTGCCAGGTTTAAAGTGGACACAAGCAGCCTGTAAAATGGCCGCCGCACCTCGTGACAGAACATTCTAGACTTTTCAACAGGCAGACAAGATGGCGTTCCAATAAACATTTGTGCAAGATCGATTAAGATTCAGCACAGTGAAGATAATACACGAGACATTATGGGTTTGCAGTATACACATAAATACTGAAATCGGTCTCCCAGGTACAAATGAAAGCTATTGTACCGAGTAATCAAGGGCTCATCCAAAAGACATTAATATGTAAAATCCCAACGACTCTACGATGAGAGAGCCGTTAGCAGGTAGTTATACAAAACACTTGGAAGCCCCACAACCCCTCCAGGGAGAACACCGACCGATTTAACAATGGGAGAAATATTAACAGGTACTCAGACATTTACGAGTAGCCCCGAAACCCATTAAGAACGGAGATCACCCATACAAGACATTTGAGCGCCAGACCCTAAACAAAAGAATGGACATTAAGGTTGGGCGGGAAACGGAAGATTTTGCACTATAATTGCAGGCTCCAAACCGTCGATCTTTCTCTGATCTTATTACTCTTATCCGATCGACTCTTATCATCGTGGCTGCTCCTGTGCTCTTATCCTGTGCTCTTATTTCGTAACCTCGTGGCTGCCCCTGTGTACTCGTAGTCGGGCTCCTGCTTGCCTGTGGACTCTTTGAAAAAGACTGTTGAACTTTCTGATCCGTTCGGATCTACCTCGTGTCGCGTAACGAAGACCTATGTTGGTAACTGGCAGTGGAACCAAAGGCCCGAGATGAGATGAGATGAGATGAGATGAGATGAGAAGAGAGGAAGACCATATCCATCGCCACGGTCAGTAAATCCCGACCGCGCCTGTAGGTCGAATAGCCAAGTTTTCCTTGCCAGGAAGACTTCTTCGAACTTGCAAAGAAAATATCGTATCGATGATATTGACACCTGTGCTCGAAAAGTACCTGTTAAACCAACCAACACAGGTCTTCATCACAGCAGACGGTCCAGCCTGCTAGCCGGAGCAGCAGAAGCAAGTAAACAAGTGGGACCAGGAGATCTCCTGACCGACACGTGGGTGCTGCGGTGAAAAACATCCGATCAGCTATTCGGAATTTCTCCGAGTTATCACGAGTGGTGAGCATGAGTCTCGAAATCCTACGAATCTAGTTTAGGATAGATATTGATAGGGGAGGGTTTAAGGATTAAGGATATTTGTAATGTGTGCCCCTATTTACTATGTGCCGTTCGTTCCTCGTTTCCCTAAGATCGACTATATAACTGTTTGTAAGATTGTACTGTCATTAATCTGTGCTTATGACATGTATTTCATAATCTTAAGTATCATGCAATAAAGATTTTCCATTTCGTACCATTCAACCGAGTCTACATGAGTTTCATCTCCATTACTGCTCTCGCATCTAAGTCCAGTGTCTAGAACCGTAAGGGCGAGTGATTCGAACCACTCACAGGTGTGTCTAGTGTTCCCAGACTGGCTGGAGACCAGAACAGGCAACAAGGCCTAGACCCGCACTGACATACAGGCTGCACAGAGCCGCGTGAATCTCACAGGCTGCGAGACACGCAGGGTCAGAATCCCTTACAGAAAATGGCGACCGCGGCAGGACACTGGCAGCGAGAGGGTAGTGTGTTAGACTTTGGAATGACTGTACGAAATGTTATGCAGGAAAAGATAGCAGATTATGTGTTCGGAAAGGTTAATCTAACTAAGAAATGGATAAGTGAATTGTTAGCGGATAAAAGCCCGTTAGAGGCAGCCGAAAGGTGGACAGATAGTAAAGAACATAGAAAGACACTTGAGAAAGCAGTCTGGCTTATGTGTTACAAAAGGCAGGTTCAGATTTCAAACCAGACCATTACAGCGCTAGTAGCTCGAATCAGTCATTTAGAGGGAGAAATGGATGAGAAGGTTTCTGGAGGGGAGGTGCTCATTAAGAATTTAAATGAGTTGCACCAAGAAAGCCAGGAAGTCTCCAGTCACCTTAAAACAAGGATAGATTATCTCGAGTGCCAGGTCACTGAGGCAAAGTTAAATGAGAGCAGGTTAAAGGAAAGATGTGCCCGCCAAGCTGCCCAGATAAGAACTCAAGAAGAGAGCTTAACGGGGGTTAGGGCGGCATATAAGTTGGCCCTTGAGGATAAGTTTCAGGGAGCCGATCATAGCGCCTGCCAAAAAGAGATAGAGCACCTCAAAAAGGCCGTGAACAAAGCGCACGGCATGGTGTGCCTTATCAGTCCGTCAGCACACCAGCCGCTAGTAAGTGAGAAGTTTAAGAAATCCCCACCAAGTAAAGCAGAGGAAGTAGTAGCCACTGCGCCCTCCGCGCCACCCAGCTATTCGGAAACCTGGGTAAGGGAGGAAGCAATGGAAGAAACGAAAGAGCCCATTGAGAAAGAAGTGGAAAAGGGACCGTTGTATCCAGTAACGGGTATAAAAAGGGGCCCAAACAGAAACGGTGGGGAGGAACCAGGGGATCTCCTCGGCCAGCTTGTGTTGCCTCACAGCTCACACCAGCTGAGAGCTATGATAAATCACGTACGGAAGCTGACCGAGTCAGACGACCCTTCCGTACATTTCAGAGAAGTTGAGCAAGCCGCAGCCATTAACGGCTGCGATGATGGGGAGACAGCAAAAATGCTGCTGTTCTCACTAGACAGCTCAGTCCTCCAGTGTCTCTCAGGCGAGAGCAAGAGGGGAACCAAGAGTTATGAGGAAATAAAGAATGAGGTCCTGGAAGTGTTGGGGGCGAACGATGAAGGTCCGTTTGCTAGAGTGGGACAGACAGTGCAGATGGAGGGAGAACCCCCGAAGGTTTTTGCCGACAGACTGTGGCCCGTATATGAGCGCAGCTGTCTAGGTGCGCCCGAGCGCGAAGATGTGGAAGGCTTAGCTTTAACTCATTGGCTTAGGTGCATAATAGCCAACAGTTTACCAGCCGTCAGAGAGCAGGCAAACGCATGGTTTGATCCCAATGACCCCAACATTACGGAAGAGTCGGTCTTGAATCGACTCACGTTAGGATATCGCAATATAAGGGGTATGGCAACACGTCCCCTTAAGGGAAGAGTACATGAGGTACGACCCGCAGCCCCGTATCAAAGAGAGTGGCATCAGGAGGGTAATCGCGCCCCACAGGCAGGTAATGCTTGTTACGGGTGTGGGAAGACAGGGCACTGGCGCAAGCATTGCAGGAACCCTTGGAAGGATTCCAAGGATAAAAATCCCGCGGTCCGAGCCCAGGCGCCTGTCCCGGCTAAGGAAGCTAAGGCACCCACCCCTCCTGACGATCTCGAAGTAGTGTTAGGAGCCATGCGCAATCTAATCTTGAATGCGCGTGGACAGGTGGCGGTCGCAACCGGCCCCGTAGGTGCCGCAGGACCGTCTAATAATACCCCATGACTAGAACCGGCGCAGCCCGTCTACCTGTGTCCGCTTAGCTATGATGCGTGGAAGCGACCTTTGGTGGAGATGGAGGTAGAGAAACAGAGGGGTAGTTATTTGTTGGACACGGGAGCTTCTTGCACCATAATCCATACAGATAACCCTTTTGACTCGCCGCTATCTACCAGGGTCCCATTCACGTTAGCGGGGTTCACAGGAAAAGAACAGGCTGGCACGTTTTCCCTTCCGCTATCCATTCGTTTAGGAACACTTCGCCTTAAGTGGAAGTGTATACTGATGGCATGGCAGGAGGGGGGTGGAAGAGGTATTCTCGTGTCTGATCTCCTATCGGGACACGGGATCCTCGTGGACCTCAGAAATCACTGTCTCTGGGGGGCTAAAGGTGAAAAAGGCGAGGTAATAGTGATTCCGGGGGAGGAAGAAACAGGGGTCCTGTGTACCGTACAGCCATCCGGAGGCTACGACCTCAGGCTTATGGTCGCAGATGTCCCAACGGACATGCAAACGTACGTGTCAGATAATATGCACGCGTTTGCAACCCACAAGCACGATTGTGGGAGAGTGGTCGGGTTTGAGGTCAGCGTAGATGGGGACCCCATGACCCGACCCCAAAAGCAGTATAACTTCCCCAAAGAAGCAGAACCCGATATGGAGACAGCAATGTCCTCCTTGGTGCAGCAGGGCGTGTTGAGGCCGATAGCCACACACGTGAACTCCCCATTATGGCCGGTTAGGAAGCCGGATAATTCGTGGAGAGCCACGGTGGACTACAGAGTCCTTAACAGTAACATTCCCGCCTGCGCGCCCACGGTAGCAGCAGTTGCTGACCTAATAGGGAGCATCCCAGCGTCCGCGATCACGTTCACGGTGCTGGATATCTCGAACGGTTTTTGGTCCATCCCGCTGAGGCGAGAGGACCAGTACAAGTTTGCCTTTACTTTCAAAGGACAACAGTACACATGGAACTGTCTGCCACAGGGTTTCCACAATAGCCCCAGTATTTTTCATCAGTGTATGGCAGGAAGTTTAAAGGAGTTTAGTCAGCCCAATCAGATAGTACAGTATGTGGATGATTTGCTCCTATTTACGGACTCAAGGGAGGAGCACGGACCACTACTGGACGAGTTATTGGAGCTGTTAGCGAGAAAGGGTTTTAAAATAAATCCTAAGAAAGCACGTATCGGTCAGCGGGAAGTAAAATTCCTGGGACTGACCATACGCGCTGGGGAAAGAGCCATAGGCAAGACAAGGAGGGAGTCGGTGCAAGAATTACCGATTCCTAACAACGTAAGGGGTGTGAGGTCCTTCCTGGGACTGACCGGTTACTGCAGGGATTTTATCGAAGATTATGCGGCCACAGTAGCGCCGCTCCTCCGACTCCTCCATAAGGGGGTGGAGTGGTTTTGGGACGAGGGCTGCCAAGCAGCCTTCGAGAAGTTAAAAAGGGATCTGCAGACCGCGCCAGCCTTAGGGGCCATAGATGGGGGGAAGGAGTTTTTCCTGGAGGTAGCTGCCAGCGGAGACAGCTTAAGCGCCATACTGCTCCAAGAGCGTCACGGCAAGCTGAGGCCGGTTGTCTATTCATCCAGGGTGTTAACGGATGTGGAGAGAAGTTTCTCCAATTGCGAAAGGCACCTTTTAGCCACGTATTGGGCTGTGAAAAGATCAGCGATCTTCACAGGGCTCTCTCCCATCACTCTCCTCACACATCACACACCAACTAAGATGCTTCTGGATGGGAGGATTAAAGACGGGACCGTAAGCAGCGCGCGCAGTGCGCGTTGGACCCTTCTTCTCTCCCAGTTGGATCTTAGAGTAAAAGGTCTTTGCGAGCCCAGGCTTGCGGCCAATTTGGTATACCCCGGTACAGCCCACCGGTGTTCGGTGGAAGGGGAGTGGGACGTCAACATGGGTTTACGGGCCGGGATACATCCCACTGGGCGCGAGATTTATGTTGATGGGTCTAGCACAGTATCTGCTGGCGAGCGACTCACGGGGTGTGGAGTTTATGACCCTGCGGCAGACCTTGCCCTGGCGATCAAGCTCCCTAGCACTATGAGCGCGCAGCAAGCTGAGCTGTCTGCCGTGGTGTACGTTGTGACCCACCCAGACATTTTCCCAACCCCATACACGATTTGCTCGGACAGTATGTTCACCTGCAATTCGTGTACGGAATACCTGGCCATTTGGTCCCGCCGCGGATACACCTCCGCGGACGGGCGACCTTTAACGGTGAAGCCCTTGCTGGAAAAGATCTTAGCAGCAGCAGTAGGGGAGGAAGGAGAGATTTTCATCCATAAGGTGAAAGCTCACTCCTCCACAGAGCCCCGTGGGTTGTGCCACAGCAGCACAGGAGGGAATTCCTCCAGTTGGCTCACGAGGGACCAGGGGCAGGGCACCCCGGGCCCGAGGTTACCTGGCAACGGGTAGAGCAAGCGGGATGGTGGCCAGGGCTCAGGGAACAAGTCCGCGAGTTCTGTGCAAACTGTCTTGTGTGCGCTGCAAACAACCCAGACCCCCAGAAAAGGAAGGTGCCCATGGGACACGTAAGAAGGGTAGAGGGACCATGGCAGTCGATACAGATCGACTATATAGGACCCCTGCCCACCACCCAGGGAGGTTATAAGTATTGCCTCGTCCTGGTGGATGTGTTTTCCAAGTGGGTGGAAGCCTTCCCTTGTCGAACAGCTACGGCACTGGGTGCAGCAAAAATCTTGGTCCGGGAAGTGTTCTCGCGGTGGGGACTTCCCCGTTTTGTGGAGTCAGACCAAAGGAGTCATTTCACCGGCCAGGTGATGCAGAACACCCTCATGCTTTTGGGCATTGAAGGGAAGTGGCACGTAGCACACAATCCCCAGTCATCCGGGATTGTTGAACGCATGAACCGGACCCTGAAGGAGAAATTGAGGAAAGAGACTAGGAACTCGCCCCAAAAATGGGCGGAAGTTCTGCCTTTAGTCCTCATGGGGGTCCGGGCCAGTCAGTCAAAAAGTACGGGGTACTCCCCGCACGAGGTAATGACTGGGAGGCTCATGCGAACCCCCACCCATGTGCTAGCACCGGTGCTCACTGAGGGTCAGCTCCAAGAGATAAGCAGGGACAAGTTCGCCCAGACTCTCTTGGAGCGCCTGAAACAGGTTTATGAGCAGGCGGCTGGGAACATGGGAAGGCAGCATCAGGGCAATCGCTTGTTGCTGGAACCCCGCAAAACGCGGGAGTGGGAAGTAGGAGACCAGGTCATGGTCAGAAACTACGCCAGAGTAGGGAGTCTGGAACCACTGTATATGGGACCCTACAACATTGTAGACAAGGCGAGTCCCATGGTTTACGCCGTAAAAGTACCTCGGCGCACTAAGTGGTTCCACATAAACCAATGCAAACTGTACCAGCCAGGTGCGCAAGGGAAAACTACAGGGGTAAATCCCGCCAATGGGAAAGCACAGCCCCAGGTAGGACCACAAGGCACACAGGCAGGCATAGCAGCTTGCATCAGGGGAAGGGACATCCCGGACGATCATGCAGCGTTTTTCTGGAATTGGGGGTTAGATGAGGAAGAATTCAGGGTACCCGGGTCAGATTAGGACAGTGCAGATGAGAATAGTGATGACGACGGGTGGTTTTTCAGGAACGGTCCCTTTTACGATATGGAGGGGACGGGGGCTGCAGGTAGAGATCCACACAGGGTGGACACACGAGCTGCAGGTCCCGAAGACAGGAGGGAGGAGCTAGGGGAGGCAGGGCCAGCCGCTATGGGAGCACAGAGAGTACCGGTGTGGCTCCCAGAGATGTGGCCGCCCGCTTTGAACGTCCCGTCCTTGGGGGAGGCAGAGATCACGAGTGAAGGGCCGCCTGCTGGGCCGAGCAGGGCGGAGCCACAAACTGTAAGCCCCGAGGTTGGGAGGCGGAGTCAGCGGAGGCGGAGCCAGCGACTGTGGTGGAACCCCAGGTCGTCCCGATGGAAGTCTCGGAACCCGGTCCGTCAGTCACGGAACCCCCGCCCATAGCAACTCCCCGTAGGTCAAGTAGAGAACCCCAGCCCAGGAGGATGTGGTCATGTCCCCAGACTGCCCCAAGGTGTAGAGTTAAGGTTAAGATAACCCAGATACAGGCCGGCCACATCGCAGCAGCAACAGGCTGCGGCAGATCAGAGGGAAGGGTCAGTGCAGCAACAGGCTGCGGCAGATCAGAGGGAAGGGTCAGTGCCCTCCCACCGTCGGGAAGAGCTCGCAGCAGCCTTCTCAGAATTTAAAGGGGCCGCCCTGAGAACGGGCGGCACTGTAAAGTTATTAGTTTTAAGTTTTAAGTTTATAGTTCAAGGTTAAGTTTATAGTTTTTTAATAAGGTTAAGTTTGTAGTGTTTTTAACAGAAAACGATAAAATGATGGGAGCTTTAAAGATAGGTTTAGTTAAAGTTTATTCAGCGAACGTTGAAGTTTACGTGAGGCGAGGTCAGGGGACCCGCTCACCCTTCACAAAAGCCAGAGACTCTTGCGAGGCTGGCTACCTCATTCTATCTGATCACAGGAACCAAGGAAGGATGGAACGAATTCTAGTATTGCTCGCGGCAATCGGATGTGGATTGGCCTATCGAGGCCGCACCAAGGATGTCGTGGTGTTTGGATGTTCCGGGGACACGGCCCCCATCGCGGTGGATGGGACCGGAAGACGGGAGGCAGAGGAGACCAGCACCTATTTCCACAAGGGAAGGTGGCCAGGATGGCTGACAACGAACTCAACGGAGTATTCTAGCACATCGGGGTTTGCCTACAAAGAGACTTCTTTACTGTGCCCCAAAGTAAGGATCATCGCACCCAGGATCAGCGTCACCGTCGGCAAACGGATTTGTTTGACTTGTAGTGGGAAGGTCCCATTGAGCCGATGGTGGTGGCTGCGAAAGCTGAGCAAAACTATGAGGAACTCTTCGGTCGAGTGGGAACGACTGGGTAATAATACCCATCGGACAATTACGGGGACAGACGGACAAGTGAAAGTCTGTTGGGACAAATGGTGGGAACCGGATGAGGGAATTTATGTATGTATGTGGGGGTCAAAGTACGTTTGCCCCAAAGGCATCTCCATATTTTTCATTAATCAATGGCAGGATAACGGACAGGGGATGAGGTGGGATGCGAGCACCAGGGGGTGCGGAGCCCCATTCTCCCCGATCCCAGTAAATGCCACTGAGCTCATTACGCGCCCACGCAAAGCCCCGCCCACGATTCCGGTGGTTCTAGCTGAGGAAGAAGGGTGCCCTAAAACTAGTAAGGGACCCGGGAATGGTTTGGTACTGGTCCCCACAGACCAGATACTATTTCAGGGAGTACATTACGCGGTGGCCTCGGTGATTTTAAATCTCACCGAGGTGCGGTTACCAGAGTGGTGCCCCAAAAAGACGGAACAGTTGTACCAGGTCCTGTTGACCAAGATGTTCAGACAATTTTACGAATTCGATTTCGCGGAAATTGATAAAACAAGTTTGTACACCGCACCACAGGAAGTTCTGAATCAAGCAGGGAGGCAAAGAAGGGGTTTGGTGAACGATGCGTTCACTGCTTTTAACACAGGTACATCTGTGGTCAACGCTCTAGACAGTGTGGAGCTGCAGACCCAGATTAATGGTTTAAAGACACAATTAAAAGACATTCTAACAGATGAGAATAAAGTGGTAGGGTCAGGTTTACACGAGGACCAAGCCATGACTCTCCATTTAAAGGAAATTATAGCAGAGTTGGAGAAACATGCAAAGACGGTAAATGCCCTGATTAGGGAAGATCGGAATGCATCCGATCAAGCTGCGCAGAACGAGGTGTGCATGCTTTACGGGGCGTGGTTACTGGGCGAGGGCCGCAGTAATTTGGAGGATTTAAAACAAGGTTTGGTCCCGTCCTGGATAAGTAACAAACACCTGCAGGCGCTCCACCCTTTTCAGAACGCATTAAGTCCGTGCCAGCTCAGGCTAGCTTCAGAAGCTTACCCAGTCCCCGTTGACTGCGGACGTTCAAACCATACTATTATGGGAATAGTATTACGCATGCTGGTTTTGGGCGACACAGCAAAGCCCGCCCCGGTGTATCGGGTAGAGAACATTGGTGTCATTCAGGGGGGAGCCCACATTCGTTATGCAGCGGTTCCACCTTACGTCATCCGCTGGGAGCAAACGATGACAGGTACAGATCTCTCTGGTTGTCGTGGCAGGGGAGCACACATAATACTGTGCCCCCAGCACTTGAATGCCTTTTTAACACCACAGTGCGGGTTCAGAACGACTGGCGCCAAGTCCATGAATTGCACCATGGAGGCAATGGCACAAGATCATGTGCCTCCGCAGGTAGCATACATCGGGGGTGGAACATATTGTGTTACCACTGCAGCGCAACACTACCAGCATGGAAACCGTAGCCGGTGTCCGGTGAGTGACAGCAGTTTCTGTTTTAAACCCAGGGCGGAAGTTCAAGTAGCACAACAGCGAATTATCCCAATCCCTGAACCATCCACTGTTCATCTCACAGTAAAAGAGAATTTCACCGACTTGCAGCGATTCGTCGCGCATTTTGGATACCTCATTCCCCCTCTCCCTGAACACCTCACCAAACTTTTAAAAGCCGTCGCGGTATCACAGAAACATTTTTACACATTAGAACAGAAAACTGTCGAAATAGGGACAGACATTTTGGATATAGTAGTTCCACCGTGGTGGAATCTGTTCACTAATATTGAAGTGCCTTCATGGATCAGAATAGCCTCCCGCATTTTAGTCGTATGCCAAGTGTTTATTGTAGTGTACCTATTGGTCGTACATTGTAAAAGAGACAAACGCCTCACCAAGCATGAAAACACGGGAGAGTGGCGAGAACGTTACGTGCGCGTGCACGATGAAAGCACCATGTGATCGGAAAATGGCGTCACTCCCGCTCGCCACGTGCGCCGCGGAAGTTTGTACTCGATCATGATTTTCAGAGATTGTAAATACGTTGGGAACTCGACATGTTTTAAGAGTTGGTTGATTATTTTGGTGATGGTGTTACAGTTAGAATTGATTGTTTGGTTTTGGGTTTTGTTTTTCCTTTCCCTGAATAAAAGATGAATATACAGGTGATACGAGAGGCATCGGCCTGGTTACGCCGGGAAGGAAAACAAGTGGTGCAAGTTTAAGGGAAAATAATGCCTACGGTGATATAAAATGTAATTTTCTTGGGAAATGAGGACGACACAGAGACCCTAGCTAGGTTAAAATTATGGGATTAATTTGCTGGATTCGGAGAGAAATCGAGATAATATTGCTCACCACTATGATTTTTGATACGATAAGCGGAGTTATTCGCATCAACAGGAGGGACTGTAGAATTCGCAATATATCGCGATTTTATTAATAAGGAGAAAACACAGAGTTTCGTTCAAACAGCTTTTATTTCAGCAGAATGCTGCCAGGTTTAAAGTGGACACAAGCAGCCTGTAAAATGGCCGCCGCACCTCGTGACAGAACATTCTAGACTTTTCAACAGGCAGACAAGATGGCGTTCCAATAAACATTTGTGCAAGATCGATTAAGATTCAGCACAGTGAAGATGATACACGAGACATTATGGGTTTGCAGTATACACATAAATACTGAAATCGGTCTCCCAGGTACAAATTAAAGCTATTGTACCGAGTAATCAAGGGCCCATCCAAAAGACATTAATATGTAAAATCCCAACGACTCTACGATGAGAGAGCCGTTAGCAGGTAGTTATACAAAACACTTGGAAGCCCCACAACCCCTCCAGGGAGAACACCGACCGATTTAACAATGGGAGAAATATTAACAGGTACTCAGACATTTACGAGTAGCCCCGAAACCCATTAAGAACGGAGATCACCCATACAAGACATTTGAGCGCCAGACCCTAAACAAAAGAATGGACATTAAGGTTGGGCTGGAAACGGAAGATTTTGCACTATAATTGCAGGCTCCAAACCGTCCATCTTTCTCTGATCTTATTACTCTTATCCGATCGACTCTTATCATCGTGGCTGCTCCTGTGCTCTTATCCTGTGCTCTTATTTCGTAACCTCGTGGCTGCTCCTGTGTACTCGTAGTCGGGCTCCTGCTTGCCTGTTGACTCTTTGAAAAAGACTGTTGAACTTTCTGATCCGTTCGGATCTACCTCGTGTCGCGTAACGAAGACCTATGTTGGTAACTGGCAGCGGAACCAAAGGCCCGAGATGAGATGAGATGAGATGAGATGAGAAGAGAGGAAGACCATATCCATCGCCACGGTCAGTAAATCCCGACCGCGCCTGTAGGTCGAATAGCCAAGTTTTCCTTGCCAGGAAGACTTCTTCGAACTTGCAAAGAACATATCGTATCGATGATATTGACACCTGTGCTCGAAAAGTACCTGTTAAACCAACCAACACAGGTCTTCATCACAGCAGACGGTCCAGCCTGCTAGCCGGAGCAGCAGAAGCAAGTAAACAAGTGGGACCTGGAGATCTCCTGACCGACACGTGGGTGCTGCGGTGAAAAACATCCGATCAGCTATTCGGAATTTCTCCGAGTTATCACGAGTGGTGAGCATGAGTCTCGAAATCCTACGAATCTAGTTTAGGATAGATATTGATAGGGGAGGGTTTAAGGATTAAGGATATTTGTAATGTGTGCCCCTATTTACTATGTGCCGTTCGTACCTCGTTTCCCTAAGATCGACTATATAACTGCTTGTAAGATTGTACTGTCATTAATCTGTGCTTATGACATGTATTTCATAATCTTAAGTATCATGCAATAAAGATTTTCCATTTCGTACCATTCAACCGAGTCTACATGAGTTTCATCTCCATTACTGCTCTCGCATCTAAGTCCAGTGTCTAGAACCGTAAGGGCGAGTGATTCGAACCACTCACAGGTGTGTCTAGTGTTCCCAGACTGGCTGGAGACCAGAACAGGCAACAAGGCCTAGACCCGCACTGACATACAGGCTGCACAGAGCCGCGTGAATCTCACAGGCTGCGAGACACGCAGGGTCAGAATCCCTTACAAGATAGCAGATTATGTGTTCGGAAAGGTTAATCTAACTAAGAAATGGATAAGTGAATTGTTAGCGGATAAAAGTCCACTAGAGGCAGCCGAAAGGTGGACAGATAGTAAAGAACATAAAAAGACACTCGAGAAAGCAGTCTGGCTAATGTGTTACAAAAGGCAGGTCCAGATTTCAAACCAGACCATTACAGCGCTAACAGCTCGCATCAGTCATTTAGAGGGAGAAATGGATGAGAAAATTTCTGGAGGGGAATTGCTAATTAGGAATTTAAGTGCGCTGCACCAAGAACGCCAGGAAATCTCCAGTCACCATAAAACAAGGATAGATTACTTCGAGAGCCAGGTCACTGAGGCAAAGTTAAATGAGGGCAGGTTAAAGGAACAATGTGCCCGCCAAGCTGCCCAGATAAGAACTCAGGAAGAGAGCTTAACGGGGGTTAGGGCGGCATATAAGTTGGCCCTTGAGGATAAGTTTCAGGGAGCCGATCATAGCACCTGCCAAAAGGAGATAGAGCACCTCAAAAGGGCCGTGAACAAAGCGCACGGCATGGTGTGCCTTATCAGTCCGTCAGCACACCAGCCGCTAGTAAATGAGGAGTTTAAGAAATCCCCACCAAGTAAAGCAGAGGAAGTATTAGCCACTGCGCCCTCCGCGCCACCCAGCTATTCGGAAACCTGGGTAAGGGAGGAAGCAATGGAAGAAACGAAAGAGCCCATTGAGAAAGAAATGGAAAAGGGACCGTTGTATCCAGTAACGGGTATAAAAAGGGGCCCAAACAGAAACGGTGGGGAGGAACCAGGGGATCTCCTCGGCCAGCTTGTGTTGCCTCACAGCTCACACCAGCTGAGAGTTATGATAAATCACGTACGGAAGCTGACCGAGTCAGACGACCCTTCCGTACATTTCAGAGAAGTTGAGCAAACCGCAGCCATTAACGGCTGCGATGATGGGGAAACAGCAAAAATGCTGTTGTTTTCGTTAGGCAGTTCAATCCTTCAGTGTCTCTCGGGAGAGAGCAAGAGGGGAACCAAGACTTATGAGGCATTAAAGAATGAGGTCCTGGAAGTGTTGGGGGCGGACGATGAAGGTCCGTTTGATAGAGTGGGACAGACAGTGCAGATGGAGGGAGAACCCCCGAAGGTTTTTGCCGACAGGCTGTGGCCAGTATATCAGCGCAGCTGTCTAGGTGCGCCAGAGCGCGACGATGTGGAAGGCGCCGGTTTAGCTCATTGGCTTAGGTGCATAATAGCCAACAGTTTACCAGCCGTCAGAGAGCAGGCAAAAGCATGGTTTGATCCCAATGACCCCAACATTACGGAAGAGTCGGTCTTGAATCGACTCACGTTAGGATATCGCAATATAAGGGGTATGGGAACACGTCCCCTTAAGGGAAAAGTACATGAGGTACGACCCGCAGCCCCGTATCAAAGGGAGTGGCATCAGGAGGGTAATCGCGCCCCACAGGCAAGTAATGCTTGTTACGGGTGTGGGAAGACAGGGCACTGGCGCAAGCATTGCAGGAACCCTTGGAAGGATTCCAAGGATAAAATCCCGCAGCCCGAGCCCAGACGCCTGTCCCTGCTAGGGAAGCTGGTGCACCCACCCCTCCCGACGACCTCGAAGTAGTGTTGGGAGCCATGCGCAGTTTATTGAGTGCACATGGAAAGGTGGCGGTTGCAACCGGCCCCGTAGGTGCCGCAGGACCGTCTAATAGAGCCCCATGACTAGAACCCGCGCAGCCCGTCTACCTGTGTCCGCTCAGCTATGATGCGTGGAAGCGACCTTTGGTGGAGATGGAGGTAGAGAAACAGAAGGGTAGTTATTTGTTGGACACGGGAGCTTCTTGCACCATAATCCATACAGATAGCCCTTTTGACTCGCCGCTATCTACCAAGGTCCCATTCACGTTAGCGGGGTTCACGGGAAAAGAACAGGCTGGCGCGTTCTCCCTTCCGCTATCCATTCGTTTGGGAGCACTTCACCTTAAGTGGAAGTGCATACTGATGGAATGGCAGGAGGGGGGTGGAAGAGGTATCCTCGGGTCCGATCTCCTATCAGGGCACGGGATCCTCGTGGACCTCAGAAATCACTGTCTCTGGGGGGCTAAGAGTGAAAAAGGCGAGGTAGTAGTGATTCCGGGGGAGGAAGAAACAGGGGTCCTGTGTACCGTGCAGCCATCCGGAGGCTACGACCTCGGGCTTATGGTCGCAGGTGTCCCAACGGACATGCAAACGTACGTGTCAGATAATATGCACGCGTTTGCAACCCACAAGCACGATTGTGGGAGGGTTACCGGGTTTGAGGTCAGCGTAGATGGGGACCCCATGACCCGGCCCCAAAAACAGTATAACTTCCCCAAAGAAGCAGAACCCGATATGGAGACAGCAATGTCCTCCTTGGTGCAGCAGGGCGTGTTGAGGCCGATAGCCACACACGTGAACTCCCCATTATGGCCGGGTAGGAAGCCGGATAATTCGTGGAGAGCCACGGTGGACTACAGAGTCCTTAACAGTAACATTCCCGCCTGCGCGCCCACGGTAGCAGCAGTTGCTGACCTAATAGGGAGTATCCCAGCGTCCGCGACCACGTTCACGGTGTTGGATATCTCGAACGGTTTTTGGTCCATCCCGCTGAGGCGAGAGGACCAGTACAAGTTTGCCTTTACTTTCAAAGGACAACAGTACACATGGAACTGTCTGCCACAGGGTTTCCACAATAGCCCCAGTATTTTCCATCAGTGTATGGCAGGAAGTATAAAGGAGTTTAGTCAGCCCAATCAGATAGTGCCGCTCCTCCGACTCCTCCATAAGGGAGTGGAGTGGTCTTGGGACGAGGGCTGCCAAGCAGCCTTCAAGAAGTTAAAAAGGGATCTGCAGACCGCGCCAGCCTTAGGGGCCATAGATGGGGGGAAGGAGTTTTTCCTGGAGGTAGCTGCCAGCGGAGACAGCTTGAGCGCTGTGCTGCTCCAAGAGCGTCACGGCAAGCTGAGGCCGGTTGTCTATTCAACCAGGGTGCTAACGGATGTGGAGAGAAGTTTCTCCAATTGCGAAAGGCACCTTTTAGCCACGCATTGGGCTGTGAAAAGATCAGCGATCTTCACAGGGCTCTCTCCCATCACTCTCCTCACCCATCACACACCAACTAAGATGCTTCTAGATGGGAGGATTAAAGATGGGACCGTAAGCAGCGTGCGTATTGCGCGCTGGACCCTTCTTCTTTCCCAGATGGATCTTAAAGTAAAAGGTCTTTGCGAGCCCAGGCTTGCGGCCAATTTGGTATACCCCGGTACAGCCCACCGATGTTCGGTGGAAGGGGTGTGGGACGTCAACATAGGTTTGCGGGCCGGGATACATCCCACTGGGCGCGAGATTTATGTTGATGTGTCTAGCACAGTATCTGCTGGCGAACGACTCACAGGGTGTGGAGTTTATGACCCTGCGGCAGACCTTGCCCTGGCGATCAAGCTCCCTAGCACTATGAGCGCGCAGCAGGCTGAGCTGTCTGCCGTGGTGTACGTTGTTACCCACCCAGACATTTTCCCAACCCCATACACGATTTGCTCGGACAGTATGTTCACCTGCAATTCGTGTACGGAATACCTGGCCATTTGGTCCCGCCGTGGATACACCTCCGCGGACGGGCGACCTTTAACGGTGAAGCCCTTGCTGGAAAAGATCTTAGCAGCAGCAGTAGGGGAGGAAGGAGAGATTTTCATCCATAAGGTGAAAGCTCACTCCTCCACAGAGCCCCGTGGGGAGGGCAACCAGCAGGCGGATGCGCTAGCCAGGGAAGGTGCCCGCAACGGCATTTTCTGGGACCCCTATAGGACCAGACCCATGGCAGCGATCCAGGGCAGGGACGGGAATCCCGGGACATCCAGGGTAGCATTGCCCCTAGACCTTAAGACCGTCCAAACCCAGGATCCCGCCCTAAAAGCAGTCCTAAAAACCATTGTTGAGGGGAAGCAGGTAGAAGGTCCGTACAGTACGGCAACCCTCTCAGTTAAGGAAGGCATGCTGTTCCGCGAGGAGCAGTGGGTTGTGCCGCAGCAGCACAGGAGGGAATTCCTCCAGTTGGCTCACGAGGGACCAGGGGCAGGGCACCCCGGGCCCGAGGTTACATGGCGGGATGGTGGCCAGGGCTCAGGGAACAAGTCCGCGAGTTCTGTGCAAACTGTCTTGTGTGCGCTGCAAACAACCCAGACCCCCAGAAAAGGAAAGTGCCCATGGGACACGTAAGAAGGGTAGAGGGACCATGGCAGTCGATACAGATCGACTATATAGGGCCCCTGCCCACCACCCAGGGAGGCTATAAATACTGCCTCGTCTTGGTGGATGTGTTTTCCAAATGGGTGGAAGCCTTCCCCTGTCGAACAGCTACGGCACTGGGTACTGCAAAAATCTTGGTCAGGGAAGTGTTCTCGCGGTGGGGACTCCCCCGTTTTGTGGAGTCAGACCAAGGGAGTCATTTCACCGGCCAGGTGATGCAGAACACCCTCATGCTTCTGGGCATTGAAGGGAAGTGGCACGTAGCACACAATCCCCAGTCATCCGGGACTGTTGAACGCATGAACCGGACCCTGAAGGAGAAATTGAGGAAAGAGACTAGGAACTCGCCCCAAAAATGGGCGGAAGTTCTGCCTTTAGTCCTCATGGGGGTCCGGGCCAGTCAGTCGAAGAGTACGGGGTATTCCCCGCACGAGGTGATGACTGGGAGGCTCATGCGAACCCCCACCCATGTGCTAGCGCCGGTGCTCACTGAGGGTCAGCTCCAAGAGATAAGCAGGGACAAGTTCGCTCAGACCCTCTTGGAGCGCCTGAAGCAGGTTTATGAGCAGGCGGCTGGGAACATGGGAAGGCAGCATCAGGGCAATCGCCTGTTGCTGGAACCCCGCAAAACGCGGGAGTGGGAGGTAGGAGACCAGGTCATGGTCAGAAACTACGCCAGAGTAGGGAGTCTGGATCCACTGTATATGGGACCCTACAACATTGTAGATAAGGCGAGTCCCATGGTATACGCCGTAAAAGTACCTCGGCGCACTAAGTGGTTCCACGTAAACCAGTGCAAACTGTACAAGCCAGGTGCGCAAGGGAAAACCACAGGGGTAAACCCCGCGAGTGGGGAAGCACAGCCCCAGGTAGGACCACAAGGCACACAGGCAGGCAAAGCAGCTTGCATCAGGGGAGGGGACATCCTGGAAGATCATGAAGCATTTTTGTGGGGATGGGAGTCAGATGAGGATAGTGATGAAGACGAGTGGGTTTTGGGGAACGTAAGGAACGTTCCCATTTTAGGTATAGGGAGGACACGGACTGCAGATGGAGATCCGCACAGGGCGGGGCCACAAGCTGCAGGTCCCGAACACAGGAGGGAGGAGCTAGGGGAGGCGGAGCCAGCCGCTGTGGGAACACAGGGAGTGACGGTGAGAACCTCCGAGCCCGAGCCGCCCGCTTTGAACGTGTAAGGGATTCTCTCCTGACCCTGCGTGTCTCGTAGCCTGTGAGATTCACGCGGCTCTGTGCAGCCTGTATGTCAGTGCGGGTCTAGGCCTGGTCTCCAGCCAGTCTGGGAACACTAGACACCCCTGTGAGTGGTTCGAATCACTCTCCCTTACGGTTCTAGACACTGGACTTAGATGCGAGAGCAGTAATGGAGATAAAACTCATGTAGACTTGGTTTGAATGGTACGAAATGGAAAATCTTTATTGCATGATACTTAAAATTATGAAATACATGTCATACGCACAGATTAATGACAGTACAATCTTACAAACAGTTATAATCACTCTTAGGGAAACGAGGAACGAACGGCACAACGTAAATAGGGCACACATTACAAATATCCTTAATCTTTAAACCCTCCCCTATCAATATCTATCCTAAAACTAGCTTCATAGGATCTCGAGACTCATGCTCACCACTCGTAATAACTCGGAGAAATCCCGAATAGCTGATCGGATGTTTTTCACCGCAGCACCCACGTGTTGGTCAGGAGATCTCCTGGTCCCACTTGTTTACTGCTTCTGCTGCTCGGTCAGTCGGCTGGACCGTCCGCTGTAGTGAAGACCTCTGTTGGTTGGCTACAAAGTATGGTGGAGCACCGTTGTCAATATCACTGATACGATGTGTTTGCACAGTCCAGTTATCATCGATGCAATATGTCTTGTTAAAGAAGAAAACTTCCTGTCGAGAAGACTTGGCTGATCGACCTACAGGCGCGGTCGGGATTTACTGACCGTGGCGATGGATAAGGTCTTCTTCTCTTCTCCTCTCATCTCATCTCATCTCATCTCATCTCGGGCCTTTGGTTCCGCTGCCAGCTACCAACATAGGTCTTCTTTATGCGACACGAGGTAGATCCGAACGGATCAGAAAGTTCAACAGTCTTTTACACAGGAGCAGCCACGATGATAACAGCAGCAAGCGGCAAGAGTCAAGAACACGAGGCAAGAGTCAAGAGCAAGAGAGCGAATGGACGGTTTGGGGCCTGCAATTATAGTGCACAATTCTTCCGTTTCCCGCCCAACTATAATGTCCATTCTTTTGTTTAGGGTTTGGCGCCCAAATGTCCTGTATGGGTGATCTCCGTTCTTAATGGGTTTCGGGGCTACTCATGAATGTTTGAGTACCTGTTAATATTTCTCCCATTGTTAAATCGGTCGGTGTTCTCCCTGGAGGGGTTTGGGGCTTCCAAGTGTCCTGTATAACTACCTGCTAACGGCTCTCTCATCGTAGAGCCGTTGGGAGTTTACATATTAATGTCCTTTGGATGGGCCCTTGATGGCTTTCCTTTGTACCTGGGAGACCGATTCCAGTATCGATGTTTATACTGTGAACCCATAATGTCTCGTGTATTATCTTCACTGTGCTGAATCGTTATCGATCTTGCAAAAATGTGTATTGGAACGCCATCTTGTCTGCCTGTTGAAAAGTCTAGAATGTTCTGTCACGAGGTGCGGCGGCCATTTTACAGGCTGCTTGTGTCCAATTTAAACCTGACAGCATTCTGCTGAAATAAAAGCTGTTTGAACGAAACTTTGTGTTTTCTCCTTATTAATCAAATCGTGATAATTGCGAATTCTACAGTCCCTCCTGTTGATGCGAATAACTCCGCTTATCGTATCAAAAAAACTCAGTGGTGAGCAATCTTATCTCGATTTCACTCCGAATCCAGTAAATTAATCCCATAAATTTTAACTTGACTAAGGTCTCTGTGTCGTCCTTATTTCCCAAGAAAATCACATTTTATATCACCATAGGCATCATTTGCCCTTAAACTTACACCACTTGTTTTCCTTTCCGGCGTAACCAGGCCGATACCTCACGCATCACCTGTATATTTCTCTTTTATTCAGGGAAAGGAAAAAAACAAAACCCAAAACCAAACAATCAACACCATCACCAAAGTAAACAAATCCCAACTCTTAAACATATCGAGTTTCCAACGTATTTACAATGAGTACAAACTTCCGCGGCGCACGTGGCGAGCGGGAGTGACGCCATTTTCCCATTACACTGCGCTCTCATCGTGCACGCGCACGTAACGTTCTCGCCACTCTCCCGTGTTCTCATGCTTGGTGAGGCGCTTGTCTCTTTTACAATGTATGAACAATAGGTATATCACAATAAACACTTGACAGACGACTAAAATGTGGGAGGCTATTCTGACCCATGAAGGTACTTCAATATTCGTGAACAGATTCCACCACGGTGGAACCACTATGTCCAAAATGTCTGTACCTATCTCGACGGTTTTCTGTTCTAATGTATAAAAATGCTTTTGTGACACCGCGACGGCTTTCAGAAGTTTGGTTAAATGCTCAGGGAGAGGGGGAATGAGGTATCCAAAATGCGCGACAAATCGCTGCAAGTCGGTGAAATTCTCTTTTACTGTGAGATGAACGGTGGATGGTTCAGGGATTGGGATAATTCGTTGTTGTGCTACTTGAACTTCAGCCCTGGGTTTAAAACAGAAACTGCTGTCACTCACCGGACACCGGCTACGGTTTCCATGCTGGTAGTGTTGCGCTGCAGTGGTAACACAATATGTTCCACCCCCGATGTATGCTACCTGCGGAGGCACATGATCTTGTGCCATTGCCTCCATGGTGCAATTCATGGACTTGGCGCCAGCCGTTCTGAACCCGCACTGTGGTGTTAAAAAGGCATTCAAGTGCTGGGGGCACAGTATTATGTGTGCTCCCCTGCCACGACAACCAGAGAGATCTGTACCTGTCATCGTTTGCTCCCAGCGGATGACGTAAGGTGGAACCGCTGCATAACGAATGTGGGCTCCCCCCTGAATGACACCAATGTTCTCTACCCGATATACCGGGGCGGGCTTTGCTGTGTTGCCCAAAACCGGCATGCGTAATACTATTCCCATAATAGTATGGTTTGAACGTCCGCAGTCCACGGGGACTGGGTAAGCTTCTGAAGCTAGCCTGAGCTGGCACGGACTTAATGCGTTCTGAAAAGGGTGGAGCACCCGCAGGTGTTTGTTACTTATCCAGGACGGAACCAAACCTTGTTTTTAAATCCTCCAAATTACTGCGGCCCTCGCCCAGTAACCACGCCCCGTAAAGCACGCACACCTCGTTCTGCGCAGCTTGATCGGATGCATTCCGATCTTCCCTGATCAGGGCATTTACCGTACGCGCATGTTTCTCCAGCTCTGCTATAATTCCTTTAAGTGTAGTGTCATGGCTTGGTCCTCGTGCAGACCCGACCCTACCACTTTATTCTCATCTGTTAGGATGTCCTTTAACTGTGTTTTTAAACCATTAATCTGGGTCTGCAGCTCCACACTGTCTAGAGCGTTGACCACAGATGTCCCTGTGTTAAAAGCAGTGAACGCATCGTTCACCAAACCCCTTCTTTGCCTCCCTACTTGGTCCAAAGCTTCCTGCGGTGCGGTGTATAAACTTGTCTTATCAATTTCTGCAAAATCAAACTCGTAAAATTGCCTGAACATCTTGGTCAACAGGACCTGATACAACTGTTCCGTCTTTTTGGGGCACCACTCTGGCAACCGTACCTCAGTGAGATTTAAAATCATCGAGGCCACCGCGTAATGTACCCCCTGAAATAGTATCTGGTCTGTGGGGACCAGTACCAAACCGTTCCCGGGTCCCTTACTAGTTTTAGGGCACCCTTCTTCCTCAGTTACAACCACCGGAATCGTGGGCGGGGCTTTGCGTGGGCGCGTAATGAGCTCAGTGGCATTTACTGGGATCGGAGAGTATGGGGCTCCGCACCCCCTGGTGCTCGCATCCCACCTCATCCCCTGTCCGTTATCCTGCCACTGATTAATAAAGAATATGGAGATGCCTTTGGGGCAAACGTACTTTGACCCCCACATACAAACATAAATCCCCTCATCCGGTTCCCACCATTTGTCCCAACAGACTTTCACTTGTCCATCTGTCCCCGTAATTGTCCGATGGGTATTATTACCCAGTCGCTCCCACTCAACCGAAGAGTTCCTCATAGTTTTGCTCAGCTTTCGCAGCCACCACCATCGGCTCAATGGGACATCCCCACTACAGGTCAAACAAATCCGTTTGCCGACGGTGACGCTGATCCTGGGTGCGATGATCCGTACTTTGGGGCACATTAAAGAAGTCTCTTTGTAGGCGAACCCCGATGTGCTGGAATACTCCGTTGAGTTCGTTCCCAGCCATCCTGGCCACCTTCCCTTGTGGAAATAGGTGCTGGTCCCCTCTGCCTTCCGTCTTCCGGTCCCATCCACCGCGATGGGGGCCGTGTCCCCGGAACATCCAAACACCACGACATCCTTGGTGTGGCCTCGATAGGCCAATCCACATCCGATTGCCACGAGCAATACTATAAGTCGTTCCATCCTTCCTTGGTTCCTGTGATCAGATAGAATGAGGTAGCCAGCCTCGCAAAAAGTCTCTGGCTTTTGTGAAGGGTGAGCGGGTCCCCTGACCTCGCCTCACGTAAACTTCAACGTTTGCTGAATAGACTTCCTCTAAACCTAGCCTTAAAACTCCCATCATTTTATCGTTTTCTGTACAAAACACTACAAACTTAGCCTTATTAAAACTTAGACTTAAAACTTAACCCCGAACTATAAACTAAAACTTAAAACTTTAAACTAATAACTTTACAGTGCCGCCCGTTCTCAGGGCGGCCCCTTTAAATTCTGAGAAGGCTGCTGCGAGCTCTTCCCGACGGTGGGAGGGCACTGACCGTTCCCTCTGATCTGCCGCAGCCTGTTGCTGCGCTGACCCTTTCCTCTGATCTGCCGCAGCCTGTTACTGCTTCGATGTGGCCTGTCTCTACCCGGGTTATCTTAACCTGAAACTTACGCCTTGGGGCAGTCTGGGGACACGACCACATCCTCCTGGGCTGGGGTTCTCTACTTGACCTACGGGGAGTTGCTATGGGCGGGGGCTCCGTGACGGACGGACCGGGTTCCGAGACCTCCAACGGGATGACCTGGGGTTCCATCACAGTCGCCAGCTCCGCCTCCGCTGACTCCGCCTCCCTAACCTCGGGGCTGGCAGTTCGTGGCCCCGCCCTGCTCGGCCCAGCAGGCGGCCCTTCACTCGTGATCTCTGCCTCCCCTGAGGACTGGACGTTCAAAACGGGCGGCCACACCTCTGGGAACCACATTGGTACTCTCTGTGCTCCTATAGCGGCTGGCCCTGCCTCCTCTAGCTCCTCCCTCCTGTTGTCGGGACCTGCAGCTTGTGTGTCCACCCCGTGTGGATCTCTACCTATCGGCCCCATTCCTCCCAGGCCGTTCCTCAGGAACCACCCGTCATCATCACTATGCTCATCTGCACTATCCTCATCTGACCAGGGTACCCTGGGTTCTTCGTCATCTAACCCCCAACTCCAGAAAAACGCTGCATGATCGTCCGGGATGTCCCTTCCCCTGATGCAAGCTGCTACGCCTGCCTGTGTGCCTTGTGGTCCTACCTGGGGCTGTGCTTTCCCATTCGCAGGTCTGGCCCCTCCCTTAAGACAGGCCACCGCCCCTGCTTGTTTCTGTGAAATCTCACCTGCTGGAGGCTGCAGATTTCTATCCTGTTTTAAATCCTCATACTCCCTGCTCCTGGCTACCCTGTAGGCTGTTTTTATCTCTCTAAGCTGCCCTTCTAGCCTGAGCACGTCTAACTTTCCCATTGCTCGGGCATTCTCCTCCCGCAGGGCCTGCTCTCTAAGCTGCCCTTCCAGCCCATCTATTTTCCCTATTAAGCGGGCGTTCTCCTCCCGCAAGGCCTGCTCTTTTAACCTGGCCTCCTCACCGCAGACCCCCTCCTGTGCGTGTCTTTTAGAAGGACACAGGTAGGCAGGCTGCGTGGGCTCTAGTCATTGGGTACTATTAGACGGTCCTGCGGCACCTACGGGGCCGGTTGCGACCGCCACCTGTCCACGCGCATTCAAAACCATCCTGCGCATGGCTCCTAACACTGCTTCGAGGTCGTCGGGAGGGGTGGGTGCCTTTGCTTCCTTAGGCGGGACAGGCGCCTGGGCTCGGACCGCGGGATTTTTATCCTTGGAATCCTTCCAAGGGTTCCTGCAGTGCTTGCGCCAGTGCCCTGTCTTCCCACACCCGTAACAGGCATTACTTGCCTGTGGGGCGCGATTACCCTCCTGATGCCACTCTCTTTGAGCCGGGGCTGCGGGTCGTACCTCATGTACTCTTCCCTTAAAGGGACGTGTCGTCATACCCCTTATGTTACGGTAACCTAACGTGAGTCGATTCAAGACCGACTCTTCCGTAAGGTTGAGGTCATTGGGATCGAACCAGGCTTTTGCCTGCTCTCTAACGGCTGGTAAACTGTTGGCTATGATGCACCTAAGCCAATGAATTAAAGCGGCGCCTTCCACATCTTCGCGCTCGGGCGCACCTAGACAGCTGCGCTCATATACTGGCCACAGCCTGTCGGCAAAAACCTTCGGGGGTTCTCCCTCCATCTGCACTGTCTGTCCCACTCTAGCAAACGGACCTCCGTCGTTCGCTCCCACTACTTCTAGGACCTCATTTTTCAATTCCTCATAACTTTTGTTTCCCCTCTTGCTATCGCCTGAGAGACACTGAAGGACCGAGCTATCTAACGAGAACAGCAGCATTTTTGCTGTCTCCCCATCATCGCAGCCGTTGATGGCTGCGGCTTGCTCAACTTCCCTGAAATGTACGGAAGGGTCGTCTATCTCGGTCAGCTTCCTTACGTGGTTTATCATGGCCCTCAGCTGATGTGAACTGTGAGGCAGCACCAGCTGTCCGAGGAGATCCCCCGGTTCTTCCCCACCGTTTCTGCTTGGGCCCCTTTTAATCCCCGTTACTGGATACAACGATCCCTTTTCTACTTCCTTTTCAACGGGCTCTTTTGTTTCTTCCGTTGCTTCCTCCCTAACCCAGGTTTCTGAATAGCTGGGTGGCGCGGAGGGCGCAGTGGCTACTACTTCTTCCGCTTTACATGGTGGGGAATTTCTAAATCTCTCATTTACTAGCGGCTGGCGTGCCGACGGATTAATAAGGCACACCATGCCGTTCGCATTATTCACGGCCTTTTTGAGGCTCTCTATCTCCTTTTGGCAGGCGCTATGGTCGGCTCCCTGAAACTTTTCCTCAAGGGCCAACTTATACGCCGACCTAACCCCCATTAAGCTCTCTTCTTGAGTTCTTATCTGGGCAGCTTGACGGTTACATCTTTCCTTCATCCTACTCTCGTTCAATTTTGCTTCAGTGATCTGGCACTCGAGATACTCTACCCTTGTTTTAAGGTAACTGGAGACTTCCTGGCTTTCCTGGCGTAACTCATTTAAACTCTTAATGAGCGCCTCCCCTCCAGAAACCTTCTCCTCCATTTCCTCCTCTAACTGCTTGATTCGAGCGGTTAGCGCTGTATTGGTCTGGTTTGAAATCTGAACCTGCCTTTTGTAGCACATAAGCCAGACTGCTTTCTCAACTGCCTTTTTATGCTCCTTACTATCAGTCCACCTTTCAGCTGCCTCTAGTGGGCTCTTATCCGCTAACAATTCGCTTATCCACTTTTTAGTTAGATTAACCTTTCCAAATACGTAATCCGCTATCTTTTCCTGCATCACATTTCGTACAGTCATTCCAAAATCTAACACACTACCCTCTCGCTGCCAGTGTCCTGCCGCGGTCGCCATTTTCTGTAAGGGATTCTCTCCTGACCCTGCGTGTCTCGTAGCCTGTGAGATTCACGCGGCTCTGTGCAGCCTGTATGTCAGTGCGGGTCTAGGCCTGGTCTCCAGCCAGTCTGGGAACACTAGACACCCCTGTGAGTGGTTCGAATCACTCTCCCTTACGGTTCTAGACACTGGACTTAGATGCGAGAGCAGTAATGGAGATAAAACTCATGTAGACTTGGTTTGAATGGTACGAAATGGAAAATCTTTATTGCATGATACTTAAAATTATGAAATACATGTCATACGCACAGATTAATGACAGTACAATCTTACAAACAGTTATAATCACTCTTAGGGAAACGAGGAACGAACGGCACAACGTAAATAGGGCACACATTACAAATATCCTTAATCTTTAAACCCTCCCCTATCAATATCTATCCTAAAACTAGCTTCGTAGGATCTCGAGACTCATGCTCACCACTCGTAATAACTCGGAGAAATCCCGAATAGCTGATCGGATGTTTTTCACCGCAGCACCCACGTGTTGGTCAGGAGATCTCCTGGTCCCACTTGTTTACTGCTTCTGCTGCTCGGTCAGTCGGCTGGACCGTCCGCTGTAGTGAAGACCTCTGTTGGTTGGCTACAAAGTATGGTGGAGCACCGTTGTCAATATCACTGATACGATGTGTTTGCACAGTCCAGTTATCATCGATGCAATATGTCTTGTTAAAGAAGAAAACTTCCTGTCGAGAAGACTTGGCTGATCGACCTACAGGCGCGGTCGGGATTTACTGACCGTGGCGATGGATAAGGTCTTCTTCTCTTCTCCTCTCATCTCATCTCATCTCATCTCATCTCGGGCCTTTGGTTCCGCTGCCAGCTACCAACATAGGTCTTCTTTACGCGACACGAGGTAGATCCGAACGGATCAGAAAGTTCAACAGTCTTTTACACAGGAGCAGCCACGATGATAACAGCAGCAAGCGGCAAGAGTCAAGAACACGAGGCAAGAGTCAAGAGCAAGAGAGCGAATGGACGGTTTGGGGCCTGCAATTATAGTGCACAATTCTTCCGTTTCCCGCCCAACTATAATGTCCATTCTTTTGTTTAGGGTTTGGCGCCCAAATGTCCTGTATGGGTGATCTCCGTTCTTAATGGGTTTCGGGGCTACTCATGAATGTTTGAGTACCTGTTAATATTTCTCCCATTGTTAAATCGGTCGGTGTTCTCCCTGGAGGGGTTTGGGGCTTCCAAGTGTCCTGTATAACTACCTGCTAACGGCTCTCTCATCGTAGAGCCGTTGGGAGTTTACATATTAATGTCCTTTGGATGGGCCCTTGATGGCTTTCCTTTGTACCTGGGAGACCGATTCCAGTATCGATGTTTATACTGTGAACCCATAATGTCTCGTGTATTATCTTCACTGTGCTGAATCGTTATCGATCTTGCAAAAATGTGTATTGGAACGCCATCTTGTCTGCCTGTTGAAAAGTCTAGAATGTTCTGTCACGAGGTGCGGCGGCCATTTTACAGGCTGCTTGTGTCCAATTTAAACCTGACAGCATTCTGCTGAAATAAAAGCTGTTTGAACGAAACTTTGTGTTTTCTCCTTATTAATCAAATCGTGATAATTGCGAATTCTACAAACGTCCCGCCCTCGGGGGAGGCAGAGATCGCGAGTGAAGGGTCGCCTGCTGGGCCGAGCAGGGCGGAGCCACAAACTGCAAGCCCCGAGGTTAGGGAGGCGGAGTCAGCGGAGGCGGAGCCAGCGACTGTGGTGGAACCACAGGTCGTCCCGATGGAAGTCTCGGAACCCGGTCCGTCGGTCCCGGGGTTCATGCCCCCGACAACTCCTCGTAGGTCAGGTCGGGCACCCCAGCTGTAAGGGATTTGACGTGCGTGTCTCTCAGCCTGTGAGATTCACGCGGCTCTGTGCAGCCTGTATGTCAGTGCGGGTTTAGGCCTTGTTGCCTGTTCTGGTCTCCAGCCAGTCTGGGAGCACTAGACACACCTGTGAGTGGTTCGAATCACTCGCCCTTACGGTTCTAGACACTGGACTTAGATGCGAGAGCAGTAATGGAGATGAAACTCATGTAGACTCGGTTGAATGGTACGAAATGGAAAAATCTTTATTGCATGATATTCAAGATTACGAAATACATGTCATAAGCACAGATTAATGACAGTACAATCTTACACGCAGTTATATAGCTAATTCTAGGGAAACGAGGAACGAACGACACACCGTAAATAGGGGCACACATTACAAGTATCCTTAATACTTAAACCGTCCCCTATCAATATCTGTCCTAGCTAGATTCGTAGGATTCGAGACTCATGCTCACTACTCGTGATAACTCGGAGAAATTCCGAATAGCTGATCGGATGTTTTCACCACAGCACCCACGTGTCGATCAGGAGGTCTCCTGGTCCCACTTGTTTACTTGCTTCTGCTCCGGCTAGCAGGCTGGAACGTCTGCTGTGATGAAGATCTGTGTTGGTTGGTTTAACAGGCACTGTCCGGATGGGTTTCACAGACCAGTCAATATCATCTTGGAGGATCTTCCGAGGTCCGTTCTTGCAAGTTCAAAGAAATCTCCCTGGCAAGGAAACTTGGCTATTCGACCTACAGGTGCGGTCGGGGCTTACTGACCGTGGCGATGAGTATGGTCTTCCTCTCTTCTCATCTCATCTCATCTCATCTCATCTCATCTCGGGCCTTTGGTTCCGATGCCAGTTACCAACATAGGTCTTCGTTACGCGACACGAGGTAGATCCGAACGGATCATAAAGTTCAACAGTCTTTTTCAAAGAGGCACCAGGCAAGCAGGAACAAGACTACGAGTCAAAACACAGGAACAGCCACGAGGTTACGAGTCGATCGGATAAGAGAAAGATGGACGGTTGGAGCTTGTAATTATAGTACAAAATCTTCCGTTTCCCGCCCAACCTTAATGTCCTTTCCTTTGTTTGGGTTTGGCGCTCAAATGTTTTGTATGGGTGATCTCCGTTCTTAATGGGTTTCGGGGCTACTCGTAAATGCCTGAGTACCTGTTAATATTTCTCCCATTGTTAAATCGGTCGGTGTTCTCCCTGGAGAGGTTTTGGGGCTTCCAAGTGTTTTGTATAACTACCCGCTAACGGCTCTCTCATCGTAGAGTCGTTGGGATTTTACATATTAATGTCTTTGGATGGGCCCTTGATTACTTGGTACAATAGCTTTCATTCGTACCTGGGAGACCGATTTCAGTATTTATGTGTATACTGCAAACCCATAATGTCTCGTGTATTATCTTCAATGTGCTGAATCTTAATCGATCTTGCACAAATGTTTATTGGAACGCCATCTTGTCTGCCTGTCGAAAAGTCTAGAATGTTCTGTCACGAGGTGCGGCGGCCATTTTACAGGCTGCTTGTGTCCACTTTGAAAAACCTGACGGCATTCTGCTGAAATAAAAGCTGTTTGAACGAAACTTTGTGTTTTCTCCTTATTAATAAAATCACGATATATTGTGAATTCTACACAGCCCAGGAAGATGTGGTCATGTCCCCAGACTGCCCCAAGGCGCAGACTTAAGGTTAAGTCAGCCCAGATACAGCCCGGCCCCATCGCAACAGCAACAGGCTGCGGCAGATCAAAGGAAAGGGTCAGTGCCCTCCCACCGTCGGGAAGAGCTCGCAGCAGCCTTCTCAGAATTTAAAGGGGCCGCCCTGAGAACGGGCGGCGCTGTACAGTAATAAGTTTTAAGTTTAAGTTCATAGTTTAAGGTTAAGAATAAGTTTATAAGTTTTAAATAAGGTTAAGTTTGTAGTTTAATTTTAACAGAAAATGGTAAAATGATGGGAGCTTTAGAGATAGGTTTAGTTAAAGTTTATCCAGCGAACATTGAAGTTTACGTGAGGCGAGGTCAGGGGACCCGCTCACCCTTCACAAAAGCCAGAGACTCTTGCGAGGCTGGCTACCTCATTCTATCTGATCACAGGAACCAAGGAAGGATGGAACGAATTCTAGTATTGCTCGCGACAATCGGATGTGGATTGGCCTATCGAGGCCGCACCAAGGATGTCGTGGTGTTTGGATGCTCCGGGGACACGGCCCCCATCGCGGTGGATGGGACCGGAAGACGGGAGGCTGAGGAGACCACCACCTATTTCCACAAGGGAAGGTGGCCAGGATGGCTGGGAACGAACTCGACGGAGTATTCTAGCACATCGGGGTTTGCCTACCAAGAGACTTCTTTAATGTGCCCCAAAGTAAGGATCATCGCACCCAGGATCAGCGTCACCGTCGGCAAACGGATTTGTTTGACTTGTAGTGGGAATGTCCCATTAAGCCGATGGTGGTGGCTGCGAAAGCTGAGCAAAACTATGAGGAACTCTTCGGTCGAGTGGGAACGACTGGGTAATAATACCCATCGGACAATTACGGGGACAAACGGACAAGTGAGAGTCTGTTGGGACAAATGGTGGGAACCGGATGAGGGAATTTATGTATGCATGTGGGGGTCAAAGTACCCTTGCCCCAAAGGCATATCCATATTCTTCATTAATCAATGGCAGGATAACGGACAGGGGATGAGGTGGGATGCGAGCACCAGGGGGTGCGGAGCCCCATACTCTGCGATCCCGGTAAATGCCACTGAACTCATTACGCGCCCACGCAAAGCCCCGCCCACGATTCCGGTGGTTATAGCTGAAGAGGAAGGGTGCCCTAAAACTAGTAAAGGACCCGGGAATGGTTTGGTACTGGTCCCCACAGACCAGATACTATTTCAGGGAGTACATTACGCGGTGGCCTCAGTGATTTTAAATCTCACCGAGGTGCGGTTACCAGAGTGGTGCCCCAAAAAGACGGAACAGTTGTATCAGGTCCTGTTGACCAAGATGTTCAGACAATTTTACGAATTCGATTTCGCGGAAATTGATAAAACAAGTTTGTACACCGCACCACATGAAGTTTTGGATCAAATAGGGAGGCAAAGAAGGGGTGTAGTGAACGACGCGTTCACTGCTTTTAACACGGGTACATCTGTGGTCAACGCTCTAGACAGTGTGGAGCTGCAGACCCAGATTAATGGTCTCAAGACGCAATTAAAAGACATTCTAACAGATGAGAATAAAGTGGTAGGGTCGGGTCTACACGAGGACCAAGCCATGACTCTCCATTTAAAGGAAATTATAGCAGAGTTAGAGAAACATGCAAAGACGGTAAATGCCCTGATTAGGGAAGATCGGAATGCATCCGATCAAGCTGCGCAGAATGAGGTGTGCGTGCTTTACGGGGCGTGGTTACTGGGCGAGGGCCGCAGTAATTTGGAGGATTTAAAACAAGGTTTGGTCCCGTCCTGGTTAAGTAACAAACAAAAAGTGAAAAGGGCGCTCCACCCTTTTCAGAACGCATTAAGTCCGTGCCAGCTCAGGCTAGCTTCAGAAGCATACCCAGTCCCCGTGGACTGTGGACGATCAAACCATACTATCATGGGTATAGTATTACGCATGCCGGTTTTGGGCGACACAGCAAAGCCCGCCCCGGTATTTCGGGTAGAGAACATTGGTGTCATTCAGGGGGGAGCCCACATTCGCTATGCAGCGGTTCCACCCTACGTCATCCGCTGGGAGCAAACGATGACAGGTACAGATCTCTCTGGTTGTCGTGGCAGGGGAGCACACATAATCCTGTGTCCCCAGCACTTGAATGCCTTTTTAACACCACAGTGCGGGTTCAGAACGGCTGGCGCCAAGTCCATGAATTGCACCATGGAGGCAATGGCACAAGATCATGTGCCTCCGCAGGTAGCATACATCGGGGGTGGAACATATTGTGTTACCACTGCAGCGCAACACTACCAGCATGGAAACCGTAGCCGGTGTCCGGTGAGTGACAGCAGTTTCTGTTTCAAACCCAGGGCGGAAGTTCAAGTAGCACAACAGCGAATTGTCCCAATCCCTGAACCATCCACTGTTCATCTAACAGTAAAAGAGAATTTCACCGACTTGCAGCGATTCGTCGCGCATTTCGGATACCTCATTCCCCCTCTCCCTGAACACCTCACCAAGCTTTTAAAAGCCGTCGCGGTGTCACAGAAACATTTTTACACATTAGAGCAGAAAACTGTCGAAATAGGGACAGACATTCTGGATATTGTAATTCCACCGTGGTGGAATCTGTTCACCAATATTGAAGTGCCTTCATGGATCAGAATAGCCTCCCACATTTTAGTCGTATGCCAAGTTTTCATTGTAGTGTACCTATTGGTCGTACATTGTAAAAGAGACAAACGCCTCACCAAGCATGAAAACACGGGAGAGTGGCGAGAACGTTACGTGCGCGTGCACGATGAAAGCACCGTGTAATCGGAAAATGGCGTCACTCCTGCTCGCCACGTGCGCCGCGGAAGTTTGTACTCGATCATGATTTTCAAAGATTGTAAATACGTTGGGAACTCGACATGTTTTAAGAGTTGGTGTTGATTATTTTGGTGATGGTGTTATAGTTAAAAATGATTGTTTGGTTTTGGGTTTTGTTTTTCCTTTCCCTGAATAAAAGATGAATATACAGGTGATACGAGAGGCATCGGCCTGGTTACGCCGGGAAGGAAAACAAGTGGTGTAAGTTTAAAGGCAAATAATGCCTACGGTGCTATAAAATGTAATCTTCTTGGGAAATAAGGACGACACCAAGACCCTAGCTAGGTTAAGTTATGGGATTAATTTTCTGGATTCGGAGAAAATCGAGATAATATTGCTCACCACAATATTTTTGATACGATAAGCGGAGTTATTCGCATCAACAGGAGGGACTGTAGAATTCGCAATATATCGCGATTTTATTAATAAGGAGAAAACACAGAGTTTCGTTCAAACAGCTTTTATTTCAGCAGAATGCTGTCAGGTTTTTCAAAGTGGACACAAGCAGCCTGTAAAATGGCCGCCGCACCTCATGGCGAAACATTCTAGACTTTTCGACAGGCAGACAAGATGGCGTTCCAATAAACATTTGTGCAAGATCGATTAAGATTCAGCACATTGAAGATAATACACGAGACATTATGGGTTTGCAGTATACACATAAATACTGAAATCGGTCTCCCAGGTACGAATGAAAGCTATTGTACCAAGTAATCAAGGGCCCATCCAAAGACATTAATATGTAAAATCCTAACGACTCTACGATGAGAGAGCCGTTAGCGGGTAGTTATACAAGACACTTGGAAGCCCCAAAACCCCTCCAGGGAGAACACCGACCGATTTAACAATGGGAGAAATATTAACAGGTACTCAGGCATTTACGAGTAGCCCCGAAACCCATTAAAAACGGAGATCACCTATACAAGACATTTGAGCGCCGAACCCGAACAAAAGAAAAGGCATTAAGGTTGGGCGGGAAACGGAAGATTTTGTACTATAATTACAAGCTCCAACCGTCCATCTTTCTCTTATCCGATTGACTCGTATCCTCGTGGCTGCTCCTGTGTTTTGACTCGCCGTCTTGTTCCTGCTTGCTTGGTGTCTCTTTTAAAAAGACTGTTGAACTTTGTGATCCGTTCGGATCTACCTCGTGTCGTGTAACGAAGACCTATGTTGGTAACTGGCATCGGAACCAAAGGCCCGAGACGAGATGAGATGAGATGAGATGAGATGAGATGAGAAGAAGACCATACTTATCGCCACGGTCAGTAAGCCCCGACCGCGCCTGTAGGTCAAATTGACATTTTCCTTGCCAGGAAGACTTCTTTGAACTTGCAAGAACGGACCTCGGAAGATTCTCCGTGAAGATATTGACTGGTCTGTGAAACCCATCAGGACAGTGCCTGTTAAACCAACCAACACAGATCTTCATCACAGCAGACGTTCCAGCCTGCTAGCCGGAGCAGAAGCAAGTAAACAAGTGGGGCCAGGAGACCCCCTGATCGACACGTGGGTGCTGCGGTGAAAACATCCGATCAGCTATTCGGAATTTCTCCGAGTTATCACGAGTGGTGAGCATGAGTCTCGAATCCTACGAATCTAGCTAGGACAGATATTGATAGGGGAGGGTTTAAGTATTAAGGATACTTGTAATGTGTGCCCCTATTTACGGTGTGTCGTTCGTTCCTCATTTCCCTAGAATTAGCTATATAACTGTGTGTAAGATTGTACTGTCATTAATCTGTGCTTATGACATGTATTTCGTAATCTTAAACATTATGCAATAAAGATTTTCCATTTCGTACCATTCAACCGAGTCTAACATGAGTTTCATCTCCATTACTGCTCTCGCATCTAAGTCCAGTGTCTACAACCGTAAGGGCGAGTGATTCGAACCACTCACAGGTGTGTCTAGTGCTCCCAGACTGGCTGGAGACCAGAACAGGCAACAAGGCCTAAACCCGCACTGACATACAGGCTGCACAGAGCCGCGCAAATCTCACAGGCTGAGAGACACGCACGCAAACCCTTACAGGCAGATAGAGCTCCGTGGCAGGTGCTGAATGCCTGTGACAATTGGTTTCAGTGTCTTTGGCAGAGGCGGAGAAAGTCACTGATGATTCCCATTCCAAAATCTGTTGGAGCACAGATGGGGACCTGAGTTCAGGATCTGACTGGGCTCGGTCGTCATCCCTTCAATGGTTGAATATCATTTGAAGGCTCACACATGAAGGAGGCTTGGGTGAGCTACAAGGGAGCAGCCCACAGCTGTTGAGCAGTAACCAAGCAAGAGGCAGGACAGATACTTAGCAAAATAAAAAATAAACAGAGCACAGAGATGCAATTCCATTCATAGATCATATTTATTCACAAATCTGCGCAAGAAAGGGTGGGGGTGCTGGGTCGGTGTGTACAGGAGGGAGTGTGATCAGGGTCAGTGTGTACAGGAGGGAGTGTGATCAGCGTGTGTACAGGAGGGAGTGTGATCAGGGTCGGTGTGTACAGGAGGGAGTGTGATCAGCGTCGGTGTGTACAGGAGGGAGTGTGATCAGGGTCAGTGTGTACAGGAGGGGGTGTGATCAGGGTCAGTGTGTACAGGAGGGAGTGTGATCAGGGTCAGTGTGTACAGGCGGGAGTGTGATCAGGGTCAGTGTGTACAGGCGGGAGTGTGATCAGGGTCAGTGTGTACAGGAGGGGGTGTGATCAGGGTCAGTGTGTACAGGAGGGAGTGTGATCAGGGTCAGTGTGTACAGGAGGGAGTGTGATCAGGGTCAGTGTGTACAGGAGGGAGTGTGATCAGGGTGTGTACAAGAGGGGGTGTGATCAGGGTCAGTATGTACAGGCGGGGGTGTGATCAGGGTCAGTGTGTACAGGAGGGGGTGTGATCAGGGTCAGTGTGTACAGGAGGGAGTGTGATCAGGGTCAGTGTGTACAGGAGGGAGTGTGATCAGGGTGTGTACAAGAGGGGGTGTGATCAGGGTCAGTGTGTACAGGCGGGGGTGTGATCAGGGTCAGTGTGTACAGGAGGGGGTGTGATCAGGGTGTGTACAGGAGGGGGTAGTGTGTACAGGAGGGGGTGTGATCAGGGTCAGTGTGTACAGGAGGGGGTGTGATCAGGGTGTGTACAGGAGGGGGTGTGATCAGGGTCAGTGTACAGGAGGGGGTGTGATCAGGGTCAGTGTACAGGAGGGGGTGTGATCAGGGTCAGTGTACAGGAGGGAGTGTGATCAGGGTCAGTGTGTACAGGAGGGGGTGTGATCAGGGTGTGTACAGGAGGGGGTGTGATCAGGGTCAGTGTACAGGAGGGGGTGTGATCAGGGTCAGTGTGTACAGGAGGGGGTGTGATCAGGGTCAGTGTGTACAGGAGCGGGTGTGATCAGGGTCAGTGTGTACAGGAGGGGGTGTGATCAGGGTCAGTATACAGGAGGGAGTGTGATCAGGGTCAGTGTGTACAGGAGGGGGTGTGATCAGGGTCGGTGTGTACAGGAGGGGGTGTGATCAGGGTCGGTGTGTACAGGAGGGGGTGTGATCAGGGTCGGTGTGTACAGGAGTTCCATGTCTCCGGTTTAATTCTGCACCATGTCCTTTTCTGCTGGGTCAGGTGAGGCTCGATTCTGTCGTCTCCATTTTGCCCTTCGGTTTTTAAACCAGACCTGTCAATAGACACCAGAATGAGACTTGCTGCATTACCCACAGAACCAGACTGGATATCGCCACACTGCACCTCCCTGCCAATAGCCTCCGAGCAGCTCAGACACCTGCCAGATATAATTGTTATCCAGCATGATGTTCTGGGGAGTGGGCAGGGAAGTGGAGTTGAGGCCAAGATCAGATCAGCCATGATCTGATGAAATGGTGGGGCAGGCTCGAGCATCCGCACGGCCCATACCTGCTCCTATTTCTTATGTTCTTGTGTTCTTTTGTGCTGGCGATCCTATTTCTGTCACAAACTAAAGGTCTGCATGAGGGAACCTCATCTTCCTGTCAGCCAGACAGCCCTGAGAGCAATCAGCAATTCATGGGACATTTGTCGGGCAGTAATCAAGTCGAAATCAGGATGGCAATCGTCTAATCAAACAGCATATCAGATGGACGTCAGACAAGAATCAGAGTAATCAGACAAAAATAACAAAAACAACAATTGATGTTGATAGAGCGCCTTCAGCGTAAGAAAACATCCCAAGGTGCTTCACAGGAGTGTTATATCGAAAAAAACATTTGACACCGAGCCACAAAGGAGATGTTAGGCCAGATGACCAAAAGCTTGGTCGAAGAGGTAGGTTTTAAGGAGTGCCTTAAAGGAAGAAAGTGAAATGGCGAGGCAGAGAGGTTTAGGGAGGGAATGCCAGAGCTTAGAACCCAGGTAGCTGAAGGCACGGCTGCCAATGGTGGAGCGATTAAAATCAGGGATGTTTAAACGGCCAGAATAGGCGGAGCGCAGAGATCTCGGCGGGTTTGTAGGGCGGGAGGAGATTACAGAGATGGGGAGGGAGTGAGGCCATGGAGAGATGTGAAAACAAGGATGCGAATTTGAAAATCGAAGCGTTGCTTAACTGGGAGCCAATGTAGGTCAGCGAGCACAGCGGAGATGAGTGACCTGGACTTGGTGCGAGTTGGGACACAGGCGGCAGCGTTTTGGATGACATCCAGTTTACGTAGGGTAAAACATGGGAGGCCGGCCAGGAGAGCGTAGTCATGTCTAGAGGTGATAAAGGCATGGGTGAGGGTTTCAGCAGCAGATAAGTTGAGGTAAGGGTGGGGACGAGCGATATTACGAAGGTGAAAATGGGCAGTATCGGTGATGGAATGGATAAATCAGAGCAATCAGACAGAAACAGAGCAATCAAGCAATTGAGGGAACGGTAGCGTAGTGGTAATGTCACTGGGCTAGTGATCCAGAGGCCTGGACTAATGATCCAGAGACATGAGTTCAAATCCCACCATGGCAGCGAGGGAATTTAAATTCAGTTAATAAATTAATCTGGAATAAAAAGCTAGTATCAGTAATGGTGACCATGAAACTATTGAATTATCGTAAAAACCCATCTGGTTCACTCATGTACTTTTGGGAAGGAAATTTGTCGTCCTTACCTGGTCTGGCCTCTATGTGACTCCAATGTGGTTGACTCTTAACTGCCCTCTGAAATGGCCTAGCAAGCCACTCAGTTGTAACAAACCGCTACGAAAACCAGTAAGAATGAAACCGGCTGGACCACCCGGCATCGACCTCGGCACCAGCTACGGACACAGCAACGGCACACCCAGCCCAGTCGACCCTGCAAAGTCCTCCTCACCAACATCTGGGGACTTGTGCCAAAATTGGGAGAGCTGTCCCACAGACTAGTCAACAACCTGACATAGTCATACCCATACTCACAGAATCATACCTTTTAGCCAATGTCCCAAACTCCTCCATCACCTGGGTATGTCCTATCCCACCAGCAGGACAGACCCACCAGGGGTGGCGGCACAGTGGCACAGCCTTGGTCCAAACATGGACAAAGGAGCTGAATTCCAGAGGTGAGGTGAGAGTGAAACATAGAAACATAGAAGATAGGAGCAGGAGTAGGCCATTCGGCCCCTCAAGCCCACTCCGCCATTTAGTGAGATCATGGCTGATCATCCAAATTCAGTACCCTGTCCCTGCTTTCTCCCCATATTTCTTGATCCCTTTAGCCTTAAGAAATATATCTAACTCCTTCTTGAATATATTTAATGAGTTGGCCTCAACTGCCTTCTGTGGTAGAGAATTCCACAGGTTCACCACTCTCTGGGTGAAGAAATTCCTCCTCATCTCAGTCCTAAATGGCTTACCCCTTATCCTTAGACTGTGACCTCTGGTTCTGGACTCTCCGACCATCGGGAACATCCTGCCTGCATCCAGTCTGTCTAGTCCTGCTAGAATTTTATAAGTTTCAATGAGATCCCCTCTCATTCTTCTAAACTCTTGCGAATACAAGCCCAATCGACCCAATCTCTCCTCGTACGTCATTCCTGCCATCCCAGGTATCAGTCTGGTGAATCTTCGCTGCACTCCCTCCATGGCAAGAACATCCTTCCTCAGATAAGGCGACCAAAACTGCACACAATACTCAAGGTGTGGTCTCACCAAGGCCCTGAACAACTGCAGCAAGACGTCCTTGCTCCTGTACTCGAATCCTCTCGCTATGAAGGCCAACATACCATTTGCCTTCTTAACCGCCTACTGCACCTGCATGCTTACCTTCAGCAACTGGTGCACAAGGACTCCCAGATCTCGTTGCACTTCCCCTTCTCCCAATCTATTGCCCCATTCAGATAATAATCTGCCTTCCTGTTTTTGCCACCAAAGTGGATAACCTCGCATTTATCCACATTATACTGCCTCTGCCATGCATCTGCCCAAACACCCAACTTGTCCAAATCATACTGGAGTTTCTCTGCATCCTCCTCACAGCACACACGCCCACCCAGCTTTGTGTCGTCTGCAAACTTGGAGATATTACATCTAGTTCCCTCGTCTAGATCATTAATATATATTGTGAATAACTGGGGTCCTAGCACCGATCCCTGCGGTACCCCACTAGTCACTGCCTGCCACTCGGAAAAAGACCCGTTTATTCCAACTCTTTGCTTCCTGTCTGCCAACCAGTTCTCTATCCAAGTCAGTACCTTACCCCCAATCCCATGTGCTTTAACTTTGCACGCCAATCTGTTCTGCGGGACCTTATCGAAAGCCTTCTGAAAGTCCAAATACACCACATCCACTGGTTCTATTCTACCAGTGACATCCTCAAAAAATTCCAGTAGATTATTCAAGCATGATTTACCTTTTGTAAATCCATGTTGACTTTGTCCGATCCTGTCACTGTTTTCCAAGTGCTCTGCTATTACATCTTTTATAATGGACTCTAGCATTTTCCCCACTATCGATGTCTATAATTCCCCGTTTTCTCTCTCCCACCTTTTTTAAATAGTGGGGTTACATTAGCTACGCTTTATCGACTCGCCGCCGCTCCCGCCGCTCCAACCAGGTCCGCTCCTCCTTCCCCGCTGCCGACCGCTCTGTGGAAGAAAGAAAGGCTCCTCCTCCGCCGCTGTCGACGCTGGTGTGAGGCCTACCTGAGCCTCGGGGCTCCCTTTATCGACTCGCCGCCGCTCCCGCCGCTCCAACCAGGTCCGCTCCTCCTTCCCCACACCAGCGTCGACAGCGGCGGAGGGGGAGCCTTTCTTTCTTCCACAGAGCGGTCGGCAGCGGGGAAGGAGCTTCGCGGGCTTTTTTCAAAGTCAGAGGGCGGGGCCAATTCATTGGTACCTGTATAAAGGTGGAGCTGTTGCTAAGCCCGAGACACTACACTAGTAGTGTCTCCCACCCTCCCACCTCCTCTAACCTTTAGGGGTAGAGGGAATTTAAAAGGTAGGTTCGATTTATATTTTGTTTTCAGGGACTTAACTTAATAAAGTAATATAAGGGTTAAGTCATGGCAGGAAATCTCGGAACCGTGTCGTGCTCCTCCTGTGCTATGTGGGAAATCAGGGACACTTCCAGTGTCCCTGGCAACTATGTGTGCAGGAAGTGCGTCCAGCTGCAGCTCCTGATGGACCGCATGGCGGCACTGGAGCTGCGGATGGACTCACTCTGGAGCATCCACGATGCCGAGAACTTTGTGGATTACTCATTTAGTGAGTTGAACACACCACGGGTAAAGGCTAGGTCAGACAGTAAATGGGTGACCAAGAGGCAGGGCAATATCAGGAAGGTTGTGCAGGAGTCCCCTGCGGTCGTCTCCCTCCAAAACAGATATACCATTTTGGATACTGTTGGGGGAAATGACCTACCAGGGGAAGGCACCAGCAGCCAAGTTCATGGCACCATGGCTGGCTCTGCTGCACAGCAGGGCGGGAAAAAGAGTGGTAGAGCTATAGTGATAGGGGACTCAATTGTAAGGGGAATAGACAGGAGTTTCTGTGGCCGCAACCGAGATTCCAGGATGGTATGTTGCCTCCCTGGTGCAAGGATCAAGGATGTCTCGGAGCGGCTGCAGATCATTCTGGAAAGGGAGGGTGAAGAGCCAGCTGTCGTGGTGCATGTAGGTACCAACGATATAGGTAAAAAGCGGGAAGAGGGCCTACAAGCAAAATTTAGGGAGCTAGGAGCTAAATTGAAAAGTAGGACCTCAAAGGTAGTAATCTCTGGGTTGCTACCAGACACTGAGACAACGTATGAACGAGCACTGCGCAACAATCGCCAGGCAGGATTGTTACCTCCCAGTCGGGGAACACTTCAGCAGTCAAGGACATTCAGCCTCGGATCTACGGGTAAGCGTTCTCCAAGGCGGCCTTAGGAAAACACGACAACGCAAAATCATCGAGCAGAAACTGATAGCCAAGTTCCGCACTCATGAAGACGGTCTCAATCGGGATCTTGGGTTTATGTCACGATACATGACGTGATCCGGACTCGAATCGTCGTTGGCTTGTTCACAGATGTGATTCCCAGTAAAAAAGTAAAAATTTTAAAGTTAATCGTTTTACATACAGACGGCAGCTTTTGACACGTTAGACCCCATGTGACTCCACCTCATTGTCTCAGTTGTATCTTGCTATGTCTTTGATGTGGCACCTTCCTGGCTGACCTGATTAACTTTATCACACCTCGGCAGATAAACAGTCAGGATGATTGAATTTAGTTGTCTGCAATTGTAAGTTACACATGCATTGTTCTGTATCTATATATGCTTTGACGATTCTGTATCTCCTCACTTCACCCGACGAAGGAGTTGTAACTCCGAAAGCTTGTGATTTAAAATAAAACTGTTGGACTATAACCTGGTGTTGTGCGACCTCTCAATTTTGCTACCAGTGCCACGTGCAAATCAGAGTAGCATGAACAGGATAGCAAGATTAAATACGTGGCTTGAGCAGTGATGCAGGAGGGAGGGATTTAAATACTTGAGGCATTGGAACCAGTTCTGGGGGAAGTGGGACCTGTACAAAAGGGACGGTCTGCACTTGGGCAGGACTGGAACCGATGTCCTCGGGGTAATATTTGCTCAGGCAGTTCGGGAGGATTTAAACTAATATGGCAGGGGAATGGGAACCTATGTAGCGAAACAGGGGGAAGTAATATGCAGTCAGAAACAAATGTTAGAAGGGTGAGAAACAATAAGGGAAATCCGAGTAAACAAAGGCAAGAAACACAAAGGGCCATACTAAATCATAAGTCTAAAAGGACAAAGGGTGTTAATAATACAAGCCTAAAGGCTCTGTGTCTTAATGCAAGGAGTATCCGTAATAAGGTGGACGAATTGACTGTGCAAATTGATGTTAACGGATATGATGTGATTGGGATTACAGAGACGTGGCTCCAGAACAATCAAGGCTGGGAACTGAATATCCAAGGGTATTCAACATTCAGGAAGGATAGAATAAAAGGAAAAGGGGGTGGGGTAGCATTGCTGGTTAAAAAGGAGATTAATGCAATAGCTAGGAAGGACATTAGCTTGGAGGATGTGGAATCAATATGGGTTGAGCTGCAGAACACCAAAGGGCAGAAAACGTTAGTGGGGGTTGTGTACAGACCTCCAAACAGTAGTAGTGAGGTGGGGGAGGGTATGAAACAGGAAATCAGAGGTGCATGCAAAAAAGGCGCAGCAGTTATCATGGGTGACTTTAATATGCATATAGATTGGGCTACTCAAACTGGAAGCAATACGGTGGAGGAGGATTTCCTGGAGTGTTTAAGGGATGGTTTCCTAAACCAATATGTTGAGGAACCAACTAGAGGGGAGGCCATCCTGGACTGGGTGTTGTGTAATGAGGAAGGACTAATCAGCAATCTTATGGTGCGAGGCCCCTTGGGGAAGAGTGACCATAGTATGGTGGAGTTCTACATTAGGATGGAGAAGGAAACAGTTAATTCAGAGACCATGGTCCAGAACTTAAATAAGGGCAACTTTGAGGGTATGAGGCGTGAATTGGCGAGGTTAGATTGGCAAGCGATATTTAAGGGGTTATCAGTGGAAGGGCAATGGCAGACATTTAGAGATCGCATGGATGAACTACAGCAATTGTACATCCCTGTCTGGCGTAAAAATAAAAAAGGGAAGGTGGCTAACAAGGGAAATCAGGGATAGTATTAAAAGCAAGGAAGTGGCATACAAATTGGCCAGAAGTAGCAGCAAACCCGGGGACTGGGAGAACTTTAAAACTCAGCAGAGGAGGACGAAGGGTTTGATTAGGGCAGGGAAAATAAAATATGAAAGGAAGCTTGCGGAGAACATTAAAATGGACTGCAAAAGAGGTTAGTAAAAACAAACGTAGGTTCCCTGCAGTCAGAAACAGGGGAAGTCATAATGGGGAACAAAGAAATGGCAGATCAATTGAACAAGTACTTTGGTTCGGTGTTTACTGTGGAGGACACAAACAACCTTCCGGAAATAAAAGAGATCAAAGGATCTGGTAAGAGGGAGGAGCTGAGGGAAATCCTTATCAGTCGGGAAATTGATGGGACTGAAGGCTGATAAATCCCCAGGGCCTGATGGTCTGCATCCCAGAGTACTTAAGGAGGTGGCCTTGGAAATAGTGGATGCATTGACGATCATTTTCCAACATTCCTTAGATTCTGGATCAGTTCCAAAGGAGTGGAGGGTGGCTAATGAAACCCCTCTTTTTAAAAAAGGAGGGAGGGAGAAAGCAGGGAATTATAGACCGGTCAGCCTGACATCGGTGGTGGGTAAAATGATGGAATCAATTATTAAAGATGTCATAACAGACCATTTGGAAAGTGGTGACATGATAGGTCCAAGTCAGCATGGATTTGTGAAAGGGTGGACGGGGGGGAACCAGTAGATGTGGTGTATTTGGACTTTCAGAAGGCCTTCGACAAGGTCCCACACAAGAGATTGGTGTGCAAAGTTAAAGCACATGGGATTGGGGGTAATGTGTTGACGTGGATTGAGAACTGGTTGGCACACAGGAAACAAAGAGTAGGAGTAAATGGGTACTTTTCAGAATGGCAGGCAGTGACCAGCGGGGTACCGCAGGGTTCGGTGCTGGGGCCCCAGCTGTTTACATTATATATTAATGATTTGGACGAAGGGATTAATTGTAATATCTCCAAATTTGCGGATGACACTAAATTGGGAGGCAGTGTGAACAATGAGGAGGATGCTAGGAGGCTACAGAGTGACTTGGACAGGTTGGGTGAATGGGCAAATGTATGGCAGATGAAGTACAATGTGGATAAATGTGAGGTTATCCACTTTGGTGGTAAAAATAGGGAGGCAGACTATTACCTGAATGGTGGCAGATTAGGGAAAGGGGAGGTGCAACGAGACCTGGGCGTCATGGTACATCAGTCACTGAAGGTGGGAAGGCAAGTGCAGCAGGCAGTCAAGAAAGCAAATGGCATGATGGCCTTCATAGCAAGGGGATTTGAGTACAGGAGTAGGGAGGTGATGCTACAGTTGTACAGGGCCTTGGTGAGGCCACACCTGGAGTATTGTGTGCAGTTTTGGTATCCTAACTTGAGGAAGGACATTCTTGCTATTGAGGGAGTGCAACGAAGGTTCACTAGATTGATTCCTGGGATGGCCAGACTGACATATCAAGAAAGATTGGATCAACTGAACTTGTATCCTCTGGAGTTCAGAAGAATGAGGGGGGATCTTATAGAGACGTTTAAAATCCTGACTGGTTCAGACAAATTAGATGCGGGCAGAATGTTTCCAATTAACATAGAAACATAGAACAGTACAGCACAGTACAGGCCCTTCGGCCCTCGATGTTGTGCCGAGCATTGTCCGAGACCAAGATCAAGCTATCACACTCCCTATCACTCTGGTGTGCTCCATGTGCTTATCCAATAACCGCTTGAAAGTTCCTAAAGTGTCCGACTCCACTATCACAGCAGGCAGTCCATTCCACACCCCAACCACTCTCTGAGTAAAGAATCTACCTCGGACATCCCTTCCATATCTCCCCCCATGCACCTTATAGTTATGCCCCCTTGTAACAGCTGCCTCTACCCGAGGAAATAGTCTCTGAACATCCACTCTATCTATCCCCCTCATCATCTTATAAACCTCTATTAAGTCGCCTCTCATCCTCCTCCGCTCTAAAGAGAAAAGCCCCAACTCCCTCAATCTTTCCTCATAAGACCTCCCCCCCAAACCAGGCAGCATCCTGGTAAATCTCCTTCGCACTCTTTCCAATGCTTCCACGTCCTTCCTATAGTGAGGTGACCAGAACTGCACACAATATTCCAAATGTGGTCTCACCAAGGTCCTGTACAGTTGCAGCATAACCTCACGGTTCTTAAACTCAAACCCTCTGTTAATAAACGCCAACACATCATAGGCCTTCTTTACTGCTCTATCCACTTGAGTGGCAACCTTCAGAGATCTGTGGATATGAACCCCCAGATCCCTCTGCTCCTCCACGTTCCTCAGAACCCTGCCGTTGACCCTGTAATCCTTATTCAAATTTGCCCTACCAAAATGAATCACCTCGCACTTATCAGGGTTAAATTCCATCTGCCATTTTTCGGCCCAGCTCTGCATCCTATCAATGTCTCTTTGCAGCCGACAACAGCCCTCCACCTCATCCACTGCTCCACCAATCTTGGTGTCATCAGCAAATTTACTGATCCACCCTTCAGTCCCGTCCTCCAAGTCATTGATAAAAATCACAAACAGCAGAGGACCCAGCACCGACCCCTGTGGCACACCGCTGGTAACTGGTCTTCAGTCCGAAAATGTTCCATCCACCACCACCCTCTGCCTTCTATGAGATAGCCAGTTACTTATCCAATCGGCCAAATTTCCCTCTATCCCACAACTCCTAACTTTCTTCATGAGCCGACCATGGGGAACCTTATCAAACGCCTTACTAAAATCCATGTATACGACATCAACTGCTCTACCTTCATCTACACACTTAGTTACCTCCTCAAAGAATTCAATCAAATTTGTTAGGCAAGACTTACCCTTCATGAATCCGTGTTGACTATCCCTGATTAAGTTGCCCCTTTCCAAATGGTCATAAATCCTATCCCTCAGGACCTTTTCCATTATCTTACCAACCACCGAAGTAAGACTAACCGGCCTATAATTACCAGGGTCATTCCTATTTCCTTTCTTGAAGAGAGGAACAACATTCGCCACTCTCCAGTCCTCTGGCACCATTCCCGTGGACAGTGAGGACCCAAAGATCAAAGCCAGAGGCTCTGCAATCTCCTCCCTTGCCTCCCAAAGAATCCTAGGATATATCCCATCTGGCCCAGGGGACTTATCGACCCTCAGGTTCTTCAAAATTGCTAAAACATCTTCCCTCAGAACATCTACCACCTCCAGCCTATCCACCTTTATCACACTCTCATCCTCAAGAACATGGCCCCTCTCCTCGGTGAACACTGACGAAAAGTATTCATTCATCACCTCTCCTATCTCTTCTGACTCCATGCACAAGTTCCCACTACTGTCCTTGACCGGCCCTACCCTCACCCTGGTCATTCTTTTATTTCTCACATAAGAGTAAAAGGCCTTGGGGTTTTTCTTGATCCGACCCGCCAAGGACTTCTCATGCCCCCTCCTAGCTTTCCTAAGCTCTTTTTTTAGCTCATTCCTTGCTACCTTGTAGCCCTCAATCGACCCAACTGAACCTTGTTTTCTCATCCTTACATACGCTTCCTTTTTCCTCTTGACTAGACATTCAACCTCTTTTGTGAACCATGGTTCTCTCACTCGGCCATTTCCTCCCTGCCTGACAGGGACATACCTATCAAGGACACGCAGTAATTGCTCTATGAAAAAGCTCCACGTTTCGTTTGTGCCTTTCCCTGATAGTTTCTGTTCCCATCTTATACTCCCTAATTCTTGCCTAATTGCATCATAATTACCCCTCCCCCAATTATAAACCCTGCCCTGCCGTATGGCCCTATCCCTCTCTATTGCAATAGTGAAAGTTACCGAATTGTGGTCACTATCTCCAAAGTGCTCTCCCACATACAAATCAAACACTTGGCCCGGTTCATTACCCAGTACCAAATCCAACGTGGCCCCACCTCTTGTCGGCCTATCCACATATTGTGTCAGGAAACCCTCCTGCGCACACTGTGCAAAAACTATCCCATCCGAACTGTTTGACCTATAAAGGTTCCAATCAATATTTGGAAAGTTGAAGTCACCCATGACAACTACTCTGTGACCTCCACACCTATTCATAATCTGCTTTGCAATTTCTTCCTCCACATCTCTATTACTATTTGGGGGCCTGTAGAAAACTCCTAACAACGTGACCGCTCCTTTCCTATTTCTAACTTCAGCCCATATTACCTCAGACGGCAGATCCCCCTCGAACTGCCTTTCTGCCGCTGTTAAACTATCCTTGATTAACAATGCTACTCCTCCACCTTTCTTACCAACTTCCCTACTCTTACTGAAACATCTATACCCCAGAACTTCCAACAACCATTCCTGTCCCTGTTCTAACCATGTCTCCGTAATGGCCACCACATCGTAGTCCCAAGTACCAATCCACGCTCCAAGTTCTCCTACCTTATTCCGGATGCTCCTTGCATTGAAGTAGACACACTTCAAGCCATCTTCCTGTCTGCCGGTACATTCCTGCGACCTTGATACCCTCCTCAGTACATCCCTACACTCACCACTGGCTCCTGGACTACAGCCCTTTTTCCCATCCCCCTGACAAATTAGTTTAAACCCCCCCCGAAGAGCCGTAGCAAATTTCCCTCCCAGGATATTGGTGCCCCTCTGGTTCAGGTGCAAACCGTCCTGTTTGTACAGGTCCCACCTTCCCCAGAATGTGCTCCAATTATCCACATAACTGAAACCCTCCCCGCTACACCATCCCTGCAGCCACGTGTTTATCTGCACTCTCTGTTAGGGAAAACTAAAACCAGGGGTCACAGTCTAAGGATAAAGGGGAAGCCATTTAAGACTGAGATGAGGAGGAACTTCTTCACCCAGAGAGTGGTGAATCTGTGGAATTCTCTACCACAGAAGGTTGTTGAGGCCAGTTCGCTAAATATATTCAAAAGGGAGTTAGATATAATACTCACAACTAGGGAGATCAAGGGGTATGGCGAGAAAGCAGGAATGGGGTACTGAGGTAGCATGTTCAGCCATGAACGCATTAAATGGCGGTGCAGGCTCGAAGGACCGAATGGTCTACTCCTGCACCTATTTTCTATGTTTCTATGTTTCTAATCCATGGGAACTGTTCCAGAGTCTATAGAATTTTGGAAGATGACCAGCAATGCATCTACTATTTCTCGGGCCACTTCCTTAAGTACCCTAGGATGTAGATTATCAGGCCCTGGGGATTTATCAGCCTTCAATCGCGTCAATTTCCCTAACACCATTTCCCTACAAATACTGATTTCATTCAGTTCTTCCCTCTCATTTGACCCTATGTTCCCCGACATCTCTGGGAGGTTATTTGTGTCTTCCTTTGTGAAGACTGAACCAAAGTATGTATTTAATTGGTCCGCCATTTCTTTGTTCTCCATTATAAATTCCCCTGATTCTGACTGCAAGGGACCTACACTTGACTTCACCAATCTTTTTCTCTTCACACATGACTGCCCTTGACATCAAGGCAGCACTTGACCGAGTGTGGCCTGAAGGAGCCCTAGCAAAATTGAAGTCAATGGGAATCAGGGGGAAAACTCTCCACTGGCTGGAGTCATACCTAGCACAAAGGAAAATGGTTGTGGTGATTGAAGGTCAATCATCACAGCCCCAGGACATCGCTGCAGGAGTTTCTCAGGGCAGTGTCCTAGACCCAACCATCTTCAGCTGCTTCATCAATGACCTTCCCTCCATCATAAGGTCAGAAATGGGAATGTTCGCTGATAACTGCACAGTGTTCAGTGCCATTCACAACTCCTCAGATAATGAAGCAGTCCATGCCTGCATGCAACAAGACCTGGATGACATTCAGGCTTGGGCTGATAAGTGGCAGGTAATATTCGCGCCACACAAGTGCCAGGCAATGACTTTCTCCAACAAGCGAGAGTCTAACCACCACTCCTTTACAATCAATGGCATTACCATCGCTGAACCCCCACCATCAACATCCTGGGGGTCAACATTGACCAGAAATTTAACTGGACCAGCCACATAAATACTGTGGCAACAAGAGCAGGTCAGAGGCTAGGTATTCTGCGGCGAGTGTCTCACCTCCTGACTCCTCAAAGCCTTTCCACCATCTACAATGCACAAGTCAGGAATGTGATGGAATACTCTCCACTTGCCTGGATGAGTGCAGCTCCAACAACACTCAAGAAGCTCGACACCATCCAGGACAAAGCAGCCCGCTTGATTGGCACCCCATCCACCACATTAAACATTCACTCCCTCCACCACCGGCGTACTGTGGCTGCAGTGTGTACCATCTACAAGATGCACTGCAGCAACTCACCAAGGCTTCTTCGGCAGCACCTCCCAAACCCGTGACCTCTTCCAGCTAGAAGGATAAAAGCAGCAGGTGCATGGGAACACCACCACCTCCAAGTTCCCCTCCAAGCCACACTCCATCCTGACTTAGAAGTATATCACCGATCCTTCATCGTTGCTGGTTCAAAATTCAGGAACTCCCTCCCTAACAGCACTGTGGGAGTACTTTACAACACAGACTGCAGCGTTTCATGAAGGCAGCTCACCACCACCTTCTCAAGGGCAATTAGGGATTGGCAATAAATGCTGGCCTTGCCAGCGACGCCAACATCTCAGAAACAATTTTTTTTTAAATCAGACAGAAACAGAGCAACCAGACAGCAATCAGAGTAATCTGACAGAATCAGAGTAATCAGACAACAATCAGAGTAATAAGACAGAATCAGAGCAATCTGACAACAATCAGAGCAATCAGACAACAATCAGAGTAATAAGACAGAATTAGAGCAATCAGACAACAATCAGAGTAATCAGACAACAATCAGAGTAATAAGACAGAATCAGAGTAATCAGACAGAATCAGAGTAATCAGACAGAATCAGAGTAATCAGACAGAATCAGAGCAATCTGACAACAATCAGAGTAATCAGACAGAATCAGAGTAATCTGACAACATTCAGAGTAATCAGACAACAATCAGAGTAATAAGACAGAATCCGAGTAATCAGACAGAATCAGAGTAATCAGACAGAATCAGAGGAATCAGACAGAATCAGAGTAATCAGGCAGAATCAGACAGAAACAGAGTAATCAGACAGAATCAGAGCAATCAGACAGAATCAGAGCAATCAGACAGAATCTGAGCAATCAGACAGAATCAGAGTAATCAGACAGAATCAGAGCAATCAGACAGAATCAGAGTAATCAGACAGAATCAGAGCAATCAGACAGAATCAGAGTAATCAGACAGAATCAGACAGAATCAGAGTAATCAGACAGAATCAGAGTAATCAGACAGAATCAGAGCAATTAGACAGAATCAGAGTAATCAGACAGAATCAGAGCAATCCGACAGAGTCAGAGTAATCAGACAGAATCAGAGTAATCATACAGAATCAGAGCAATCAGACAGAATCAGAGCAATCAGACAGAGTCAGAGTAATCAGACAGAATCAGAGCAATTAGACAGAATCAGAGCTATCAGACAGAATCAGAGCAATCAGACAGAATCAGAGCAATCAGACAGAATCTGAGTAATCAGACAGAATCAGAGTAATCAGACAGAGTCAGAGCAATCAGACAGAGTCAGAGTAATCATACAGAATCAGAGTAATCAGACAGAATCAGAGTAAACAGACAGAATCAGAGTAATCAGACAGAATCAGAGTAATCAGACAGAATCAGAGTAATCAGACAGAATCAGAGCAATCAGACAGAATCAGAGTAATCAGACAGAATCAGAGCAATCAGACAGAATCAGAGCAATCAGACAGAATCAGAGTAATCAGACAGAATCAGACAGAATCAGACAGAATCAGAGTATTCAGACAGAATCAGAGCAATTAGACAGAATCAGAGTAATCAGACAGAATCAGAGCAATCCGACAGAGTCAGAGTAATCAGACAGAATCAGAGTAATCATACAGAATCAGAGCAATCAGACAGAGTCAGAGTAATCAGACAGAATCAGAGCAATCAGACAGAATCAGAGCTATCAGACAGAATCAGAGTGATCAGACGGAATCAGAGTAATCAGACAGAATCAGAGTAATTAGACAGAATCAGAGCAATCAGACAGAATCAGAGCAATCAGACAGAATCAGAGTAATCAGATAGAATCAGACAGAATCACAGTAATCAGACAGAATCAGACCAATTAGACAGAATCAGAGTAATCAGACAGAATCAGAGTAATCAGACAGAATCAGAGTAATCAGACAGAATCAGAGTAATCAGACAGAGTCAGAGCAATCAGAAAAAATCAGAGTAATCAGACAGAATCAGAGTAATCAGATAGAATCAGAGTAATCAGACAGAATCAGAGTAATCAGACAGAATCAGAATAATCAGACAGAATCAGAGCAATCAGACAGAATCAGAATAATCAGACCGAATCAGAGTAATCAGACAACAATCAGAGCAATCAGACAGAATCAGAATAATCAGACCGAATCAGAGTAATCAGACAACAATCAGAGTAATCAGACAACAATCAGAGTAATCAGACAACAATCAGAGTAATCAGACAGAATCAGAGTAATCAGACAGAATCAGAATAATCAGACAGAATCAGAGTAATCAGACAACAATCAGAGTAATCAGACAACAATCAGATTAATCAGACAACAATCAGAGTAATCAGACAACAATCAGAGTAATCAGACAACAATCAGAGTAATCAGACAAAATCAGTGTAATCAGACAACAATCAGAGAAATCAGACAGAATCAGAGCAATCAGACAGAATCAGAATAATCAGACAGAATCAGAGTAATCAGACAACAATCAGAGTAATCAGACAACAATCAGAGTAATCAGACAACAATCAGAGTAATCAGACAGAATCAGAGTAATCAGACAGAATCAGAATAATCAGACAGAATCAGAGTAATCAGACAACAATCTGTGTAATCAGACAACAATCAGAGTAATCAAACAACAATCAGAGCAATCAGACAGAATCAGAATAATCAGACCGAATCAGAGTAATCAGACAACAATCAGAGTAATCAGACAACAATCAGAGTAATCAGACAGAATCAGAGTAATCAGACAGAATTAGAATAATCAGACCGAATCAGAGTAATCAGACAACAATCAGAGTAATCAAACAACAATCAGAGTAATCAGACAGAATCAGAGTAATCAGACAGAATCAGAATAATCAGACAGAATCAGAGTAATCAGACAGAATCAGAATAATCAGACAGAATCAGAGTAATCAGACAGAATCAGAGTAATCAGACAGAATCAGAGCAATCAGACAGAATCCGAATAATCAGACAGAATCCGAGTAATCAGACAACAATCAGAGTAATCAGACAGAATCAGAGTAATCAGACAGAATTAGAATAATCAGACCGAATCAGAGTAATCAGACAACAATCAGAGTAATCAGACAACAATCAGAGTAATCAGACAGAATCAGAGTAATCAGACAGAATCAGAATAATCAGACAGAATCAGAGTAATCAGACAGAATCAGAGTAATCAGACAGAATCAGAGTAATCAGACAGAATCAGAATAATCAGACAGAATCAGAGTAATCAGACAGAATCAGAGTAATCAGACAGAATCAGAATAATCAGACAGAATCAGAGCAATCAGACAGAATCAGAGTAATCAGACAGAATCAGAGCAATCAGACAGAATCAGAGTAATCAGACAGAATCAGAGCAGATCAGACAGAATCAGAGAATCAGAGCAATCAGACAGAATCAGAGTAATCAGTACTAGAATCAGAGTAATCAGACAGAATCAGAGTAATCAGACAGAATCAGAGCAATCAGACAGAATCAGAGTAATCAGACAGAATCAGAGCAATCAGACAGAATCAGAGCAATCAGACAGAATCAGAGTAATCAGACAGAATCAGAGTAATCAGACAGAATCAGAGCAATCAGACAGAATCAGAGTAATCAGACAGAATCAGAGCAATCAGACAGAATCAGAGTAATCAGACAGAATCAGAATAATCAGAGAATCAGAGCAATCAGACAGAATCCGAATAATCAGACAGAATCAGAGTAATCAGACAGAATCAGAGCAATCAGACAGAATCAGAGTAATCAACAGAATCAGAGTAATCAGACAGAATCAGAGCAATCAGACAGAATCAGAGTAATCAGACCAGAATCAGAGTAATCAGACAGAATCAGAGCAATCAGACAGAATCAGAGTAATCAGACAGAATCAGAGTAATCAGACAGAATCAGAGCAATCAGACAGAATCAGAGTAATCAGACAGAATCAGAGTAATCAGACAGAATCAGAGTAATCAGACAGAATCAGAATAATCAGACAGAATCAGAGCAATCAGACAGAATCAGAATAATCAGACAGAATCAGAGCAATCAGACAGAATCAGAGTAATCAGACAGAATCAGAGTAATCAGACAGAATCAGAGTAATCAGACAGAATCAGAGTAATCAGACAGAATCAGAGTAATCAGACAGAATCAGAATAATCAGACAGAATCAGAATAATCAGACAGAATCAGAGTAATCAGACAGAATCAGAGTAATCAGACAGAATCAGAGTAATCAGACAGAATCAGAGTAATCAGACAGAATCAGAGCAATCAGACAGAATCAGAGTAATCAGACAGAATCAGAGTAATCAGACAGAATCAGAGTAATCAGACAGAATCAGAGCAATCAGACAGAATCAGAGTAATCAGACAGAATCAGAGTAATCAGACAGAATCAGAGTAATCAGACAGAATCAGAGCAATCAGACAACAATCAGAGCAATCAGACAGAATCAGAGTAATCAGACAGAATCAGAGCAATCAGACAGAATCAGAGTAATCAGACAGAATCAGAGTAATCAGACAGAATCAGAGTAATCAACAGAATCAGAGTAATCAGACAGAATCAGAGTAATCAGACAGAATCAGAGCAATCAGACAGAATCAGAGTAATCAGACAGAATCAGAGTAATCAGACAGAATCAGAGTAAACAGACAGAATCAGAGTAATCAGACAGAATCAGAGTAATCAGACAGAATCAGAGTAATCAGACAGAATCAGAGTAATCAGACAGAATCAGAGCAATCAGACAGAATCAAGTAAGCAGCAGACATTCAGAGTAATCAGACAGAATCAGAGCAATCAGACAGAATCAGAGTAATCAGACAGAATCATAACAGAATCAGAGTAATCAGACAGAATCAGAGTAATCAGACAGAATCAGAGTAATCAGACAGAATCAGAGCAATCAGACAGAATCAGACAGAATCAGACAGAATCAGAGTAATCAGACAGAATCAGAGCAATCAGACAGAATCAGAGTAATCAGACAGAATCAGACAGAATCAGAGCAATCAGACAGAATCAGAGTAATCAGACAGAATCAGAGTAATCAGACAGAATCAGAGCAATCAGACAGAATCAGAGTAATCAGACAGAATCAGAGTAATCAGACAGAATCAGAGTAATCAGACAGAATCAGAGTAATCAGACAGAATCAGAGTAATCAGACAGAATCAGACAGAATCAGAGTAATCAGACAGAATCAGAGCAATCAGACAGAATCAGAGTAATCAGACAGAATCAGACAGAATCAGAGTAATCAGACAGAATCAGAGCAATCATACAGAATCAGAGTAATCAGACAGAATCAGAGTAATCAGACAGAATCAGAGTAATCAGACAGAATCAGAGCAATCAGACAGAATCAGAGTAATCAGACAGAATCAGACAGAATCAGAGTAATCAGACAGAATCAGAGCAATCAGACAGAATCAGAGTAATCAGACAGAATCAGACAGAATCAGAGTAATCAGACAGAATCAGAGCAATTAGACAGAATCAGAGTAATCAGACAGAATCAGAGTAATCAGACAGAATCAGACAGAATCAGAGCAATCAGACAGAATCAGAGTAATCAGACAGAATCAGACAGAATCAGAGTAATCAGACAGAATCAGAGCAATCAGACAGAATCAGAGTAATCAGACAGAATCAGAGCAATCAGACAGAATCAGAGTAATCAGACAGAATCAGAGTAATCATACAGAATCAGAGCAATCAGACAGAGTCAGAGTAATCAGACAGAATCAGAGCAATCAGACAGAATCAGAGCTATCAGACAGAATCAGAGTAATCAGACAGAATCAGAATAATCAGACAGAATCAGAGCAATCAGACAGAATCAGAGTAATCAGACAACAATCAGAGCAATCAGACAGAATCAGAGATAATCAGACAGAATCAGAGTAATCAGACAGAATCAGAGTAATCAGACAACAAGTAATCAGACAGAATCAGAGTAATCAGACAGAATCAGAGTAATCAGACAGAATCAGAGTAATCAGACAGAATCAGAGTAATCAGACAGAATCAGAGTAATCAGACAGAATCAGAGCAATCAGACAGAATCAGAAGAATCAGACAGAATCAGAGTAATCAGACAGAATCAGAGTAATCAGACAGAATCAGAGCAATCAGACAGAATCAGACAGAATCAGAGCAATCAGACAGAATCAGAGTAATCAGACAGAATCAGAGTAATCAGACAGAATCAGAGTAATCAGACAGAATCAGAGTAATCAGACAGAATCAGAGTAATCAGACAGAATCAGAGTAATCAGACAGAATCAGAGTAATCAGACAGAATCAGAGTAATCAGACAGAATCAGAGTAATCAGACAGAATCAGAGCAATCAGACAGAATCAGAGTAATCAGACAGAATCAGAATAATCAGACAGAATCAGAGTAATCAGACAGAATCAGAGCAATCAGACAGAATCAGAGTAATCAGACAGAATCAGAGTAATCAGACAGAATCATAGCAATCAGACAGAATCAGAGTAATCAGACAGAATCAGAGTAATCAGACAGAATCAGAGTAATCAGACAGAATCAGAGTAATCAGACAGAATCAGAGTAATCAGACAGAATCAGAGTAATCAGACAGAATCAGACAGAATCAGAGTAATCAGACAGAATCAGAGTAATCAGACAGAATCAGAGTAATCAGACAGAATCAGAGTAATCAGACAGAATCAGAGTAATCAGACAGAATCAGTGTAATCAGACAGAATCAGAGCAATCAGACAGAATCAGAGTAATCAGACAGAATCAGAGTAATCAGACAGATCAGAGTAATCAGACAGAATCAGAGTAATCAGACAGAATCAGAGTAATCAGACAGAATCAGAGTAATCAGACAGAATCAGAGCAATCAGACAGAATCAGAGTAATCAGACAGAATCAGAGCAATTATACAGAATCAGAGTAATCAGACAGAATCAGAGCAATCAGACAGAATCAGAGCAATCAGACAGAATCAAGAGTAATCAGACAGAATCAGAGTAATCAGACAGAATCAGAGTAATCAGACAGAATCAGAGTAATCAGACAGAATCAGAGAATCAGACAGAATCAGAGCAATCAGACAGAATCAGAGTAATCAGACAGAATCAGACAGATCAGTATCAGACAGAATCAGAGCAATCAGACAGAATCAGAGTAATCAGACAGAATCAGAGTAATCAGACAGAATCAGAGTAATCAGACAGAATCAGAGCAAATCAGACAGAATCAGAGTAATCAGACAGAATCAGAGTAATCAGACAGAATCAGAGTAATCAGACAGAATCAGAGTAATCAGACAGAATCAGAGCAATCAGACAGAATCAGAGCAATCAGACAGAATCAGAGTAATCAGGACAGAATCAGAGTAATCAGACAGAATCAGAGTAATCAGACAGAATCAGAGTAATCAGACAGAATCAGAGTAATCAGACAGAATCAGAGTAATCAGACAGAATCAGAGCTAATCAGACAGAATCAGAGTAATCAGACAGAATCAGAGTAATCAGACAGAATCAGAGTAATCAGACAGAATCAGAGTAATCAGACAGAATCAGAGTAATCAGACAGAATCAGAGTAATCAGACAGAATCAGAGCAATCAGACAGAATCAGAGTAATCAGACAGAATCAGAGTAATCAGACAGAATCAGAGTAATCAGACAGAATCAGAGTAATCAGACAGAATCAGAGTAATCAGACAGAATCAGAGCAATCAGACAGAATCAGAGTAATCAGACAGAATCAGAGTAATCAGACAGAATCAGAGTAATCAGACAGAATCAGAGTAATCAGACAGAATCAGAGTAATCAGACAGAATCAGAGTAAATCAGACAGAATCTGAGTAATCAGACAGAATCAGAGTAATCATACAGAAATCAGAGCAATCAGACAGAATCAGAGTAATCAGACAGAATCAGAGTAAAGACAGAATCAGAGTAATCAGACAGAATCAGAGTAATCAGACAGAATCAGAGTAATCAGACAGAATCAGACAGAATCAGAGTAATCAGATAGAATCAGAGCAATCAGACAGAATCAGACAGAATCAGAGTAATCAGAGTAATCAGACAGAATCAGAGTAATCAGACAGAATCAGAGTATCAGACAGAATCAGAGTAATCAGACAGAATCAGAGTAATCAGGACAGAATCAGAGCAATCAGACAGAATCAGAGTAATCAGACAGAATCAGAGAATCAGACAGAAGAATCAGAGCAATCAGACACGAATCAGAGTATTCAGACAGAATCAGAGCAATCGACAGAGATCAGAGTAATCAGACAGAATCAGAGTAATCAGACAGAATCAGAGTAATCAGACAGAATCAGAGTAATCAGACAGAATCAGAGCAATTAGACAGAATCAGAGCAATCAGACAGTAATCATAGTAATCAGACAGAATCAGAGTAATCTGACAGAAATCAGAGCAATCAGACTTCAATCAGTAGCAATCAGATCAGCAATCATAGTAATCAGACCATGAATCAGAGTAATCAGACAGAATCAGAGTAATCAGACAGAATCAGAGTAATCACACAGTGTCAGAGTAAATCAGACAGGAATCAGAGCAATCAGTACACAATCAGAGCAATCAGACAGAATCAGAGTAATCAGACAGATCAGAGTAATCAGACCAGAATCAGAGCAATACATACTAGAGTAATCAGAGTAATCAGACAGAATCATGAGCAATCAGGGCAGATCAGAGTAATCAGACAGAATCAGAGTAATCAGAGTATCAGACTAATCTGAGCAGAATCAGAAGCCTTAGACAGAATCAGAGGTGTAATCTACAACAGATCAGAGTAATCAGACAGAATCAGAGTAATCAGACAGAATTCAGTAGTAAGGGCAGAGACAGATCAGAGCAGTCAGCAACAGAATCAGAGCAATCAGACAGAATCACAGTAATCAGACAGAATCAGAATGAATCAGAGAAATCAGACAGAATCAGAGCAGATCAGACAGAATAGAGTAATCAAGCAGATCGAGAAAGAATCAGAGCAATCAGACAGAATCAGACAGAATCAGAGTAATCAGACAGAATCAGAGCAATTATACAGAATCAGAGTAATCAGACAGAATCTGAGTAATCAGACAGAATCAGAGTAATCAGACAGAATCAGAGCAATCAGACAGAATCAGAGTAATCAGACAGAATCAGACAGAATCAGAGTAATCAGACAGAATCAGAGCAATCAGACAGAATCAGAGTAATCAGACAGAATCAGAGTAATCAGACAGAATCAGAGCAATCAGACAGAATCAGAGTAATCAGACAGCATCAGAGTAATCAGACAGAATCAGACAGAATCAGAGCAATCAGACAGAATCAGAGTAATCAGACAGAATCAGACAGAATCAGAGTAATCAGACAGAATCAGAGCAATCAGACAGAATCAGAGTAATCAGACAGAATCAGAGCAATCAGACAGAATCAGAGTAATCAGACAGAATCAGAGTAATCAGACAGAATCAGAGCAATCAGACAGAATCAGAGTAATCAGACAGAATCAGAGCAATCAGACAGAATCAGAGTAATCAGACAGAATCAGAGTAATCAGACAGAATCAGAGTAATCAGACAGAATCAGAGTAATCAGACAGAATCAGAGTAATCAGACAGAATCAGAGTAATCAGACAGAATCAGAGTAATCAGACAGAATCAGAGTAATCAGACAAAATCAGAGTAATCAGACAGAATCAGAGTAATCAGACAGAATCAGAGTAATCAGACAGAATCAGAGTAATCAGACAGAATCAGAGTAATCAGACAGAATCAGAGTAATCAGACAGAATCAGAGCAATCAGACAGAATCAGAGTAATCAGACAGAATCAGAGTAATCAGACAGAATCAGAGTAATCAGACAGAATCAGAGCAATCAGACAGAATCAGAGTAATCAGACAGAATCAGAGTAATCAGACAGAATCAGAGTAATCAGACAGAATCAGAGTAATCAGACAGAATCAGAGTAATCAGACAGAATCAGAGCAATCAGACAGAATCAGAGTAATCAGACAGAATCAGAGTAATCAGACAGAATCAGAGTAATCCAGACAGAATCAGAGCAATCAGGACAGACTACAGAGTAAATCAGACAGAATCAGGAGCAATCTAGACAGAATCAGAGCTAATCAGACCAGAATCAGAGTAAAACAGGCAGAATCAGAGTAATCAGACAGAATCAGAGCAACACAAATCAAGACACACAGAATCAGGAGTAATCAGGACAGAATCCGAAAAATCAGAACAGACCAATATCAGACAGAATCAGAGAATCAGACAGAAATAAAGCAACCAGACAGAACCAGAGTAATCAGACAGAATCAGAGCAATCAAGACAGAATCAGAGTAATCAACAGACAGACATCAGACTGAATCAGAGTAATTCAGGGACAGAATCAGTAGAATCAGAGAGAAATCAGAGTAATCAGAGAAATCAGAGTAATCAGAACAGAAATCAGAGTAATCAGACAGAAATCAGAGTAATCAGACAGATCAGGAGAATCAGACAGAATACAGAGAATCAGACAGAATCAAAGAATCTTGACAGAATCAGAGTTATCAGAGAGAACAGAGGAATCAGACAGAATCGAGCTAATCAGACAGAATCAAAAAATCAGACAGAATCCAGAGCAATCAGGGACAGAATCAGAGTAATCAGAACAGCACAGACAATCAGACAGAATCAGAGTAATAGACAGAATCAGAGCAATCAGACAGAATCAGAGTAATCAGACAGAATCAGAGTAATCAAACAGAATCAGAGTAAACAGACAGAATCAGAGTAATCAGACAGAATCAGAGTAATCAGACAGAATCAGAGTAATCAGACAGAATCAGAGCAATCAGACAGAATCAGAGTAATCAGACAGAATCAGACAGAATCAGAGTAATCAGACAGAATCAGAGCAATCAGACAGAATCAGAGTAATCAGACAGAATCAGACAGAATCAGAGTAATCAGACAGAATCAGAGCAATTATACAGAATCAGAGTAATCAGACAGAATCTGAGTAATCAGACAGAATCAGAGTAATCAGACAGAATCAGAGCAATCAGACAGAATCAGAGTAATCAGACAGAATCAGACAGAATCAGAGTAATCAGACAGAATCAGAGCAATCAGACAGAATCAGAGTAATCAGACAGAATCAGACAGAATCAGAGTAATCAGACAGAATCAGAGCAATTAGACAGAATCAGAGTAATCAGACAGCATCAGAGTAATCAGACAGAATCAGACAGAATCAGAGCAATCAGACAGAATCAGAGTAATCAGACAGAATCAGACAGAATCAGAGTAATCAGACAGAATCAGAGTAATCAGACAGAATCAGAGTAATCAGACAGAATCAGAGTAATCAGACAGAATCAGAGTAATCAGACAGAATCAGAGTAATCAGACAGAATCAGAGTAATCAGACAGAATCAGAGTAATCAGACAGAATCAGAGCAATCAGACAGAATCAGAGTAATCAGACAGAATCAGAGTAATCAGACAGAATCAGAGCAATCAGACAGAATCAGAGTAATCAGACAGAATCAGAGTAATCAGACAGAATCAGAGCAATCAGACAGAATCAGAGTAATCAGACAGAATCAGAGTAATCAGACAGAATCAGAGCAATCAGACAGAATCAGAGTAATCAGACAGACAGAGTAATCAGACAGATCAGAGCAATCAGACAGAATCAGAGTAATCAGACAGAATCAGAGTAATCAGACAGAATCAGAGTATCAGACAATCAGAGTAATCAGACAGAATCAGAGTAATCAGACAGAATCAGAGTAATCAGACAGAATCAGAGTAATCAGACAGAATCAGAGTAATCAGACAGAATCAGAGTAATCAGACAGAATCAGAGCAATCAGACAGAATCAGAGTAATCAGACAGAATCAGAGCAATCAGACAGAATCAGAGTAATCAGACAGAATCAGAGTAATCAGACAGAATCAGAGTAATCAGACAGAATCAGAGTAATCAGACAGAATCAGAGTAATCAGACAGAATCAGAGTAATCAGACAGAATCAGAGTAATCAGACAGAATCAGAGTAATCAGACAGAATCAGAGCAATCAGGACAGAATCAGAGCAATCAGACAGAATCAGAGTAATCAGACAGAATCAGAGTAATCAGACAGAATCAGAGTAATCAGACAGAATCAGAGCAATCAGACAGAATCAGAGTAATCAGACAGAATCAGAGTAATCAGACAGAATCAGAGTAATCAGACAGAATCAGAGTAATCAGACAGAATCAGAGCAATCAGACAGAATCAGAGTAATCAGACAGAATCAGAGTAATCAGACAGAATCAGAGTAATCAGACAGCAATCAGAGAATCAGACAGAATCAGAGTAATCAGACAGAATCAGAGTAATCAGACAGAATCAGAGTAATCAGACAGAATCAGAGTAATCAGACAGAATCAGAGTAATCAGACAGAATCAGAGTAATCAGACAGAATCAGAGCTAATCAGACAGAATCAGAGTAATCAGACAGAATCAGAGTAATCAGACAGAATCAGAGCAATCAGGTCAGAATCAGAGTAATCAGACAGAATCAGAGTAATCAGACAGAATCAGAGAAATCAGACAGAATCAGAGTAATCAGACAGAATCAGAGTAATCAGACAGAATCAGAGTAATCAGACAGAATCAGAGTAATCAGACAGAATCAGAGTAATCAGACAGAATCAGAGTAATCAGACAGAATCAGAGTAATCAGACAGAATCAGAGTAATCAGACAGAATCAGAGTAATCAGACAGAATCAGAGTAATCAGACAGAATCAGAGCAATCAGACAGAATCAGAGTAATCAGACAGAATCAGAGCAATCAGACAGAATCAGAGTAATCAGACAGAATCAGAGCAATCAGACAGAATCAGACAGAATCAGACAGAATCAGAGTAATCAGACAGAATCAGAGTAATCAGACAGAATCAGAGTAATCAGACAGAATCAGAGTAATCAGACAGAATCAGAGTAATCAGACAGAATCAGAGTAATCAGACAGAATCAGACAGAATCAGAGTAATCAGACAGAATCAGAGCAATCAGACAGAATCAGAGTAATCAGACAGAATCAGAGTAATCAGACAGAATCAGAGTAATCAGACAGAATCAGAGTAATCAGACAGAATCAGAGTAATCAGACAGAATCAGAGTAATCAGACAGAATCAGAGCAATCAGACAGAATCAGAGTAATCAGACAGAATCAGACAGAATCAGAGTAATCAGACAGAATCAGAGCAATCAGACAGAATCAGAGTAATCAGACAGAATCAGACAGAATCAGAGTAATCAGACAGAATCAGAGCAATCAGACAGAATCAGAGTAATCAGACAGAATCAGAGTAATCAGACAGAATCAGAGTAATCAGACAGAATCAGAGCAATCAGACAGAATCAGAGTAATCAGACAGAATCAGACAGAATCAGAGTAATCAGACAGAATCAGAGCAATCAGACAGAATCAGAGTAATCAGACAGAATCAGAGTAATCAGACAGAATCAGAGCAATCAGACAGAATCAGAGTAATCAGACAGAATCAGAGTAATCAGACAGAATCAGACAGAATCAGAGCAATCAGACAGAATCAGAGTAATCAGACAGAATCAGAGTAATCAGACAGAATCAGAGTAATCAGACAGAATCAGAGCAATCAGACAGAATCAGAGCAATCAGACAGAATCAGAGTAATCAGACAGAATCAGAGTAATCAGACAGAATCAGAGTAATCAGACAGAATCAGAGTAATCAGACAGAATCAGAGTAATCAGACAGAATCAGAGCAATCAGACAGAATCAGAGTAATCAGACAGAATCAGAGCAATCAGACAGAATCAGAGTAATCAGACAGAATCAGAGTAATCAGACAGAATCAGAGCAATCAGACAGAATCAGACAGAATCAGAGTAATCAGACAGAATCAGAGCAATTAGACAGAATCAGAGTAATCAGACAGAATCAGAGTAATCAGACAGAATCAGAGTAATCAGACAGAATCAGAGCAATCAGACAGAATCAGAGTAATCAGACAGAATCAGAGAATCAGACAGAATCAGAGTAATCAGACAGAATCAGAGTAATCAGACAGAATCAGAGTAATCAGACAGATCAGAGTAATCAGACAGAATCAGAGTAATCAGACAGAATCAGAGTAATCAGACAGAATCAGAGTAATCAGACAGAATCAGAGAAATCAGACAGAATCAGAGTAATCAGACAGAATCAGAGCAATCAGACAGAATCAGAGTAATCAGACAGAATCAGAGTAATCAGACAGAATCAGAGCAATCAGACAGAATCAGAGTAATCAGACAGAATCAGAGTAATCAGACAGAATCAGAGTAATCAGACAGAATCAGAGTAATCAGACAGAATCAGAGTAATCAGACAGAATCAGATAATCAGACAGAATCAGAGTAATCAGACAGAATCAGAGTAATCAGACAGAATCAGAGTAATCAGACAGAATCAGAGTAATCAGACAGAATCAGAGTAATCAGACAGAATCAGAGCAATCAGACAGAATCAGAGTAATCAGACAGAATCAGAGTAATCAGACAGAATCAGAGCAATCAGACAGAATCAGAGTAATCAGACAGAATCAGAGTAATCAGACAGAATCAGAGTAATCAGACAGAATCAGAGTAATCAGACAGAATCAGAGTAATCAGACAGAATCAGAGTAATCAGACAGAATCAGAGCAATCAGACAGAATCAGAGCAATCAGACAGAATCAGAGTAATCAGACAGAATCAGAGCTAATCAGACAGAATCAGAGTAATCAGACAGAATCAGAGTAATCAGACAGAATCAGAGTAATCAGACAGAATCAGAGCAATCAGACAGAATCAGAGTAATCAGACAGAATCAGAGTAATCAGACAGAATCAGAGTAATCAGACAGAATCAGAGTAATCAGACAGAATCAGAGTAATCAGACAGAATCAGAGTAATCAGACAGAATCAGAGTAATCAGACAGAATCAGAGCAATCAGACAGAATCAGAGTAATCAGACAGAATCAGAGTAATCAGACAGAATCAGAGTAATCAGACAGAATCAGAGTAATCAGACAGAATCAGAGTAATCAGAGATCAGAGAATCAGACAGAATCAGAGTAATCAGACAGAATCAGAGTAATCAGACAGAATCAGAGTAATCAGACAGAATCAGAGTAATCAGACAGAATCAGAGTAATCAGACAACAATCAGAGCAATCAGACAGAATCAGAGTAATCAGACAGAATCAGAATCAGACAGAATCAGAGTAATCAGACAGAATCAGAGTAATCAGACAGAATCAGAGTAATCAGACAGAATCAGAGTAATCAAACAGAATCAGAGTAATCAGACAGAATCAGAGTAATCAGACAGAATCAGAGTAATCAGACAGAATCAGAGTAATCAGACAGAATCAGAGTAATCAGACAGAATCAGAGTAATCAGACAGAATCAGAGTAATCAGACAGAATCAGAGTAATCAGACAGAACAGAGTAATCAGACAGAATCAGAGTAATCAGACAGAATCAGAGCAATCAGACAGAATCAGAGTAATCAGACAGAATCAGAGTAATCAGACAGAATCAGAGTAATCAGACAGAATCAGAGCAATCAGACAGAATCAGAGTAATCAGACAGAATCAGAGTAATCAGACAGAATCAGAGTAATCAGACAGATCGAGTAATCAGACAGAATCAGAGTAAATCAGACAGAATCAGAGTAATCAGACAGAATCAGAGTAATCAGACAGAATCAGAGCAATCAGACAGAATCAGAGTAATAGACAGAATCAGAGTAATCAGACAGAATCAGAGCAATCAGACAGAATCAGAATCAGACAGAATCAGAGAAATCAGACAGAATCAGAGCAATCAGACAGAATCAGAGTAATCAGACAGAATCAGAGCAATCAGACAGAATCAGAGTAATCAGACAGAATCAGGAGTAATCAGACAGAATCAGAGTAATCAGACAGAATCAGAGCAATCAGACAGAATCAGAGTAATCAGACAACAATCAGAGCAATCAGACAGAATCAGACGAATCAGAGCAATCAGACAAGAATCAGAGTAATCAGACAGAAGTCAGAGTAATCAGACATAATCAGAGTAATCAGACAGAATCAGAGCAATCAGACAGAATCAGAGTAATCAGACAGAATCAGAGTAATCAGACAGAATCAGAGTAATCAGACAGAATCAAAGTAATCAACAGAATCAGAGTAATCAGACAGAATCAGAGTAATCAGACAGAATCAGAGCAATCAGACAGAATCAGAGTAATCAGACAGATCAGATAATCAGACAGAATCAGAGTAATCAGACAAATCAGAGTAATCTACAGAATCAGAGTAATCAGACAGAATCAGAGTAATCAGACAACAATCAGAGTATTCAACAGAATCAGAGTAATCAGACAGAATCAGAGCAATCAGACAGAATCAGAGTAATCAGACAGAATCAGAATAATCAGACAGAATCAGAGCAATCAACAGAATCAGAGTAATCAGACAGAATCAGAGTAATCAGAGCAGAATCAGAGAATCATACAGAATCAGAGCATCAGAGCAGAATCAGATAATCAGACAGAATCAGAGTAATCAGACAGAATCAGAGTAATCAGATAGAATCAGAGCAATCAGACAGAATCAGACAGAATCAGACAGAATCAGAGTAATCAGATAGAGTCAGAGCAATCAGACAGAATCAGAGCAATCAGACAGAATCAGAGCAAATCAGAGTAATCAGACAAAATCAGAGTAATCAGAACAGAATCAGAGTAATCAGACAGAATCAGAACAATCAGACAGATCAGACCAGAATCAGAGCAATCAGACAGAATCAGAGTAATCAGACAGAATCAGAGCAATCAGACAGATTCAGAGTAATCAGACAGAATCGGAGAGCAATCAGACAGAATCAGAGGTAATCAGACAGATTAGAGCAATCAGACAGAATCAGAGTAATCAGACAGAATCAGAGAAATCAGACAGACAGAGTATCAGACAGAATCAGAGCAATCAGACAGAATTAGAGCAATTAGACAGAATCAGAGTAATCAGACAGAATCATGAGCAATCAGACAGATTCAGTGGTAATCAGACAGAATGAAGAGTAATCAGACAGAATCAGAGCAATCAGACTAGAGTCAGAGTAATCTGACAGTAATCAGAGGCAATCAGACAGAAATCAGAGCAATCATACAGAGTCAGAGATATCTGTCATGATTCAGAGCAATCAACAGATCAGAGATATTCAGACAGAGTCAGAGTAATCAGACACAATCAGAGCAATCAGACAGAATCAGAATAATCAGACAGAGTCAGTAGTAATCAGACAGATCAGAGTATCAGAGCAGATCAGACAGCAATCAGACATATTAGAGTATCAGACAGAATCAGAGTAATCATACACAATCAGAGCAATCAGAACAGATCAGAGCAATCAGACAGAGTCAGAGTAATCAGACAGAATCAGAGTAATCAGACAGAATCAGAGTAATCAGACAGAATCAGAGTAATCAGACAGAATCAGAGCAATCAGACAGAATCAGAGTAATCAGACAGAATCAGAGCAATCAGACAGAATCAGAGTAATCAGACAGAATCAGAGTAATCAGACAGAATCAGAGCAATCAGACAGATCAGAGTAATCAGACAGAATCAGAGTAATCAGACAGAATCAGAGTAATCAGACAGAATCAGAGTAATCAGACAGAATCAGAGCAATCAGACAGAATCAGAGTAATCAGACAGAATCAGAGCAATCAGACAGAATCAGAGTAATCAGACAGAATCAGAGTAATCAGACAGAATCAGAGAATCAGACAGTATCAGACAGAATCAGAGTAATCAGACAGAATCAGAGTAATCAGACAGAATCAGAGTAATCAGACAGAATCAGAGTAATCAGACAGAATCAGAGTATCAGACAGATCAGAGTAATCAGACAGAATCAGAGTAATCAGACAGAATCAGAGTAATCAGACAGAATCAGAGTAATCAGACAGAATCAGAGTAATCAGACAGAATCAGAGTAATCAGACAGAATCAGAGTAATCAGACAGAATCAGAGTAATCAGACAGAATCAGAGTAATCAGACAGAATCAGAGTAATCAGACAGAATCAGAGCAATCAGACAGAATCAGAGTAATCAGACAGAATCAGAGTAATCAGACAGAATCAGAGCAATCAGACAGAATCAGAGTAATCAGACAGAATCAGAGTAATCTGAACAGAATCAGAGCAATCAGACAAATCAGAGTAATCAGACAGAATCAGATAATCAGACAGAACAGAGTAATCAGGACAGAATCAGATGTAATCAGACAGAATCAGAGAATCAGACAGAATCAGAGTAATCAGACAGAATCAGAGTAATCAGACAGAATCAGAGTAATCAGACAGATCTGAGCAATCGACAGAATCATAGTAATCAGACAGAATCAGAGTAATCAGACAGAATCAGAGTAATCTGACACAAGTCAGAGTAATCAGACAGAATCAGAGTAATCAGACAGAAATCAGAGTAATCAGACAGAATCAGAGTAATCAGACAGAATCAGAGTAATCAGACAGAATCAGAGTAATCAGACAGAATCAAGTAATCAGACAACAATCAAGTAATCAGACAGAATCAGAGAAATCAGACAGAATCAGAGTAATCAGACAGAATCAGAGCAATCAGGCAGAATCTGAGTAATCAGACAGAATCGAGCAATCTGACAGAACAGAGTAATCAGACAGAATCAGAGTAATCAGACAGAATCAGAGCAATCAGACAGAATCAGAGCAATCAGACAGAATCAGAGTAATCAGACAGATTCAGAGTAATCAGACAGAATCAGAGTAATCAGACAGAATTAGAGTAATCAACAGAATCAGAGTAATCAGACAGAATCAGAGTAATCAGACAGAATCAGAGCAATCAGACAGAATCAGAGTAATCAGACAGAATCAGAGTAATCAGACACAATCAGAATCAGCAATCAATAACAGACAGAATCAGAGTAATCAGACAGGTAATCAGACAGAATCAGAGTTATCAGACAGAATCAGAGCAATCAGACAGAATCAGAGTAATCAGACAGAATCAGAGCAATCATACAGAATCAGAGTAATCAGACAGAATCAGAGAAATTCAGACAGAATCAGAGCAATCAGACAGAATCAGAGTAAACAGACAGAATCAGAGTAATCAGACAGAATTCAGAGCAATCAGACAGAATCAGAGTAATCAGACAGAATCAGACAGTATCAGAGAATCAGACAGAATCAGAGCAATCAGACAGAGTCAGAGTAATCAGACAGAATCAGGAGGTAATCAGACAATCAGAGCAATCAGACAGAATCAGAGTAATCAGACAGAATCAGAGTAATCAGACAGAATCAGAGCAATCAGACAGAATCAGAGCAATCAGACAGAATCAGAGTAATCAGAATCAGAGTAATCAGAGCAAATCAAGCAATCAGACAGAATTCAGAGTAATCAGACAGAATCAGAGTAATCAGACAGAATCAGAGTAATCAGACAGAATCAGGAGTAATCAGACAGAATCAGAGTAATCAGACAGAATCAGAGTAATCAGACAGAATCAGAAGTAATCAGACAGAATCAGGTAATCAGACATCAGAGTAATCAGACAGAATCAGAGCAATCAGACAGAATCAGAGCTAATCAGACAGAATCAGAGAATCAGCAGAATCAGAGAATCAGACAGAATCAGAGCAATCAGACAGAATCAGAGTAATCAGACAGAATCAGAGTAATCAGACAGAATCAGAGTAATCAAACAGAATCAGAGTAATCAGACAGAATCAGAGTAATCAGACAGAATCAGAGTAATCAGACAGAATCAGAGTAATCAGACAGAATCAGAGCAATCAGACAGAATCAGAGTAATCAGACAGAATCAGAGTAATCAGACAGAATCAGAGCAATCAGACAGAATCAGAGTAATCAGACAGAATCAGACAGAATCAGAGTAATCAGACAGAATCAGAGTAATCAGACAGAATCAGAGTAATCAGACAGAATCAGAGTAATCAGACAGAATCAGAGTAATCAGACAGAATCAGAGTAATCAGACAGAATCAGAGTAATCAGACAGAATCAGAGTAATCAGACAGAATCAGAGCAATCAGACAGAATCAGAGTAATCAGACAGAATCAGAGTAATCAGACAGAATCAGAGTAATCAGACAGAATCAGAGTAATCAGACAGAATCAGAGTAATCAGACAGAATCAGAGTAATCAGACAGAATCAGAGCAATCAGACAGAATCAGAGTAATCAGACAGAATCAGAGTAATCAGACAGAATCAGAGCAATCAGACAGAATCAGAGAATCAGACAGAATCAGAGTAATCAGACAGAATCAGAGTAATCAGACAGAATCAGAGCAATCAGGCAGAATCCGAGTAATCAGACAGAATCAGAGCAATCAGACAGAATCAGAGTAATCAGACAGAATCAGAGTAATCAGACAGAATCAGAGTAATCAGACAGAATCAGAGTAATCAGACAGAATCAGAGTAAATCAGACAGAATCAGAGTAATCAGACAGAATCAGAGCAATCAGACAGAATCAGAGCTAATCAGACAGAAATCAGAGTAATCAGACAGAATCAGAGTAATCAGACAGAATCAGAGTAATCAGACGAATCAGAGTAATCAGACAACAATCAGAGTAATCAGACAGAATCAGAGTAATCAGACAGAATCAGAGTAATCAGACAGAATCAGAGTAATCAGACAGAATCAGAGCAATCAGACAGAATCAGAGTAATCAGACAGAATCAGAGTAATCAGACAGAATCAGAGCAATCAGACAGAATCAGAGTAATCAGACAGAATCAGAGTAATCAGACAGAATCAGAGTAATCAGACAGAATCAGAGAAATCAGACAGAATCAGAGTAATCAGACAGAATCAGAGTAATCAGACAGAATCAGAGTAATCAGACAGAATCAGAGTAATCAGACAGAATCAGAGTAATCAGACAGAATCAGAGTAATCAGACAGAATCAGAGTAATCAGACAGAATCAGAGTAATCAGACAGAATCAGAGTAATCAGACAGAATCAGAGTAATCAGACAGAATCAGAGTAATCAGACAGAATCAGAGTAATCAGACAGAATCAGAGTAATCAGACAGAATCAGAGTAATCAGACAGAATCAGAGTAATCAGACAGAATCAGAGTAATCAGACAGAATCAGAGTAATCAGACAGAATCAGAGTAATCAGACAGAATCAGAGTAATCAGACAGAATCAGAGTAATCAGACAGAATCAGAGTAATCAGACAGAATCAGAGCAATCAGACAGAATCAGAGTAATCAGACAGAATCAGAGCAATCAGACAGAATCAGAGTAATCAGACAGAATCAGAGTAATCAGACAGAATCAGAGTAATCAGACAGAATCAGAGTAATCAGACAGAATCAGAGTAATCAGACAGAATCAGAGCAATCAGACAGAATCAGAGTAATCAGACAGAATCAGAGTAATCAGACAGAATCAGAGTAATCAGACAGAATCAGAGCAATCAGACAGAATCAGAGTAATCAGACAGAATCAGAGTAATCAGACAGAATCAGAGTAATCAGACAGAATCAGAGTAATCAGACAGAGTCAGAGTAATCAGACAGAATCAGAGTAATCAGACAGAATCAGAGTAATCAGACAGAATCAGAGTAATCAGACAGAATCAGAGTAATCAGACAGAATCAGAGTAATCAGACAGAATCAGAGTAATCAGACAGAATCAGAGTAATCAGACAGAATCAGAGTAATCAGACAGAATCAGAGTAATCAGACAGAATCAGAGCAATCAGACAGAATCAGAGTAATCAGACAGAATCAGAGTAATCAGACAGAATCAGAGAATCAGACAGAATCAGAGTAATCAGACAGAATCAGAGAATCAGACGATCGAGTAATCAGACAGATCAGAGTAATCAGACAGAATCAGAGTAATCAGACAGAATCAGAGTAATCAGACAGAATCAGAGCAATCAACAGAATCAGAGTAATCAGACAGAATCAGAGTAATCAGACAGAATCAGAGTAATCAGACAGAATCAGAGTAATCAGACAGAATCAGAGTAATCAGACAGAATCAGAGTAATCAGACAGAATCAGAGTAATCAGACAGAATCAGAGCTAATCAGACAGAATCAGAGTAATCAGACAGAATCAGAGTAATCAGACAGAATCAGAGTAATCAGACAGACAGAATCGAGTAATCAAATCAGAGTAATCAGACAACGAATCAGAGCAATCAGACTGAATCAGAGTAATCAGACAGAATCAGAGTAATCAGACAGAATCAGAGTAATCAGACAGAATCAGAGCATCAGACAGAATCAGAGTAATCAGACAGAATCAGAGCATCAGACAAGAATCAGAGTAATCAGACAGAATCAGAGTAATCAGACAACGAATCAGAGCAATCAGACAGAATCAGAGTAATCAGCCAGAATGCAAGAGCAATCAGACAGACATTCAGAGCAGAATCAGAACAGAATCAGAGTAATCAGACAGAATCAGAGTAATCAGACAGAATCAGAGTAATCTGACAACAATCAGAGTAATCAGACAGAATCAGAGCAATCAGACAGAATCAGAGTAATCAGACAGAATCAGAGTAATCTGACAGAATCAGAGTAATCAGACAGAATCAGAGTAATCAGACAGAATCAGAGTAATCAGACAGAATCAGAGCAATCAGACAAATCAGAGGAATCAGACAGAATCAGAGTAATCAGACAGAATCAGAGTAATCAGACAGAATCAGAGTAATCAGACAGAATCAGAGCAATCAGACAGAATCAGAGTAATCAGACAGAATCAGAGCAATCAGACAGAATCAGAGTAATCAGACAGAATCAGAGTAATCAGACAGAATCAAGCAATCAGACAGAATCAGAGCAATCAGACAGAATCAGAGTAATCAGACAGAATCGAGTAATCAGAACAGAATCAGAGTAATCAGACAGAAATCAGAGTATCAGAGATCAGACAGAATCAGAGTAATCAGACAGAATCAGAGTAATCAGACAGAATCAGAGTAATCAGACAGAATCAGAGCAATCAGACAGAATCAGAGTAATCAGACAGAATCAGAGTAATCAGACAGAATCAGAGCAATCAGACAGAATCAGAGCAATCAGACAGAATCAGAATCAGACAGAATCAGAGTAATCAGACAGAATCAGAGCAATCAGACAGAATCAGAGTAATCAGACAGAATCAGAGTAATCAACAGAATCAGAGTAATCAGACAGAATCAGAGTATCAGACAGATTCAGAGTATCAGACAGAATCAGCAGTAATCAGACAGAATCAGAGATCAGACAGATCAGAGTAATCAGACAGAATCAGAGCAATCAGACAGAATCAGAGCAATCAGACAGAATCAGAGTAATCAGACATCAGAGTAATCAGAGAATCAGAGCAATCAGACAGAATCAGAGTAATCAGACAGAATCAGAGCAATCAGACAGAATCAGAGTAATCAGACAGAATCAGAGCAATCAGACAGAATCAGAGCAATCAGACAGAATCAAAGCAATCAGACAGAATCAGAGTAATCAGACAGAATCAGAGAAATCAGACAGAATCAGAGTAATCAGACAGAATCAGAGTAATCAGACAGAATCAGAGTAATCAGACAGAATCAGAGCAATCAGACAGAATCAGAGTAATCAGACAGAATCAGAGCAATCAGACAGAATCAGAGTAATCAGACAGAATCAGAGTAATCAGACAGAATCAGAGTAATCAGACAGAATCAGAGTAATCAGACAGAATCAGAGTAATCAGACAGAATCAGAGTAATCAGACAGAATCAGAGTAATCAGACAGAATCAGAGCAATCAGACAGAATCAGAGTAATCAGACAGAATCAGAGAATCAGACAGAATCAGAGTAATCAGACAGAATCAGAGCAATCAGACAGAATCAGAGTAATCAACAGAATCAGAGTAATCAGACAGAATCAGAGTAATCAGACAGAATCAGAGTAATCAGACAGAATCAGAGTAATCAGACAGAATCAGAGCAATCAGACAGAATCAGAGTAATCAGACAGAATCAGAGTAATCAGACAGAATCAGAGTAATCAGACAGAGTCAGAGAATCAGACAGAATCAGAGTAATCAGACAGAATCAGAGTAATCAGACAGAATCAGAGCAATCAGACAGAATCAGAGTAATCAGACAGAATCAGAGTAATCAGACAGAATAGAGAATCAGACAGAATCAGAGCAATCAGACAGAATCAGAGTAATCAGACAGAATCAGAGTAATCAGACAGAATCAGAGTAATCAGACAGAATCAGAGTAATCAGACAGAATCAGAGTAATCAGACAGAATCAGAGTAATCAGACAGAATCAGAGTAATCAGACAGAATCAGAGTCAATCAGACAGAATCAGAGTAATCAGACAGAATCAGAGCAATCAGACAGAATCAGAGTAATCAGACAGAATCAGAGTAATCAGACAGAATCAGAGCAATCAGACAGAATAGAGTAATCAGACAGAATCAGAGTAATCAGACAGAATCAGAGCAATCAGACAGAATCAGAGTAATCAGACAGAATCAGAGTAATCAGACAGAATCAGAGCAATCAGACAGAATCAGAGTAATCAGACAGAATCAGAGCTAATCAGACAGAATCAGAGTAATCAGACAGAATCAGAGTAAATCAGACAGAATCAGAGTAATCAGACAGAATCAGAGCAATCAGACAGAATCAGAGTAATACAGACCAGAATACAGAGAATCAGACAGAACCAGAGCAATCAGACAGAAGTCAGAGTAATCAGACAGAATCAGAGCAATCAGGACAGATTCAGAGCAATCAGACGAGTCAGAGTAATCAGACAGAATCAGAGCAATCAGACCAGAATCAGAGCAATCAGACAGAGCAGGTAATCGACAGAATCAGAATCACGAATCAGACGTAATCAGACAGAATCAGAGTAATCAGACAGAATCAGAGTAATCAGACAGAATCAGAGTAATCAGACAGAATCAGAGCAATCAGACAGACATCAGAGTAATCAAATACAGAATCAGAGTAATCAGGACAGAACAGAGAATCATACAGAATCAGAGCTAATCAGGCAGAATCGAGTAATCAGGACAGAATCCTGCAATAGATAATCAGACAAACAGCAAATCCGAGTAATCTGACAGGAATCCGAGCAATTAGACAGAATCAGAGCAATCAGACAGAATCAGGAGTAATCAGCCAGAAATCAGAGTAATCAGACAAATACAGAGTAATCAGACAGAATCAGAGTATTCAGACAGAATCAAGAGTAATCAGACAGAATCAGAGCAATCAGACAGAATCAGAGTAATCAGACAGAATCTGAGTAATCAGACAGAAGTCAGAGTAATCAGACAGAATCAGAGCAATCAGACAGAATCAGAGTAATCAGACAGAATCAGAGTAATCAGACAGAATCAGAGTAATCAGACAGAATCAGAGTAATCAGACAGAATCAGAGCAATCAGACAGAATCAGAGTAATCAGACAACAATCAGAGTAATCAGACAGCAAAATCAGAGCTAATCATACAGAAATCAGAGTAATCAGAATAGAATCAGAGCAATCAGATAGAGATCAGAGGAATCAGACAGAATCAGAGTAATCAGACAGAAATCAGAAGCCTAATCAGACAGTAATCAGAGTAATCAGACAATCAGAAGAATCAGACAGAGATCAGAGCAATCAGACAGAATCAGAGTAATCAGACAGAATCAGAGCAATCAGACAGAATCAGAGTAATCTGACAACAATCAGAGTAATCAGACAGAATCAGAGATATCAGACAGAATCAGAGTAATCAGACAGAATCAGAGTAATCAGACAGAATCAGAGCAATCAGACAGAATCAGAGCAATCAGACAGAATCAGAGAATCAGGACAGAATCAGAGCAATCAGACAGAATCAGAGTAATCAGACAGAATCAGAGAATCGACAGAATCAGAGTAATCAGACAGAAATCAGAGTAATCAGACAGAATCAGAGTAATCAGACAGAATCAGAGTAATCAGACAGAATCAGAGTCAAGAATCAGAGTATCAGAGAATCAGACAGAATCAGAGTAATCAGACAGAATCAGAGTAATCAGACAGAAATCGAGTAATCAGACAGAATCAGAGTAATCAGACAGAATCAGAGTAATCAGACAGAATCAGAGTAATCAGACAGAATCAGAGTAATCAGACAGAATCAGAGCAATCAGACAGACAGTCAGAGCTAATCAGACAGAATCAGAGCTAATTCAGACAGAATCAGAGTAATCAGACAGAATCAGAGTAATCAGACAGAATCAGAGTAATCAGACAGAATCAGAGTAATCAGACAGAATCAGAGTAATCAGACAGAATCAGAGTAATCAGACAGAATCAGAGAAATCAGACAGAATCAGAGTAATCAGACAGAATCAGAGCAATCAGACAGAATCAGAGTAATCAGACAGAATCAGAGTAATCAGACAGAATCAGAGTAATCAGACAGAATCAGAGTAATCAGACAGAATCAGAGTAATCAGACAGAATCAGAGTAATCAGACAGAATCAGAGTAATCAGACAGAATCAGAGTAATCAGACAGAATCAGAGTAATCAGACAGAATCAGAGTAATCAGACAGAATCAGAGTAATCAGACAGAATCAGAGTAATCAGACAGAATCAGAGTAATCAGACAGAATCAGAGTAATCAGACAGAATCAGAGTAATCAGACAGAATCAGAGTATCAGACAGAATCAGAGTAATCAGACAGAATCAGAGTAATCAGACAGAATCAGAGCAATCAGACAGAATCAGAGTAATCAGACAGAATCAGAGTAATCAGACAGAATCAGAGCAATCAGACAGAATCAGAGTAATCAGACAGAATCAGAGTAATCAGACAGAATCAGAGCAATCAGACAGAATCAGAGTAATCAGACAGAATCAGAGTAATCAGACAGAATCAGAGTAATCAGACAGAATCAGAGTAATCAGACAGAATCAGAGTAATCAGACAGAATCAGAGTAATCAGACAGAATCAGAGCAATCAGACAGAATCAGAGTAATCAGACAGAATCAGAGTAATCAGACAGAATCAGAGTAATCAGACAGAATCAGAGTAATCAGACAGAATCAGAGTAATCAGACAGAATCAGAGTAATCAGACAGAATCAGAGTAATCAGACAGAATCAGAGTAATCAGACAGAATCAGAGCAATCTGACAGAATCAGAGTAATCAGACAGAATCAGAGCAATCAGACAGAATCAGAGCAATCAGACAGAATCAGAGTATCAGACAGAATCAGAGTAATCAGACAGAATCAGAGTAATCAACAGAATCAGAGTAATCAGACAATCAGATAATCAGACAGAATCAGAGTAATCAGACAGAATCAGAGTAATCAGACAGAATCAGAGTAATCAGACAACAATCAGAGTAATCAGACAGAATCAGAGAATCAGACAGAATCAGAGTAATCAGACAGAATCAGAGTAATCAGACAGAATCAGAGCAATCAGACAGAATCAGAGCAATCAGACAGAATCAGAGTAATCAGACAGAATCAGAGCAATCAGACAGAATCAGAGTAATCAGACAGAATCAGAGTAATCAGACAGAATCAGAGTAATCAGACAGAGTCAGAGTAATCAGACAGAATCAGAGCAATCAGACAGAATCAGAGTAATCAGACAGAATCAGAGTAATCAGACAGAATCAGAGTAATCAGACAGAATCAGAGTAATCAGACAGAATCAGAGTAATCAGACAGAGTCAGAGTAATCAGACAGAATCAGAGTAATCAGACAGAATCAGAGTAATCAGACAGAATCAGAGTAATCAGACAGAATCAGAGTAATCAGACAGAATCAGAGTAATCAGACAGAATCAGAGTAATCAGACAGAACAGAGTAATTCAGACAGAATCAGAGTAATCAGACAGAATCAGAGTAATCAGACAGAATCAGAGTAATCAGACAGAATCAGAGTAATCAGACAGAATCAGAGTAATCAGACAGAATCAGAGTAATCAGACAGAATCAGAGTAATCAGACAGAATCAGAGTAATCAGACAGAATCAGAGTAATCAGACAGAATCAGAGTAATCAGACAGAGTCAGAGTAATCAGACAGAATCAGAGTAATCAGACAGAATCAGAGTAATCAGACAGAATCAGAGTAATCAGACAGAATCAGAGTAATCAGACAGAATCAGAGTAATCAGACAACAATCAGAGTAATCAGACAGAATCAGAGTAATCAGACAGAATCAGAGCAATCAGACAGAATCAGAGTAATCAGACAGAATCAGAGTAATCAGACAGAATCAGAGCAATCAGACAGAATCAGAGTAATCAGACAGAATCAGAGTAATCAGACAGAATCAGAGCAATCAGTCAGAATCAGAGTAATCAGAATCAGAGTAATCAGACAGAATCAGAGTAATCAGACAGAATCAGAGTAATCAGACAGAATCAGAGCAATCAGACAGAATCAGACAGAATCAGAGTAATCAGAGTAATCAGATAGAATCAGAGCAATCAGACAGAATCAGAGCAATCAGACAGAATCAGAGTAATCAGACAGAATCAGAGTAATCAGACAGAATCAGAGTAATCAGACAGAATCAGAGTAATCAGACAGAATCAGAGTAATCAGACAGAATCAGAGTAATCAGACAGAATCAGAGTAATCAGACAGAATCAGAGTAATCAGACAGAATCAGAGTAATCAGACAGAATCAGAGTAATCAGACAGAATCAGAGTAATCAGACAGAATCAGAGTAATCAGACAGAATCAGAGTAATCAGACAGAATCAGAGTAATCAGACAGAATCAGAGAATCAGACAGAATCAGAGTAATCAGACAGAATCAGAGTAATCAGCAGAATCAGAGCAATCAGACAGCAATCAGAGTAATCAGACAGAATCAGAGTAATCAGAAACAATCAGAGTAATCAGACAGAATCAGAGTAATCAGACAACATCAGAGTAATCAGACAGAATCAGAGTAATCAGACAGAATCAGAGTAATCAGACAGAATCAGAGTAATCAGACAGAATCAGAGTAATCAGACAGAATCAGAGTAATCAGACAGAATCAGAGCAATCAGACAGAATCAGAGCAATCAGACAGAATCAGAGTAATCAGACAGAATCAGAGTAATCAGACAGAATCAGAGTAATCAGACAGAATCAGAGCAATCAGACAGAATCAGAGTAATCAGACAGAATCAGAGCAATCAGACAGAATCAGAGTAATCAGACAGAATCAGAGTAATCAGACAGAATCAGAGTAATCAGACAGAATCAGAGTAATCAGACAGAATCAGAGTAATCAGACAGAATCAGAGCAATCAGACAGAATCAGAGTAATCAGACAGAATCAGAGTAATCAGACAGAATCAGAGTAATCAGACAGAATCAGAGTAATCAGACAGAATCAGAGTAATCAGACAGAATCAGAGTAATCAGACAGAATCAGAGTAATCAGACAGAATCAGAGTAATCAGACAGAATCAGAGAATCAGACAGAATCAGAGTAATCAGACAGAATCAGAGTAATCAGACAGAATCAGAGTAATCAGACAGAATCAGAGTAATCAGACAGAATCAGAGTAATCAGACAGAATCAGAGTAATCAGACAGAATCAGAGTAATCAGACAGAATCAGAGTAATCAGACAGAATCAGAGCAATCAGACAGAATCAGAGCAATCAGACAGAATCAGAGTAATCAGACAGAATCAGAGTAATCAGACAGAATCAGACAGAATCAGAGTAATCAGACAGAATCAGAGAATCAGACAGAATCAGAGCAATCAGACAGAATCAGAGTAATCAGACAGAATCAGAGTAATCAGACAGAATCAGAGCAATCAGACAGAATCAGAGTAATCAGACAGAATCAGAGTAATCAGACAGAATCAGAGTAATCAGACAGAATCAGAGTAATCAGACAGAATCAGAGTAATCAGACAGAATCAGAGTAATCAGACAGAATCAGAGTAATCAGACAGAATCAGAGCAATCAGACAGAATCAGAGTAATCAGACAGAATCAGAGTAATCAGACAGAATCAGAGCAATCAGACAGAATCAGAGTAATCAGACAGAATCAGAGTAATCAGACAGAATCAGAGCAATCAGACAGAATCAGAGTAATCAGACAGAATCAGAGTAATCAGACAGAATCAGAGTAATCAGACAGAATCAGAGTAATCAGACAGAATCAGAGTAATCAGACAGAATCAGAGTAATCAGACAGAATCAGAGTAATCAGACAGAATCAGAGTAATCAGACAGAATCAGAGCAATCAGACAGAATCAGAGTAATCAGACAGAATCAGAGTAATCAGACAGAATCAGAGCAACAGAATCAGAGTAATCAGATAGAATCAGAGCAATCAGACAGAATCAGACAGAATCAGAGTAATCAGACAGAATCAGAGTAATCAGACAGAATCAGAGTAATCAGACAGAATCAGAGTAATCAGACAGAATCAGAGTAATCAGACAGAATCAGAGTAATCAGACAGAATCAGAGTAATCAGACAGAATCAGAGTAATCAGACAGAATCAGAGTAATCAGACAGAATCAGAGTAATCAGACAGAATCAGAGTAATCAGACAGAATCAGAGTAATCAGACAGAATCAGAGTAATCAGACAGAATCAGAGTAATCAGACAGAATCAGAGTAATCAGACAGAATCAGAGTAATCAGACAGAATCAGAGTAATCAGACAGAATCAGAGTAATCAGACAGAATCAGAGTAATCAGACAGAATCAGAGTAATCAGACAGAATCAGAGTAATCAGACAGAATCAGAGTAATCAGACAGAATCAGAGTAATCAGACAGAATCAGAGTAATCAGACAGAATCAGAGTAATCAGACAGAATCAGAGTAATCAGACAGAATCAGAGTAATCAGACAGAATCAGAGTAATCAGACAGAATCAGAGTAATCAGACAGAATCAGAGTAATCAGACAGAATCAGAGTAATCAGACAGAATCAGAGCAATCAGAGCTATCAGACAGAATCAGAGTAATCAGACAGAATCAGAGCTAATCAGACAGATTCAGAGTAATCAGACAGAATCAGAGTAATCAGACAGAATCAGAGCTATCAGACAGAATCAGAGCAATCAGACAGAATCAGAGTAATCAGACAGAATCAGAGTAATCAGACAGAATCAGAGTAATCAGACAGAATCAGAGTAATCAGACAGAAATCAGAGCAATCAGACAGAATCAGAGTAATCAGACAGAGTCAGAGTAATCAGGCAGAATCAGAGTAATCAGACAACAATCAGAGTAATCAGACAGAATCAGAGTAATCAGACAGAATCAGAGTAATCAGACAGAATCAGAGTAATCAGACAGAATCAGGGAGTAATCAGACAGAATCAGAGTAATCAGACAGAATCAGAGCAATCAGACAGAATCAGAGTAATCAGACAGAATCAGAGTAATCAGACAGAATCAGAGTAATCAGACAGAATCAGAGTAATCAGACAGAATCAGAGTAATCAGACAGAATCAGAGTAATCAGACAGAATCAGAGTAATCAGACAGAATCAGAGTAATCAGACAGAATCAGAGCAATCAGACAGAATCAGAGTAATCAGACAGAATCAGAGTAATCAGACAGAATCAGAGTAATCAGACAGAATCAGAGTAATCAGACAGAGTCAGAGTAATCAGACAGAATCAGAGTAATCAGACAGAATCAGAGTAATCAGACAGAATCAGAGTAATCAGACAGAATCAGAGTAATCAGACAGAATCAGAGTAATCAGACAGAATCAGAGTAATCAGACAGAATCAGAGTAATCAGACAGAATCAGAGTAATCAGACAGAATCAGAGTAATCAGACAGAATCAGAGTAATCAGACAGAATCAGAGTAATCAGACAGAATCAGAGTAATCAGACAGAATCAGAGTAATCAGACAGAATCAGAGTAATCAGACAGAATCAGAGTAATCAGACAGAATCAGAGTAATCAGACAGAATCAGAGTAATCAGACAGAATCAGAGTAATCAGACAGAATCAGAGTAATCAGACAGAATCAGAGTAATCAGACAGAATCAGAGTAATCAGACAGAATCAGAGTAATCAGACAGAATCAGAGTAATCAGACAGAATCAGAGTAATCAGACAGAATCAGAGTAATCAGACAGAATCAGAGTAATCAGACAGAATCAGAGTAATCAGACAGAATCAGACAGAATCAGACAGAATCAGAGTAATCAGACAGAATCAGAGTAATCAGACAGAATCAGAGTAATCAGACAGAATCAGAGTAATCAGACAGAATCAGAGTAATCAGACAGAATCAGAGAATCAGACAGAATCAGAGTAATCAGACAGAATCAGAGTAATCAGACAGAATCAGAGCAATCAGACAGAATCAGAGTAATCAGACAGAATCAGAGCAATCAGACAGAATCAGAGTAATCAGACAGAATCAGAGTAATCAGACAGAATCAGAGTAATCAGACAGAATCAGAGTAATCAGACAGAATCAGAGTAATCAGACAGAATCAGAGCAATCAGACAGAATCAGAGTAATCAGACAGAATCAGAGTAATCAGACAGAATCAGAGTAATCAGACAGAATCAGAGTAATCAGACAGAATCAGAGTAATCAGACAGAATCAGAGTAATCAGACAGAATCAGAGTAATCAGACAGAATCAGAGTAATCAGACAGAATCAGAGCAATCAGACAGAATCAGAGTAATCAGACAGAATCAGAGTAATCAGACAGAATCAGAGCAATCAGACAGAATCAGAGTAATCAGACAGAATCAGAGTAATCAGACAGAATCAGAGTAATCAGACAGAATCAGAGTAATCAGACAGAATCAGAGTAATCAGACAGAATCAGAGCAATCAGACAGAATCAGAGCAATCAGACAGAATCAGAGTAATCAGACAGAATCAGAGTAATCAGACAGAATCAGAGTAATCAGACAGAATCAGAGTAATCAGACAGAATCAGAGTAATCAGACAGAATCAGAGTAATCAGACAGAATCAGAGTAATCAGACAGAATCAGAGCAATCAGACAGAATCAGAGTAATCAGACAGAATCAGAGTAATCAGACAGAATCAGAGTAATCAGACAGAATCAGAGTAATCAGACAGAATCAGAGTAATCAGACAGAATCAGAGTAATCAGACAGAATCAGAGTAATCAGACAGAATCAGAGTAATCAGACAGAATCAGAGTAATCAGACAGAATCAGAGTAATCAGACAGAATCAGAGTAATCAGACAGAATCAGAGTAATCAGACAGAATCAGAGTAATCAGACAGAATCAGAGTAATCAGACAGAATCAGAGTAATCAGACAGAATCAGAGTAATCAGACAGAATCAGAGTAATCAGACAGAATCAGAGTAATCAGACAGAATCAGAGTAATCAGACAGAATCAGAGTAATCAGACAGAATCAGAGTAATCAGACAGAATCAGAGTAATCAGACAGAATCAGAGTAATCAGACAGAATCAGAGTAATCAGACAGAATCAGAGTAATCAGACAGAATCAGAGTAATCAGACAGAATCAGAGTAATCAGACAGAATCAGAGTAATCAGACAGAATCAGAGTAATCAGACAGAATCAGAGTAATCAGACAGAATCAGAGTAATCAGACAGAATCAGAGTAATCAGACAGAATCAGAGACAATCAGACAGAATCAGAGTAATCAGACAGAATCAGAGTAATCAGACAGAATCAGAGCAATCAGACAGAATCAGAGTAATCAGACAGAATCAGAGTAATCCGACAAGAATCAAGAATCAGACAGCATCGAGTAATCAGACAGAATCAGAGCAATCAGACAGACAATCAGAGTAATCAGACAGAATCAGAGTAATCAGAAAGAATAGAGTAATCAGACAGAATAAGAGTAATCAGACAGAATCAGAGTAATCAGACAGAATCAGAGTAATCAGACAACAATCAGAGTAATCAGACAGAATCAGAGTAATCAGACAGAATCAGAGTAATTCAGACCAGAATCAGAGTAATCAGACAGAATCAGAGTAATCAGACAGAATCAGAGCAATCAGACAGAATCAGAGTAATCAGACAGAATCAGAGTAATCAGACAGAATCAGAGTAATCAGACAGAATCAGAGTAATCAGACAGAATCAGAGCAATCAGACAGAATCAGAGTAATCAGACAGATCAGAGCAATCAGACAGAATCAGACAGAGTCAGAGTAATCAGAATCAGAGCAATCAGAAAGAATCAGAGAATCAGACAGAATCAGAGTAATCAGACAGAATCAGAGTAATCAGACAGAATCAGAGTAATCAGACAGAATCAGAGTAATCAGACAGAATCAGAGTAATCAGACAGAATCAGAGTAATCAGACAGAATCAGAGTAATCAGACAGAATCAGAGTAATCAGACAGAATCAGAGTAATCAGACAGAATCAGAGTAATCAGACAGAATCAGAGTAATCAGACAGAATCAGAGTAATCAGACAGAATCAGAGTAATCAGACAGAATCAGAGAATCAGACAGAATCAGAGTAATCAGACAGAATCAGAGTAATCAGACAGAATCAGAGTAATCAGACAGAATCAGAGTAATCAGACAGAATCAGAGTAATCAGACAGAATCAGAGTAATCAGACAGAATCAGAGTAATCAGACAGAATCAGAGTAATCAGACAGAATCAGAGTAATCAGACAGAATCAGAGTAATCAGACAGAATCAGAGTAATCAGACAGAATCAGACAGAATCAGAGCAATCAGACAGAATCAGAGTAATCAGACAGAATCAGAGCAATCAGACAGAATCAGAGTAATCAGACAGAATCAGAGTAATCAGACAGAATCAGAGTAATCAGACAGAATCAGAGTAATCAGACAGAATCAGAGTAATCAGACAGAATCAGAGTAATCAGACAGAATCAGAGTAATCAGACAGAATCAGAGTAATCAGACAGAATCAGAGTAATCAGACAGAATCAGAGCAATCAGACAGAATCAGAGTAATCAGACAGAGTCAGAGTAATCTGACAGAATCAGAGTAATCTGACAGAATCAGAGTAATCAGACAGAATCAGAGTAATCTGACAGAATCAGAGCAATCAGACAGAGTCAGAGTAATCAGACAGAATCAGAGTAATCTGACAGAATCAGAGTAATCAGACAGAATCAGAGTAATCAGACAGAATCAGAGCAATCAGACAGAATCAGAGTAATCAGACAGAGTCAGAGCAATCAGACAGAATCAGAGTAATCAGACAGAATCAGAGTAATCAGACAGAATCAGAGTAATCTGACAGAATCAGAGTAATCAAACAGAATCAGAGTAATCTGACAACAATCAGAATAATCAGACAGAATCAGAATAATCTGACAGAATCAGAGTAATCAGACAGAATCAGAGTAATCTGACAACAATCAGAGTAATCAGACAGAATCAGAGTAATCAGACAGAATCAGAGTAATCAGACAACAATCAGAGTAATCAGACAGAATCAGAGTAATCAGACAGAATCAGAGTAATCAGACAGAATCAGAGTAATCAGACAGAATCAGAGTAATCAGACAGAATCAGAGTAATCAGACAGAATCAGAGTAATCAGACAGAATCAGAGTAATCAGACAGAATCAGAGCAATCAGACAGAATCAGAGCAATCAGACAGAATCAGAGTAATCAGACAGAATCAGAGTAATCAGACAGAATCAGAGCAATCAGACAGAATCAGAGTAATCAGACAGAATCAGAGTAATCAGACAGAATCAGAGTAATCAGACAGAATCAGAGTAATCAGACAGAATCAGAGTAATCAGACAGAATCAGAGTAATCAGACAGAATCAGAGTAATCAGACAGAATCAGAGTAATCAGACAGAATCAGAGCAATCAGACAGAATCAGAGTAATCAGACAGAATCAGAGTAATCAGACAGAATCAGAGTAATCAGACAGAATCAGAGTAATCAGACAGAATCAGAGCAATCAGACAGAATCAGAGTAATCAGACAGAATCAGAGTAATCAGACAGAATCAGAGTAATCAGACAGAATCAGAGTAATCAGACAGAATCAGAGTAATCAGACAGAATCAGAGTAATCAGACAGAATCAGAGTAATCAGACAGAATCAGAGTAATCAGACAGAATCAGAGTAATCAGACAGAATCAGAGTAATCAGACAGAATCAGAGTAATCAGACAGAATCAGAGTAATCAGACAGAATCAGAGTAATCAGACAGAATCAGAGCAATCAGACAGAATCAGAGTAATCAGACAGAATCAGAGTAATCAGACAGAATCAGAGCAATCAGACAGAATCAGAGTAATCAGACAGAATCAGAGTAATCAGACAGAATCAGAGAATCAGACAGATCAGAGTAATCAGACAGAATCAGAGTAATCAGACAGAATCAGAGCAATCAGACAACAATCAGAGTAATCAGACAGAATCAGAGCAATCAGACAGAATCAGAGTAATCAGACAGAATCAGAGCAATCAGACAGAATCAGAGCAATCAGACAGAATCAGAGTAATCAGACAGAATCAGAGCAATCAGACAGAATCAGAGCAATCAGACAGAGTCAGAGTAATCAGACAGAATCAGAGCAATCAGACAGAATCAGAGCAATCAGACAGAGTCAGAGCAATCAGACAGAATCAGAGTAATCAGACAGAATCAGAGCAATCAGACAGAATCAGAGTAATCAGACAGAATCAGAGTAATCAGACAGAATCAGAGCAATCAGACAGAATCAGAGCAATCAGACAGAGTCAGAGTAATCAGACAGAATCAGAGCAATCAGACAGAGTCAGAGTAATCAGACAGAGTCAGAGTAATCAGACAGAGTCAGAGTAATCAGACAGAATCAGAGCAATCAGACAGAGTCAGAGTAATCAGACAGAGTCAGAGTAATCAGACAGAATCAGAGCAATCAGACAGAATCAGAGTAATCAGACAGAATCAGAGTAATCAGACAGAATCAGAGCAATCAGACAGAGTCAGAGCAATCAGACAGAGTCAGAGTAATCAGACAGAATCAGAGCAATCAGACAGAATCAGAGTAATCAGACAGAATCAGAGTAATCTGACAGAATCAGAGTAATCAGACAGAATCAGAGTAATCAGACAGAATCAGAGTAATCAGACAGAGTCAGAGTAATCAGACAGAATCAGAGTAATCAGACAGAATCAGAGTAATCAGACAGAATCAGAGCAATCAGACAGAATCAGAGTAATCAGACAGAATCAGAGTAATCAGACAGAATCAGAGTAATCAGACAGAATCAGAGTAATCAGACAGAATCAGAGTAATCAGACAGAATCAGAGTAATCTGACAGAATCAGAGCAATCAGACAGAGTCAGAGTAATCAGACAGAATCAGAGTAATCTGACAGAATCAGAGTAATCAGACAGAATCAGAGTAATCAGACAGAATCAGAGCAATCAGACAGAATCAGAGTAATCAGACAGAATCAGAGTAATCAGACAGAATCAGAGTAATCAGACAGAATCAGAGTAATCAGACAGAATCAGAGTAATCAGACAGAATCAGAGTAATCAGACAGAATCAGAGTAATCAGACAGAATCAGAGTAATCAGACAGAATCAGAATAATCAGACAGAATCAGAGTAATCAGACAGAATCAGAGTAATCAGACAGAATCAGAGTAATCAGACAGAATCAGAGTAATCAGACAGAATCAGAGTAATCAGACAGAATCAGAGTAATCAGACAGAATCAGAGTAATCAGACAGAATCAGAGTAATCAGACAGAATCAGAGTAATCAGACAGAATCAGAGTAATCAGACAGAATCAGAGTAATCAGACAGAATCAGAGTAATCAGACAGAATCAGAGTAATCAGACAGAATCAGAGTAATCAGACAGAATCAGAGCAATCAGACAGAATCAGAGCAATCAGACAGAATCAGAGTAATCAGACAGAATCAGAGTAATCTGACAACAATCAGAGTAATCAGACAGAATCAGAGTAATCAGACAGAATCAGAGTAATCAGACAGAATCAGAGCAATCAGACAGAATCAGAGTAATCAGACAGAATCAGAGTAATCAGACAGAATCAGAGTAATCAGACAGAATCAGAGTAATCAGACAGAATCAGAGCAATCAGACAGAATCAGAGTAATCAGACAGAATCAGAGTAATCAGACAGAATCAGAGCAATCAGACAGAATCAGAGTAATCAGACAGAATCAGAGTAATCAGACAGAATCAGAGTAATCAGACAGAATCAGAGTAATCAGACAGAATCAGAGTAATCAGACAGAATCAGAGCAATCAGACAGAATCAGAGTAATCAGACAGAATCAGAGTAATCAGACAGAATCAGAGTAATCAGACAGAATCAGAGTAATCAGACAGAATCAGAGTAATCAGACAGAATCAGAGTAATCAGACAGAATCAGAGCAATCAGACAGAATCAGAGTAATCAGATAGAATCAGAGTAATCAGACAGAATCAGAATAATCAGACAGAGTCAGAGCAATCAGACAGAATCAGAGCAATCAGACAGAATCAGAGTAATCAGACAGAATCAGAATAATCAGACAGAATCAGAGCAATCAGACAGAATCAGAGCAATCAGACAGAATCAGAGTAATCAGACAGAATCAGAGTAATCAGACAGAATCAGAGTAATCAGATAGAATCAGAGTAATCAGACAGAATCAGAGTAATCAGACAGAGTCAGAGTAATCAGACAACAATCAGAGTAATCAGACAGAATCAGAGTAATCAGACAACAATCAGAACAATCAGACAGAATCAGAGTAATCAGACAGAATCAGAGTAATCTGAAACAATCAGGTAATCAGACAGAATCAGAGTAATCAGACAGAATCAGAGCAATCAGACAGAATCAGAGTAATCAGACAGAATCAGAGTAATCAGACAGAATCAGAGTAATCAGGCAGAATCAGAGTAATCAGACAGAATCAGAGCAATCAGACAGAATCAGAGTAATCAGACAGAATCAGAGTAATCAGACAGAATCAGAGTAATCAGACAGAATCAGAGTAATCAGACAGAATCAGAGCAATCAGACAGAATCAGAGTAATCAGACAATCAGATCAGACAGAATCAGAGTAATCAGACAGAATCAGAGTAATCAGACAGAATCAGAGTAATCAGACAGAATCAGAGTAATCAGACAGAATCAGAGTAATCAGACAGAATCAGAGTAATCAGACAGAATCAGAGTAATCAGACAGAATCAGAGTAATCAGACAGAATCAGAGCAATCAGACAGAATCAGAGTAATCAGACAGAATCAGAGTAATCAGACAGAATCAGAGTAATCAGACAGAATCAGAGCAATCAGACAGAATCAGAGCAATCAGACAGAATCAGAGTAATCAGACAGAATCAGAGCAATCAGACAGAATCAGAGCAATCAGACAGAATCAGAGTAATCAGACAGAATCAGAGCAATCAGACAGAATCAGAGCAATCAGACAGAATCAAAGCAATCAGACAGAATCAGAGTAATCAGACAGAATCAGAGCAATCAGACAGAATCAGAGTAATCAGACAGAATCAGAGTAATCAGACAGAATCAGAGCAATCAGACAGAATCAGAGCAATCAGACAGAGTCAGAGTAATCAGACAGAATCTGAGCAATCAGACAGAGTCAGAGTAATCAGACAGAGTCAGAGTAATCAGACAGAGTCAGAGTAATCAGACAGAATCAGAGCAATCAGACAGAGTCAGAGTAATCAGACAGAGTCAGAGTAATCAGACAGAATCAGAGCAATCAGACAGAATCAGAGTAATCAGACAGAATCAGAGTAATCAGACAGAATCAGAGCAATCAGACAGAGTCAGAGCAATCAGACAGAGTCAGAGTAATCAGACAGAATCAGAGCAATCAGACAGAATCAGAGTAATCAGACAGAATCAGAGTAATCAGACAGAATCAGAGTAATCAGACAGAATCAGAGTAATCAGACAGAATCAGAGTAATCAGACAGAATCAGAGTAATCAGACAGAATCAGAGTAATCAGACAGAATCAGAGTAATCAGACAGAATCAGAGTAATCAGACAGAATCAGAGAATCAGACAGAATCAGAGTAATCAGACAGAATCAGAGTAATCAGACAGAATCAGAGTAATCAGACAGAATCAGAGTAATCAGACAGAATCAGAGTAATCAGACAGAATCAGAGCAATCAGACAGAGTCAGAGTAATCAGACAGAATCAGAGTAATCAGACAGAATCAGAGTAATCAGACAGAATCAGAGTAATCAGACAGAATCAGAGCAATCAGACAGAATCAGAGTAATCAGACAGAATCAGAGCAATCAGACAGAATCAGAGTAATCAGACAGAATCAGAGTAATCAGACAGAATCAGAGTAATCAGACAGAATCAGAGTAATCAGACAGAATCAGAGTAATCAGACAGAATCAGAGTAATCAGACAGAATCAGAGTAATCAGACAGAATCAGAGTAATCAGACAGAATCAGAGTAATCAGACAGAATCAGAGTAATCAGAATAATCAGACAGAATCAGAGTAATCTGACAGAATCAGAGTAATCTGACAACAATCAGAATAATCAGACAGAATCAGAGTAATCAGACAGAATCAGAGTAATCTGACAACAATCAGAGTAATCAGACAGAATCAGAGTAATCAGACAGAATCAGAGTAATCTGACAGAATCAGAGTAATCTGACAGAATCAGAGTAATCAGACAGAATCAGAGCAATCAGACAGAATCAGAGCAATCAGACAGAATCAGAGTAATCAGACAGAATCAGAGTAATCAGACAGAATCAGAGCAATCTGACAACAATCAGAGTAATCAGACAGAATCAGAGTAATCAGACAGAATCAGAGTAATCAGACAGAATCAGAGTAATCTGACAGAATCAGAGTAATCTGACAACAATCAGAGTAATCAGACAGAATCAGAGTAATCAGACAGAATCAGAGTAATCTGACAGAATCAGAGCAATCAGACAGAATCAGAGTAATCAGACAGAATCAGAGTCATCAGACAGAATCAGAGTAATCAGACAGAATCAGAGTAATCAGACAGAATCAGAGCAATCAGACAGAATCAGAGTAATCAGACAGAATTATAGTAATCAGACAGAATCACAGCAATCAGACAGAATCAGAGTAATCAGACAGAATCAGAGTAATCCGACAACAATCAGAGTAATCAGACAACAATCAGAGTAATCTGACAGAATCAGAATAATCAGACAGAATCAGAGCAATCAGACAACAATCAGTGTAATCAGACAGAATCAGAGTAATCAGACAGAATCAGAGTAATCAGACAGAATCAGAGTAATCAGATAGAATCAGAGTAATCAGACAGAATCAGAGTAATCAGACAGAATCAGAGCAATCACAGAGAATCAGAGTAATCAGATAGAATCAGAATAATCACACAGAATCAGAATAATCAGACAGAGTCAGAGCAATCAGACAGAATCAGAGCAATCAGACAGAATCAGAGTAATCAGACAGAATCAGAATAATCAGACAGAATCAGAGCAATCAGACAACAATCAGAGCAATCAGACAGAATCAGAGTAATCAGACAGAATCAGAGTAATCAGACAGAATCAGAGTAATCAGATAGAATCAGAGTAATCAGACAGAATCAGAGTAATCAGACAGAGTCAGAGTAATCAGACAACAATCAGAGTAATCAGACAGAATCAGAGAAATCTGACAACAATCAGAACAATCAGACAGAATCAGAGTAATCAGACAGAATCAGAGTAATCTGAAACAATCAGGGTAATCAGACAGAATCAGAGTAATCTGACAACAATCAGAGCAATCAGACAGAATCAGAGTAATCAGACAACAATCAGAGTAATCAGGCAGAATCAGAGTAATCAGACAACAATCAGAGCAATCAGACAGAATCCGAGTAATCAGACAGAATCAGAGTAATCAGAAACAATCAGAGTAATCAGACAGAATCAGAGTAATCTGACAACAATCAGAGCAATCAGACAGAATCAGAGTAATCAGACAGAACTCTGATTAATCAGAAACAATCAGAGTAATCAGACAGAATCAGAGTAATCTGACAGAATCAGAGCAATCAGACAGAATCAGAGTAATCAGACAGAATCAGAGTAATCAGACAGAATCAGAGTAATCAGAAACAATCAGAGTAATCAGACAGAATCAGAGTAATCAGACAACAATCAGAGTAATCAGACAGAATCAGAGTAATCAGAAACAATCAGAGTAATCAGACAGAATCAGAGTAATCAGACAGAATCAGAGTAATCTGACAACAATCAGAGCAATCAGACAACAATCAGAGTAATCAGACAGAATCAGAGTAATCAGACAGAATCAGAGCAATCAGACAGAATCAGAGTAATCAGACAAAATCAGAGCAATCAGACAGAATCAGAGTAATCAGACAGAGTCAGAGTAATCAGACAGAATCAGAGCAATCAGACAGAATCAGAGAAATCAGACAGAATCAGAGCAATCAGACAGAATCAGAGTAATCAGACAGAATCAGAGTAATCAGACAGAATCAGAGCAATCAGACAGAATTAGAGTAATCAGACAGAATCAGAGTAATCAGACAGAATCAGAGCAATCAGACAGAATCAGAGTAATCAGACAGAATCAGAGTAATCAGACAGAAACAGAGCAATCAGACAGAATTAGAGTAATCAGACAGAATCAGAGTAATCAGACAGAATCAGAGCAATCAGACAGAATCAGAGTAATCAGACAGAATCAGAGTAAGCAGACAGAATCAGAGCAATCAGACAGAATCAGAGTAATCAGACAGAATCAGAGCAATCAGACAGAACCAGAGCAATCAGACAGAGTCAGAGTAATCAGACAGAATCAGAGCAATCAGACAGATTCAGAGCAATCAGACAGAGTCAGAGTAATCAGACAGAATCAGAGCAATCAGACAGAATCAGAGCAATCAGACAGATTCAGAGTAATCAGACAGAATCTGAGTAATCAGACAGATTCAGAGTAATCAGACAGAATCAGAGTAATCAGACAGAATTAGAGTAATCAGACAGAATCAGAGTAATCAGACAGAATCAGAGCAATCAGACAGAATCAGAGCAATCAGACAGAATCAGAGTAATCAGACAGAATCAGAGCAATCAGACAGAATCAGAGTAATCAGACAGAATCAGAGCAATCAGACAGGATCAGAGTAATCAGACAGAATCAGAGTAATGAGACAGAGTCAGAGTATAAGGTGCATGGGGGGAGATATAGAAGGGATGTCCGAGGTAGATTCTTTACTCAGAGAGTGGTTAGTGTGTGGAATGGGCTGCCTGCTGTGATAGTGGAGTCGGACACTTTAGGAACTTTCAAGCGGTTATTGGATAAGCACATGGAGCACACCAGAGTGATAGGGAGTGTGATAGCTTGATCTTGGTCTTGGAAAATGCTCGGCACAACATCGAGGGCCGAAGGGCCTGCACAGTGCTGTACTGTTCTATGTTATGTTTCTAGAATCAGAGCAATCGGACAGAATCAGAGCAATCAGACAGAATCAGAGTAATCAGACAGAGTGTGAGCAATCAGACAGAATCAGAGTAATCAGACAGAATCAGAGCAATCAGACAGAATCAGAGTAATCAGACAGAATCAGAGTAATCAGACAGAATCAGAGCAATCAGACAGAATCAGAGTAATCAGACAGAATCAGAGCAATCAGACAGAATCAGAGTAATCAGACAGAATCAGAGTAATCAGACAGAATCAGAGCAATCAGACAGAATTAGAGTAATCAGACAGAATCAGAGTAATCAGACAGAATCAGAGCAATCAGACAGAATCAGAGTAATCAGACAGAATCAGAGTAATCAGACAGAATCAGAGCAATCAGACAGAATCAGAGTAATCAGACAGAATCAGAGTAATCAGACAGAATCAGAGCAATCAGACAGAATCAGAGTAATCAGACAGAATCAGAGTAATCAGACAGAATCAGAGCAATCAGACAGAATCAGAGTAATCAGACAGAATCAGAGCAATCAGACAGAACCAGAGCAATCAGACAGAGTCAGAGTAATCAGACAGAATCAGAGCAATCAGACAGAGTCAGAGTAATCAGACAGAATCAGAGCAATCAGACAGAATCAGAGCAATCAGACAGAGTCAGAGTAATCAGACAGAAGCGAGTAATCAGACAGATTCAGAGTAATCAGACAGAATCAGAGTAATCAGACAGAATTAGAGTAATCAGACAGAATCAGAGTAATCAGACAGAATCAGAGCAATCAGACAGAATCAGAGCAATCAGACAGAATCAGAGTAATCAGACAGAATCAGAGCATTCAGACAGAATCAGAGTAATCAGACAGAATCAGAGTAATCAGACAGAATCAGAGCAATCAGACAGAGTCAGAGTAATCAGACAACAATCAGAGCAATCAGACAGAATCCGAGTAATCAGACAGAATCAGAGTAATCAGAAACAATCAGAGTAATCAGACAGAATCAGAGTAATCTGACAACAATCAGAGCAATCAGACAGAATCAGAGTAATCAGACAGAACTCTGATTAATCAGAAACAATCAGAGTAATCAGACAGAATCAGAGTAATCTGACAACAATCAGAGCAATCAGACAGAATCAGAGTAATCAGACAACAATCAGAGTAATCAGACAGAATAAGAGTAATCAGAAACAATCAGAGTAATCAGACAGAATCAGAGTAATCTGACAACAATCAGAGTAATCAGACAGAATCAGAGTAATCAGAAACAATCAGAGTAATCAGACAGTATCAGAGTAATCAGATAGAATCAGAGTAATCTGACAACAATCAGAGCAATCAGACAACAATCAGAGTAATCAGACAGAATCAGAATAATCAGACGGAATCAGAGCAATCAGACAGAATGAGAGTAATTTGACAAAATAAGAGCAATCAGACAGAATCAGAGTAATCAGACAGAGTCAGAGTAATCAGACAGAATCAGAGCAATCAGACAGAATCAGAGAAATCAGACAGAATCAGAGCAATCAGACAGAATCAGAGTAATCAGACAGAATCAGAGTAATCAGAAAGAATCAGAGCAATCAGACAGAATTAGAGTAATCAGACAGAATCAGAGTAATCAGACATAATCAGAGCAATCAGTCAGAATCAGAGTAATCAGACAGAATCAGAGTAATCAGACAGAAACAGAGCAATCAGACAGAATTAGAGTAATCAGACAGAATCAGAGTAATCAGACAGAATCAGAGCAATCAGACAGAATCAGAGTAATCAGACAGAATCAGAGTAAGCAGACAGAATCAGAGCAATCAGACAGAATCAGAGTAATCAGACAGAATCAGAGCAATCAGACAGAACCAGAGCAATCAGACAGAGTCAGAGTAATCAGACAGAATCAGAGCAATCAGACAGATTCAGAGCAATCAGACAGAGTCAGAGTAATCAGACAGAATCAGAGCAATCAGACAGAATCAGAGCAATCAGACAGAGTCAGAGTAATCGGACAGAATCGGAGTAATCAGACAGATTCAGAGTAATCAGACAGAATCAGAGTAATCAGACAGAATTAGAGTAATCAGACAGAATCAGAGTAATCAGACAGAATCAGAGCAATCAGACAGAATCAGAGCAATCAGACAGAATCAGAGTAATCAGACAGAATCAGAGCAATCAGACAGAATCAGAGTAATCAGACAGAATCAGAGCAATCAGACAGGATCAGAGTAATCAGACAGAATCAGAGTAATGAGACAGAGTCAGAGTATAAGGTGCATGGGGGGAGATATAGAAGGGATGTCCGAGGTAGATTCTTTACTCAGAGAGTGGTTAGTGTGTGGAATGGGCTGCCTGCTGTGATAGTGGAGTCGGACACTTTAGGAACTTTCAAGCGGTTATTGGATAAGCACATGGAGCACACCAGAGTGATAGGGAGTGTGATAGCTTGATCTTGGTCTTGGAAAATGCTCGGCACAACATCGAGGGCCGAAGGGCCTGCACAGTGCTGTACTGTTCTATGTTATGTTTCTAGAATCAGAGCAATCGGACAGAATCAGAGCAATCAGACAGAATCAGAGTAATCAGACAGAGTGTGAGCAATCAGACAGAATCAGAGTAATCAGACAGAATCAGAGCAATCAGACAGAATCAGAGTAATCAGACAGAATCAGAGTAATCAGACAGAATCAGAGCAATCAGACAGAATCAGAGTAATCAGACAGAATCAGAGCAATCAGACAGAATCAGAGTAATCAGACAGAATCAGAGTAATCAGACAGAATCAGAGCAATCAGACAGAATTAGAGTAATCAGACAGAATCAGAGTAATCAGACAGAATCAGAGCAATCAGACAGAATCAGAGTAATCAGACAGAATCAGAGTAATCAGACAGAATCAGAGCAATCAGACAGAATTAGAGTAATCAGACAGAATCAGAGTAATCAGACAGAATCAGAGCAATCAGACAGAATCAGAGTAATCAGACAGAATCAGAGTAATCAGACAGAATCAGAGCAATCAGACAGAATCAGAGTAATCAGACAGAATCAGAGCAATCAGACAGAACCAGAGCAATCAGACAGAGTCAGAGTAATCAGACAGAATCAGAGCAATCAGACAGAGTCAGAGTAATCAGACAGAATCAGAGCAATCAGACAGAATCAGAGCAATCAGACAGAGTCAGAGTAATCAGACAGAATCAGAGTAATCAGACAGATTCAGAGTAATCAGACAGAATCAGAGTAATCAGACAGAATCAGAGTAATCAGACAGAATCAGAGTAATCAGACAGAATCAGAGCAATCAGACAGAATCAGAGCAATCAGACAGAATCAGAGTAATCAGACAGAATCAGAGCAATCAGACAGAATCAGAGTAATCAGACAGAATCAGAGTAATCAGACAGAATCAGAGCAATCAGACAGAGTCAGAGTAATCAGACAGAATCAGAGCAATCAGACAGAATCAGAGTAATCAGACAGAATCAGAGTAATCAGACAGAATCAGAACAATCAGACAGAATCAGAGCAATCAGACAGAGTCAGAGTAATCAGACAGAATCTGAGCAATCAGACAGAGTCAGAGTAATCAGACAGAGTCAGAGTAATCAGACAGAGTCAGAGTAATCAGACAGAATCAGAGCAATCAGACAGAGTCAGAGTAATCAGACAGAGTCAGAGTAATCTGACAGAATCAGAGCAATCAGACAGAATCAGAGTAATCAGACAGAATCAGAACAATCAGACAGAGTCAGAGCAATCATACAGAGTCAGAGTAATCAGACAGAATCAGAGCAATCAGACAGAATCAGAGTAATCTGACAGAATCAGAGTAATCTGACAGAATCAGAGTAATCAGACAGAATCAGAGTAATCAGACAGAATCAGAGTAATCAGACAGAGTCAGAGTAATCAGACAGAATCAGAGTAATCTGACAGAATCAGATTAATGAGACAGAATCAGAGTAATCAGACAGAATCAGAGCAATCAGACAGAATCAGAGTAATCTGACAGAATCAGAGTAATCAGACAGAATCAGAGTAATCAGACAGAATCAGAGTAATCTGACAGAATCAGAGTAATCAGACAGAATCAGAGTAATCAGACAGAATCAGAGTAATCAGACAGAGTCAGAGTAATCAGACAGAATCAGAGTAATCTGACAGAATCAGATTAATGAGACAGAATCAGAGTAATCAGACAGAATCAGAGCAATCAGACAGAATCAGAGTAATCAGACAGAGTCAGAGTAATCTGACAGAATCAGAGTAATCTGACAGAATCAGAGTAATCAGACAGAATCAGAGTAATCTGACAGAATCAGAGCAATCAGACAGAGTCAGAGTAATCAGACAGAATCAGAGTAATCTGACAGAATCAGAGCAATCAGACAGAATCAGAGTAATCAGACAGAATCAGAGTAATCAGACAGAATCAGAGCAATCAGACAGAATCAGAGTAATCAGACAGAATCAGGGTAAACAGACAGAATCAGAGCAATCAGACAGAATCAGAGTAATCAGACAGAATCAGAGTAATCAGACAGAATCAGAGCAATCAGACAGAATCAGAGTAATCAGACAGAATCAGAGCAATCAGACAGAACCAGAGCAATCAGACAGAGTCAGAGTAATCAGACAGAATCAGAGCAATCAGACAGAGTCAGAGTAATCAGACAGAATCAGAGCAATCAGACAGAATCAGAGCAATCAGACAGAGTCAGAGTAATCAGACAGAGTCAGAGTAATCTGACAGAATCAGAGCAATCAGACAGAATCAGAGTAATCAGACAGAATCAGAACAATCAGACAGAGTCAGAGCAATCATACAGAGTCAGAGTAATCAGACAGAATCAGAGCAATCAGACAGAATCAGAGTAATCTGACAGAATCAGAGTAATCTGACAGAATCAGAGTAATCAGACAGAATCAGAGTAATCAGACAGAATCAGAGTAATCAGACAGAGTCAGAGTAATCAGACAGAATCAGAGTAATCTGACAGAATCAGATTAATGAGACAGAATCAGAGTAATCAGACAGAATCAGAGCAATCAGACAGAATCAGAGTAATCTGACAGAATCAGAGTAATCAGACAGAATCAGAGTAATCAGACAGAATCAGAGTAATCTGACAGAATCAGAGTAATCAGACAGAATCAGAGTAATCAGACAGAATCAGAGTAATCAGACAGAGTCAGAGTAATCAGACAGAATCAGAGTAATCTGACAGAATCAGATTAATGAGACAGAATCAGAGTAATCAGACAGAATCAGAGCAATCAGACAGAATCAGAGTAATCAGACAGAGTCAGAGTAATCTGACAGAATCAGAGTAATCTGACAGAATCAGAGTAATCAGACAGAATCAGAGTAATCTGACAGAATCAGAGCAATCAGACAGAGTCAGAGTAATCAGACAGAATCAGAGTAATCTGACAGAATTAGAGCAATCAGACAGAATCAGAGTAATCAGACAGAATCAGAGTAATCAGACAGAATCAGAGCAATCAGACAGAATCAGAGTAATCAGACAGAATCAGAGTAATCAGACAGAATCAGAGCAATCAGACAGAATCAGAGTAATCAGACAGAATCAGAGTAATCAGACAGAATCAGAGCAATCAGACAGAATCAGAGTAATCAGACAGAATCAGAGCAATCAGACAGAACCAGAGCAATCAGACAGAGTCAGAGTAATCAGACAGAATCAGAGCAATCAGACAGAGTCAGAGTAATCAGACAGAATCAGAGCAATCAGACAGAATCAGAGCAATCAGACAGAGTCAGAGTAATCAGACAGAAGCGGAGTAATCAGACAGATTCAGAGTAATCAGACAGAATCAGAGTAATCAGACAGAATTAGAGTAATCAGACAGAATCAGAGTAATCAGACAGAATCAGAGCAATCAGACAGAATCAGAGCAATCAGACAGAATCAGAGTAATCAGACAGAATCAGAGCATTCAGACAGAATCAGAGTAATCAGACAGAATCAGAGTAATCAGACAGAATCAGAGCAATCAGACAGAGTCAGAGTAATCAGACAACAATCAGAGCAATCAGACAGAATCCGAGTAATCAGACAGAATCAGAGTAATCAGAAACAATCAGAGTAATCAGACAGAATCAGAGTAATCTGACAACAATCAGAGCAATCAGACAGAATCAGAGTAATCAGACAGAACTCTGATTAATCAGAAACAATCAGAGTAATCAGACAGAATCAGAGTAATCTGACAACAATCAGAGCAATCAGACAGAATCAGAGTAATCAGACAACAATCAGAGTAATCAGACAGAATAAGAGTAATCAGAAACAATCAGAGTAATCAGACAGAATCAGAGTAATCTGACAACAATCAGAGTAATCAGACAGAATCAGAGTAATCAGAAACAATCAGAGTAATCAGACAGTATCAGAGTAATCAGATAGAATCAGAGTAATCTGACAACAATCAGAGCAATCAGACAACAATCAGAGTAATCAGACAGAATCAGAATAATCAGACGGAATCAGAGCAATCAGACAGAATGAGAGTAATTTGACAAAATAAGAGCAATCAGACAGAATCAGAGTAATCAGACAGAGTCAGAGTAATCAGACAGAATCAGAGCAATCAGACAGAATCAGAGAAATCAGACAGAATCAGAGCAATCAGACAGAATCAGAGTAATCAGACAGAATCAGAGTAATCAGAAAGAATCAGAGCAATCAGACAGAATTAGAGTAATCAGACAGAATCAGAGTAATCAGACATAATCAGAGCAATCAGTCAGAATCAGAGTAATCAGACAGAATCAGAGTAATCAGACAGAAACAGAGCAATCAGACAGAATTAGAGTAATCAGACAGAATCAGAGTAATCAGACAGAATCAGAGCAATCAGACAGAATCAGAGTAATCCGACAGAATCAGAGTAAGCAGACAGAATCAGAGCAATCAGACAGAATCAGAGTAATCAGACAGAATCAGAGCAATCAGACAGAACCAGAGCAATCAGACAGAGTCAGAGTAATCAGACAGAATCAGAGCAATCAGACAGATTCAGAGCAATCAGACAGAGTCAGAGTAATCAGACAGAATCAGAGCAATCAGACAGAATCAGAGCAATCAGACAGAGTCAGAGTAATCGGACAGAATCGGAGTAATCAGACAGATTCAGAGTAATCAGACAGAATCAGAGTAATCAGACAGAATTAGAGTAATCAGACAGAATCAGAGTAATCAGACAGAATCAGAGCAATCAGACAGAATCAGAGCAATCAGACAGAATCAGAGTAATCAGACAGAATCAGAGCAATCAGACAGAATCAGAGTAATCAGACAGAATCAGAGCAATCAGACAGGATCAGAGTAATCAGACAGAATCAGAGTAATGAGACAGAGTCAGAGTATAAGGTGCATGGGGGGAGATATAGAAGGGATGTCCGAGGTAGATTCTTTACTCAGAGAGTGGTTAGTGTGTGGAATGGGCTGCCTGCTGTGATAGTGGAGTCGGACACTTTAGGAACTTTCAAGCGGTTATTGGATAAGCACATGGAGCACACCAGAGTGATAGGGAGTGTGATAGCTTGATCTTGGTCTTGGAAAATGCTCGGCACAACATCGAGGGCCGAAGGGCCTGCACAGTGCTGTACTGTTCTATGTTATGTTTCTAGAATCAGAGCAATCGGACAGAATCAGAGCAATCAGACAGAATCAGAGTAATCAGACAGAGTGTGAGCAATCAGACAGAATCAGAGTAATCAGACAGAATCAGAGCAATCAGACAGAATCAGAGTAATCAGACAGAATCAGAGTAATCAGACAGAATCAGAGCAATCAGACAGAATCAGAGTAATCAGACAGAATCAGAGCAATCAGACAGAATCAGAGTAATCAGACAGAATCAGAGTAATCAGACAGAATCAGAGCAATCAGACAGAATTAGAGTAATCAGACAGAATCAGAGTAATCAGACAGAATCAGAGCAATCAGACAGAATCAGAGTAATCAGACAGAATCAGAGTAATCAGACAGAATCAGAGCAATCAGACAGAATTAGAGTAATCAGACAGAATCAGAGTAATCAGACAGAATCAGAGCAATCAGACAGAATCAGAGTAATCAGACAGAATCAGAGTAATCAGACAGAATCAGAGCAATCAGACAGAATCAGAGTAATCAGACAGAATCAGAGCAATCAGACAGAACCAGAGCAATCAGACAGAGTCAGAGTAATCAGACAGAATCAGAGCAATCAGACAGAGTCAGAGTAATCAGACAGAATCAGAGCAATCAGACAGAATCAGAGCAATCAGACAGAGTCAGAGTAATCAGACAGAAGCGGAGTAATCAGACAGATTCAGAGTAATCAGACAGAATCAGAGTAATCAGACAGAATTAGAGTAATCAGACAGAATCAGAGTAATCAGACAGAATCAGAGCAATCAGACAGAATCAGAGCAATCAGACAGAATCAGAGTAATCAGACAGAATCAGAGCAATCAGACAGAATCAGAGTAATCAGACAGAATCAGAGTAATCAGACAGAATCAGAGCAATCAGACAGAGTCAGAGTAATCAGACAGAATCAGAGCAATCAGACAGAATCAGAGTAATCAGACAGAATCAGAGTAATCAGACAGAATCAGAACAATCAGACAGAATCAGAGCAATCAGACAGAGTCAGAGTAATCAGACAGAATCTGAGCAATCAGACAGAGTCAGAGTAATCAGACAGAGTCAGAGTAATCAGACAGAGTCAGAGTAATCAGACAGAATCAGAGCAATCAGACAGAGTCAGAGTAATCAGACAGAGTCAGAGTAATCTGACAGAATCAGAGCAATCAGACAGAATCAGAGTAATCAGACAGAATCAGAACAATCAGACAGAGTCAGAGCAATCATACAGAGTCAGAGTAATCAGACAGAATCAGAGCAATCAGACAGAATCAGAGTAATCTGACAGAATCAGAGTAATCTGACAGAATCAGAGTAATCAGACAGAATCAGAGTAATCAGACAGAATCAGAGTAATCAGACAGAGTCAGAGTAATCAGACAGAATCAGAGTAATCAGACAGAATCAGAGTAATCAGACAGAATCAGAGTAATCAGACAGAATCAGAGCAATCAGACAGAATCAGAGTAATCAGACAGAATCAGAGTAATCAGACAGAATCAGAGTAATCAGAATCAGAGTAATCAGACAGAATCAGAGTAATCAGACAGAATCAGAGTAATCAGACAGAATCAGAGTAATCAGACAGAATCAGAGTAATCTGACAGAATCAGAGTAATGAGACAGAATCAGAGTAATCAGACAGAATCAGAGCAATCAGACAGAATCAGAGTAATCAGACAGAGTCAGAGTAATCTGACAGAATCAGAGTAATCTGACAGAATCAGAGTAATCAGACAGAATCAGAGTAATCTGACAGAATCAGAGCAATCAGACAGAGTCAGAGTAATCAGACAGAATCAGAGTAATCTGACAGAATCAGAGTAATCTGACAGAATCAGAGTAATCAGACAGAATCAGAGTAATCTGACAGAATCAGAGCAATCAGACAGAGTCAGAGTAATCAGACAGAATCAGAGTAATCTGACAGAATCAGAGTAATCAGACAGAATCAGAGTAATCAGACAGAATCAGAGCAATCAGACAGAATCAGAGTAATCAGACAGAGTCAGAGTAATCAGACAGAATCAGAGTAATCAGACAGAATCAGAGCAATCAGACAGAATCAGAGTAATCAGACAGAGTCAGAGTAATCAGACAGAATCAGCGTAATCAGACAGAATCAGAGTAATCTAACAGAATCAGAGTAATCTAAAAGAATCAGAGTAATCTGACAACAATCAGAATAATCAGACAGAATCAGAATAATCTGACAGAATCAGACTAATCTGACAGAATCAGAGTAATCTGACAACAATCAGAATAATCAGACAGAATCAGAGTAATCTGACAGAATCAGAGTAATCTGACAACAATCAGAATAATCAGACAGAATCAGAGTAATCAGACAGAATCAGAGTAATCTGACAACAATCAGAGTAATCAGACAGAATCAGAGTAATCAGACAGAATCAGAGTAATCTGACAGAATCAGAGTAATTTGACAGAATCAGAGTAATCAGACAGAATCAGAGCAATCAGACAGAATCAGAGCAATCAGACAGAATCAGAGTAATCAGACAGAATCAGAGTAATCAGACAGAATCAGAGCAATCTGACAACAATCAGAGTAATCAGACAGAATCAGAGTAATCAGACAGAATCAGAGTAATCAGACAGAATCAGAGTAATCTGACAGAATCAGAGTAATCTGACAACAATCAGAGTAATCAGACAGAATCAGAGTAATCAGACAGAATCAGAGTAATCTGACAGAATCAGAGCAATCAGACAGAATCAGAGCAATCAGACAGAATCAGAGCAATCAGACAGAATCAGAGTAATCAGACAGAATCAGAGTAATCTGACAGAATCAGAGTAATCTGACAACAATTAGAGTAATCAGACAGAACTAGAATAATCAGACAGAATCAGAGTAATCTGACAGAATCAGAGTAATCTGACAACAATCAGAGTAATCAGACAGAATCAGAGTAATCAGACAGAATCAGAGTAATCAGACAGAATCAGAGCAATCAGACAGAATCAGAGCAATCAGACAGAGTCAGAGCAATCAGACAGAATCAGAGTAATCAGACAGAATCAGAGTAATCAGACAGAATCAGAGCAATCAGACAGAGTCAGAGTAATCAGACAGAGTCAGAGCAATCAGACAGAATCAGAGTAATCAGACAGAATCAGAGCAATCAGACAGAGTCAGAGCAATCAGACAGAATCAGAGTAATCAGACAGAGTCAGAGCAATCAGACAGAATCAGAGTAATCAGACAGAATCAGAGCAATCAGACAGAGTCAGAGTAATCAGAGAGAATCAGAGTAATCTGACAGAATCAGACAGAATCAGAGTAATCAGACAGAATCAGACAGAATCAGAGCTATCAGACAGAGTCAGAGCAATCAGACAGAATCAGAGTAATCAGAGAGAATCAGAGTAATCTGACAGAATCAGACAGAATCAGAGTAATCAGACAGAATCAGACAGAATCAGAGCTATCAGACAGAGTCAGAGCAATCAGACAGAATGCTGAGGGAGTGCTGCACTGTTAATGGAGCCGTCTAGCAGATGAGTCGTTAACCTGAGGCCCCATCTGCTCGCTCAGGTGAATGTAAAAGATCGAAAGGCGCTGTATAAATGCAAATCAGTCTTTCTTTCTTTCTTGAGCAAGGGGTTAGGAGCAAATGGGTCAGGAGAGAGGGATACTGGAGCGAGGGGTCAAGAGTGAGGGGTCAGAAGGGAGGGGCTGGAGCGAGAGGTGATGAAGGAGGGGTCAGGAGTGAGGTGTCAAGAGGGAGGGGTCAGTGACGATTCCTACCTCTACTCTCTCCTCCCGCAGTTGCACTTGTTTGGCTAGCTGCTCCCGGCCCACCACGTCTGGGTACTGATTCCGCTGGAAGAGCTCCTCCAGAGCCATTAGCTGCTCCTCGGTAAAGATGGTTCGATGTCGGCGAGTGCGCTTGTGGGGCTGATGGGACCCGTGCAGCTCCGCCCCCGGCCCAGCTACCTGCAAGAGAGGAGGGGCCAGCGCCCGGACCCAGTGAGAGTCACTCGCTGAACCAGGGTTAATGTTAGTGCTAGCGATACATGGGGGAGCCCTGACAGTCATTGACATAGGAACAGGAGGAGGCCATTCAGCCCATTGAGCTGGTTCTGCCATTCAATGAGATCATGGCTGATCTGTATCTTAACTCCATCTATCTGCCTTTGCTCCATATCGCTTGATACCCCCGGCTAACAAAGATCTATCAATCTCAGTTTTGAAATTTTCAATTGACCCCCAGCCTCTACGTTTTTTGGGGGAGAGAGTTGGTGATTTCCACTCCCCTTTGTGTGAAGAAGTGCTTCGTGACATCACCCCTGAACGGCCTGGCTCTAATTTTAAGGTTCTGCCCCCTTGTTCTGGACTAGCCCGTAAGAGGAAATAGTTTCTCTCGATCTACCCAATCAAATCCTTTAATCATCTTAAACACCTCGATTCGATCACCCCTTAATCTCCTATACTCAAGGGAATACAAACCTAGTCTATGCAATTTGTCCTGATAATTTAACCCTCTAAACCCCGGTATCATTCTGGTGAATCGGTGCTGCCCCCCCTCCAAGGCCAATATCTCCTCCCCGAGGGGCGGGGCCCAGAACTGAACACAGTGTCCAGCTGGGGTCTGACCAGAGCTCGGTATGACTGAAGCGTAACTTCCTCCTCTTTGTATTCCAGCCCCGTTCAGATGAGGGTTTATTTTGTGTACCTGTCCACCAATGTTCCCATTAAACTTCACAGTGCATGGCCGCGCAGCGCTCTGGCGGTCCCGCACAGGCCGCTTGCCGGCTTTACAATGGAAAAACCGTGCACGCGCGGAAATTTGAATGGGCCGCGCAGCCCGTTAAAGGGGCCGATTAGAGGGAACATTGCAGTCCACTAGTTTTTAGTGATTTCTGTACATGGACCCTAAATCTCTCGGCTCCTCCACAGTTCCCAGCTTCTCACCATTTACCAAATGCTCCTATTTGTCTTCCTTGGGTCCAAAGTGGATGACCTCACACTTCCCCACGTTGAATTCTATCTGCCACAGTTTTGCTCACTCACTGAATCTATCAATGACCCTTTGCAACTTTCTGCTCCCATCTACACTATTTACTGTGCCACCTAACTTAGTGTCGTCAGCAAACTTGAATATATGGCTCGCTATTCCTTCATCTACATCATTGATAAATATAGTGAAAAGCTGAGGACCCAGTACAATTTTAAAGGGGGTGCAAGAAGAGAGAGACCTGGAGGTGTACAAATCGTTGAAGGTGGTAGGACAGGTTAACAAAGCAGTTAATAAAGCACATGGGATCCTGGGCTTTATAAATAGAGGCATAGAGTACAAAAGCCAGGAAGTTATGCTAAACCTGTATAAAACACTAGTCAGGTCTCAGCTGGAGTATTGGGTCCAATTCTGGGCACCGCGCTTTAGGAAGGACGTGAAGGCTTTGGAGAGGGTGCAGAAGAGATTTACTAGAATGGTTCCAGGGATGAGGGATTCCAGTTATGTAGAGAGACTGGAGAAGCTGGGGTTGTTCTCCTTGGAGCAGAGAAGGTTAAGAGGAGATTTGATAGAGGTGTTCAAAATCATGAGGGGTCTGGACAGAGTAGATAGAGAGAAACTGTTTCCAATGGCTGGAGGGTCGATAATGAGAAGGCACAGATTTAAGGTGACTGGCAAAAGAACCAGAGGCGACATGAGGAAAAACTTTTTTACGCAACGAGTGGTTAGGATTTGGAATGCACTGCCTGATAGGGTGGTGGAGGCAGATTCAATAGTAGCCTTCAAAGGGGAATTGGATAAATACTTGAAGGAGAAAAAATTGCAGGGATATGGGGAAAGAGCGAGGGAGTGGGACTGACTGGATTGCTCTTCGAAAGATCTGGCTCATGGCTCGAATGGCCTCCTTCTGTGCTGTACTATTCTATGATTCTACAGATCCCTGAAGGACACCACTAGTCACAACCTGCCAATTGGAGTACATTCCCATTATCCCCAGTCTCTGTTTCCTACTCCCGAACCAATTCCCAATTCATTGCAATAGATTAGAATCATAGAAACTAACAGCACAGAAGGAGGCCATTCGGCCTGTCGTGCCTGTGCTGGCTCTTTGAAAGAGCAGTCGTGCTTCGTCCCACGTCCCCCCCCCTTTTGTCCATAACCCTATTAGTTCCTCATCCTCGAGGACCCGTCCAACTCCCTTTTAAAATTATTTATGGAATCAGCTTCCACCACCTCTTCAGGTCGAGCGTTCCAGATCCCCACAACTCTCTGAGTGAAAAGATTTCTCCTCATCTCCCCTCTCGATCTTTTGTCAATGATTTAAATCTATGACCTCTGGTTATTGACCCACTCACCAGAGGGAATAGTTTTTCTCTCTTAAAACCTCTCATCATTTTGAAAACCCCTATTCGGTCACCTCTTAACCTTCGCAGTTCCAAGGAGAACAGTCTGAACTTTTCCAACCTCTCCTCATAACTGAAGGGCTGGATTTTGTCAATGGGGGCTCGTTGGGGGCGGGACTGCTGGTTTTTGGGTTTCAGTCCCGCCCCCAGCGACGTCTGATCAACCCACGCTATTTTCCCTTGATTGACCTTGTTAAGCCCGCCCTGCAGGCTTACCGGCCAATTAAGGGAAAGCCGGTGAAAGATGACGTCAGCGTATGATGCTTCATCTGTCGAAAAGTTTTTGACAGATGAATTGTCAGCGTTTGACAGCTTTGAGAAACTGTCAAACACTGACAATCTCTGTTCTAAGGTGAGCCCTTGCACAGAAGGCCCACCAAGACCTCCCTCCTCAGCAGAAAGCAGACGGCTGCTGTATCTGAGAATGCAGCAGCCATTCTGTCATCTCTGCCGTTGAGATGAGGCACCTCCGGATCCCCAAGGGTTGAAGCCTGCAGGAAGAAGCAAAGGTAAGGAAACTTTTTCCAACACTTTACACTCACCTCTCATACTTACCTGTCCACACTTGCACCCATCACTCACCTCTACAGCTAACATCTCGACCCCTCTCACCCCCGCAGACCCACTGCTCACCTCGCTGACCCTGGCGAGGTTGGCAGCCGTTGGGAATTCGCAATTACAGGCGTAAAATGGGGAAAAGCCTCAAAACTGCCTGTTAACTACCTGTTAATCCTGGTAAACCTCCTCTGTACCCTTTCTAAGGACTTTACATCTTTCCTGAAGTGTGGTGCCCAGAATTGTCCACAATACTCCAGCTGAGGCCTAACCAGTGATTTATAAAGTTCTAGCCTGATCTCTTTGCTTATATTCTATTCCTCTATTTATAAACCCAAGTAACCCATATGCTTTTAACTACCTTATCAACTTGCCCTGCCACCTTTAAGGATTTGTGTATATGAACACCAAGGTCTCTCTGCTCATCTACACTTTTCAAAATTGTGCTATTTATAGTATACTGTCTTTCCATATTAGTCCTCCCAAAGTGCATCACTTTACACTTCTCCGCATTGAACTCCATCTGCCATGCTTCTGCCCATTTCACCATCCTGTCTGTCATCATGAAGCCTATAACTATCCTCATCGCTATCTACTACTTTGCCAAGTTTTGTATCATCTGCAAACTTTATAATGCTGCTCCCTACACCCGAGTCTCGGTTGTTTATAAAAATTGAAAAGAGTAATGGACCCAAAACTGACCCTTGGGGAACACCACTGCAAACCACCTCCCAGTCTGAAAAATATCCATCCACCACCACCCTTTTCTTTCTGTCACTGAGTCAATTCCATATCCATACCACCACTGTCCCCTTAATTCCATGGGCTTCCATCTTCTTAATAAGCCTCCTGTGTGGCGCATTGTTGAATGCCTTCCGAAAGTCCATATAAGCAACATCTACTACACTACCCTGATCAACCTTCTCTGTTACCTCATCAAAGAATTCAATCAAGTTAGTCAGTCACGATTTGCCTTTAACAAATCCATGCTGGCTCTCCTTGATTAACCTATGCCTTTCCAAAAGAAAATAAATTTTGTCCCTGATGATGGTTTCCAATAACTTCCCCACCACTGATGTTAGGCTGACTGGCCTATCCCTCTCCCCTTTCTTGAATAGTGGTATAACATTAGCAACACTCCAGTCCTCCGACACTACTCCTGTATCCAATGAGGATCGAAAAATGCCTCTGCTATTTCTACCTTTGCTTCTTTCAGCAACCTAGAATGCATTCCATCTGGACCAGGTGACCTACGAACTTTCAATAATACTAATCTTTTTAGTACGTCTTCTCTATCTGTTACTATCCTGTCCATAACTTCCTCTCCTCTTTTAGTGTAACCTTCACATCATCCGCTTCCTTTGTGAAGACAGATGCAAAGTGCTCATTGAATACTTTAGCCATGTCCTCTGCCTCGACATGAAGATTTCCCTTTGGGTCCTTAATAGGCCCAACTTTTTCCCTAGAAAACCGTTTACACTTATATGTTTATAAAATGTTTTAGGGTTCAATTTAATGTTGCCTGCTAATCTTTTCTCGTAACCTCTCTTTGCCTCTCGTATTAACTTTCAATTCCCTCCTGTACTTTCCAGAATCTTCCTGGTTATTAACTGAATCTTGCTCCTGACGTTAGTCATACGCCTCCTTTTTCTGCTTTATTTTAACTTACTTCCTTTGTCATCCAGGGCGCATTAGCTTTGGATGCTCTACCTTTTCCCTTCAGGGGAATATGCTTCGTTTGTACCTGAACTCTCTCTTCCCTGAATGCCCTCCATTGCTCCATTACTGCTTTACCTGCAATCTCTTTTTCCAATCTACCTGTGTCCTTTCTTAAATCACTGACATTAGCTCTTCCCCAGTTGAGCATTTTTACCTTTGATATTTTCTGGTCTCTTTCCATAATTACTTTAAACTGTTCCCTCCAATTCCATGCACTCTCATTATTGTTAACAGTCTCTTGTGTGGAACCTTATCGAATGCCTTCTGGAAGTCCATATAAATAACATCCACAGACACTCCTATCAACCACGTTCGTGAACTCCTCAAAAAATTCAACTAGGTTAGTTAGACATGACTTGCCCTTTACAAATCCACGCTGGATCTCTCTGATCAGCTCATGTTTGTCCAAATGCTCAGTCACTCTGTCGCTAATAACATTCTAGTAACTTCCCTACAACAGATGTTCGCCTAATAGGTCTATAATTTCCTAGTTTATCGCACCCACCCTTCTTAAATAATGGAGTGACATTGGCAATTTTCCAATCCAACGGGACAATTCCTGAATCGAGAGAGTTTTGGAAGATCATGACTAAAGCAGCAACAATTTCCTCAACTATTTATTTTAATACCCTGGGGTGGAATCCATCCAGACCTGGAGATTTGTCTATCTTCAGTCTCACTATTTTCTCTAGCACCATTTATTTGCATATGTTAAATCTGGTAAGTTCATCTCCTTGATTTATTTTGAGTTTTTCTCATATCTCTGGTAGGTTATCTCTTCCTCTACTGTGAAGACCGATGTAAAGTATTTAGTAAGTCTGCCATTTCCTGATTTCCAATTACAATATCACCTGCGGCTGTCTGTCTTTAGGGGGTCCACATTCCTCTTAGCCATCCTCTTACTGTTAATATATCTGTAAAAGCCTTTAATGTTGTCCTTGATATCCCTCGCAAGCTTTTTCTCATATTCCCTTTCTGCAGCTTTTACTACTTTCTCTGTATCCCTTTGCCGTTCTTTATATCTCTCCCAGTCCGCGGGATCTCCACTGTTCTTTGCAATCGTAGAAGCCTTTCCCTAATACTAGCTCTCACTTTGCTTGTTCACAAAGGTGGTTTTATTACACAAGTACAGCTCTTGCGCTTTAGGGGTAGGTAGATATCTTGTATTCTACCAAATACTTCTTTGAACACCTCCCACAATTCATCTGTAGTTTTATTCGTTAGTACTTCTGCCCAGTCAATGTCTGCCTCATCCCTCCAAAGTTCGTCTTACCTAAATTTTAAACATTGGCCCAGAAATTAAAGACTGAGTGTTGACGCGGGGGTAAGGCTTCCCCGCGATATCTCACTCCGCACCTACCTTTTTCCTCCGGGCCCACACGAACTTTAGTTTCAAGGCTGCAGCTGTGCAGTGCTTGCGTGACCCAGAGACGCAATTAGTTCGTGCGAGCTCTGGGATCATGTGATTCAGTTAGAGCCAATGGCAGCACACCATCTTTCATTCATAGTTTTGACAGGAAGACCTGTCAAAGCTATGAATAATATACCCCCCCAAAAGAACAGCTAAACCTCAATTAAATTTAAAAAAAAGCCATCACATTAATAAAATAAGTATAGTTAAATAAATTAACCACTTCAAACAAAAAATTAAATTTTTGAAATTTTTTAAATCTTTTTAAAAGTTATAAAAATAAACTTACCTTTCTTTAAAGTCTCTAAAAAAGATAAACCTGTTGAAATTTTTTTTAAATAATACTTAATTAACTACTTACCTTGTTAAACGAGGGTCTTACGCCTCCTTTCTTTATGTGTAAAATCTTCCATGCTTACCTGCGCGTTCAAAGCACTAAGTGCACTGCGTGCGCGCAGCCTGTAGCGCGCACGCGGTTCACCTAGGAACCGCCCCCTTTTGAATTCACGAAGTGCCGGTTTCCCGCGCATGCGCAGTGCATGCTGGAAACTGGCAATTGGAGACCTAAAACGCGAGAGTACACAGTGCGTACTCTCGCGTATTAGGTCTAATTTTCGGGCCATTGGTTCGTGACTCACCCTTCTCCCTCTCAAACCTAATATCGAATTCTATCATATTATGGTCACTGTTAGCTCTGCGTTCCCATACCGTTAGATTGTTGACTAACTCAGGCTCATTGCTAAACCTAAGATGGCCTGTTCTCTTGTTGGTTCAAGAACATATTAAGAACATAAGAACATAAGAAATAGGAGCAGGAGTCGGCCATTTGGCCCCTTGAGCCTGCTCCGCCATTCAATAAGATCATGGCTGATCTTATACCTCATCATTTTGTATGTTTCAATGAGATCACCTCTCATTCTTCTAAACTCTAGAGAATATAGGCCTAGTCTACTCAATCTCTCCTCATAGGACAATCCCCCCATCCCAGGAATCAGTCTGGTGAACCTTCGTTGCACTCCCTCTATGGCAAGTATATCCTTCCTTAGGTAAGGAGCCTAAAACTGTACACAATACTCCAGGTGTGGTCTCACCAGGGCCCTATATAATTGCAGCAAGACGTCTTTACTCTTATACTCAAATCCTCTTGTAATAAAGGCCAACATACCATTTGCTTTCTTAATTGCTTGCTGCACCTGCATGTCAACTTTCAGTGATTCGTGTACAAGGACACCCAGGTCCCTCTGAACACCAACATTTCCTAATCTCTCACCATTTAAAAAATACTCTGCTTTTCTATTTTTCCTACCAAAGTGGATAACTTCACATTTCTCCACATTATATTCCATTTGCCATGTTCTTGCCCACTCACTTAGCCTGTCTATTGTTCCAGGAAACTGTCCCAAGTACACCTTCTTACAGGGATTGTCATCTGCCCATTGGTATACTGACTGGGGCTGAGCACAATGGCTTCCAGACTCTTCAATGGATGGTCCAATGAGCCCATTGGGAACAATGGAATTTCCAGTCAGTCCACTTGAATCTACCAACTCTTTCAGCTCAGATTTAGCTGTGAATGAAATTGTTTGTGTGAGTGCTCCACCTGGTGGTAGAGATGAGAGTTGGGGGTTCACTCCCCAGTCTGTGCTGAGCCCAGACCAGGCTGGAACTTCGCCGCAGTGCCCCGGGTTAGCCAGCGTTCCTGCTCTGGAGCATGAGGCGGAGGCTCCTGCTGGAGATAGGTCTGTGTGGGCACGAGGTGAGTACACCCAGAATGTGTAGGTGCTCCCGCTGATGGGCTGACACTGGGCGGCTGGGATTTACTCTCCTGCTCCCTCCCCAGGAAGCTGACTCTCGCTGGTTCCACTTCAACAGACTCCTGCCCCTCTCCGCAACTTCCTTCAAGGGGCCATTCCACCATTCAGTAAACCGAGTAACTGCCAGCAGGCCATTCAGCCACGGAGGAGGAATCTCAGCCGGGCCCCCCCAAATTAGATTCCCGGGTATCCGTTACTCTATATATAAACCACCTGATCCTCTCGATCAGATTCCAGCCTGTAACTGTAGAATTCGCAATATATCGCGATTTTATTAATAAGGAGAAAAACACATAGTTTCGTTCAAACAGCTTTATTTCAGCGGAATGCTGTCAGGTTTTCAAAGTGGACACAAGCAGCTTGTAAAATGGCCGCCGCACCTCGTGACAGAACATTCTAGATTTTTCGACAGGCAGACAAGATGGCGTTCCAATAAACATTTGTGCAAGATCGATTAAGACTCAGCACATTGAAGATAATACACGAGACATCATGGGTTCACAGTATACACATAAATACTGAAATCGGTCTCCCAGGTACGAATAAAAGCTATTGTACCAAGCAATCAAGAACCCATCCAAAGACATTAATATGTAAAATCCCAACGACTCTACGATGAGAGAGCCGTTAGTGGGTAGTTACAGAAAACACTTGGAAGCCCCAAAACCCCTCCGGGGAGAACGCCGACCGATTAAACAATGGGAGAAATATTAACAGGTACTCAGACATTTACGAGTAGCCCCGAAACCCATTAAAACGAAGATCACCCTATACAAAACTTTTGAGCGCCAAACCCTAACAAAAGAGAAGACATTAAGGTTGGGCGGGAAACGGAAGATTTTGCACTATAATTACAAGCTCCAACCGTCCATCTTTCTCTTATCTTGCTGGTGTTTATCCTCGTGGCTGCTCTTGACTCGCCGTCTTGTTCCTGCTTGCCTCGTGTCTCTTTTCAAAAGACTGTTGAACTTTACGATCCGCTCGAATCTACCTCGTGTCGTGTCGCGAAGACCTGTGTAGAACTGGGCTCTGAAGCCTTGAAGCGGGCGCACCATTCCGATAAGTCGGTAAACGGTGTTGGAACCGAAGGCCCGAGATGAGATGAGATGAGATGAGATGAGATGAGAAGAGAAGAAGACCATACTTATCGCCACGGTCAGTAAGCCCCGACCGCGCCTGTAGGTCGAATAGACATTTTCCTTGCCAGGAAGACTTCTTCGAATTTTACAGAACTGCCAGGAAGATTATTCTTCGAATTTTATCGCATCCGTGCGAGGGCACAGGAAGACTCTTTTTTGAGTAGAGTCGGAACTCCGAGGACAACACAGATCTTCATGACAGCAGACGTTCCAGCCTGCTAGCCGGAGCAGAAACGAGTAAACAAGTGGGGCCAGGAGACCCCCTGATCGACACGTGGGCGCTGCGGTGAAAAACATCCGATCAGAGTTTTCGGAATTCTCCGAGTTATCACGAGTGGTGAGCATGAGTCTCGAATCCTACGAATCTAGCTTAGGACAGATATTGATAGGGGAGGGTTTCAAGTATTAAGGATAATTGTAATGTGTGCCCCCATTTACGATGTGTCGTTCGTTCCTCGTTTCCCCGAAATTAGTTACATAACTGCGTGTAAGATTGTACTGTCATTAATCTGTGCTTATGACATGTATTTCATAATCTTAAGTATTATGCAATAAAGATTTTCCATTTCGTACCATTCAACCGAGTCTACCTGAGTTTCATCTCCATTACTGCTCTCGCATCTAAGTCCAGTGTCTAGAACCGTAAGGGCGAGTGGGTCGAACCACTCACAGGTGTGTCTAGTGCTCCCAGACTGGCTGGAGACCAGAACAGGCAACAAGGCCTAAACCCGCACTAGCACCCGGGCTGCACAGAGCCACACGAATCTCACAGGCTGAGAGACAAAAACCCTTACATAACTCACTCCCGGATATCCGTTTCTCTATATATAAACCACCTGATCCTCTCGATCAGATTCCAGCCTGTAACTCACTCCCGGATATCCTTTACTCTATATATAAACCACCTGATCCTCTCGATCAGATTCCAGCCTGTAACTCACTTCCGGGTATCCTTACTCTATATATAAACCCCCCGTAACCCTCGATTAGATTCCAGCCTGTAACTCACTCCCGGGTATCTGTTATTCTATTTCTAAGCCACATGAACACCTCGATTAGATTCCAGCCTGTAACTCACTCCCGGGTATCTGTTATTCTATATATAAACCACATGAACACCTCGATTAGATTCCAGCCTGTAACTCACTCCCGGGTATCTGTTATTCTATATATAAACCACATGAACACCTCGATTAGATTCTAGCCTGTAACTCACTCCCGGGTATCTGTTATTCTATATATAAACCACATGAACACCTCGATTAGATTCCAGCCTGTAACTCACTCCCGGGTATCTGTTATTCTATATATAAATCACATGAACACCTCGATTATATTCCAGCCTGTAACTCACTCCCGGGTATCTGTTATTCTATATATAAACCACATGAACACCTCGATTATATTCCAGCCTGTAACTCACTCCCGGGTATCTGTTATTCTATATATAAACCACATGAACACCTCGATGAAATTCCAGCCTGTAACTCACTCCCGGGTATCTGTTATTCTATATATAAACCACCCGATCCCCTCGATTAGATTCCAGCCTGTAACTCACTCCCAGGTTTCTGTTATTCTATATAAAAACTACCAGAACCCCTTGATTAGTTTCCAGCCTGTAACTCACTCCCGGGTATCTGTTATTCTATATATAAACCCCCCGAACCCCTCGATTAGATTTCAGCCTATAACTCACTCCTGGATATCTGTTATTCTATATATAAAACCCCATAACCCCCGATTAGATTCCAGCCTGTAACTCACTCCCAGCCCTCTGTTATTCTATATATAAACCACCCCCGAAACCCTCGATTAGATTCCAGCCTGTAACTCACTCCCGGGTATCTGTTATTCTATATATAAATCACCCCGAAACCCTCGATTAGATTCCAGTCTGTAACTCACTCCCAGGTATCTGTTATTCTATATATAAACCACCCGATCCTCTCGATTAGATTCCAGCCTGTAACTCACTCCTGGGTATCTGTTATTCTATATATAAACCACCCGATCCCCTCAATTAGATTTCAGTCTGCAACTGACTCCCGGGTATCTGTTATTCTTTATATAAACCACCCTGAAACCCTCGATTGGATTCCAGTCTGTAACTCACTCGCGGGTATCCGTTATTCTATTAATAAACTACCAGAACCCCTCTATTAGATTCCAGCCTGTAACTCACTCCCAGGTATCTGTTATTCTATGTATAAACCACATGAACACCTCAATTATATTCCAGTCTGTAGCTCACTCCCAGGTATCTGTTATTCTATATTTTAACGACCCGATCCCCTCGATTAGATTCCAGCCTGTAACTGACTCCCGGGTATCTGTTATTCTATATATAAACCCCCCAAACTTCTTGATTAGATTCCAGCCTGTAACTCACTCCTGGGTAACGGTTATTCTATATATAAATTACCAGAACCCCTCGATTAGATTCCAGTCTGTACCTGAGTACTGGGTATCTGTTATTCTATACATAAACCACCCTGAAACCCTCGATTAGATTCCAGTCTGTAACTCACTCACGTGTATCCGTTATTCTATATATAAACTATCAGAACCCCTCAATTAGATTCCAGCCTGTAACTCACTCCCAGGTATCTATAATTCTATATATAAACCCACCGTAACCCTCGATTACATTCCAGCCTCTAACTCACTCCCTGGTATCCATTATTCTATAGATAAACCACCCTGAAACCCTCGATTAGATTCCAGTCTGTAGCTGACTCCCAGGTATCTGTTATTCTATATATAAACCACCCGATCCCCTCGATTAGATTCCAGCCTGTAACTCACTCCTGGGTATCTGTTATTCTATATATATCCCACCCTGAAACCCTCGATTAGATTCCAGTCTGTAGCTCACTCCCGGGTATCTGTTATTCTATATATAAACTACCAGAAATCCTCGATTAGATTCCAGCCTGTAACTCACTCCAGGGTATCTGTTATTCTATATATAAACCCCCGTAACCCCCGATTAGATTCCAGCCTGTAACTCACTCCAGGGTATCTGTTATTCTATATATATCCCACCCTGAAACCCTCGATTAGATTCCAGACTGTAACTCACTCCCGGGTATCTGTTATTCTATATATAAACCCCCGTAACCCCCGATTAGATTCCAGCCTGTAACTCACTCCAGGGTATCTGTTATTCTATATATATCCCACCCTGAAACCCTCGATTAGATTCCAGCCTGTAACTCACTCCTGGATATCTGTTATTCTATATATAACCACCTGATCCCCTCGATTAGATTCCAGCCTGTAACTCACTCCCGGGTATCTGTTATTCTACTTATAAACCCCCGTAACCCCCGATTAGATTCCAGCCTGTAACTCACTCCTGGGTATCTGTTATTCTATATATAACCACCTGAACCCCTCGATTAGATTCCAGCCTGTAACTCACTCCTGGGTATCTGCTATTCTATATATAAACCCCCCCCAAATCCCTCGATTAGATTCCAGCCTGTAACTCACTCCTGGGTATCTGTTATTCTATATATAACCACCCGATCCCCTCGATTAGATTCCAGCCTGTAACTCACTCCCGGGTATCTGTTATTTTATATATAAACCCCTCCCGAACCCCTCGATTAGATTCCAGCCTGTAACTCACTCCGAGGTATCTGTAAATAAACCTCTCGATATGGTAAGTCACTGGGAGTCAGTGTCAGCCATTACCTGATGTTGGTGCGCAGTTGTACTCGGTGTGTCCGATATGGGCATAGCAGTGGGTACAGCAGCACACCCCATGCACGGCAGTGCCCAGTAGCGCCCCTGGTGCGGGCGTGGCTAGCGGGTGAGACATTGGCCGCTGTCCAGCTGGTTCCTCTCTGTATACCGTCAGTTGACGGAAGAGTGTGGAGGGCTGTGAGGGGCAGTGAGTCTCTCTCCCCGGCCCCCTCGCCATGCTGGATAAAATGTTCTCGATGGTGAACGGGCTCCTGGTGCCGGCTGTGCCAGGTCCCAGTGCCGATGTGGCTGGCACCGTCATTGCCCCAGAAGTCCAGGGTGAGTGTGTGGTGCTGAGCGTGTCAGATGATGCTTTGAAGTTGCTGTGTGTTTTATACTCCCCACCTCCCAACCACTTCATTCCCCCTCTCCTCTCACATGTGTTCAACCTCGAAATAATCCCCAGGCAGGACAAACTTCACAATAAGGCATTCAGACTAATCTCCCCAGCTTTACTGAGCTGGATTGCAGATGTAAGATTGGGCTAATCCCTACAGCATTCACTCAATAGGAGATCTGATTTGTCCTGAAATGAGTTATGATGAAAAAGTCCGAAGATATTGAGCCTGGACTGGGATGGGACGTTGTGCTCCCAGTCACAGTAAGGACGCCTTTAACCCTTCAGTTCAGAGTACTAGCTTCCATAACAAGGGCTGTGACTAGACTCAGAGAGGGGAAATCAGCTCGGGTTCCTGCTCCTCATCACTACCCAGTCACCCTGCTGCAAGTCTACGTGTCTGTGTTTTGTGTATATGCATATCTGTCTGTGTGTGCATCTGTGTTTGCGTATTTGTCTGTGAGTGCGCATATGTATTTGTGTCTGTGTTTTCTGTCTATGTTCCCTGTGTGTGTATATCTGTGTCTGTGTGAATGTATATCTGTGTGTGTGCATCTGTATTTTGTGTATGTGTTTGTGAGTGTGTGTGAGTGTTTGTGAGTGTGTATGTTTGAGTGTGTGTGAGTGTGTGTTTCTGAGTGTTTTGTGAGGGCGTGTTTTGTGAGTGTGAGTGTATGTGTTTGTGAATGTGTGTGTGTGTGTTTGTGAGTGTATGTGAGTGTGTGTGTTTGTGAGTGTGTGTTTGTGAGTGTGTGTGTGTCTGTGAGTGTGTGTGTGTGTTTGTGAGTGTGTGTTTGTGAGTGTGTGTGTTTGTGAGTGTGTGTGAGTGTGTGTCTTTGTGAGTGTGTGTGTTTGTGAGTGTGTGTGAGTGTGTGTGTTTGTGAGTGTGTGTTTGTGAGTGTGTGTGTTTGTGAGTGTATGTGAGTGTGTGTGTTTGAGTGTGAGTGTGTGTGTTTGTGCGTGTATGTGAGTGTGAGTGTTTGTGAGTGTGTGTGTTTGAGAGTGTATGTGAGTGTGTGTGTTTGTGAGTGTGTGTTTGTGAGTGTGTGTGTATGTGAGTGTGTGTGTTTGTGAGTGTGTGTGTTTGTGAGTGTGTGTGTTTGTGAGTGTGTGTTTGTGAGTGTGTGTGTGTCTGTGAGTGTGTGTGTGTGTTTGTGAGTGTGTGTGTTTGTGAGTGTATGTGAGTATGTGCGTTTGTGTGTTTGTGAGTGAGTGTATGTGAGTGTGTGTGTTTGTGAGTGTGTGTTTGCGAGTGTGTGTGTTTGCGAGTGTGTGTTTGTGAGTGTGTGTGTTTGTGTGTGTTTGTGAGTGTGTGTGTTTGTGAGTGTGTGTGTTTGTGAGTGTGTGTGTTTGTGAGTGTATGTGAGTGTGTGTGTTTGTGAGTGTGTGTGTTTGTGAGTGAGTGTGTGTGTTTGTGAGTGAGTGTGTGTGTTTGTGAGTGAGTGAGTGTGTGTGTGTGTGAGTGTGTGTGTTTGTGAGTGTGTGTGTTTGTGCGTGTGTGTATTTGTGCGTGTATGTGAGTGTGAGTGTTTGTGAGTGTGTGTGTTTGAGAGTGTATGTGAGTGTGTGTGTATGTGAGTGTGTGTGTTTGTGAGTGTGCGTGTTTGTGAGTGTGTGTTTGTGAGTGTGTGTGTGTCTGTGAGTGTGTGTGTGTGTTTGTGAGTGTGTGTGTTTGTGAGTGTATGTGAGTATGTGCGTTTGTGTGTTTGTGAGTGAGTGTATGTGAGTGTGTGTGTTTGTGAGTGTGTGTGTTTGTGAGTGAGTGTGTGTGTTTGTGAGTGAGTGTGTGTGTTTGTGAGTGAGTGAGTGAGTGTGTGTTGTGGAGTGTGGTGTGTGTTGCGTGGGTGTTTGTGTGTAGTGTGTGTGTTGTAGTTTGTGTTTTGATTGTATGTGAGTGTGTGTGTTTGAGTGTGTGTGTGTGTTTGTGGTGTGTGTTGTGATGTGTGTGTTTGTGAGTGTGTGTGTGTTTGTGAGGTGTGTTTGTGTGTTGTGTATGTGCGTGTGTGTGTTGTGAGTGTGAGTGTGTGTGTGTTTGTGTGTGTGTGTTTGTGAGTGTGTGTGAGTGGTGTGTGTTTGTGAGTGTGTGTGTTTGTGGTGTTTGTGGTGTGTGTGTTGTGAGTGTTGTGTTTGTGATGTTGTGAGTGTGTGTGTTTGTGAGTGTGTGTGTGTGTTCGTGAGTGTGTGTGTTTGTGAGTGTGTATGTTTGAGAGTGTGTGTGTTTGTGAGTGTGTGTGAGTGTGTGTGTTTGTGAGTGTGTATGTTTGTGAGTGTGTGTGAGTGTGCGTGTTTGTGAGTGTGTGTGTTTGTGTGTGAGAGTGTGTGTGTTTGTGAGTGTGTGTGATTGTGTTTGTGTGTGTGTTTGAGTGTGTGTGTGTGTGTTTGTGAGTGTGTGTGTGAGTGTGTGTGTTTGTGAGTGTGTATGTTTGTGAGTGTGTGTGAGTGTGTGTGTGTTTGTGAGTGTGTGTGAGTGTGTGTGTTTGTGAGTGTGTGTGTTTGTGAGTGTGTATGTTTGTGAGTGTGTGTGTTTGTGAGTGTGTGTGAGTGTGTGTGTTTGTGAGTGTGTGTTTGTGAGTGTGTGTGAGTGTGTGTGTTTGTGAGTGTGTGTGTTTGTGAGTGTGTGTGAGTGTGTGTTTGTGAGTGTGTGTGTTTGTGAGTGTGTGTGAGTGAGTGAGTGTGTTTGTGTGTGTGTGTGAGTGTGTGTTTATGAGTGTGTGTGAGTGTGAGTGTGTGTTTGAGTGTGTATGTTTGTGAGTGTGTGTGAGTGTGTGTGTTTGTGAGTGTGTGTGTGTTTGTATGTTTGTGAGTGTGTGTGAGTGAGTGTGTTTGCGAGTGTGTGTGTGTGTTTGTGAGTGTGTGTGAGTGTGAGTGTGTGTGTGTTTGTGTGTGTGTGTTTGTGAGTGTGTGTGTTTGTGAGTGTGTGTGTGTGTTTGTGAATGTGTGTTTGAGAGTGTGTGTGTGTGTGTGTGTGTGTGTGTGTTTGTGAGTGTGTGTGTGAGTGTGTTTGTGAGTGTGTGTGTTAGTGAGTGTGTGTGTTTGAGTGTGTATGTGTTTGTGAGTGTGTGTGTATGTTTTTGAGTGTGTGTGTTTGTGAGTGTGTGTTTGTGAGTGTTTGTGAGTGTGTGTGTTTGTGAGTGTGTGTGTTTGTGAATGTGTGTGAGTGAGTGTGATTGTGCGTGAGTGTGTGTGTTTGTGAGTGTGTGTGTGTGTTTGTGAATGTGTGAGTGTGTGTGTTTGTGAGTGTGTATGTTTGTGAGTGTGTGTGTTTGTGAGTGTGTATGTTTGTGAGTGTGTGTGTTTGTGAGTGTGTGTGTTTGTGAGTGTGTATGTTTGTGAGTGTGTGTGAGTGTGTATGTTTGAGTGTGTGTGTTTGTGAGTGTGTATGTTTGTGAGTGTGTGTGAGTGTGTGTGTTTGTGAGTGTGTATGTTTGAATGTGTGTGAGTGTGTGTGTTTGTGAGTGTGTGTGTGAGTGTGAGTGTGCGTGTTTGTGAGTGTGTGTGTTTGTGAGTGTGTGTGTTTGTGAGTGTGGTTTGTGAGTGTGTGTGTTTGTGAGTGTGTGTTTGTGAGTGTGTGTTTTGTGAGTGTGTGTGTGTTTGTGAGTGGGTGTTTGTGAGTGTGTGTGTTTGTGAGTGTGTGTGTGTTTGTGAGTGCGTGTTTGTGAGTGTGTGTGTTTGTAAGTGTGTTTGTGAGTGTGTTTTGTGAGTGTGTGTTTGAGTGTGTCTGTTTGTGAGTGTGTATGTTTGTGAGTGTGTGTGAGTGTGTGTGTTTGTGAGTGTGTATGTTTGAGTGAGTGTGAGTGTGTGTGTTTGTGAGTGTGTGTGTGAGTGTGAGTGTGCGTGTTTGTGAGTGTGTGTGTTTGTAAGTGTGTTTGTGAGTGTGTTTTGAGAGTGTGTGTTTGAGTGTGTCTGTTTGTGAGTGTGTGTGTTTGTGAGTGTGTGTTTGTGAGTGTGTGTGTTTGTAAGTGTGTATGAGTGTGTTTTGTGAGTGTGTGTTTGTGAGTGTGTGTTTTGTGAGTGTGTGTGTGTTTGTGAGTGGGTGTTTGTGAGTGTGTGTGTTTGTGAGTGTGTGTGTTTGTGAGTGTGTGTGTGTTTGTGAGTGCGTGTTTGTGAGTGTGTGTTTTGTGAGTGTGTGTGTGTTTGTGAGTGTGTGTTTGTGAGTGTGTGTGTTTGTGAGTGCGTGTTTGTGAGTGTGTGTGTTTGTGAGTGTGTGTGTTTGTCTGTACCTATTTTTTTGTATCTGTGCAAGCAAATGTGTATGTGTATGTGAGTCACTGAGCCCCGTGTCATTTTGTGCTTTTGGCTGTGGCTCAGTGGGTAGCACACTCTCCTCTGTGTCACAAGGCTGTGGGTTCAAGTCCCACTCCAGAGACTTAAGCACATAATCTTGGCTGATAGTGCAGTGCTGAGGGAGTGCTGCACTGTCGGAGGTGCCGTCTTTGGATGAGACGTTAAACCAAGGCCCCGTCTGCCCTCTCAGGTGGACATAAAAGATCCCATGGCACTATTTTGAAGAAGAGCAGGGGAGTTTTCCCCAGTGTCCTGGGGCCAATGTTTATCCCTCAACCCTCATCATTAAAACAGATTATCTGGTCATTATCACAGTGCTGTTTGTGGGAGCTTGCTGTGCACAAATTGGTTTCTACGGTACAACAGTGACTGAACTTCAAAAGTAAAGTGCTGTCGGATGTCCTGAGGTTGTGAAAGGTGCTGTATAAATGCAAGTCTTTCTTTTCTTTTTCAACTGAAGGATAACTTCCACCCCTTTGTATTCCAGCCCTCTTGAAATAAAGGCCAACATTCCATTAGCCTTTTTGATTACTTTTTGCACCAGTCCGCTAGTTTTTAGTGATTTCTGTACATGGACCCATAAATCTCTTGGCTCCTCCACATTTTTTAGCCTCTCGCCAGTCACAGAACACACCGATTTATCTTTCTCAAGTCCAATGTGGATGACCTCACAATTTCCTTGGTCAGAGGGGGAAGTGTATCGAGCCTTGGTCAGACCCCATCTGGAGTATTGCGTTCAGCTCTGGGCCCCGCACCTCAGAGTGGAGATATTGGCCTTGGAGGGGGAGCAGCGCAGATTCACCGGAATGATACCGGGGCTAAAAGGGTTAAATTATCAGGACAGGTTGCATAATCTTGGCTTGTATTCGCTAGAGTATAGAAGATTGAGGGGTAATCTGATCGAGGTGTTTAAAATATTAAAAGGATTTGATAGGGTGGATACAAAGAAACTATTTCCTCTGATGTGGGAATCAAGAACAAGGGGACGTAATTAAAATTAGAGCCAGGCCATTTAGGAGGGAAATCAGGCTGTAGTTTTTCACACAAAGGGTAGCAGAAATCTGGAACTCTCTCTCCAAAAGGTTGTAGATGCTGGGGCACAATTGGAGCTTTCAAGACAGAGATCGATAGATTTTTGTCAGGCAAGGTTATCAAGGGATATGAAGCTAAGGCAGGTAAATGGAGTTGAGGTGCAGATCAGCCATGATCTAGTTGAATGGTGGAGCAGTCTCAAGGGGCTGAAAGGCCTGCTCCTGTTCCTAATGTTCCGATGTTCCTATCCTTTACTGTTCCTTAGTTCTATCCATACTGTTCCCGCTGCCTGATTACCCTCACTGATGTCCTTTCTTTCCACTCTGATTGTGTCTTGTTTTTTTATACAGCTGCTCTTCCCAAATTCCCTGTCCTTTCTGAAGATCCTATAGCCTGGAATATTTATCTCCCAGTCCTGCCCAGCTTGTAGCCAGATCTCTCTGATAGCTACTACATCATAACCTTTAAGTTGAATTTGTGCTTCCACCTCATTTGTTATATTCCTTCTGCTACGTGCATTTGTGTGCAGCACTCTGTCCCCACACTGCCCACATACACTGAAGGGACGTTTCTCACACTTTTGATTGCTGATGCTCTGTACATTCTTATAACGGCAATTTAATATGTTTTTATTTTTCATCACTCCTGCTTTATTTTTAACAGGTATTTTATTATTACTTCCTAAAGTATTTTCTGTTCCTGGAGTTTTTAGATCATCTTTATTTCTTTTTGTACTCTGGCCTTTGCTCTTATCCCACGTTTTCTTACTCATACAATCACAGAATGATGCAGTGCAGAAGGAGGCCACTTGGCCCATCTTGCCTGTGCCGGCTCTTTGGTAGAGCGATCCAATTAATCCCACTCCCCTGCTCTATCCCCAAAGCCCTGTAAAAAAATGTCCTTCAAGTATTTATCTAATTCCCTTTTGAAAGTTACTGTTGCACCATCTTCCACCGTCCTTTCAGGCAGCGCATTCCAGATCACAACAACTCGCTGCGTAAAAATATTCTCCTCATCTCCCCCCTGGTTCATTTCCCAATTACATTAAATCTGTGTCCTCTGACCCCCTGCCAATGGAAAAGTTTTCTTCCTATCTGTTCTATCAAAACTCTTCATGATTTTGAAAGCCTCTATTAAATCTTCCCTTAATCTTCTCTGCTCTAAGGAGAACAATCCCAGCTTCTCCCATACAAAAGCAAAATACTGCAGATACTGGAAATCTGAAATCAAAACAGAAAATGCTGGAAACACTCAGCAGGTCAGGCAGCATCCGTGGAGAGAGAAACAGAGTTAACATTTCAGGTCGATGCCCCTTCATCAGAACTGGAAAAAAGCTGGAGATTGAACAGGTCACCCAATCTGCGTTTGGTCTCCCCATTGCTTTGCGGAACACCTCCGTTCAGTCCGTAAGGGGGACCCCGAGCTTCCGGTCGCCTGTCACTTTAATTCTCCGCTCCACTCCCACTCAGACCTCACCGTCCTCGGCCTCTTACATTGTTCCCCTGAAGCTCAACATAAGCTCGAGGAACAGCACCTCATCTTTCGATTAGGCACTTTACAGCCTTCTGGACTCAACATGGAGTTCAACAATTTCAGACCATAATCTCTGCCCCTATCCTTTTTTTTTCCATTTATTTTCTTTATTTATTTTTCTCTCTCCCACATGGCAGCTGTCTTTCATTCTGCCAGTGCCATTTACGCTTCATCTAGAGCCATCTTTTGTTTCTTAACTTGTCCCATTACCATCTCCTTTTGCCTTGCACCATCTCTTAATGTCTCTTAATCTCTCCTGCCTTCCATCCTATCACAGACCTTCCCTTTTGTTCTTTCCTCCCCTCCCCCTTTCCTTGCCCCTGCACTTGCTTAAAAACCTGTTCCATCTCCAGCTTTTTCCAGTTCTGACGAAGGGTCATCGACCTGAAACGTTAACTCTGTTTCTCTCTCCACAGATGCTGCCTGGCCTGCTGAGTATTTCCAGCATTTTCTGTTTTTATCCCAGCTTCTCCAGTCTCTCCACATAACTGAAGTCCCTTATCTCTGGTACCATTCTAGTAAATCTCCACTGCACCCTCTCCAAGGCCTTGACATCCTTCCTAAAGTGTGGTGCCCAGAATTGAACACAATACTCCAGCTGAGGCCTAACCAGTGCTTTATAAAGGTTTAGCAGAACTGCCTTGCTTTTGTACTCTATACCACTATTTATAAAGCCAAGGATTCCCGTATGCTTTTTTAACCATCTTCTCAACTTGTCCTGCCACCTTCAATGATTTGTGTACATACACCCCCAGGTCTCTCTGATCCTGCACTCCCTTTAAAATAGTCCCATCGAGTTAATATTGGGCCGGGTCTTGCTGGTGTGAGGCCGAACAGCGTGCCTCGTTAGTTAGACTTCTTTCTGCACCCTTGAGCTCAAAAACATTTTGCACCATAACTTGTGAGAAGTGTGAGCCGATAACGCCGTGGTGAGGGCAATGGGACATCTGGGACCTTCATGAACGGTGGGGCCAACAGTCATTAATGAGGCTTAAGGATTGAGAAAGAAACAGAGGAAGGACAGAGAAGGAATGTCAATTAGAGTCAGATCAAGTGCAGAAAAAGAGAGGCAAAGAAAGATTGGATGGAGAGAGAGAAAAGAGACAGAAAGGAAAAGTAAGAATTTTTTTTGAATGATTGACTAAATGCAGGAATGAGATTGAACACTGTCCAGCCGGGTGTGACTGGCTCCATTCCCATCTATCCAGTCCGAGCCAGAGAATCTGCTGTTATGGCTTCCCTTCCCTTCCCGCTCCGTCACCTCTGGAGCAATGTCCCACTAAGCTGCGTGTTGGTGCAGCTGTCCCGCTCGGCCCGGGACCGGCTTTTCAAATCTGAAATTTCGCGCACGTGCAAAACTTTGAATGGGCCGCGTAGCCTGTTAAAGGGACCGCGCACCCAAATTTAAAATTAGGGGGAACGTTGCTCTGGAGTCCCCCAAGGATCTATCTTTGGCCCCTCCTATTTCTCATCTACGTGCTGGCGACATCATCCGAAAACACAATGTCAGGTTCCACATGGACGCTGACGAAACCCAGCTCAACCTCACCACCACCTCTCTCAACCCCTCCACTCTCTCTAAATTGTCACATTGCTTGTCCAACATCCAGTACATCCAACCAATTGTAGCCACTGACTCCGTCCCTCTCCCTAGCATCTGTCTTAGGCTGAACCAGACTATTCGCAACCTTGGTGTCATATTTGACCTCGAGATGAGCTTCCGACCACATATCCGCGGTATAACTAAGACCGCCTACTTCCACCTCTAACATTGCCCGACTCCGCCCCTGCCTCAGCTCATCTGCTGCTGAAACCCTCATCCATGCCGTTGTTACCTCTAGACTTGACTATTCCAACACGCTCCTGGTCAGCCTCCCACATTCTACCCTCCGTAAACTGCTTCACCATTGGCGTACGTGCCTTCAGCTGCCGAGGCCCTAAGCTCTGGAATTTCCTCCCTAAACCTCTCCGCCTTTCTCTCCTCTATTAAGACGCTCCTTAAAACCGACCTCTTTAACCAAGCTTGTGGCAGGAACCCAAAGACAATGGCTTCGGTCTTCCCAATATTTAGTTGGGGGAAATTTCTGCTCATCCAGTACTGGATGTCGGACAAGCAGTCTGACAATTTAGAGACTGTGGAGGGATCGAGAGAAGTGGTGGTGAGATAGAGCTGGGTGTCGTCAGGCTGCAGACAGGTCGAGAACGACGAGGAGGGATAGTTTACCTTTGTCACAGTCACAAAGGATGTCATTTGTGACTTTGATAAAGAGCCATTTCAGTACTGTGGCAGGGGCGGAAACCTGATTGGAGGGATTGAAACATGGAGTTCTGGGAAAGATGGTCACGGATTTGGGAGGTGACAACACGTTCAAGGACTTTAGCGAAGAAAGGGAGGTTGGAGATGGGGCGGTAGTTTGCAAGGATGGAGGGGTCAAGGGTTAATGGGACTAAAAGCTGATAAATCCCCTGGACCTGACGGCCGACATCCTAGGGTTCTAAAAGAGGTGGTTGCAGAGATAGTGGATGCATTGGTTTTGATCTTCCAAAATTCCCTCGATTCTAGAACGGTCCCAGCGGATTGGAAGGTAGAAAATGTTGAACGCTGTTCAAGAAAGGAGGGAGAGAGAAATCAGGGAACTACAGGCCAGTTAGCCTGACATCAGTCGTCGGGAAAATGCTGCAATCCATTGTTAAGGACGTGGTAACAGGGCACTTAGAAAATCACAATATGATTGGGCCGAGTCAGCACAGGTTTATGGAAGGGAAATCGTGTTTGACAAATCTAATAGAGTTTTTTGAGGTTGTAACTAGCAGGGTAGATAAAGGGGAACCAGTGGATGTAGTATATTGTGATTTTCAGAAGGCATTTGATAAGGTGCCAAACAAGAGGTTGTTACAAAAGATTAGGGCTCATAGGATTGGGGGTAATATACTAGCATGGATTGAGGATTGGTTAACGGACAGAAAACAGAGAGTCGGAATAAACGGGTCATTTTCAGGTGGGCAGGCTGTAACTAGTGGGGTACCGCAAGGATCAGTGCTTGGGCCTCAGCTATTCACAATCTATATCAATGACTTAGATGAGTATTATATCCAAGTTTGCTGACGATACAAAGCTAGGTGGGATAGTAAGCTGTGAGGAGGACGTAAAGAGGCTGCAAAGGGATATAGACAGGTTAAGTGATTGGGCAAGAAGGTGGCAGATGGAGTATAATGTGGGGAAGTGTGAAATTATCCACTTTGGTAAGAAGAATGGAAAAGCAGAATATTTTTTAAAAGACTAGTAAATGTTGGTGTTCAGAGGAATTTGGGTATCCTTGTACACGAATCACAGAACGTTAACATGCAGGTACAGCAAGCAATTAGGAAGGCAAATAGTACGGTAGCCTTTATTGCAAGGGGGTTGGAGTATAAGAGTAAGGAAGTCTTGCTGCAATTATATAGGGCTTTGGTGAGACCACACCTGGAGTACTGTGTACAGGTTTGGTCTCCTTATCTAAGGAAGGATATACTTGCCTTAGAGGGGATGCAACAAAGGTTCCCGAGATTGATTCCTGGGATGAGAGGGCTGTCCTCTGAGGAGAGATTGAGTAGAATGGGCCTATATTCTCTGGAGTTTAGAAGAATGAGAGGTGATCTCGTTGAAATGTATAAAATTCTTAGAGGGCTTGACAGGGTAGATGCTGAGAGGCTGTTTCCCCTGGCTGGAGTGTCTAGCACTAGGGGTCATAGTCTCAGGATAGGGGGTCGGCCATTTAGGACTGAGATGAGGAGAAATTTCTTCACTCAGAGGGTGGTGAATCTTTGGCATTCTCTACCCCAGAGGGCTGTGGAGGCTGAGTCGTTGAGTATATTCAAGACAGAGATCGATAGATTTTTGGGCACTAAAGGAATCAAGGGATATGGGGATCAGGTGGGAAGGTGGAGTTGAGGTCGATGATCAGCCATGATCTTATTGAATGGCGGAGCAGGCTCGAGGGGCCGTATGGCCGACTCCTGCTCCTATTTCTTATGTTCTTATGTTCACTGTTAAACTTAACTGATTCCAGTCACACTGCTGGAATCTCAGTGTGAGGGTTATTGTTCTGTTTTGCCCCTGGTGGTGTTTGGTGGGTTGTCGGTGAGTCTCTGTCTCTCTGCCTCTGGTGGTGTTTGGGGGGTTGTCGGTGAGTCTCTGTCTCTCTGCCTCTGGTGGTGTTTGGGGGGTTGTCGGTGAGTCTCTGTCTCTCTGACCCTGGTGGTGTTTGGGGGGTTGTCGGTGAGTCTCTGTCTCTCTGCCCCTGGTGGTGTTTGGGGGGTTGTCGGTGAGTCTCTGTCTCTCTGCCTCTGGTGGTGTTTGGGGGGTTGTCGGTGAGTCTCTGTCTCTCTGACCCTGGTGGTGTTTGGGGGGTTGTCGGTGAGTCTCTGTCTCTCTGCCCCTGGTGGTGTTTGGGGGGTTGTCGGTGAGTCTCTGTCTCTCTGCCCCTGGTGGTGTTTGGGGGGTTGTCGGTGAGTCTCTGTCTCTCTGCCCCTGGTGGTGTTTGGGGGGTTGTCGGTGAGTCTCTGTCTCTCTGCCCCTGTCAGGGGGTATTTCCTCTCCACACCACTTCTCTTGCTCAGTTATGTTTGGATTTCCTACTGACAAATGCCTGTCATAAACTGAAGGGGGAAGCAGATTAAGTGTTATTAATCCCTTATAACGGCTTTGCAAGTATTTGAAGCTATACACAGTCGATAAGGGTCCAGTCCTTTGAAAAATACTCAGTCTTAAGATGTGATCTGTGCAGCTGGGACTGAATATTAAAGCTGGAGGCGATAGCTATTACAAAATGAAGAATGAGCTGAGAGGCATTTGTTGTTATCTTGTTCCATTCACTCTAACTGACAGCTTTGTGCAATGGCCTCCCTTAAATCCTCTAATTCTTTGTTAAAGAAAGCGTTACATTTTAGGAACTAAAAGCCCTGGAACTGAATAAAAGCAATCAGCGCCATGTTGGGACCTTGCTGGAAACCCTCTTATAGCTGAAAGGAGACTGAGAGTTATTGCAGGCAAACCATTAGTCTCCAGACCAAATGCTCCTCACAATTCTCCGGCAGGTTTCGGCCGTGCTCTGTTGAAGGTGCTGATTCTTGCTGGGTCCAGTCCCACTTTACCCGATACCCTCCATCCCCTCAGCGTGTGTGAGGCGGGCTAGCGGTGGTTGCCAGGATATTGGAGCAAGGTCACAGCTTATACTCAGACCGCCTCTAGAAAAGAGAAGGCTGAGGAGCGACCGAAGAGAGGTCTTTAAAATGATGAAAGGGTTCGATAGGGTAGACGTAGAGAAGGTGTTTCCACTTGTGGGTAATCCAAAAGTAGGGGTCAAAAATTATAAGACAGTCACTATTAATTCAATGAGTAATTCAGGAGAAACTTCTTTACCCAGAGAGTGGTGAGAAGGTAGAACTTGCTGCCATAGGGAGTGGTGGAGGCGAATAGTATCGATGAGTACATCAGGGATAAAGGAATAAAAGGCTATGTTGATGGGGTTACATGAAGTAAGGAGGGAGGAGGCTGGTGCGGACACTGGCATGGACCAGTTGGGCCGAATGGCCTGTGTCTGCCCTGTAAATACGATGGAGTTCCACGTCTGCCAGCAGACACATGGTTCCGGCAGGGATCACAGCACAACGACCAGGAGTGAGAGCCCTGCCTGCCTGAACCCTCACTAGCCCAGGAGCAGTGAGGGGTGTTGGATCCCCGACCACCACCCCCTGAGATCAGCTGATCAGAGGGGGAATCTGGGACCTCCCACATTAGGTTTAGAGAGAGAGGTTCAGGTACAGAGAGAACGAGAGAGATACAGAAAGAGATAGAGAGAGAAAGAGAGAAACAGAATCACAGGTACACAGAGAGAAAGAAAAAAATTCATACTGTGTTGGAGAGAAGAGAACTAGAGATACACACGTGTGAAAGAGAGAGAACTGTGGCGAGATACGGGGATAGTGAGTGGTATTGTTCAGGGCTTGGAGAAAACTGTTGTGTGAGTGGAGCTGCCCTCAGGGCAGGTTACAAAATATCATTGGCCCTGAAATTCGCCTCTCCTCTCCGGGTAAGAATCACGTGCACACTTACCTTCTGCGCCTGCCGTTGACCTCTGGGCCCACGGGAACTTCAGCTCCTGGGCCTGCTCCAAGTGCCGGTGCGCAGTGCTTGCGTGTCCCAGGGGCGCAGTTAGTGCGATGCGTCCCCTGGGATCACGTGGGCCATGGAGAGCCAATGGCAGCAGACCATCTTTCATTTATAGATTTGACAGGAAGACCAGCTAAACTTAAAATAAATTTTTTAAAACCCATCACATTTATAAAATAACTATAAGTTAAATGAATTAACTACTTTAAACAAAAATTTAAATTTTTGAAAAAATTAAAATACTTTTTAACAGTGCTAAAAATAAACTTACCTTTCTTTAAAGTATCTAAAAAAGATAAACCTGTTGAAATTTTTTTTAAATTATAACTAATTAACCACTTACCTTGTTGAAAACGGGTCCTGCGCCTCCTTTTTAAAAGCGCAGGTTCTTCAATACTTACCCTCCCGTAGAAACCTGAAAAAAAACCTAAGTTTGCTGCGTGTGCGCAGCCTCTACCGCGCACGCGGTTCACCTCTGAACCGCCCCCTTCACCAGACCAGAAGTTCCGGTTTCCCGCGCATGCGCAGTGCATGCAGGAAACCGGCACTTCAGGACGCCTTACGGGTGAGTACACAGCGCATACTCACCCGGCAAGGGCCGAATTTTTGGCCCAATATAAAGTCATTCCGCTTCACCAAGATCGCTCACCCCAAGTACAACATCGTCTCAAGTCTCGCAGGAACGCACCAAACTGCATCAAAACCAATTAATTACTTTAAGATACAATGACTAAATATGGAGGCAAACATGGCACAGCAGGATCCCACAAACAGCAATGTGATAATGACCAGATAATCTGTTTTAGTGATGTTGGTTGAGGGATAAATAGCCAGGACACCAGGGATAACTCCCCTCCTCTTCTTCGAAATAGTGCCATGGGATCTTTTACGTCCACCTGAGAGAGCAGACGGGGCCTCGGTTTAACATCTCATCCGAATGATGGCACCTCCGACAATAAAGCACTCCCTCAGCACTGCACTGGAGTGTCAGCCTAGTCACGTGAGAGAGGTTGTGAAAAGCAGGAGGGAGTTACGAACATACGAATTAGGAGCAGGAGTCGGCCACTCGGCCCTTCGAGCCTGCTCCGCCATTCAATAAGATCATGGCTGATCTGATTACTCCACATTCCCGCCTACCCCCGATAACCTTTCACCCCCTTGCTTACCAAGAATCTATCTACCTCTGCCTTAAAAATATTCAAAGACTCTGCTTCCACCGCCCTCTGAGGAAGAGAGTTCCAAAGACTCACGACCCCCTGTGAGAAAAAATTTCTCCTCATCTCTGTCTTAAATGGGCGACCCCTTATTTTTCAACAGTGACCCCTAGTTCTAGATTCTCCCACAAGAGGAAACATCCTCTCCACATCCACCCTGTCCAGACCCCTCAGGATCTTATATGTTTCAATCAAGTCACCTCTTACTCTTCTAAACTCCAGCAGATACAAGCCTAGCCTGTCCAACCTTTCCTCATAAGACAACCCACCCATTCCAGGTATTAGTCTAGTAAACCTTCTCTGAACTGCTTCCAACGCATTTACATCCTTCCTTAAATAAGGAGACCAATACTGTACACAGCACTCCAGATGTGGTCTCACCAATGCCCTGTATAACTGAAGCATAACCTCCCTACTTTTGTATTCAATTCCTCTCGCAATAAATGATAACATTCTATTAGCTTTCCTCATTACTTGCTGTACCTGCATAGTAACCTTTTGTGATTCATGCACTAGGACACCCAGATCCCTCTGCATCTCAGAGCTCTTCAATTTCTCACCATTTAGATAATATGCTTCTTCTTTATTCTTCCTGCCAAAATGGACAACTTCACATTTTCCCACATTATACTCCATTTGCCAGATCTTTGCCCACTCACTTAACCTATCTGACGTAATAAAGACTCACTACGCACTTGAACATAAAGCAAGGCTTTAATCAACTTGTAACAAAACATGGCGGTCTAGTTAGCAGTCACTAGCTTCCTGTTTCCAGATTGTCTCTGCCCAAGGTGGGCCCATGCCTGAGTATTTATACTCCCTGGACGGCGCCCCAGCTGGCCGCCCAGTAGTACTTCCTGAGTTGTTACTTGCGATTTATGACATTCTTCCTCCCTAAAAGGTTTGGAAGTCCAGTCTTCCTTTAACGGACTAGGCGGACCAGAAATAGCCGTAGACGTTTAGCTCTCTGCTTGTGACCGGAAGGCACGTCTCCCCGGACCGTGTCCTGGTCCCTGGGTCGCTTGGCCCGTACCGGTAAGTCAGTAGAGTCCGCGTCATCTTGATCATCCTGTGGAGGACTGGGAATATCATGACTCCGGGTGCGGGTCCCCACAGGTGCTGAGCTGGCCTCATCCCGGGTCGTGGCTGGAGATTGTCCGGCGTCCTGGTTTCGGGCGGCCATCCTACGAGGAGCGTCCAGCTCCCTGAGTTGATCCGGTAGCGTTGCCGGCAGATCCCCCGATGTCCCAAGCGGGGCGTCATTTTCATAGGGGTGCGGAGTGTTGATATCATTGTCGGGGGATCCTTCATCATTCGGGCCCGTGTGACCGGTTGGGCAGGGAGCCAGATCTCGGAGCGAGACGGTGGTCTCCCGGCCATCAGGGTACCGTACGTGCGCATACGTGGGGTTTACCTCCGTTAACTCCACCTCGTCAACGAGAGGGTCGTTTTTGGCAGACCGGACGAACCTCCGGAGTAGCACCGGGCCTGGAGCCACCAACCATGACGGTAGAGACGTCCCATGTGTAGAGCGACGCCGGAATTTGAAGAATCGCTCATGAGGCGTGACATTAGTAGACGTGGAGAGAAGAGACCTGATAGAGTGTAACACGTCGGGGAGCACCGTTTCCCACTGCTGGTCCGGTAGGTTGCGTGACCTTAGTGCCAGACGGACAGCGTTCCAGATGATGGCATTGTATCGTTCAACCTGTCCGTTACCGATTGGGTGATATGGTGTCGTCCTACTTGAGGCGATTCCCCGTTGGGAGAGATAACTTTTAAGTTCACTCGACATAAAGGAGGGACCCCGATCAGTGTGGATAAAATTGGCCGTCCCGCAAAGGGAAAAGACCTGATCGAGGCATTTAATTACCATAGAGGTAAGCATATTAGGGCAGGGGAAGGCAAAGGGAAAGCGTGAATACTCGTCCACCATCGTAAGTAGGTAGGTGTTCCTTGTCGACGAAGGCAATGGCCCTTTAAAGTCTATGCTGAGCCTCTGCATAGGCTGCATTGCATGTATGAGTAAGCCATCTGATGGGCGAAAGAATTGTGGTTTCAATTCTGCACAAATCCTACAGGAGGAGCATGTTTTCTTTACGTCCTCGGTTGAAAATGGCAGATTTTTGGAGCGCACAAAGTGCAACATGCGGGTCACACCAGGATGGCATAAGTCCATATGCAAATCCGCCAGAGTCGACGTTGACATTGAGGAGCAAAATGCCCGTGTGAAGGTATCTGGGGCCACGTTCTGTTTGCCGGGTCGGTAACAGATAGTATATCCAAAGGCAGCCAGCTCCATCCTCCAGAGTTGAATTTTATTATTTTTGATTTTCGTGCGCCTCCGGTTATCCAACATGAAGGCCACAGAGCGCTGGTCAGTTATAAGCGTAAAATGACGCCGAGCAAGAAAATGACCCCATTGGCGTACAGCCTCGATGATGGCCGTAGCCTCCTTCTCGACGGGGGGGTAATGGAGCTCGCTACCCTGCAAGGTTCTGGATAGGAATGCCACGGGTCGGCCGCCTTGATTCAAGGTAGCGGAGATCGCCACCTCCGATGCATCGCATTCGACCACAAAAGGAAGATTTTCGTCAATGGAGCGAAGCGTGGCTTTCTCCAGCTGTCGTTTGAGGAGGTTGAAGGCAGAAATAGCCGTAGCTTCCAATGGAAAAGACTTCGCATGGAGCAGGGGCTGTATTTTATCGGAGAAGTGTGGTATCCATTTTGCGTAATAAGCAAACATGCCAAGTGCCCGACGAAGAGAGCCGAGGTTCGTCGGGGGAGGGAGCTCCTGAAGTGGACGAAGTCGCTCTGGGTCCGGTTTAATAACACCGTTGCCCAGCCAGTAGCCAAGAATGTTCACCGATGGCACCGACTTCACCGATTTGGATTCGTTTAACGTTAAGTGGCGACGGCGGAGTACGTCAAAAAATCTCTGAAGATTGGCGTCATGCTCCTTTTGATCATGGCCGGCAATAGTGATATTGTCTAAATACGGAAAGGTATCCGTCAAGTTCTCTTGCCGGACTAGGCCATCCATGGCCCGTTGGAAGACGGCCACCCCATTGGTGACCCCGAATGGAAGGCGGCGAAACTGGAAAAGCCGACCATTGGCCTCAAAGGCCGTATACTTCTTGTCGGAGTCTTGCAGTGGCACCTGATGGTACGCGCTTTTTAAATCGAAGGTCGAGAATACCTTGTATTTGGCAAGGTTGTTGACCATGTCATCTATGCGTGGCAGCGGGTAGGCATCCAGATCGGTATATAGATTAATAGTCTGCGAATAATCGATACATAGACGTTTATGTTGTTTTAAGGGATTCCTCACGATGACGACCTGAGCCCGCCAGGGAGATGAACATGACTCGATAATACCGTCGACTAAAAGGCGAGAGATTTCCGCCTCAATAAACGCTCAATCGTCTTGGCTAAAGCGCCGCGATTTGGTGGCTATGGGTTTACAGCGGGGGGGAAGATTGGCAAACAGGGAGGGTTCACCGAGTAAGGCCGCCGAGAGTGCACAAAACGGCACCTTAGAAATGGTAAGCTCCGGCCTTGACCCTCCAAACTCAAAAGTGATCTTCTTGTGCTGCTTCTGGAAGTCCTGTCCCAGAAGCACATCGCTGCATAAGTTTGCGAGTACTCCGAGCCGGGTGGAGAGATATGTGCGGCCGTTGAGGATGAGGTTGACCAGACAGAAGCCAGAAGAATTGGTGGTCAGAGTCGTCAGAGCCATTGCAATCTCCCTGTCCGAGGGATAAATGTGCAGTTTTAACCTGTTGACAGCCCGCTTACTAATGAAGCTGTCAGAGCTGCAGGAGTCGATTAGCGCGCTTAGAGTGTGCCCATTTACTGAAACCTTCGTGGCTGCATGGGACAAACTTTGGGGAAAAACACCCGTGATGGGAGGAGGGGCAATTTTCCCTTCGGCAACTGTAGCCTTAACAGTAGTTCTTGGGGGAGGTGCAGCTCCATAGATAGCAGCTGTGAAGCTAACAGGAGCTCTCGACCGGTATACTTTAGAGGAGCGGCCTTTCTTGTTAGCAAAGGCCCGTGACTGGCATACCTTGGAAAAGTGTCCTTTCTTGCTGCAATGATTGCAGGTCACATTACGAGCCGGGCAAAATTTTCTGTGATGGCACGCCCCTCCACAAAAGAAACACTTTCTTCCTGATTGCCAGGATGCTGCTAGGGCGGGGTCGTCATCAGCGAAGGCCTCTAGGGTAGGGTCGTCGTCCGTTAGAGTAGAGTCGACATCAGTGGGGGCATCCGCCCGAGACCTACCGAAAGACTCATTAAAGGAGATAGCTGCCGCCCGTGCACATGGTGGGAGATAAGTGTCTGCATTTTTCTTGGCCAAGTCCAAGGAACACGCCTGGTCATAAGCAGCCCGTAAATTGAGGGTTTTATTTTCCAGCAGGCGCTGACGTATAAAAGGGGACGCGATTCTATTGATAAAGGAATCGCGGATTAGTTCCTCTTGATACTGTTCAGCTGTAACTGCTTTAAGGTTACAATCCTTGCTGAGCCTGCGAAGTTTCTGGAGAAATTCATCGAGTGATTCCCCAGGCTGCTGCCGAGTTGTGGCCAGTAGGTGTCGAGCAAAGATTTCATTTGGGGACTTGACATATAGCTGCTGTAAGATTTCGATAGTAGTGTCATAGACTATACAGTCCTCAATATAATCATACACATGAGGAGACACGTAGTTGATAAGCATTCGTAACTTATTAGGGACATCCGCCCCACATTCTTCAAGAAAGTTGCTAAAGGTACGAAACCAATGCTTCCATACCTTCGCTGCCGCAGGTGCATTCGGGTCCAGGTCGAGACGAGCGGGTCAAAGGAGTTTTTCCATGATGGATCAGTTTCTTGCCCTAGTTCCCTTCTGTGGTTCGAGTTGCAGCTGGTTGTTCCGAATCACCCAAAGCGTGGAGACGATACCAAGTTGATTAAATTGACGTAATAAAGACTCACTACGCACTTGAACATAAAGCAAGGCTTTAATCAACTTGTAACAAAACATGGAGGTCTAGTTAGCAGTCACTAGCTTCCTGTTTCCAGATTGTCTCTGCCCAAGGTGGGCCCATGCCTGAGTATTTATACTCCCTGGACGGCGCCCCAGCTGGCCGCCCAGTAGTACTTCCTGAGTTGTTACTTGCGATTTATGACACTATCTATATCCCTTTGTAGCCTCCTTATGTCCTCTTCACAATTTACTTTCCTACCTATCTTTGTGTCATCAGCAAATTTAGCAACCATACCTTTGGTCCCTTCATCCAAGTCATTTATATAAATTGTAAAAAGTTGAGGCCCCAGCACTGATCCCTGTGGCACACCACTCATTACATCTTGCCAATCAGAAAATGACCCATTTATGCTGACTCTCTGTTTCCTGTTAGCTAGCCAATCTTCTATCCATGCCAATATGTTACCCCCTACACCATGAGCTTTTATTTTCCACAATAACCTTTGATGTGGCACCTTATCAAATGCCTTCTGGAAATCTAAGTACAGTACATCCACCGGTTCCCCTTTATCTGCAGCACATGTTACTTCCTCAAAGAATTCCAATAAATTGGTTAAACATGATTTCCCTTGCACAAAACCATGTTGACTCTGCCTGATTACTTTGAACTTTTCTAAGTGCTCTGCTATAACGTCTTTAATAATAGCTTCTAACATTTTCCTAGGACAGATGTTAAGCTAACTGGCCTGTAGTTTCCTGCTTTCTGTCCCCCTCCCTTTTTGAATAAAGGAGTTACATTCGCTATTTTCCAATCTAATGGAACCTTCCCCAAATCTAGGAAATTTTTGAAAATTAAAACCAACGCATCAACTATCTCACTAGCCTCTTCTTTTAAGATCCTAGGATGAAGTCCATCAGGACCCGGGGACTTGTCAGCCCGCAGCTCCAACAATTTGCTCAGTACCACTTCCCTGGTGATTATAATTTTCTTGAGTTCCTCCCTCCCTTCCATTTCCTGATTTACAGCTATTTCTGGGATGTTACTTGTACCCTCTATAGTGAAGACCGATGCAAAATACCTGTTCAATTCAACTGCCATCTCCTTATTTTCCATTATTAATTCCCCAGACTCACTTTTTATAGGGCCAAAGCTCACTTTGTTAACTCTTTTCTTTTTAAAATATCTATAGAAACTCTTAGGGGTAAAAATTCACTTGGTTGCGCCTCCCGTTAGCGCCTTAAGAGGGCGCTAATGGGGCGTTAAGCCGCTAACGCCCGGGCGCAGCGCTGTTTGCGCCGCTCGGGAACTTAACTTGAGATTGTGCGGCGGCGCTAAAACTTACCGCTGCGACCACCTGCGCGCGCAGATTGTGACGTAATTCCATGGTGCAACGCCCTTGGGGCGCCCCGGAGCGGAAATTGAGTGGCGCCCCCTGCCTTACCGCCTGGCGCTTCCAACGACAGGAAGACTGGAACGTTATCAATCGGTGTGGGGCTGGGGGGGGGCGCTATTTAAAGGGGGCCTCTTCCTGTCTTTTTCTGTGGTCGACATTTATGCACCACTCGTTCTGAGAGAGAGAGAGAGATTCGGAGAGAGAGAGAGAGAGACTTCTACATTGACTCAACGCTTTGTGAGGTAGTTTTGCCTAGTTCATCCTAACTTTGTTGCTACTTTAGTTGCTGTACCTCATTACTTTTCTGGCAAAGAGAATATGGGGGCTGCAATGATTGGGGGCGTCGTCCTGCTCCAGCTGAATCGGAGGATAGTGAGACGCAGACAGAGAGTGGCAATGATGGCCAGACGGAGGAGGGCCATCAGGCGCATGTACAGGAGAGCTTACCCTCCCAGGGTATATCGTGAACAGCTCTCCTACATCCATATGTCCGAGGAGCTGTGTTTGCGAAGGCTGCGATTCAGCAAGGAGGTGGTCACTGAGCTCTGCCACCTGCTGCAGCCAGATCTGCAGCCTCAGCTGAGGTCCAGGACGTCTCTGTCGGTGGCAGTGAAGGTCACAGTGGCTTTGAACTTCTACGCCACTGGCTCATTCCAAGCTGCTGTTGGGGACCTCGCCAATATCTCCCAGTTTGCGGTGCATCGCTGCATCCGGCAGGTCACCAATGCCCTCTTCAGAAGGAGACGAGACTTCATCTCTTTCCCTATGACCCCAGACAAGCAGCGTGACCGTGCTCTGGGCTTTGCGAGGGTAGCGGGCTTCCCCATGGTGCAGGGCACCATTGACTGCACGCATGTGGCTTTGCGTGCTCCGCGAGAGAATGCAGAGGAATTCAGGAACAGAAAGGGGTTCCATTCCTTGAATGTGCAGTTGGTCTGTGACCACAGACAGGTGATACTCGCTGTCAATGCCCACTATCCGGGCAGCTGCCACAATGCTTTCATCCTGCGCCAGACTACTGTGGCAGAAGTTTCGAGGCACCGCATCAGCCAGTTGGTTGGCTTCTGGGGGACAAGGGGTACGCATTGAGCACCTGGCTGATGACACCGCTCCGTACGCCAAACACCCCTGCTGAGCTGCGGTACAATGAAAGCCATCAAGCAACCAGGAACATTATTGAGCGCACAATCGGCGTGCTGAAACAACGGTTCCGCTGTCTGGACCATTCCGGAGGAGCCCTGCAGTACTCGCCTGAGCAAGTTTCGAACTTCGTAGTCGTGTGCTGCATGTTGCACAACATGGCAATCCTCAGGACCCAGCCAATGCCACCAGGCCTTGTAGCACCACCAGAGGAGGAGGAGGAAGAGGAGGAAGAGGACGAGGATGATGATCATCAGCAGCACCAAGGCAGGAGGGCGGCCCACAATGGTCAAACTGCAAGGGCCGTCCGTCAACGACTAATAGCAAGCCGCTTCTAGGGCCCCTGCCATTGCTACAAACACTAATCAACCCAGCACGCAACCCCTAAGCCGGCCAAGGCACCAATAATTCCAACCACCAGCCATGTATATTTTGAATACAGAAACTTATTTATTTTACAAACTCTGTGTGTGTCAATTCCTCATGACAAACTCATAGAAATAAACACAAAAAAACAGTCAATAACATAACTGGTTCTCACAACCTGGAGATAATGTCCAAAACACTAAACAAAAGTTGGACCATGAACCTCGGCCTTTAATAAAAAAATGACCAGCATTTTGGCACACCTCCTACTTTTTGCCCTTCGAGGGTGATCTCCTTCCCTTGCGCACTTCCCCCCTTCTAACCCTACTGCTCCTCCGTAATGGGACCTCAGTGGCTGCAGCAAGGCTGGTGGAAGGCTGCTGCTCGTCAGACCCTGACACTGCAGATGCCCCTGAAGGACGGCCTCGACCACTTCTGGGCCTGGAGGGCCCGGCTGCAGACTGCACCAACTCTGCATGGGCGGCAGCAGTCTGTCCTACAGGCGGTGGCAAGTGCAGTGGAGAAGTGACAGTGTTGGCAGCAGGAATGCTGTCATCGTGAGAGAGGACAGCAACTCCCTGCTCGCCCGACACACTGGCACTCCCACGGGGCAGCACTTCAGCATCCGGAGCAATCTGCCGGAGAACAGATTGCTGGCCTGCTGCGGCGTGGTGACAGCCCCGGGGACATGTGCACGAACCATCGAGGATGGCAGCAGTCAGTGCTCGCGTGGCCTCAATCTGAGTCTGCATGAGAGCAGTCTCAGATGGGTTCCTGGCAGCCAGTGACTGAATTGCAGCACTAAGCTTTAGTGTGGCATCCGCCTGTGCTACAGCGAAGTGCTCCACACTCCTTGCCAGTGATTCAATCCATTCGGGCACCCTTCCCACTGCACCCATGAGCTCAGTGTGCATGCCCACCGCCTGGCTGTTCATTTCTGCAATCAGCCGCTCCTCCTCTGCGTCCATTGCAGTAGGAGTGTCTGGCATACTCTCCCTCTGGGGAGAAGGCCCCCGTTCTTCCCTACCCCCCCCCATGGCGTTGCTGCAGCCTGCTGGGTCCTGGAGCTTCACCATCATCAGCCCCTTCCCCCCTGCTCCCCTCCGGGGAAGGCGTGTTCCCAGTGTGGGCATGGGCTTCCTCGGGAGAGGGTGGCACTGATGCTCCGGCTTCCTCTTCCTCCTCAGCTGCAGCATCACTCCCAGTGGCAGCTTCAGGGCCCGTCTCCTCAGCTGGTGAATCACCATCTGAAAGCAGGGAGGTACAAGAGTGGCCTTAGCGTGAGGACAGGGTGGCAGTAAGGGAGGAATAAGTGCAGCGAGTTAGCAAGTTGGATTGAAAGTGTCAAAGGCTGGTATTGTGAGGGACAAGTGGAAGGACAGAGGACAAAAAGGTGATGACCTTACCATTGCTGTCCACAACGGGGTCGGCGTCTCCAGTGGCGACGGGACCGATCACCCGGCTTGCCACAATCCTGTGGACGCGCTCCTCCAGATCGCTGAGGGGTTGCAGCTGAAGCCGCCCTCCACCCGTCCGTTGCTGCTGTCTCCGATTATGAGCCAGCTTAGCCTGCAAGAAAAAGGACAGCATCTGAGTAAATATACAGCCATGGTCTTGCCTGATGTGCCTCCCATAGGTGAATAGCCCTTACTGTATGCAGCCATGGTCTTGCCTGATGTGCCTCCCATAGGTGAATAGCCCTTACTGTATGCAGCCATGGTCTTGCCTGATGTGCCTCCCATAGGTGAATAGCCCTTACTGTATGCAAAGTGTGGAATGTGTGTGTGTGTTTGATGAAAGGGCCATAGGTGTTGGATGAGTGTTGTGCATTGGGGTTTTAAGACCCTCTGGCCATAGAGTGAGGTTGAGATGGAGGGATGGAGAGGTATTGAGAAAAAGCCACTCACCCTGACGACCCGAGTGAGGTCGTTGAACTTTTTGCGGCATTGAACATGGGTCCTGGGCACCATGCTCCTGGAGGAGACGCTCTGAGCCACCTCCCTCCACACTCTTCTGAACTCGCGTGGCAAAGGCCTCCTGCCACTCTCCGGGAACAGCATGCATCGTGTGCGCTCCACTGCGTCAATCAGAGCATCCAAGGCCCGCTCGGTGAAGCGATGAGCGCGTTCTCTCACCCTCTCCATGCTTGGCAGCAAAATGGATTACAGGTCTCTCCAGGCTGAGATTCAAGGCTGCAATGAGCAGGGTGTGGCTGGGGAGCAAGTGGCCCCCCCCGCTTTAAGAAGTGTCCGGCGCCATTGTGTCTGTGTTCCCTCGCTAACTGGCAGCAGCTGCGCTGCGCTCGTACGCTGAGTTAGCGCCTCACTCCTTGGCCTTTGCGCCTTAAGAGAGGTGTGCAGCGCCTAATTTAGCGCTCCACTCACCTCCCGGGGCGGTAAAAGTGAAGTTTCCTGTCAGTGCCGATAATTAGCGCCAGGCGCTAATATTTGCGTCCGGACGATATTTGCGCCCCAAATGGGGCGCGACCTAATTTCTACCCCTTACTATCTGTTTTTATATTTCTAGCTAGCTTTCTCTCGTACTCTAATTTTTCTCTCCTTATTAATCTTTTAATCATTCTTTGCTGTTTTTTATATTCTGTCCAATCTTCTGACCTGCCACCCATCTTTGCGCAATGATATGCTTTTTCTTTAAGTTTAATACTATCTTTAACATTTTTAGTTAACCACGGATAGTGGGTCCTCCCCTTGGAATTTTTCTTTCTTGTTGGAATGTATATTTTCTGTGTATTTTGAAATATCCCCTTAAATGTTCACCGGGTGATGGTGTGTACAGCCAGATGCACAGGATGGGTATGGCTCGTATCACAGGCTGGTTCACTACCTTACTGTGTGCATTCTGCAATGTCAGCCACACTGCTGTGGGAAATACACAGTGCCAGGTTACTCTCTATGAGGAGCGAGGGGGAAATCAGCCAGCAGTTCCAGCAGGCCCAGGGAGGGTCAGTGATTGACAGCAGGCCCAGGGAGAGTCAGTGATTGACAGCAGGCCCAGGGAGAGTCAGTGATTGACAGCAGGCCCAGAGAGTGTCAGTGATTGACAGCAGGCCCAGGGAGTGTCAGTGATTGACAGCAGGCCCAGGGAGTGTCAGTGATTGACAGCAGGCCCAGGGAGTGTCAGTGATTGACAGCAGGCCCAGGGAGTGTCAGTGATTGACAGCAGGCCCAGGGAGGGTCAGTGATTGACAGCAGGCCCAGGGAGTGTCAGTGATTGACAGCAGGCCCAGGGAGTGTCAGTGATTGACAGCAGGCCCAGAGAGTGTCAGTGATTGACAGCAGGCCCAGGGAGGGTCAGTGATTGACAGCAGGCCCAGGGAGGGTCAGTGATTGACAGCAGGCCCAGGGAGGGTCAGTGATTGACAGCAGGCCCAGGGAGGGTCAGTGATTGACAGCAGGCCCAGGGAGGGTCAGTGATTGACAGCAGGCCCAGGGAGAGTCAGTGATTGACAGCAGGCCCAGGGAGAGTCAGTGATTGACAGCAGGCCCAGAGAGTGTCAGTGATTGACAGCAGGCCCAGGGAGTGTCAGTGATTGACAGCAGGCCCAGGGAGTGTCAGTGATTGACAGCAGGCCCAGGGAGTGTCAGTGATTGACAGCAGGCCCAGGGAGTGTCAGTGATTGACAGCAGGCCCAGGGAGGGTCAGTGATTGACAGCAGGCCCAGGGAGTGTCAGTGATTGACAGCAGGCCCAGGGAGTGTCAGTGATTGACAGCAGGCCCAGAGAGTGTCAGTGATTGACAGCAGGCCCAGGGAGGGTCAGTGATTGACAGCAGGCCCAGGGAGGGTCAGTGATTGACAGCAGGCCCAGGGAGGGTCAGTGATTGACAGCAGGCCCAGGGAGGGTCAGTGATTGACAGCAGGCCCAGGGAGGGTCAGTGATTGACAGCAGGCCCAGGGAGAGTCAGTGATTGACAGCAGGCCCAGGGAGGGTCAGTGATTGACAACAGGCCCAGAGAGTGTCAGTGATTGTGGGTCACCATGAGTCATTTCCTTCCAATTCGTGTACATACCCATTATCCCGACTCTCTGTCTTCTATCGCCTAACCAATCCCCTAATCAGGTCAATAATTTGCTTCAATTCCATGAGCTTTAATTTTAGCAAATAGTCTCTTATGTGGAACCGTATCAAATGTCTTCTGGAAGTCCATATAAACTACATCCATAGACATTCCCCTGTCTACTACTTTAGTTACTTCCTCAAAAAGTTCAATTAGGTTCGTTAGACATGACCTACCCATTGTAAATCCATGTTGGCTCTCTCTAATCAGCTCAAATTTCTCTAAGTCACTCTGTCCTTAATTATTGATTCCAATAACTTCCCCACAACAGATGCGAGACTAACAGGTCTATCATTTCCTGGTTTCTCTCACTCACCTTTCTTCAATAATGGAGTTACATTTGCAATTTTCCAATCTAAAGGAACAATTCTAAATCGAGAGTTTTTTGGAAGATTATGGCTGAGGCATCTGCAATTTCCTCACCCACTTCCTTTAAAACCCTTCTAATATAATTGTAAAAACTTTTTGCGTTAATCTTGATGTCCGTTGTAAATTTAGTTTCCTATTCCCTTTTAGCAGAGGTTCAGTCCTCCTGCCACAGGTGGCATTGCTTCGAGAATCATAGAATCATACAGCACAGAAGGAGTCCATTCGGCCCGTCGTGCCTGGGCCTCTTTGATAGCTCTCTCCAATTAATCCCACTGCCCCCCGCTCTGTCCCCATAGCCCTGTAAAATTTTTCCCTTCAAGTATTTATCCAATTCCCTTTTGAAAGTCATTATTGAATCTGCTTCCACCGCCCTTTCAGGCAGCGCGTTCCAGATCACAACAACTCGCTGCGCTAATAATGTTTCCTCGAGTCGCCTCTGGTTCTTTTGCCAATCATCTTAAATCTGTGTCCTCTGGTTACCGACCCTTCTGGCACCTTCTCTGCTCTAAGGAGAACAATCCCAGCTTCTGCAGCCTCTCCATGTAACTGAAGTCCCTCATCCCTGGAACCATTCTAGTAAATCTCCTCCACACCCTCTCCAAGGCCTTGACATCCTTACAAAAGTGTGGTGCCCAGAATTGAACACAATACTGCAGCTGAGGCCTAACCAGTGTTTTATAAGGTTTAACATAACTTCCTTGCTTTTGTACTCTATTCCTCTATTTATAAAGCCAAGGATCCCATAGGCTTTTTTTAACAGCCTTCTCAACCTGTCCTGCCACCTTCAATGATTTGTGTTCATACACCCCCAGGTCTCTCTGTTCCTGCACCCCCTTTAAAATTGACCCATTTAGTTCCTATTGCCTCTCCTCATTCTTCCTACTGGAATGTATTGCTTCGCACGTCTCTGCGTTAAATTTCATCTGCCATGTGTCATAGAGTCATAACGGCACAGAAGGAGGCCATTCGGCCCATCGAGTCCGTGCCGGCTCTCTGGAGAGCAATCCAGTCAGTCCCATTCCCCCGCTCTATCCCCGTAGTCCTGTAAGTTTATTTCCCTCAAGTGCCTATCCAGTCTCCCCTTGAAAACATTGAGTGTCTCCGCTTCCACCACTTCTGTCGGCAGCGAGTTCCAGGTCATCTCTACTCGCTGTGTCAAAAAGGTTTTTCCTCACATTCCCCCCCCCCGCCTGTATCTCTTGCCCAAAACCTTAAATCTGTGTCCCTTAGTCCTTGTACCATCAACTAGTGGGAACAGCCTTTCCCCGTCTAGCCTATCCAAACCTGTCATAATCTTGTACACCTCTATCAAATCACCCTTCAACCTCCTTTGCTCTAATGAAAACAAATCCAGCTTCTCCAACCTGTCCTTGAAGCTAAGATCCCCCATCCCTGGAACCATTCTGGAAATCTCCTCTGCACCCTCTCAAGGGCCTTCACATCCTTCCTAAAGTGTGGTGACCAGAACTGGACGCAATACTCCAGTTGTGGCCTAACCAGCGCTTTATAAAGATTCAGCATAACTTCTCTACTTTTATACTCAATACCTCTATTTATGAAACCCAAGATCCCATATGCTTTGCTAACCACTCTCTCAGTATGTCCTGCCACCTTCAGGGACCTATGCACATTAACTCCCAGGTCCCTCTGTCCCTGCACACTCTTTAAAACTGTGCCATTAAGTGTATATTGCCTCTCCCTGTTCCTTCTGCCAAAATGCATCACCTCACACTTCTCTATTAAATTCCATCTGCCACTTGTCTGCCCATTCTGCTCGTCTTTCTATGTTCTGTTGCAGTCAATTGGTATCATCCTCACTGTTTGCCACCCCCCCCAAGTTTGGTGTCATCGGCAAATTTAGAAATTCTACTTTGTATTCCAATATCCAGGTCATTTATATATATCAAAAAAAGCGTGGCCCCAGCACTGACCCTTGGGGAACAACACTGTCTACCATCCTCCAGTCTGAAAAACAGCCATTTACCACAACTCGCTGTTTTCTGTCCTTAAGCCAATTCCTTATCCAAGCTGCCACTGATCCACCTATTCCATGAGCCTCAATTTTGTTAACCAGCCTTCTATGTGGTACTTTGTCAAACGCCTTCTGAAAATCCATGTAGACAACATCCATTGCATTCCCTACATCAATCCTCTCTGTTACTTCATCAAAAAATTCAATTAGATTAGTCAAACATGATCTGTCTTTTACAAATCCGTGTTGGCTCTCCTTAATTAGCTTAAACCTTTCCAAGTGCCCATTAATTTTTTCCTTGATTATTGTTTCTAAAACTTTACCCACCACTGATGTTAAACTGACCGGCCTGTAGTTACTAGGATTGTCCTTACACCCTTTCTTGAACAATGGTGTCACATTTGCCACTTTCCAATCCTCAAGCACCATCTAGGGAAGATTGGAAAATTATGGCAAGCCCTTCCGCTATCTCCTCCCCCAATTCCCTTAGCAACCTGGGATCCAAGCCATCTGGACCAGGCGACTTATCCACTCTAAGCATACCCAGCCTTTCTAGTACATCCTGTCTATCAATTTTCACCCCTTCCATTGCTTCTACCTTTTCCACTTCTACCGATATTTTGTCAGCATCCACCTCCTTAGTAAACACCGATACAAAGTACTCATTGAGTATTCTAGCCTTGCCCTAAGCCTCTAAGCATATATCACCTTCTTTGTCTCTAATAGGCCCCATCCCGCCTCTTACTACCCGCTTACAGTTTACATGTAGAAGATTTTTGGGTTCCCTTTTATGTTAACCGCCATTCTATTCTCATATTCTCTCTTTGCCAATCTTATTTTCATCTTCACATCCTCTCAACTTATTGTATTTGGTCTGGTTCTCCCTTGAAGAATTCACCTGACATTCATCATACACCCTCTTTTTTTGTTTCATCATCTTCTCTATCTCCCTTGTCATCCAAGGAGCCCTTGCTTTGGTTCCCTTACCCTTCCTTCTTGTTGGAATGTACCTAGCCTGTACTTGGAACATCTCCTCTTTAAAGATCACCCATTGTTCCGTTACAGTTTTTCCTGTCAGTCTTTGGTTCCATTTTACTCTGGCTAGATCCTTTCGCATTCCATTGAAATTAGCCCTATTCCAGTTTAGAAGTTCCACTCTAGATTGTTCATTGCTTCTCTTCATCTAAATCATATGGTAGGATTATCACTCGTACCCAAGTGTTCTCCCACAGACACTTGGTCGACCTGGCCCACCTCATTCACCAGATCCAGCAATGCCTCCTTCCTAGTTGGGCCAAGAACATACTGGTCAAGGAAATTCGCCTGAACACATTTCAGAAATTCCTCCCCCTCCTTTCCCTTTACCCTAGCATTATCCCAATCGATATTTGGGTAATTAAAGTCCCCCAATATCACCACTCTATAGCTGTTGCATATCTCTGCGATTTCCCTGCAGATTTGCTCCTCTACCTCCCTCTCACTATTTGGAGGCCTATAGAATACTCCCAATAGCGTGATCAAACCCTTTTTGCTCCTCAACTCTAACCAAATGGATTCTGTCCTTGTCCCCTCAAGAACATCCTTCCTTTCCAACACTACAGTGTCTTCCTTAATCAGCACTGCCACCCCACCTCCCTTTTTTCCTTCCCTATCTTTTCTGAACACCTTGTACCCTTGAATATTAAGTGCCCAGTCCTCACCATTTTTAAACCACGTTTCCGTTATTGCCACAACATTATATTGCCACACGGCTAATTGTGCTTGTAGCTCACCAACCTTATTCACCACACTTTGTGCGTTTACGTACACGCATTCTAAACCCATTTTTGAATTTTTCTGATTCTTTCTTAGTCTGCTCCTATCTAATATGGTACTACTTTCTTCTCTAGTACTATCCAACACACTCACTTTTTTATGCACCTTATTCATCTTTTCTACTCCTATATGCTAGTGACCATCCCCCTGCCAAGCTCGTTTAAACCCTCCCCAACAGCACTAGCAAACCTCCCCACAAGAATATTGGTCCCGGCTCTGTTGAGGTGTAACCCGTCCGGCTTGTACAGGTCCCACCTTTCCCAGAAATGGTCCCAATGCCTCAGGAATCTAAAGCCTTCCCTCCTGCACCATCTCTCCAGCCACGCATTCATCTGTTCTATCCTCCTATTCCTGTACTCACTTGCACGTGGCACCGGGAGTAATCCGGAGATTACTACCTTTGAGGTCCTGCTTTTTAATCTCCATCCTAGCTCCCTATAGTCTGCCTGCAGGACCTCATCCCTCTTTCTGCCTATGTCGTTGATACCAATATGGACAACGACCTCTGGCTGTTCACCCACCCCCCCCTCAGTATGTCCTGCAGCCGCTCAGTGACATCCTTGACCCTGGCACCAGGGAGGCAACATACCATCCTGGAATCACGTCTGTGTCCAGAGAAATGCCTATCTGTTCCCCTAACTAATGAATCCCCTATAACTATTGCTCTTCCACTCTTCTTCCTCCCCCCCTGTGCAGCTGAGCCACCCGTGGTGCCGTGACCTTGGCTCTGGCTGCTCTCCCCAGAGGAGCCATCACCCCCACCAGTTTCCAGAACTATGAACCGGTTAGCGAGCGAGATGCACTCTGTGGATTCCTGCCCTACCTGCCTGGTCCTCCTCCTCTGTCTGGCGGTCACCCATTCCCTCTCTGCCTGCACATTCTGAAGCTGCGGGGCGACCACTTCTAGATGTGTCTGCCCATTTCACCAGTCTGTCTGTGTCCTTCTGAAGTCTGTTGCTATCCTCCTCATCGTTTACTACATTTCCAAGCTTCGTATCATGTGTAAACTTTGAAATTGTGCTCTGTATACCCAAGTCTAGGTCATTAATATATATCAAGAAAAGCAGTGGTCCTAATACCGACCCCTGGGGAACACCACTGTATTTTTCCCTCCAGTCTGAAAAACAACCGTTCACCACTACTCTCTGCTTTCTGTCTCTTAGCCAATTTTATATCCATGCCGCCAGTCCCTTTATTCCCATTGGCTTTAATTTTGCTAACAAGTCTATTATGCGGTCTGTGTCCACCCCTGGAAAAATCATACAACCGCACTTTCAAAATCCCAACTGTCTAGCCTTTGGCCCTCCAATCACCACGACATTTCTGCAGCTACCGACCTGCTCGATCACACCCTCACCTTCACCTTTGATGCCCTAGTCCCCATTAAATCCATTAACTGCCAGATCTGGCTGGACCACATAAAACACGATCGGTTCCTGCTCTCGTCTGCCAAAATTGCTCACTATGCTAGGATGCAAAGATAAACCCCGGTTCCTATTCTCTACTGCAAACCGTTTTCTTAAACACCTCTCCCCTGTCTCCTCCACCCTCACCTCCAACAACAAATGTGAGGAGCTCATGTACTTCTTTGTCTCGAAGATTGAGACCATCCGTTCAGCTGCCTCTGCCACTTCCCTTCCTTCCCCTAGCCCACTGGACCAAACTTCCTCTAAGGTTTCCCCCTGCCCTAACCCTGAACTCACATCTTTCTCCAGTTTCTCTCCGATCTCCCCTCATGACCTCTCTGTGCTCATCTTGTCCATGAGACCCACCTCCTGCTCCCTCGACCCTATTCCCACCAAAATGAGAAGTCGCACAACACCAGGTTATAGTCCAACAGATTTATTTAATTTTACAAGCTTTCGGAGCTGTTCGCTCCTTCCTCAGGTAGAGTAGCTGTGAGAGAATCTCCCAGAATTCACAATATAAGCACAGAAAAAATCTATTCAAATCTTTCCCTACATCAAAGACACACTAAGAGCACAGCCAAGACAATGAGATGTGTCCCAGGGGGTCCAACGTGTCAAAACACCTGCTGGCTGCATATCCTGTCAATTTGTGTTGGTTCTTGTGTTAGTCTTTTTAAAAAAAAACACCTGGAAAGACCGGCCATGATGTCAAGTCACGTTCTGTATCGTGACATGAACCCGATATCGCGATTGAGGCCATCCTCATGAGTGCGGAACTTGGCTATCAGTTTCTGCTCTATGATTTTGCGCTGTCGTGTATCCCGAAGGCCGCCTTGGAGAACGCTTACCCGCAGATCCGAGGCTGAATGCCCCTGACTGCTGAAGTGTTCCCCGACTGGGAGGCAACCCTCCTGCCTGGCGATTGTTGCGCGGTGTCCGTTCATACGTTGTCTCAGTGTCTGCATGGTCTCGCCGATGTACCATGCTCTGGAGCATCCTTTACTGCAACGTATCAGGTAGACAACGTTGGCCGAGTCACATGAGTATGTACCGTGTACCTGGTGGGTAGTGTCCTCACGTGTGATGATGGTATCTGTGTCCATGATTTGGCATGTCTTGCAGAGGTTGCCGTGGCAGGGTTGTGTGGTGTCGTGGTTGCTGTTCTCCTGAAAGATGGGTAATCTGCTGCGAACGATGGTACTTTTGAGGTTAGGCGGTTGCTTGAAGGCGAATAGTGGAGGCGTGGGGATGGCCTTAGCAAGGTGTTCGTCGTCATCGATGACATGTTGAAGGCTGCGAAGAACATGGTGTAGTTTTTCCGCTCCGGGGAAGTACTGGACGACGTAGGGTACTCTGTTGGTTGTGTCCCGTGTTCGCCTTCTGAGGAGGTCTATGCGGTTTTTCGCTGTGGCCCGTCGGAACTGTCGATCGACGAGTCGAGCGTCATATCCCGTTCTTACGAGGGCGTCTTTCAGTGTCCGTAGGTGTCCATCGCGTTCCTCCTCGTCTGAGCAGATCCTGTGTATTCGCAGGGCTTGTCCATAGGGGATGGCTTCTTTAACGTGGTTAGGGTGGAAGCTGGAGAAGTGGAGCATCGTGAGGTTGTCCGTGGGCTTGCGGTAGAGTGAAGTACTGAGGCGTCCGTCTTTGATGGAGATTCGTGTGTCCAAGAATGAAACCGATTCTGAGGAGTAGTCCATGGTGAGTTTGATGGTGGGATGGAACCTGTTGATGCTATCGTGTAGTCCTTTCAGTGATCCTTCGCCGTGGGTCCAAAGGAAGAAGATGTCGTCGATGTATCTGGTGTACAGCGTTGGTTGGAGGTCCTGTGCAGCGAAGAAGTCTTGCTCGAACTTGTGCATGAAGATGTTGGCGTATTGGGGTGCGAATTTGGTCCCCATGGCTGTTCCGTGTGTTTGGGTAAAAAAATGGTTGTCGAAGGTGAAGACATTGTGGTCAAGGATGAAGCGGATGAGTTGTAGGATGGCGTCCGGAGATTGGCTGTTGTTGGTGTTGAGTACTGAGGCTGTCGCAGCGATGCCGTCATTGTGGGGGATATTGGTGTAGAGTGCCGATACGTCCATCGTGACGAGGAGTGTTCCTGGTTCAACTGGTCCATGGGTGCTGAGTTTCTGCAAGAAGTCTGTAGTGTCGCGACAGAAGCTGGGGGTTCCCTGTATGATGGGTTTCAGGATGCCCTCGACGTACCCAGAGAGGTTCTCACACAGGGTTCGGTTGCCTGATACGATAGGACGTCCGGGTGTGTTGGCTTTGTGTATCTTTGGGAGGCAGTAAAAGTCTCCTACGCGGGGAGTACGTGGGATGAGAGCGCGTAGGATGTTTTGAAGGTCTGGATCGAAGGTCTTGATCAGTCTATTGAGTTGGCGGGTGTGTTCTTTGGTCGGATCTGCGGGTAGCTGTCTGTAGTGTTCCTGGTTGTCCAGTTGTCGGTATGCTTCTTTGCAATAGTCCATTCTGTTCTGTATGACGATGGCTCCTCCTTTGTCCGCTGGTTTGATGACGATGTTGCGGTTGGTCTTGAGAGCGTGGATGGCGTTGCGTTGTGCTCGGGTGACATTCTGGACTGTCTTGTGAGTACGGCTGATGAATCTGGCGTTGATGCATTTCCTGACAGCTTGAGCGTACATGTCAAGCTTAGGGCTGCGACCCTCCGGAGGGGTCCAATTTGACTCTTTCTTCCTCGGTTGTAGCACTGCGGTTCCCTCTGTCTGCTGTTCCGGATCATTGATTGTCCCATTAGGAATGTACTATTCCCACCAAACTGCTGACCACCCAACGTCCTTTTCTGGCTCCCAGGTTAGCTGATATTGTTAATGGTTCTGTCCCGCAAATCTGCCATCATCACCCCTCCGCAAAAAAACAAATCTTGATCCCTCCGTCCTTGCAAACTACCGCCCCATCTCCAACCTCCGGTGAGCCCGAGATTGACAGGTTTCCGGGTCAGTCCTCCCGCCGCCGGGGGCGCTGTGTGTGGAGGGAGCCGGGGATTGACAGGTTTCCGGGTCAGTCCTCCCGGTGCCGGGGGCGCTGTGTGTGGAGGGAGCCGGGGATTGACAGGTTTCCGGGTCAGTCCTCCCGGTGCCGGGGGCGCTGTGTGTGGAGGGAGCCGGGGATTGACAGGTTTCCGGGTCAGTCCTCCCGCCGCCGGGGGCGCTGTGTGTGGAGGGAGCTGGGGATTGCACCGGGACCGGAGCCGGAGTTGCAGGTAGCGGGGCCGGGCCCAGTCTGACTGGAGCGGCGCGGAACGGGGTGGAGTCTGGGCTGAGGCCCGGTCCTGCAGAGATCGCTCGCTCGCGGTGGCGATACTTGCTAGTCCGGCCGCTGGTATTCCAACAGCCTGTGTATATATAGCACCCTTTAATGTAGTGAAACGTCCCAAGGCGCTTCACAGGAGCGATTATCAAACTAAATTTGACCCCGAGCCACATAAGGCGATATTAGGCCAGGAGCCAAATCTTGCAGTGTGGTGTCTCTGCAGGAACCGTGCCTGGTCCTGGACAGGGGTCACCGGGCCCGGACAGGGGTCAGCGTGCCCAGACAGGGGTCACCGGTCCCGGACAGGGGTCACCGTGCCTGGTCCCGGACAGGGGTCAGCGTGCCCTGGACAGGGGTCACCGTGCCCGGTACCGGACAGGGGTCACCGTGTCCAGTCAGGGGTCACCGTGCCCGGTCCCGGACAGGGGTCACCGTGCCTGGTCCCGGCTCCTTTCAGGCTGGCCCCGGGTGTTGTGGCCTTTAACCTTCTCAAAGTAGTATTACCTCACACAAAGCGTTGGGTAACGCTGACCATAAACACGGGCGCACCGCCACGGGGCATTGGCCGACTATTGACCCCTGTCGATACGGGGCCTTTAATCTGGTGCCATTTGTCATGTGGCCCGTGCGTTGAATGCCCCTGTGCAACCCCTGTACAGTCAGACAGCACAGAAGGAGTCCATTCAGCCCATCGCGCCTGTGCTGGCTCTTTGGTAGAGCTATCCAATTAGTCCCACTCCCCTGCCCTTTCCTCATAACCCTGCAAAATTTCACCTTTTCAAGTATTTATCCAATTCCCTTTTGAAAGTAATTATTGAATCTGCTTCCAGCACCCTTTCAGGCAGTGCATTCCAGATCACAACAACTCGCTGCGTAAAAAAAAATCTGCTTGGCTCGCCCCGGTTCTTTTGCCAATTACCTTAAATCTGCATCCTCTGGTTACCAACCTTCCGGCCACTGGAAACAGTTTATAGGAACAGAAGTAGGCCATTGAGCCCCTCGAGTCTGTTTTGACATTCAATGAGATCATGGCTGCTCTGCAATAACATCCATAGACATTCCCCTGTCCACTACTTTAGTTACCTCTTCAAAAAAATTCAATCAGGTTTGTCAGACATGACCTATCCTTTCACAAATCCATGCTGGCTCTCTCTGATCAACCAAAAGTTTTCGAGGTGTTCAGTCACCCTATCCTTAATTATAGACTCTAGCAATTTCCCAACAAAAAATGTTAGGCTAACTGGTCTATAATTCCCTGGTTTCCCTCTCGCCATTCTTAAATAGCGGAGCGACATGCGCAATTTTCCAATCTAAAGGAACGGTTCCTGAATTGAGAGAACTTTGAAAGCTATTTACTGTCAAAACCCCTTGTAATTTTGAACACCTCTATTAAATCTCTTTTTAACCTTCTCTGCTCTAAGATGAACAACCCCAGTTTCCCCAGTCTCGCCCTCATCCCTGGTACTATTCTAGGAAAAGGGGTTGTTTTTGAGGGGACACCGTCCCCTGTCCCAGAAATCCTTCCGCCTGTAGATGTTGATTTCTGTGGTCATGGTTCGCCCGCCTTCGCCGCTGTTGGGGAACAGGTTTTCCCCTCTTCTGCTGGGTTTGCCATTGGCCTTTGCTCGGAACCTTGAGCAAAGTCCCTGATCGGGAGCCCCCGACCGGGGCCAATCAGACCAGAGGCTCACGGAGGCTGGGGCGGCCACAGCATGAAGTAGTGTGACAGGTCCACAGTACCCGTTACTGTATCCATCCAAGTGTCAGCTGTGGCTCAGTGGGTAGCACCCTCGCCTCTGAGTCAGAAGGTTGTGGATTTAAGTCCCACTCCAGAGACTTGAGCGCAAAATCTAGGCTGACACTCCAGTGCAGTACTGAGGGAGTACGGCACTGTCAGAAGTGCTGTCTTTTGGATGAGATGTTAAACTGAGGCGCTGTCTGCCCTCTCAGGTGGACGTAAAGGATCCCATGGCACTATTTTGAAGAAGAACAGGGGAGTTCTTGCCAGTGTCTTAACCAATATTTATTCTTCAATCAACATCACTAAAACAGATTATCTGCTCAGTTATCACATTGCTGTTTGTGGGAGCTTGCTGTGCACAAATTGGCTGCCGCGTTTCCTACATTACAACAGTGACTACACTTCAAAAGTACTTCATTGGCTGTAAAGCACTTTGGGATGTCCTGAGGTCGTGAAAGGCGCGATATAAATGTAAGTCTTTCTTTTGTGGCTTATACACCCACTGAGGAAACCAGACCCCAACAAAGACAAACTCTATCAGCTGTTAACGGAAGACACAATCCATCCAATCCATGGTTTTATGAAAGTGAAATCGTGTTTGACAAATTTATTAGAGTTCTTTGAGGATGTAATGAGCAGGGTGGATGTCGTGTATTTGGATTTCCAGAAGGCATTCGTAAGGTGCCACATAAAAGGTTACTGCACAAGATAAGAGCTCACGGGGTTGGGGGCAATATATTAGCATGGATAGAGGATTGGCTAACTAATAGAAAACAGAGAGTTGGGATAAATGGGTCATTTTCAGGTTGGCAAACTGTAACTAGTGGGGTGCCACGGGGATCAGTGCTGGGGCCTCAACTATTTACAATCTATATTAATGACTTGGATGAAGGGACCGAGTGTACTGTAGCCAAATTTGCTGATGATACAAAGATAGGTGGGAAAGCAAGTTGTGTGGAGGACACAAAGAATCTGCAAAGGGATACAGATAGGCTAAGTGAGTGGGCAGGAATCTGGCAGATGGAGTATAATGTGGGAAAATGTGAGGTTATCCACTTTGGTAGGAAGAATGGAAAAGCAAATTATTATTTAAATGGAGAGAGATTACAAAATGCTGAGGTACAGAGGGATCTGGGGGTCCTTGTACATGAAACACAAAAAGTTAGCATGCAGGTACAGCAAGTAATTAGGAAGGCAAATGGAATGTTGGCCTTTATTGCAAGGGGGTTGGAGTATAAAAGTAGGGAAGTCTTGCTTCAACTGTGCAGGGTATTGGTGAGACCACACCTGGAGTACTGCGTACAGTTTTGGTCTCCTTATTTAAGGAAGGATATACTTGCATTGGAGGCAGTTCAGAGAAGGTTCACTAGGTTAATTCCTGAGATGAAGGGGTTGTTTTATGAGGAAATGTTGAGCAGGTTGGGCCTATACTCATTGGAGTTTAGAAGAATGAGAGGGGATCTTATTGAAACATATAAGATTCTGAGGGGGACTGACAGGGTAGATGCTGAGAGGATGTTTCCCCTAGTGGGGGAATCTAGAACCGGGGGCACACTTTCAGGATAAGGGGTCGCCCATTTAAGACGGAGATGAGGAATTTCTTCTCTCAGAGGGTGGTGAATCTTTGGAATTCTCTACCCCAGAGAGCTGTGGAGGCTGGGTCATTGAATATATTCAAGGCTGAGATAGACAGATTTTTGAACTACAGGGAAGTCGAGGGTTATGGAGAACAGGCAGGAAAGTGGAGTTGAGGCCAAGATCAGATCAGCCATGATCTTATTGAATGGCGGAGCAGGCTCGAGGGGCCGAATGGCCTACCCCTGCTCTTATTTCTTATGTTCTTATTATCCCACCACATGATGAATATATCATACTTGGAGACATGAGTGACATACCAGGCTGCCTCAGAAGTGGCTTCAAAATTCCTCTTGGCCCATTTGGGTCAGGAACAATAACCAATACCTCGCTGAGACTCCTTCCCCCCTGTCCATTGTGTAATGTCATCATCACAGGTAGTTTGTTCCGACCTTGTGACATCCATTGGGCAACCTGGATATCCAGACTCGGAATGAGCTGGAACACATATTGGTCTGGAACCACAGCATAGTTAAACCATCCCGGGTTTATAGAGGCATGGGGGCAATGTTAACCTGACCCACCCGTCGGGAATCTGACAGGATCGGGTGGAACGCTGGGTTTACACCCTGCCTGGCTTTTACTCTCCATTGAAGTCAGTGGAGAGTAATATTGGGCGAGGTGTGAAACTGGCGTTCATCCCGATCCCGTGGGATTACCGCCCGGCGAGGTAGGTGAAAATTGCTCCCCATGGAAGCACCAGATAATACTGATCAGCACCTCCTCATTGCAAAAATAATGATTCATAATCTATTAATGAGTATACCTATATGATGCACAACATGCCTGTGAGAATTCAGAACCTGCCAACAAGTCACAGGGCACAACAAGTTGAATGCACTTGGCACTGTGCTGGGCGGTGTAGAATCCGCCTGGACAGCGAGCCAAGAAACCACAGACACCGTTATAGGATCGAAATACCACAAGCGATGCCCTTGGCTGTCCAATGAGACAACAAAAGAAACCCGAAGCCAGGCAGTGCCACGATGACACCGAACACAAGTGGCTTCAAGGCATCGTGAGAGGGAGCAACAAGGAACCCGGCAACAGGGGGAATCAGGACTAATAACCTACGACCTGCATTTCAAGCTATTCAATCACTCCGACCCCACCCTGGAAACTACACGGGTTATTGTCTGTAAACAAGGCTAATGACAGCACATTCAACTTGAGGAAATCCAGCAAAGATGGCGAGAGCACTCATCCACCCTGAAGTGATACCATTGCTCAGGCCTGGATTCGTGAGTGGCAGATGTGATACTTGATCCTGAGACCAGTGTTGATATCCCCACGATGGAGGAGGACCACTCAGGTAGAAATGTTTGTGTTTCTAGACCCGACTGTATAACCCCTGCATTTCTCAAGTGTGCTATTGAGCCCTCAAGCTCAGCACTGCATCAACTTTTTGTTAGGGTTTGGACTTCTGGGACAGTGGAGTGGAAGGAAGTGATCATTATCTGGCTCTCTAAAGGGGGCGGCCCTCACTCCGAGTGTGGCCGTTATAGACGAGTAATTCTACTTTCTGTTCCTGGAAAAGTCATTTCAATGTCTTACTTCTCAGCTTCAGCCACTCCTAGCCAAACACCGTTGCCCTGAGTAATCGGCCTTGACCGATGGACAATCTACAATGGCCGCCATGCTTGCTTTCGGCCTATGGTCTGGGAGTCATTGTGAATTCAGCTGCCCTCTGGCAGTCACATATGTTAACATCAAGGTAGCCTTTGATTGTGTCGACAGAAACGCCCTATGGGAGGCTGTACAAGGCATCGGCGCTCCGACATCCTCTTGAGGCACATTCAGTATCCAGGTAATGAACCAGGAGCACGGGTCTGACCGAGGAACCATGAGTCTGAGAGGTTCTACACCACATCTGGAGTACGGCAGGGATGTGTCCTGGCTCTAGCCCTGCTCTGCTGTGCACTTTACTGGATTCTCCACCACATCTCTGCAAATGTCGCCATTACTGTCGATCAGACCTCTTCAGCCAACCCGGACTGTGCGAATGATGCCACTCTCCTCGGTCAGGACGCGAGCAGTCTCTGAGACGCGTTGGCGAGCTTTCAGCCGAGGCAGCGCCCTTGGGCAACTGGTTTCTTGGGCAGGGACAAAAGTGCAGAGTGTCGGGGAAAGTGCTGGTCATCTGGGTGTAGGGAGCTGAGGAAAATCAGCTGAGCAGCTCCAGCAGTGAAGGACCTGCACAGGCTCTGGAGTTCCCGGCTTTTATAACGAGCCCACTCCCTTCCTGGCGAAGCGAACAACTGAGAAAACACTTCGACTGTGCATGTGCAACTACTTCAACTTCTTTTGGCAGCAGTCACATCCTTCGAGTAAATCTCTCTGTACCTTCTCCAAGGCCTGGACATCCTTCCTAAAGTGCGGTGCCCAGAATTGGACACATACTTCAGCTGGGGTCGAACTAGTGTTTTATAAATGTTTAACATAACTTCCTGGCTCTTGTACTCTATGCCTCTATTTATAAAACCCATATGCTTTATTAACTGCTTTGTTAACCTTCCTGCCACCTTTAAAGATTTGTGCACAAACACCCCCAAGTCTCTCCCTTCTTGCACCCCCTTTAAAATTGTTCCATTTAGCTTGTATTGTCTCTCCTCATTGTTCCTACTAAAATATATCACATCACCACCGGTCACTCTGGTCACATCACCACTGGTCACTCTGGTCACATCACCACCGGTCACATCGCCTCCGGTCACACTGGTCACATCGCCACCGGTCACTCTGGTCACATCGCCACAGAAGATTGACATTTCCTGTCTGTTTGGTGCTGACGGTCTTATTTTGATGTTGATTTGCAGATTATTGGAGGAGGAGGAATCTGGTGATTGAGAAGATGCAGAGTAACCTGTTGAAGACACAGGGGGTAAGTGGTGTTAAAGCGTGCAGTTATACAGCACAGCCTAACTGGGGAGGGAGGGGGTTAGATAAGGGGGGACATTCATTCTGGCACAGTGTCTGATCTCAGTGCCTCTTTGTGCTCGTGTATCATCTGCCCTCTGACACCTGTGATGTCACTGGTTGGCTCCCTCTGGCTCTGATAGTACACCCGCTGCTGGCTGTGGGACTGTCCCTCAGACCAGGGAGGTCCCAGGCTCAGGCAGGCAGCCAGCATGCGATGGCTGTGCAGTTAGTGCGGAGCCTGAGCTCCTCGGCCAGGGTATTAAAGCTGATCCATGTATCGAGAAACAGCAAGTGGACGAGGGTTCGGAGAGGCTCATGAGACAGGAAATGTGGGAACGGAGGGGAGAAAAATGTGTGTGCGCGCATCTGTGTGTGTGTGTATCCATGTGCGCGTATCCGTGTGTGTGCGTATCTGTGTGTATCCATGTGTGCGCATCCATGCGTGGGTGTCCCTGTGAGTATCCGTGTGCGCCTCCCTCTGTGTGTAAGTGTATCTGTGTGTAAGTGTATCTGTGTGTGTATCCGTGTGTGTGTATATCTGTGCATGCGCGTCCCTGCCTGCGCATATCTGTGTGTGCATCCTTGTGTGTGCACATCCCTCTGCGCCCATCCCTCTGCGTATGTGTGTAAGTGCGTCCGAGTATGTATCCGTCTGCGTGTGTGCGTATCCGTGTGTGTAAGCATGTGTGTATCCGTCTGCGCATCCCTGTCTGCGCACCCGTGTGTATCCGTGTCTGTATCTGTGTGCGTGTCTGTGTTTATGTAAATATGCATGTCCGTGTCTGCGTGTCCGTGTCTGCATGCGTATCCGTGTGCCTGTCTGTGTGCGTGTATCTGTGTGTTTATCGTGTGTGCGTCTGTGTGGGTATCCATGTGTGTAAGCTTGTGTATATCTGTGTAAGCTTGTTTATACCTGTGTGTGTGTGTGTGTGTGTGTGTAAGCTTGTGTATATCTGTGTGTGTGAGCTTGTGTATATCTGTGTGTGTGTGTGTGTGTGTGTGTGTGTGTAAGCTTGTGTATATCTGTGTGTGTGTGGAATCTCTCTAAATATAGACTGCTCTCCGAACTCTTCGTGTCCTGTTCAGCAGCCTGTAGTTTGCTGAGTATATTGCTGTGTATTTAGTTGACACTCCATGCTGCCGTCTCCTCACTCTCTTAATTGTTTTTCAGGCGCTGTCAGTGAATGAACTGCAGACAGGTATGTGACTGTGTGTAAAGGAGCGTTTGTAGTCAGGGCTAGATCACAGGCTGACCCCATACTGGGCCCCTGTATTGCCCCTCCTCTCCTGCTCCGCACATCTCCTCTTGATTCATGTGCAAACCCCTTGCTCCATGCTTGCCACAAGCAGTGCCCTCCTCAGCTCTCCGCTCTCCTTCGCATGTCCCTATACTCCATGTGCACCCCCCAATCAGTGCCTCTTTCTCCATGGCTTCCTCTGTAGCATGCCCCCACCCCATGCATGCCCGCCACACACTCTCGGCCCTCGTCCACTTACAGATCCCACCAGGTGTGGGGAAGAATTGGAATCGGTGAATCTGGCAGCAGCTCCTAAGACCTGCGAAGAAGTGTGCCTCTGTGCTGCTGCAGATCACGGCAATCCAGCAAGTTCATGTCACGAGCCTTGGCCGCACTGACAGAAGCGAGTGTTTGGCCTCTGCCGCAGGACTTAACTGTCATTTTGTTAACTTGCACCAGGTGTTCAGCTGTTGTCAGTTGGATCTCTTGTGTCAACCTGTCACAGACTGGCTCCCTCTACACTGTCCCATCAAACACTCCCAGGGCAGGTACAGCATCGGTTAGATACAGAGTAAAGCTCCCTCTACACTGTCCCATCAAACACCCCCAGGGCAGGTACAGCACGGGTTAGATACAGAGTAAAGCTCCCTCTACACTGCGCCATCAAACACTCCCAGGGCAGGTACAGCACAGGTTAGATACAGAGTAAAGCTCCCTCTACACTGCGCCATCAAACACTCCGACGGCAGGTACAGCACGGGTTAGATACAGAGTAAAGCTCCCTCTACACTGGCCCATTAAAGACTCCCAGGGCAGGGACAGCACAGGTTAGATACAGAGTAAAGCTCCCTCTACACTGCGCCATCAAACACTCCCACGGCAGGTACAGCACAGGTTAGATACAGAGTAAAGCTCCCTCTACACTGCACCATCAAACACTCCCAGGGCAGGGACAGCACGGGCTAGATACAGAGTAAAGCTCCCTCTACACTGCCCCATCAAACACTCCCAGGGCAGGTACAGCATGGGTTAGATACAGAGTAAAGCTCCCTCTACACTGTCCCATCAAACACTCCCACGGCAGGTACAGCACGGGGTTAGATACAGAGTAAAGCTCCCTCTACACTGTCCCATCAAACACTCCCAGGGCAGGTACAGCACAGGTTAGATACAGAGTAAAGCTCCCTCTACACTGCGCCATCAAACACTCCCAGGACAGGTACAGCACGGGTTAGATACAGAGTAAAGATCCCTCGACACTGTCTCCATCAAACACTCCCAGGGCAGGGACAGCACAGGTTAGATACAGAGTAAAGCTCCCTCTACACTGCGCCATCAAACACTCCCAGGGCAAGTACAGCACAGGTTAGATACAGAGTAAAGCTCCCTCTACACTGGCCCATTAAAGACTCCCACGGCAGGTACAGCACGGGTTAGATACAGAGTAAAGCTCCCTCTACACTGTCCCCATCAAACACTACCACGGCAGGTACAGCACGGGTTAGATACAGAGAGAGTAAAGCTCCCTCTACACTGTCCCATCAAACACTCCCACAGCAAGTACAGCATGGGTTAGATACAGAGTAAAGCTCCTTCTATGATAGCAAAATACTGCGGATGCTGGAAATCCAAAATAACAACAGAAAACGCTGGAAAAACTCAGCAGGTCAGGCAGCATCCGTGCAGAGAGAAACAGAGTTAACGTTTCAGGTCGAAGACCTTTCGTCAGAACTGGAAAAAAGCAGGAAATGAAATAGATTTTAAAGCAAGTTTAGGGCTGGGAAAAGTGGGGGATGAAAGAACAAAAGGGAAGGTCAGTGATAGGATAGAAAGCAGGAGAGATTAAGAGACATTAAGAGATATTCAAGTCAAGAGGAGGTGGTAATGTGACAGGTTGAGGAACAAAGGTTGGCTCTAGATGAAGTGTGAATTGCGCTGGCAGAATGAAGGACAGCTGCCAGCTTCTGGGAGGGAAGAAAAAAAAAGGCCAAACAAAAGGGTGGATAAAAAAATAAAATAAAAAAATATATATATATGTGATGGGGGCCGGGGTTATGATCTGAAATTGTTGAACTCACAGCGCCAGAGACCCGGGTTCGAATCTGACCTCGGGTGACTGTCTGTGTGGAGTTTGCACATTCTCCCCGTGTCTGCGTGGGTTTCCTCCGGGTGCTCCGGTTTCCTCCCACAGTCCAAAAATGTGTGGGTTAGGTTGATTTGGCTATGATAAATTGACCCTTAGTGTTAGGGGGGATTAAATATGTGGGGTTATGGGGATAGGATGGGATATGTTAGGGGGAATTAAATACGTGGGGTTACGGGGGTAGGGTGGGATATGTGTACTGTGGGGATCAAAGCAGGGACAGGGTACTGGATTTGGATGATCAGCCATGATCGTATTGAATGGCGGAGCAGGCTCGACGGGCCGAATGGCCTACTCCTGCTCCTAGATTCTATGTTTCTATGTTTCTATATGAACTCTATGTTGAGTCCAGAGGGCCCTTCTACACTGTCCCATCAAACACTCCCAGGGCAGGTACAGCACGGGTTAGATACAGAGTAAAGCTCCCTCTACACTGTCCCATCAAACACTCCCAGGGCAGGTACAGCACAGGTTAGATACAGAGTAAAGCTCCCTCTACACTGTCCCCATCAAACACTCCCAGGGCAGGTACAGCACGGGTTAGATACAGAGTAAAGCTCCCTCTACACTGTCCCATCAAACACTCCCAGGGCAGGGACAGCACGGGCTAGATACAGAGTAAAGCTCCCTCTACACTGCCCCATCAAACACTCCCAGGGCAGGTACAGCATGGGTTAGATACAGAGTAAAGCTCCCTCTACACTGTCCCATCAAACACTCCCACGGCAGGTACAGCACGGGGTTAGATACAGAGTAAAGCTCCCTCTACATTGTCCCATCAAACAATCCCAGGGCAGGTACAGCACAGGTTAGATACAGAATAAAGCTCCCTCTACACTGCGCCATCAAACACTCCCACGGCAGGTACAGCACGGGTTAGATACAGAGTAAAGCTCCCTCTACACTGTCCCATCAAACACTCCCAGGGCAGGTACAGCATGGGTTAGATACAGAGTAAAGCTCCCTCTACACTGTCCCATCAGACACTCCTAAGGACAGTGACAGCACGGGTTAGATACAGATTAAAGCTCCCTCTGTCTCATAAGCTGTCCCATAAAACACTCCCAGGGGAGATTACGGTGCAGAGAATGATCCCTATTTTAACCTTTCTCCACTGCCCCAGTGTAAACTGTTCCCTTTTCCAACTTTGCCATCCTTTGCCAGTTTGTGCAGGAAATGGATTGAAAGTGCCTGACACTTATTTCCGTGTAGAACACTCCAGACTTCAGCCGGATGGGACTCTGTTACATTGTCTGCGCAGGGTTTGATCCCAATGCGTGAGGTGTAAGTGGAATGTATGACCCAGTGCCCCCCAAACCTTGTGCCCCCACCCCGTGAATTAGACGTTCCTCGATTTGTCTCCAGTTGCTTGTTCCTCAGCTGCTGGGCTGGCCCCTCTGTTCCTGTCCTGGGTCTTTAGCAGGTTTGGTGCATATCTGGGCTAGATTCCGAGGGGTATAGTTATCAGGCCCTCATGGGGTTGTGCTGCTATTGACTCCAATAATGCAGTCCTTCTAAAATTGTGGCTCATTATATCGAACTGAACTGCTCACCCTCTGGATGTAGAGGGGTGATTGGCTGTAACTGGTGGTAACTCTGGGGTTGTGGCTCTCTTTCAGTGAGTGCCTGTGTGGCGAAGCATCTGGGCCAGCGTACCTGGACTGATCACCTGGAGTTGCTGTTAAACAGAGTGTCTGACACCTTTAGTCATGTGCTGGGGTCAGAGAGCGTGGGCGACAGAGACAGGGGTCAGCTGACCATCAAGGTGAGGCACTCCCGTTGGTTATCCTCTTTGATGCAGTGTTTGCCATGTTTTGATTGGCTGTCTGTCACTTGCAGAGACCTATCCTCATGGTGAAGGGTCTCCAAACCAACCTACAGAAAGCACATACTCCCCCCCCCCCCCCCCCCCCCCCCCCCCCCCCCCCATGGGGACACTCCCGAGCCCAGAGCTTAGGCTCAGATTACAAGAGCCAAAGCTTAGACCCCTCCCCAATGTGTGCTGAGATTTAACCAGTTCAAACCGCATAGCCTACCGGCACCGAACACTGGTATGCTGCACACTGCCAGTCCAGCTCGGCCCATCCTGCCCATTACAGTGCTGGTTTACAGATTGATCCGGAGCTGAGTGAGAAATATTCTAGCCCCCAGTGACAGGCCGACTCCTCTATTGACTCACGGGAACAGTCCATTCCCCGCAGCAAACCCATGATGCATTGCTGGCTGTAGCTAACTCACCCCCACCCCCAAATATGTCCCCATTTCCTCAGGGCCCAAACTGACCACTGTCACAGACCTCATGCCCCAGACGTGGAGAGAGCTGCAGGGGGTTAAATATTACGTTGGACACGGTTCAAGGATGGATAACAGGGATGATTCCAGGGTTCAGGGCTCCAAGTTGTGAGGAGAGGCTAACGGAGCTGGAGATTGAAAGGGGACATGAGCCACAGTGGGAGAGATTTAAACAGCAACCCCAGAACCTGTTGTTCATGGAATGGGTTCAAGACAGTTTCCAAGAACAATACGTCATGGAACCAACCAGGGAACAGGCTATTTTAGATCTTGTATTGTGTAATGAGACAGGGTTAATTAGTAATCTCATAGTAAAGCATCCTCTGGGGAAGAGTGATCATATGATAGAACTTCAGATTGTGTTTGAGAGTGAAATACTAAAATCCGAAATGAGAGTCTTAAACTTAAATAAAGCCAATTACATAGGTATGAGGGGTGAGTTGGCTAAGGTAGATTGGGAAATTAGATTAAAAGGTATGACAGTAGATAAGCAGTGGCAGACATTTAAAGAAATATTCCAAAATTCTCATCAAAGATACATTCAATTGAGATATTAAAAACTCCATGGAAAAGGTGATCCATCCGTGGCTAACTAAAGAAATTAAGGATAGTATTAGATTAAAGGAAGAGGCTTGTAATGTTGCGAAGAATAGTAGTAAGCCTGAGGATTGGGAGAGCTTTAGAAACCAGCAAAGGATGACCAAGAAATTGATAAAAAGGGAGAAAATAGAATATGAGAGTAAACTAGCAAGAAATATAAAAACAGATTGTAAGAGCTTCTACAAGTATGTAAAAAGGAAGAGAGTAGCAAAAGTAAACATTGGTCCCTTAGAGGCTGAGACAGGTAAAATTAGAATGGAGAATAAGGAAATGGCAGAGACTTTAAACAAATATTTTGCATCTGTCTTCACAGTAGAAAACACAAAAAGCATACCAAAAATAATGGGGAACCAAGAGGCTAATAAGAGTGAGGAACTTAAAGTGATTAATATTAGTTGAGAAAAAGTACTTGAGAAACTAATGGGACTAAAAGCCATAAAATCCCTTGGACCCGATGGCCTACATCCTAGGGTTCTAAAAGATGGCTGCAGAGATCGTGGATGCATTGGTTGTGAGCTTCCAAAATTCCCTAGATGCTGGAACGGTCCCAGCGGATTGGAAGGTAGCAAATGTAACCCCACTATTCAAGAAAAGAGGGAGAGAGAAAACAGGGAACTACAGGCCAGTTAGCCTGACATCAGTCGTCGGGAAAATGCTGGAATCCATTGTTAAGGACGTGGTATCAGGGCACTTAGAAAATCATAACATGATTAGGCAGAGTCAACATGGTTTTATGAAAGGGAAATCGTGTTTAACAAATTTATTACAGTTTTTTGAGGATGTAACTAGCAGGGTAGATAAAGAGGAACCAGTGGATGCAATGTACAGAAAACTCTCTTTTAACCGGCACCCAAATATCCGGAAATCTCTCTTAACCGGCAAAATTCTTGAGTAGGTAACCGGGGTTTTCCTTCATCTCTCCTTTAAAAATAACTTTGCCTTGTATCGGAGCATGTAGATTGGGAGGGGAATGTGCAGCCCGGGTAGGCAGCGGACACGACAGATGGTCAGCTGGCGGTCCCCGGGGAGACGGAGCTCCGAATGCAGGCGCATGTCAGTGTGTACGGGGCTCTCGTACGTTGGGAGATATAACTCTCCGTTATCCGGACTTTTTGATTAACCGGCATCACGCCGGTCCCGTCGGTGCCGGTTAATAAAGAGTTTCCTGTATTTGGATTTCCAAAAAGCATTCGATAAGGTGCCACATAAAAGGTTGCTATGCAAGATAAGGGCTCATAGGGTTGGGGGTAATATATTAACATGGATAGAGGATTGGTTAATGGACAGAAAACAGAGAGTAAGGATAAATGGGTCATTTTCCGGTTGGCAGACTGTAACTAGTGGGGTGCCGCAAGGATCAATGCTTGGGCCTCAGCTATTCACAATCTATATTAATGACTTAGATGAAGGGACCGAGGGCAATGTATCCAAGTTTGCTGACGATACAAAGCTAGGTGGGAAAGTAAGCTGTGAGGAGGACATAAAGAGTCTGCAAAGGGATATAGACTGGTTAAGTGAGTGGGTAATAAGGTGGCAAATGTAGTATAATGTGGGGAAGTGTGAGGTTATTCACTTTGGTAGGAAGAATAGAAAAACAGAATATTTTTAAATGGTGAGAAAATATTAAATATTGGTGTTGAGAGAGATTTAGGTGTCCTAGTACAGGAAACACAGAAAGTTAGCATGCAGGTACAGCAAGCAATTAGGAAGGCAAATGGCATGTTGGCCTTTATTGCAAGGGGGTTGGAGTACAAGAATAGGGAAGTCTTACTACAATTGTACAGGGCTTTGGTGAGAGCACACCTGGAGTACTGCGCACAGTTTTGGTCTCCTTATCTGAGGAAGGACTTATTTGCCTTGGAGTAGGTGCAACAAAGGTTCACTAGATGGGTCCCTGGGATGAGAGGGCTGTCCTATGAGGAGAGATTGAGTAGATTGGGCCTGTACTCTCTGGAGTTTAGAAGAATTAGAGGTGATCTCATTGAAACACATAAGATTCTGAGAGGGATTGACAGGGTAGATGCAGGGAGGATGTTTCCCCTGGCTGGATTGTCCAGAACTAGGGGTCACAGTCTCAGGATAAAGCAGTGGCGAGAGGATAAAGAGCGGCCCGAGAGCGGACCTGAATTAAAGCAGTGGCAGCGGCGAGAGGATAAAGAGCGGCCCGAGAGTGGACCTGAATTAAAGCAGCGGCAGCGGTGAGAGGATAAAGTACGGCCCGAGAGTGGAGCTGAATTAAAGCAGTGGCAGCGGCGAGAGGATAAAGAGCGGCCCGAGAGCGGAGCTGCATTAAAGCAGCGGCAGCAGCGAGAGGATAAAGAGCGGCCCGAGAGCGGAGCTGAATTAAAGCAGTGGTGAGAGGATAAAGAGCGGCCCGAGAGTGGACCTGAATTAAAGCAGCGGCGAGAGGATAAAGAGCGGCCCGAGAGCGGAGCTGAATTAAAGCAGCGGTAGCGGTGAGAGGATAAAGAGCGGCCCGAGAGCGGAGCTGAATTAAAGCAGCGGCGAGAGGATAAAGAGCGGCCTGAGAGTGGAGCTGAATTAAAGCAGCGACAGCGGCGAGAGGATAAAGAGCGGCCCGAGAGCGGAGCTGAATTAAAGCAGCGGCGAGAGGATAAAGAGCGGCCCGAGAGTGGAGCTGAATTAAAGCAGCGACAGCGGCGAGAGGATAAAGAGCGGCCCGAGAGTGGAGCTGAATTAAAGCAGCGGCAGCGGCGAGAGGATAAAGAGCGGCCCGAGAGCGGAGCTGAATTAAAGCAGCGACAGCGGCGAGAGGATAAAGAGCGGCCCGAGAGTGGAGCAGAATTAAAGCAGCGACAGCGGCGAGAGGATAAAGAGCGGCCCGAGAGCGGAGCTGAATTAAAGCAGCGGCAGTGGCGAGAGGATAAAGAGCGGCCCGAGAGCGGAGCTGAATTAAAGCAGCGGCAGCGGCGAGAGGATAAAGAGCGGCCCGAGAGCGGAGCTGAATTAAAGCAGCGGCAGCGGCGAGAGGATAAAGAGCGGCCCGAGAGCGGAGCTGAATTAAAGCAGCGACAGCGGCGAGAGGATAAAGAGCGGCCCGAGAGCGGAGCTGAATTAAAGCAGCGGCAGCGGCGAGAGGATAAAGAGCGGCCCGAGAGCGGAGCTGAATTAAAGCAGCGGCAGCGGCGAGAGGATAAAGAGCGGCCCGAGAGCGGAGCTGAATTAAAGCAGCGGCAGCGGCGAGAGCATAAAGAGCGGCCCGAGAGCGGAGCTGAATTAAAGCAGCGGCAGCGGCGAGAGGATAAAGAGCGGCCCGAGAGCGGAGCTGAATTAAAGCAGCGGCAGCGGCGAGAGGATAAAGAGCAGCCCGAGAGCGGAGCTGAATTAAAGCAGCGGCAGCGGCGAGGCTCCGATTCAAAAACTTCAAAGAGTGATGTCACAGGAGAGCAGGTAGGTGATTGGCTGGTGAGTATTACAGTTTTTTTTTGCTCTCTAAGTTAGAGAAGGGGGTTTAATTAAAAACTGAGAAACTGCAACTTGCTAGCACCTATTAAATTAATAACTTAAATTAAATAGAATAATCAAACAATAAACCTAAAATGATGATTGAATAAAATCTTTAACGAATTAATTAATAAATAAAACAAGGTTAGAGATGGCAGGGCAGGTGGTGTGTCATAACTGCAGCATGTGGGAGTTTGTGGAGAGCATCGAGATCCCGAGCAACCGCATCTGCAGTAAGCATCTGCAACTCGAGGAACTTTGGCTCAGAATTGTTGAGCTGGAGTGCGAGCTGCAGACATTGCAGGGCATCAGGGAGGGGGAGAGTTACCTGGACACTTTGTTCCAGGAGGCAGTCACACCCTTTAGGTTAAGTAGTACTTTAGAGTTCGTCAGTGGTCAGGGACAGGAGGGTGTGACTGCGAGTCAGGAAGGTATGGGGACCCAGGATGTAGTGATGGAGGAGCCTCAGCCCTGGACCTTGTCCAACAGGTACGAGGTACTTTCTACCTGTATGGATGAGGAAAAGGACTGCAGGGAGGATGGGCAGACTGACCACGGCACTGTGGTACAGGGGGCCATCCAAGTGGGGGAGAAGGAAGGAATGTGGTAGTAGTCGGGGACAGTATAGTCAGGGGGTTAGATATTCTTCTCTGCAGCCGCGAAAGAGAGTCCCGAAGACTGTGTTGCCTGCCCGGTGCCAGGGTTAAGGATATCTCCTCGCGGCTGGAGAAGAACTTGGAATGGGAGGGGGAGGATCCAGTTGTCGTGGTCCATGTAGGAACCAACGACATAGGTAGAACTAAGAATGAGGTTCTGCTGAGGGAGTTTGAGGAGCTAGGGTCTAAATTAATAAGCAGAATCACAAGGGTAATAATATATGGATTACTGCCTGAGCCATGCGCAAATTGGCATAGGCAGATCAGAGAGTTAAATGCATGGCTCAAAGAGTGGTGTGGGAAAAAGGGGTTTCAATTCATGGGGCACTGGCACCAGTACTGGGGAAAGAGGGAGCTGTTCCATCGGGACGGGCTCCATTTAAACCGGGCTGGGACCAGCGTCCTGGCGAATCGAATAACTAGGGCTGTAGATAGGGCTTTAAACTAAAAATAAAGGGGGGGGGGAGGGGTCAGGTGAGGGGAAATTTAGAAATCTAAAGAGAAAGCTCAAGGCAATAGAGCAGTGTAGCGATTTGGGTAAAAATAAGCAGAGTGTGACGGGAAGGGACAGAGAGTTTAACGGTAGCAGTGCAGCAGAGAATAAGGTCAAGGCAGGGAATAATGGTAAAAAATTTAAATTAAAGGCTCTTTATCTGAATGCACGAAGCATTCGTAACAAGATAGACGAACTAGTGGCACAAATAGAGATAAATGGGTTTGATCTAATAGCCATTACAGAGACGTAGTTGCAAGGTGGCCAAGGTTGGGAACTAAATGTTCCAGGGTACTTGACGTTTTGAAAAGACAGGCAGAATGGAAAAGGGGGGCAGTAGCCCTGATAATAAAGGATGACATAAGGACAGTAGCGAGAAAGGATCTCGGCTCAGAAGATCAGGAAAGTAGAATCAGTATGGGTGGAGATAAGGAATAACAAGGGGCAGAAAACACTGGTAGGAGTAGTATATATGCCCCCTAACAGTAGCTATACCGTTGGACAGAATATTAATCAAGAAATAGTAGGAGCTTGTAACAAAGGTAATGCAATAATCTTGGGGGACTTTAATCTTCATATAGACTGGACAAATCAAATTGGCAAAGTTAGTCCGGAGGACGAGTTCATGGAATGCATTCGGGACAGTTTCCTAGAACAATACGTCATGGAACCAACCAGGGAACAGGCTATTTTAGATCTTGTATTGTGTAATGAGACAGGGTTAATTAGCAATCTCATAGTAAAGGATCCTTTGGGGCAAAGTGATCATAATATGATAGAACTTCAGATTGTGTTTGAGAGTGAAATACTAAAATCCGAAATGAGAGTCTTAAACTTAAATAAAGCCAATTACATAGGTATGAGAGGTGAGTTGGCTAAGGTAGATTGGGAAATTAGATTAAAAGGTATGACAGTAGATAAGCAGTGGCAGACATTTAAAGAAATATTCCAAAATTCTCATCAAAGATACATTCAATTGAGATATTAAAAACTCCATGGAAAAGGTGATCCATCCGTGGCTAACTAAAGAAGTTAAGGATAGTATTAGATTAAAGGAAGAGGCTTGTAATGTTGCGAAGAATAGTAGTAAGCCTGAGGATTGGGAGAGCTTTAGAAACCAGCAAAGGATGACCAAGAAATTGATAAAAAGGGAGAAAATAGAATATGAGAGAAAACTAGCAAGAAATATAAAAGCAGATTGTAAGAGCTTCTACAAGTATGTAAAAAGGAAGAGAGTAGCAAAAGTAAACGTTGGTCCCTTAGAGGCTGAGACAGGAGAATTTATTATGGGGAATAAGGAAATGGCAGAAACATTAAACAAATATTTTGTATCTGTCTTCACATTTGAAGATACAAAAAGCATAACAAAAATGGTGGGGAACTAAGGGTCTAACGAGGGTGAGGAACTTAACGTAATTAATATAAGTGGAGAAAAAGTACTAGAGAAACTAAAAGCTGACAAATCCCCTGGACCTGATGGCCTACATCCTAGGGTTCTAAAAGAGGTGGTTGAAGAGATAGTGGATGCATTGGTTTTGATCTTCCAAAATTCCCTCGATTCTAGAATGGTCCCAGCGGATTGGAAGGTTGTAAATGTAACACCGCTATTCAAGAAAGGAGGGAGAGAAAAAACAGGGAACTACAGGCCAGTTAGCCTGACATCAGTTGTCGGGAAAATGCTGGAATCCATTGTTAAGGAAGTGGTATCAGAGCACTTAGAAAATCATAACATGATTAGGCAGAGTCAGCATGGTTTTATGGAAGGGAAATCGTGTTTGACAAATTTGTTAGAGTTTTTTGAGGATGTAACTAGCAGGGTAGATAAAGGGGAACCAGTGGATGTAGTATATTTGGATTTCCAAAAGGCATTCGATAAGGTGCCACATAAAAGGTTACATAAGATTAGGGCTCATGGGGTTGGGGGTAATATAGTAGCCTGGACAGAGGATTGGTTAACGGACAGAAAACAGAGAATAGGGATAAACGGATCTTTTTCAGGTTGGCAGGCTGTAACTGGTGGGGTACCGCAAGGATCAGTGTTGGGGCCTCAGCTATTTACAATCTATATTAATGACCTAGATGAAGGGACCGAGTGCAATGTATCCAAGTTTGCTGATGATACAAAGCTAGGTGGGACAGTAAGCTGTGAGGAGAACACAAAGAGTCTGCAAAGGGATATAGATAGACTAAGTGAGTGGGCAATAAGGTGGCAGATGGAGTATAATGTAGGGAAATGTGAGGTTATTCACTTTGGTAAGAAGAATAGAAAAACAGAATATTTTTTAAATGGTGAGAAACTTTCAAATGTTGGTGTTCAGAGAGATTTGGGTGTCCTTGTGCAAGAAACTCAGAAAGTTTGCATGCAGGTACAGCAAGCAATAAGGAAGGCAAATGGCATGTTAGCCTTTATTGCAAGGGGGTTAGAGTATAAGAGTAAAGAAGTCTTGCTACAGTTGTACAGGGCCTTGGTGAGACCACACCTGGAGTACTGTGCACAGTTTTGGTCTCCTTATCTAAGGAAGGATATACTTGCCTTGGAGGCGGTGCAACGAAGGTTCACTAGATTGATTCCTGGGATAGAGGGCTGTCCTATGATGAGAGATTGTGTAGAATGGGCCTATACTCTCTGGAGTTTAGAAGAATGAGAGGTGATCCCATTGAAACATACAAGATTCTGAAGGGGATTGACAGGGTAGATGCTGAAAGGTTGTTTCCCCTGGCTGGAGTGTCTAGAACTAGGGGGCATAGTCTCAGGATAAGGGGTAGGCCATTTAAGACTGAGATGAGGAGGAATTTCTTCACTCAGGGTTGTGAATCTTTGGAATTCTCTGCCCCAGAGGGCTGTGAATGCGGAGTCTGAGTATATTCAAGGCTGAGATTGATAGATTTTTGGACTCTAGGGGAATCAAGGGATATGGAGATCGGGCGGGAAAGTGGAGTTGAGGTCGATGATCAGCCATGATCTTATTGAATGGCGGAGCAGGCTCGAGGGGCGTATGGCTGACTCCTGCTCCTGTTTCTTATGTTCTTATAAGGTGTTGGCCACTTAAGATTGAGATGGGGAGGAATTTCTTCACTCAGAGGGCTATGAATCTTTGTAATTCTCTACCCCAAAGGGCTGTGGATACTGAGTCGTTGAGTATCTTCAAGACAGAGAGCGATAGATTTTTGGACTCTAGAGGAATCAAGGGATATGGGGATAGAATCATAGAATGGTGACAGCACATGAAGGAGCCCATTCGGCCCGTTGAGCCCGTGCCGGCTCTCTGCAAGAACGCTTCAGCTGGGCCCCACCCTTTCCCCGTAGCCCTGCAAATTCTTTTCCTTCAGGTACTTATTCAATTCCCTTTTGAAAGCCGTGATTGAATCTGCCTCCACCACCCTTTCAGGCAGTGCATTCCAGATCTTAACCACTCGCTGCGTAAAAAATGTTTTTTCTTATGTCGCCTTTGCTTCTTTTGCCAATCACCTTAAATCTGTGTCCTCTGGTTCTCGACCATTCTGCCAATGGGAACAGTTTCCCTCTATCTACTCTGTCCAGACCCCGCATGATTTATCAAATCTCCTCTCAACCTTCTCTGCTCTAAGGAGAACAATCCCAGCTTCTCCAGTCTATCCACATAACTGAAGTCCCTCATCCCTGGAACCATTCTTGTAAATCTTTTCTGCACCCTCTCTAAGGTCTTCACATCCTTCCTAAAGTGCGGTGCCCAGAATTGGACACAATACTCCAGTTGAGGCCAAACCAGTGTTTTATAAAGGTTTATCATGACTTCCTTGCTTTTGTACGCTATGCCTCTATTTATGAAGCCCAGGATCCCATATGCTTTTTCAACCGCTTTCTCAGCCTGCCCTGTCACCTTCAATGATTTGTGCACATATACCCACAGGTGTCTCTGTTCATGCACCCGCTTTAGAATTGTACCCTTTAGTTTATATTACCTCTCCTCGTTCTTCCGACCACAATGTATCACTTTGCACTTTTCTGTGTTAAATTCCATCTGCCACGTGTCTGCCCATTCCACCAGCCTGTCTATGTCCTCTTGAAGTCCGTCACTATCCTCCTCACTGTTCACTATACTTCCAAGTTTTGTGTCATCTGCAAATTTTGAAATTGTGCCCTGTACACCCACATCCAAATCATTAATATACATCAAGAAAAGTAGTGGTCCTAGTACTGACCCCTGGGGAACACCACTGTATACCTTCCTCCAGTCCGAAAAACAACCATTCACCACTACTCTCTGTTTCCTGTCACTTAGCCAATTCCGTATCCATGCTGCCACTGTCCCTTTTATTCCACGGGCTTCAACTTTGCTGGCAAGCCTATTATGTGGCACTTTATCAAATGCCTTTTGGAAATCCATGTACACCACATCAACCACATTGCCCTCATCAACCCTCTCTGTTACCTCATTAAAAAACGTAGTCAAGTTAGTTAAACACGATTTGCCTTTAACAAATCTGTGCTGGCTTTCCTTAATTAATCCACACTTGTCCAAGTGACTGTTAATTTTGTTAATTATCATTTCTAAAAGCTTCCCCACTACCGAGGTTAAACTGACTGGTCTGTAGTTGCTGGGTTTATCCTTGCACCCTTTTTTGAACAAGGGTGTAACATTTGCTATTTTTCAGTCCTCTGGCACCACCCCCGTATCTAAGGAGGATTGGAAGATTATGGCCAGTACCTCTGCAATTTCCACCCTTACCATCCTAGGATGCAGCCCATCCGGTCCTGGTGACTTATCAACTTTAAGTACAGCCAGCCTTTCTAGTACCTCCTCATCATCAATTTTTATCCCATCCAGTATCTTCACTACCTCCTCTTTCACTATGACTTTGGCAGCATCTTCTTCCTTGGTGAAGACAGATGCAAAGTACTCATTTAGTACCTCAGCCATGCCCTCTGCCTCCATGCGAGGTCTCCTTTTTGGTCCTGAATTGGCCCCACCCCTCCTCTTACTACCTGTTTATTATTTATATGCCGATAGATGACTTTTGGATTCCCTCTTATGTTAGCTGCCAATCTATTATCATACTCTCTCTTTGCCCCTCTTAGTTCTTTTTTCACTTCCCCTCTGAACTTTCTATATTCAGCTTGGTTCTCACTTGTATTCTCAACCTGACATCTGTCATACGCCCCCTTTTTCTGCTTCATCTTACTCGCTATCTCTTTCGTCATCCAGGGAGCTCTGGGAATGTACCTCGACTGTACCCGAACCATCTCCTCTTTAAAGGCAGCCCATTGTTCGATTACTGTTTTGCCTGCCAATCTTTGATTCCAATTTACCCGGGCAGAACTGTTCTCAACCCACTGAAAGTGGCCTTCCTCCAATTAAGTATTTTTACTCTAGATTGCTCCCTGTCCTTTTTTATTGCTAATCTAAACCTTATGATACTATGATCACTGTTCCCTAAATGTTCCCCTACTGGCACTTGCTCCACCTCATTCCCCAGAACCAGATCCAGCAATGCCTCCTTCCTCGTTGGGCTGGAAACATACTGATCAAGAAAGTTCTTCTGAACACACTTCAGAAATTCTTCCCCCGCTCTGCCCTTTACACTATTACTATCCCAGTCTATATTAGGATAGTTGAAGTCCCCCATTATTACTACTCTATAGTTGTTGCATCTTTCTGTAATTTCCCTGCAAACTTGCTCCTCTATCTCCTTCCCACTTGTTGGTGGCCTATAGAATACACCTGGTAGTGTAATGGCCAGTACCTCAATTGTTTCTTAACTCTACCCAAATAGATTCTGTCCTTGATCCCTCCAGGACATCCTCTCTCTCCAGCACTGTAACATTCTCCTTAATCAATACTGCCACCCCACCTCCTTTCAATCACAGAATCCCCACAGTGCAGATAGAGGCCATTTTGGCCCATCGAGCCTACACCGACACATATCCCACCCTATCCCCGTAACCCCACGTATTTAATCCCCCCTAACACTAAGGGTCAATTTATCATAGCCAAATCAACCTAACCCGCACATCTTTGGACTGTGGGAGGAAACCGGAGCACCCGGAGGAAACCCACGCAGACACGGGGAGAATGTGCAAACTCCACACAGACAGACACTCAAGGCCGGATTCGAACCCGGGTCCCTGGCGTTGTGAGGTAACAGTGCTAACCACTATGCCACCGTGTTTCCTTCCCTATCTTTCCTGAACACCTTATATCCAGGGATATTTAGTACCTAATCCTGCCCTTTTTTGAGCCAGGTCTCCGTTATCGCCACAACATCATATTCTCATGTGGCTATTTGCGCCTGCAGCTCACCAACATTATTTACCACGCTTCGTGCATTTACACACTGTAAACCTGTCTTAGACCTGCTTGTATTCTCTCTTAATCCGACCCCACCTAATACCTTACTATTTCTTACTCTAGTGCTATCTGTCTCCCAATCCTTTGTGCACCTTGTTTCTCCTTTCTAATGCTGCATCCTGGTGCCCATCCCCCTGCCAAATTAGTTTAAACCCTCCCCAACAGCACGAGCAAACCCCGCTGTGAGGATATTGGTCCCAGCTCTGTTGAGGTGCAACCCGTCCGGCCTGTACAGGTCCCACCTCCCACAGAACCAGTCCCAATGTCCCAGGGATCGGGCGGGAAAGTGGAGTTGAAATTCGAAGATCAACCATGATCTTATTGAATGGCGGAGCAGGTTCGAAGGACTGTATGGCCTACTCCTGCTCCTAGTTCTTATGTTCTTATGGAGTGGGCTGGGAGGGTGAGGGCAGGCGATGGTGAGATGGGTGAGTAGAGTCCATGATCGGGTAGAGTGTACGTGGGCTGTAGGAGGAGAGAATAAGTTCTGTTGCTTGTAACTTTCTCCATAACTCAATCACCTGAAGCCTGGAACCTCTCCCCTCTGAACCCTTTCTCGTGCATTTTTATCCTTTTTTAGGTGGGGTGACCAAAATAGCACATCACTGTAGGGAACGGTAACATAATGGTTATGTCACTGGGCTAGTAATCCAGAGGCCTGGACTAATGATACGGAGACATGAGTTCAAAGCTCACCACTGGCAGCTGTGGAATTTAAATTCAGTTAATTAAATATGGAATAAAAAGCTAGTATTAGTAATGGTGACCGTGAAACTACCGGATTGTCGTAGAATCCCATCCGGTTCACTGATGTCCAAATCACTCCAGACCCACAGCAGTGTGGTTGACTTTTAACTGCTCTCTGAAATGGCCCAGCAAGCCACTCAGTCAAGGGCAATTAGAGATGGGCAATAAACGCCCACATCCTGTGAATTAATAAAAAACTGCCCAGAGCTGACTTTACTATTGATGTGTCCAGTGTCCATATAACTTGTTCTGACTGGTGGTGCAGTGCCCAGAGATGCCCCAGGCTATGAAACAGAAAACAGAGAGTAGCAGTGGCTCCTCAGACTGGCAGAAGGTGGGAAGTGGTGTTCCACAGGGATTGGGGCTGGGAACCACTGTTGTTCACCAGTTACATTAAAGATTTGGACTCTGGAATTGGATGACACCAAATTGGGAGGTATAGTTAATACAAAAGAAGAATGTGACAAAATGCAGGAAGATATTAATAAGCTTGCAGATTGGTGTGTAATTGGCAAATGAATTTCAATATAGATAAGTGTGAGTTGCATTTTGAAGAATAAGAAGGCCACATACTGCTTGGAAAATAAGATTTTGAATGGGGTAGTGGAGCGGGGGGATCTGCGGGTACAGATACACAAATCACTAAAAGTTGTGACGCAGGTTAATAAGGTCATAAAAAAAGCAAACAAAGCACTGGGGTTCATTTCTCGAGGGATAGAATTGAAAAGCAGAAAAGTTATGTTAAACTTGTATAGAACCCTGGTTGGACCACACTCGGAGTACTGTGAACAGTTCTGGGCTCCATATTATAAAAAGGATATAGAGGCACAGGAGAAGGTGCAAGAAAGATTTACCGGAATGATACCAGAACTGAGAGTTTATAACTATCAGGAAAGACTTAACAGTCTGGGGCTCTCTCTAAAAAGGAGAAGGCTGAGGGGTGACCTGATGGCGGTCTTTAAGATTATGAAAGGGGTTGATAGGGTCGACGTAAAGAAGATGTTTCCACTTGTGGGCGAGACCAGAACTAGGGGGCATAAATTTAAGATAGTCACTAATAAATCCAAGAGGGAATTCAGGAGAAACTTCTTTACCCAGAGAGTGGTGAGAATGTGGAACTCGCTACCACAAGGAATAGTTGATGCAAATAGCATAGATGCATTTAAGGGGAGGCGAGATACATAGATGAGGGAGAGAGGTATAGAAGGATAGGGTTAGATGAAGTAGGGTGGGAGGAGGCTCGTGTGGAGCATAAACGCTGGCATAGACCAGTTGGGCCGAATGACCTGTTTCTGTCCTGTACATTCGATGTAACTCATGAATAACTGCCCCACACTGACCAGATGCTCTCAAAGAACAATCAACTCCCAAATCTTCAATGTTAGTGGTGATACTCAGTGGTCTCACTCGCCCCTCTGAGTCTGCCCTCTCTGGTGACTGTCAAATGCCACTATTCGAAGAAGAGCAGGGGACTTCTCCTCGGTGTCCTGGGCCAATATTTATCACTCAACCAATATCAGTAAAATAGACTATCTGGTCATTATCTCAGTGCTGTTTGTGGGAGCTTGCTGTGAGCAAATTAGCTGCCACGTTTCCTACATTACAACAGTGACTACACTTCAAAAGTACTTCATTGCCTGTAAAGTGCTTTGGGACGTCCTGCGGTGGTCAACGGTGCTACAGAAATGCAAGTTCTTTCTTTTGGAAAGGTAGACTGAAACGAGGCCAATTGTGATAATGGAGACGGGTATATTTTATGTGTAATATATGAAGGAACAGAATATGGTTCCCAGTGAAAGTCACACTGATTCCTGGTGCTCTTCGTAACTTAAAAAATAGTAAGTTATGCAAGCTTAGCCCCGATACCGGTCAACTGGAGCAACTCAGCAGTTGGCCTGGCTGAAATCAGTTAGCTCACCAAAGCCCAGGGAGTCCACCTTCTCTGTATGGCTCTGGTACTTTCTGGGCATTTTTCTGCAGTCATTAAGAATCAACTGAGTTTGGCGTAATGTTGTCAGAAACACTTGGACCTCACTGTGTGTATGTCCTTTTCTGGCCTCCTAGGTCTGTCTTCAGATCTTCCAGGCCATGCCTGAGAGTATTGGACCTATCGTATGGAGAGGGGAGCACGGGAAGAAAGCTCTGCAAAGGATTGTGGGATTTCTGTTCCAAGTCGTCATAGGACGGGTGAGTCATCTCCATGGTTACAATGAGTTTGCAGGTGCAGCCCAGTTTTTTGTTATTCATTCACAGGATGCTAGCAAGGCCAGCATTTATTGCCCATCCCTAACTGCCCATGAGAAGGTGGTGGTGAGCCGGCTGCTTGAACCACTGCAGTCCGTGTGGTGAAGGTGCTCCCACAGAGCTGTTAGGGAGGGAGTTCCAGGATTTTGACCCAGCGACAATGAAGGAACAGTGATATATTTCTAAGTCAGGATGGTGTGTGACTTGGAGGGGAAATGGATGCAATGGTTTTCCCATGCGCCTGCTGCCCTTGTCCTTCTCGGTGGAAGAGGTCGTGGGTTTGGGAGGTGCTGCCGAAGAAGCCTTGGTGAGTTGCTGCAGTGCATCTTGTAGATGGTACACACACCAGCCACTGTACGCCGGTGGTGGAGGGAGTGAATGTTTAAGGTGGTAGATGAGGTGCCAATCAAGCGGGCTGCTTTGTCCTGGATGGTATCGAGCTTCATGAGTGTTGTTGGAGCTACACTCATCCAGGCAAGTGGAGAGTATTCCATCACACTCCTGACTTGTGCCTTGTAGATGGTGGAAAGGCTTTGGGGAGTCAGGAGCAATGTCCCCTGTAATTTTTTTTTGGGTGCGCGGCCCATTCACGTAAAATTTCACATTGGAAAAGTCGGTCCCGGGCTGCGCGGGACCAACAGAGAGAACATTGATCAGGAGGTGAGACACTCGCCGCAGAATACCCAGCCTCTGACCTGCTCTTGTAGGCACAGTATTTATGTGGCTGCTCCAGTTAAGTTTCTGGTCAATGTGACCCCCCAGGATGTTGATTGTGGGGGATTCAATGATCGTAATGTCGTTAAATGTCAAGTGGCGGTGGTTAGATTTCTCTTGTTGGAGATGGTCATTGCCTGGTACTTGTGTGGCGCGAATGTTAGTTGCCACTTATCAGCCCAAGCCTGAACGTCGTCCAGGTCTTGTTGCATGCGGGCATGGACTGTTTCATTATCTGAGGAGTTGTGAATGGAACTGAACACTATGCAGTCATCAGCGAACAGACCTTATGATGGAGGGAAGGTCATTGTTGAAGCAGCTGAAGATGGTTGAGCCTAGGTCACTGCCCTGAGGAATTCCTGCAGCGATGTCCTGGGGCTGAGCTGATCATTGAGTTCATTGGTCCTGGGTTTGGGATGCTGGAGCCTGGGGGTCCTGACCTTCAATCTCTCTGGAATCCGATGGTTGTTTCCACAACAAAGATAGGATTTAGTTGATAAAACAGGTTCGGCCACAACCTCCTTCAGAGGGTGAGTGAGGCAGGCCCCCTCGGTGAGAAGATGGGCAAAGCAGGATCTGGGGCCAGGGTTGGGGGTGGGGCCGGGCGTGCTGATATTGGGGACAGGGCAGGTTCCTTCACTGATTGGGTGGGGCCGGGCGTGTCACCTGTGGTGATGTCCCCTTGTTTGGATGGGCTGGTGAGTGAAACCATATGCTGGGGTGTTAATGTAGAGGAGGAGCTGAGATGCTGCTCAGCTTGAGTTTTAACAGCTGGCTGATTGAAGGAGGAAGAGTGAGGAGTCCCAGTTTCAGGGTACGGGCGAGTTGGAGACAGTGCAATATATCTTCATATCAACACACAGGATGCAGGGAAGAGGAAGTGTGTCGAAAGGGAGTGTTTGCAGGCTAGGAGGAACATTCAGAGGATCACTGAGCAGAGTAGTGGCGAGAGAGGAATCAGCTGTCGGATAACAAGCTTTCCCGTATTACCTGCCAGGAGCAGGAGCCCAGTCTGGGATGGACATGGGCTTTAGAGAGAGTTGCGAGTTGTTGAGGGGAAAGGATGGGTTCGGCACAGAAGGAAGCTGAGCTTCTGGAGGCAGCTTTCGAGACACAGGCGATGTGGGAGCTCCCTCAGGACAGAGGAGAGGGAGGCCTCGGGTGTCAGGATTGCGAGGGGAGCTGGTGGGGGTGGGGGGGCAGTGTGTGTGTCTGGGGGTGGGGCTGGGGGTGGGGCAGTGTGGGGGTGGGGCTGGGGGTGGGGCAGTGTGTGTGGGGTGGGGCAGTGTGGGTGGGGCAGTGCGTGTGGGGGGTGGGGGTGGGGCTGGGGCAGTGGGGGTGGGGCTGGGGGTGGGGCAGTGTGGGTGGGGCTGGGGCAGTGTGGGTGGGGCTGGGGGTGGGGCAGTGTGGGTGGGGCTGGGGCAGTGTGTGTGGGGCTGCGGCAGTGTGTGTGAGGCTGGGGGTGGGGCAGTGTGGGTGGGGCTGGGGCAGTGGGGCTGGGGGTGGGGCAGTGTGGGTGGGGCTGGGGCAGTGTGGGTGGGGCTGGGGGTGGGGCTGGGGCAGTGTGGGTGGGGCTGGGGCTGGGGCAGTGTGTGAGGCTGGGGGTGGGGCAGTGTGGGTGGGGGTGGGGCAGTGTGTGTGTGGGTGGGGCTGGGGCAGTGTGGGTGGGGCTGGGGCAGTGTGGGTGGGGCAGTGTGGGTGGGGCTGGGGCAGTGTGGGGCTGGGGCAGTGTGTGTGGGGCTGGGGGTGGGGCAGTGTGTGAGGCTGGGGGTGGGGCAGTGTGGGTGGGGGTGGGGCAGTGTGGGTGGGGCTGGGGGTGGGGGTGGGGCAGTGTGGGTGGGGCTGGGGCAGTGTGTGTGGGGCTGGGGGTGGGGCAGTGTGGGTGGGGCTGGGGGTGGGGGTGGGGCAGTGTGGGTGGGGCTGGGGCAGTGTGTGTGGGGCTGGGGCTGGGGCAGTGTGGGTGGGGCTGGGGGTGGGGGTGGGGCAGTGTGTGTGGGGCTGGGGGTGGGGCAGTGTGGGTGGGGCTGGGGGTGGGGGTGGGGCAGTGTGGGTGGGGCTGGGGCAGTGTGTGTGGGGCTGGGGGTGGGGCAGTGTGGGTGGGGCTGGGGGTGGGGGTGGGGCAGTGTGGGTGGGGCTGGGGCAGTGTGTGTGGGGCTGGGGCTGGGGCAGTGTGTGTGGGGCTGGGGGTGGGGCTGGGGCTGGGGCAGTGTGCGCTCTAACTGGTGGTGTTTTTGTTGCAGAGCTCACACATCGACAGCCGACTGCTGGCCGGTACAGCACTGGTGAAGCTGATCAACACTGCCCCCCAGCCACAGCTCGGGGCAATGGCAGCCCTCCATGCCATACAACTGACACAGGAAGGTAGGAAACACTTGCAGCTTCTCACACCTTTGGTGTTTTGTGAAACCAATCACACAATAAGTACATATGAGGGAGGCTGTTTGACCCATCCAGCTCACCCTTCCCTGCAATTCTCCTACCCTGAGTTTTTGATCCCACTCCCCTACTCTTGACTCATTCCAGGCCTTGGTCACTTAGAGGAAAATTTGCAGAGCTATTGGGAAAGAGCAGGGGAGTGGGACGAGTTGGACAGTTCTTTCAAAGAGCTGGTACAGGCATGATGGGCCGAATGGACTCCTTCTGTGCTGTAAGATTCTATGATTCTGTTTCCTGACAGCGGTCTGGGATTTGCCGTCTGCTCTTGTCCTACAGTTATGGTTTAACATGAGATAGTGACTCGGGATTAACCTTTCCCATTTGGAGTACATTCTTACTCCAGCGATGGGACCTGACACAAGTGGCTTGTGAGTTCACTGGACTGGGAGAGTGTGAAAGGACAGTGTCGACCCACTGTCCCAGAGTGTGAAAGGACAGTGTCGACCCACTGTCCCAGAGTGTGAAAGGCAAGTGTGTGACCCACTGTCCCAGAGTGTGAAAGGACAGTGTGTGACCCACTGTCCCAGAGTGTGAAAGGACAGTGTCGACCCACTGTCCCAGAGTGTGAAAGGACAGTGTGTGACCCACTGTCCCAGAGTGTGAAAGGACAGTGTGTGACCCACTGTCCCAGAGTGTGAAAGGACAGTGTCTGACCCACTGTCCCAGAGTGTGAAAGGACAGTGTGTGACCCACTGTCCCAGAGTGTGAAAGGACAGTGTCGACCCACTGTCCCAGAGTGTGAAAGGACAGTGTGTGACCCACTGTCCCAGAGTGTGAAAGGCAAGTGTGTGACCCACTGTCCCAGAGTGTGAAAGGACAGTGTCTGACCCACTGTCCCAGAGTGTGAAAGGACAGTGTCTGACCCACTGTCCCAGAGTGTGAAAGGACAGTGTGTGACCCACTGTCCCAGAGTGTGAAAGGACAGTGTGTGACCCACTGTCCCAGAGAGTGAAAGGACAGTGTCGACCCACTGTCCCAGAGTGTGAAAGGGCAGTGTGTGACCCACTGTCCCAGAGTGTGAAAGGACAGTGTGTGATCCACTGTCCCAGAGTGTGAAAGGGCAGTGTGTGACCCACTGTCCCAGAGTGTGAAAGGACAGTGTGTGATCCACTGTCCCAGAGTGTGAAAGGACAGTGTGTGACCCACTGTCCCAGAGTGTGAAAGGGCAGTGTGTGACCCACTGTCCCAGAGTGTGAAAGGACAGTGTGTGACCCACTGTCCCAGAGTGTGAAAGGACAGTGTGTGACCCACTGTCCCAGAGTGTGAAAGGACAGTGTGTGACCCACTGTCCCAGAGTGTGAAAGGACAGTGTGTGACCCACTGTCCCAGAGTGTGAAAGGACAGTGTGTGACCCACTGTCCCAGAGTGTGAAAGGACAGTGTGTGACCCACTGTCCCAGAGTGTGAAAGGACAGTGTGTGACCCACTGTCCCAGAGTGTGAAAGGACAGTGTCTGACCCACTGTCCCAGAGTGTGAAAGGACAGTGTGTGACCCACTGTCCCAGAGTGTGAAAGGACAGTGTGTGACCCACTGTCCCAGAGTGTGAAAGGACAGTGTGTGACCCACTGTCCCAGAGTGTGAAAGGACAGTGTCTGACCCACTGTCCCAGAGTGTGAAAGGACAGTGTGTGACCCACTGTCCCAGAGTGTGAAAGGACAGTGTGTGACCCACTGTCCCAGAGTGTGAAAGGACAGTGTCTGACCCACTGTCCCAGAGTGTGAAAGGACAGTGTCGACCCACTGTCCCAGAGTGTGAAAGGACAGTGTGTGACCCACTGTCCCAGAGTGTGAAAGGACAGTGTCTGACCCACTGTCCCAGAGTGTGAAAGGACAGTGTGTGACCCACTGTCCCAGAGTGTGAAAGGACAGTGTGTGACCCACTGTCCCAGAGTGTGAAAGGACAGTGTCGACCCACTGTCCCAGAGTGTGAAAGGACAGTGTGTGACCCACTGTCCCAGAGTGTGAAAGGACAGTGTGTGACCCACTGTCCCAGAGTGTGAAAGGACAGTGTGTGACCCACTGTCCCAGAGTGTGAAAGGACAGTGTGTGACCCACTGTCCCAGAGTGTGAAAGGACAGTGTCTGACACACTGTCCCAGAGTGTGAAAGGACAGTGTGTGACCCACTGTCCCAGAGTGTGAAAGGACAGTGTCTGACCCACTGTCCCAGAGTGTGAAAGGACAGTGTCGACCCACTGTCCCAGAGTGTGAAAGGACAGTGTGTGACCCACTGTCCCAGAGTGTGAAAGGACAGTGTCTGACCCACTGTCCCAGAGTGTGAAAGGACAGTGTGTGACCCACTGTCCCAGAGTGTGAAAGGACAGTGTGTGACCCACTGTCCCAGAGTGTGAAAGGACAGTGTCTGACCCACTGTCCCAGAGTGTGAAAGGACAATGTGTGACCCACTGTCCCAGAGTGTGAAAGGACAGTGTGTGACCCACTGTCCCAGAGTGTGAAAGGACAGTGTCGACCCACTGTCCCAGAGTGTGAAAGGACAGTGTGTGACCCACTGTCCCAGAGTGTGAAAGGACAGTGTGTGACCCACTGTCCCAGAGTGTGAAAGGACAGTGTGTGACCCACTGTCCCAGAGTGTGAAAGGACAGTGTCTGACCCACTGTCCCAGAGTGTGAAAGGACAGTGTCTGACCCACTGTCCCAGAGTGTGAAAGGACAGTGTGTGACCCACTGTCCCAGAATGTGAAAGGACAGTGTCTGACCCACTGTCCCAGAGTGTGAAAGGACAGTGTGTGACCCACTGTCCCAGAATGTGAAAGGACAGTGTGTGACCCACTGTCCCAGAGTGTGAAAGGACAGTGTGTGACCCACTGTCCCAGAGTGTGAAAGGGCAGTGTGTGACCCACTGTCCCAGAGTGTGAAAGGGCAGTGTGTGACCCACTGTCCCAGAGTGTGAAAGGACAGTGTGTGACCCACTGTCCCAGAGTGTGAAAGGGCAGTGTCTGACCCACTGTCCCAGAGTGTGAAAGGACAGTGTGTGACCCACTGTCCCAGAGTGTGAAAGGACAGTGTGTGACCCACTGTCCCAGAGTGTGAAAGGACAGTGTCTGACCCACTGTCCCAGAGTGTGAAAGGACAGTGTCTGACCCACTGTCCCAGAGGTGTGGAGGAAGGGTTGTCGGGGGGGGTTGATGGGGGCGTTGATGTTGGGGTTGATGGGTTGGGGGGGTTGATGGGGGGAGTGGGTGGGGGGGGTTGATGGGGGGTTGGTGGGTGGGGGGGTTTGATGGGGGGCTGGTGGGTGGGTTTGATGGGGGGGTTGATGGGGGGAGTGGGTGGGGGGGGTTGGTGGGTGGGGGGGTTGATTGGGGGGTTGGTGGGTGGGGGGAGTGGGTGGGGGGGGTTGGTGGGGGGTTGGGGGGGAGTTGATGGTGGGTTTGATGGGGGGTTGGTGGGGAGTTGATGGTGGGTTTGATGGGTGGGTGGGTTTGATGGGGGGGTTGGGGGGGTTGCCGTTACTCCTAGTTCCCGGTGCTCGGCTGTAATCTGCTCTGTTTCTGTGCTGTCCTAGAGGTTGAAGACATGACCCTCGGAGAGCTGACGGTCACAGTGCCAGCGATGGGGAGCGATGGCTTGGGGAGCTTGCTGGTGTGTCGGGGCCTGGTGACCTGCAGTAAGGAGGAGCTGCTGGTGTGTCGACTGCCAGGCTTCCACAGTGAGGTAAAGTACAGAGACGGCTGCGGGTTCCACATTCACTCATTTCAGCCATGGTTATGATAAAGGAGGAGTAATTGTGTGTCTTCTTATAAATTACTCCTCAAATCAAGAGGGTTCAGAATATTGAATGCCTGATGTCACACATTTATTAAGTTTCCAGTAATTAAACATACACTTAACAGCAGTACCCCCTGTACTTACAACAAACCATGTGTGTACGGTAGCACCATGTTTATGTTACTGGCCGAGTAATCCCAAGGCCTGGACTAATAATCTAAGACGTCAGTTCAATTCCCACCATGTCTGGAGTCATACCGAGCTAGGGTGACCATATTTTCTAAACCGAATCCGGAGACACACAGGGTGGGAGCACAGCAAACTAGCCCGGATGGAAATGTAGGTTGCGCAGCGTAGCGAGGCCTAGATTTTAACAGTTGCACAAAAACACTAGAAATGCAAAACAAATGTGCACATAATTACCGCGGATGTGACGGGGGGTTAGATACAGAGTAAAGCTCCCTCTACACTGTCCCATCAAACACTCCCACGGCAGGTACAGCACGGGTTAGATACAGAGTAAAGCTCCCTCTACACTGTCCCATCAAACACTCCCACGGCAGGTACAGCACGGGTTAGATACAGAGTAAAGCTCCCTCTACACTGTCCCATCAAACACTCCCACGGCAGGTACAGCACGGGTTAGATACAGAGTAAAGCTCCCTCTCCACTGTCACATCAAACACTCCCAGGGCAGGTACAGCACGGGTTAGATACAGAGTAAAGCTCCCTCTACACTGTCACATCAAACACTCCCAGGGCAGGTGTTGTCTCTCCGTGTCGCGGTATTATTTCTCCGTGCCGCTCTGTGATTGAATCTATGATGAGTATTTCTTTTTTCCCAGGCCTGTGTCTTGCTGGACCTGCTCTTTCCCGTTATATCCACTTACTGTGGGGAAGAAACGAACCAGATTCAATCCCGTGCCTTTCAAGGTAAACTATTCTGAGCCTCTGTATAGCGCACTTGGTGCCACTCACGTCTACTCACCGCCCACCCCCATGTACAACGCTCCCTGTGGTCCCCAATGCCCACTCCCCTCAACTGCACCCTCCCTGTGCCCCCCCACTGCCTGCTTCCCGTGTTGTTCCCCTGTACAGTGCTCCCTGTAACAGTGACAAGATGGTGACGTGAAGATGGTGTGACGAGGTGACGGTGACGTGGAGATGGAGTGACGGGGTGTGATGGGGACGTGGAGATGGTGTGACAGGAGTGACGGGGCGTGACGGTGACGTGGAGATGGTGTGACAGGAGTGACGGGGTGTGATGGGGACGTGGAGATGGTGTGACAGGAGTGACGGGGTGTGATGGGGACATGGAGATGGTGTGACAGGAGTGTCGGGGCGTGACGGTGACGTGGAGATGGTGTGACAGGAGTGACGTGACGGTGACGGGGAGAAGGTGACTGAGCGTGACAGTGATGGGCGTGACAGTGACGGACGGGGCGTGACGGTGTTCTGCTTGATTTCAGTGCTGTCTCTCTGCCTGAAGTCCACGAAGGAGAATATTGCCAAGATCTGGAGGCTGCGTGGTGGCAGGCTGCTGGACCAACACTCGACTTTCACTGCCCGGCTATTGGAGCTGATGTGGAACCGGACCGAGAGCCCCGTGAGTAAACCTGTGGGATGGGGAAGGGAGTCGACAGGGAGGGATGGAGAGGGGACGCGGAGGCGAGGGGAGGGGAGGGGATTGGATCGGGAGTGCAGTGGGTGGGGCACATACTATCTGATGGAGCTGGAGCTGCCCTGATGTAAGGTGGGGGAATCCCAGCACCAACGGACGCGATGTCAGGCTGATACGGACTGACTGCTCGTGTACTCAACTTTGGGACCTGATTTCAAATCCAGTGATAAAAGTCTCCTCCATCTGATGCCTGTGACAGTCCTGCGTGAAAAGAGAATTGCAGCCTTTTTCTAAAGTTAATTCACAGGATGTGGGCGTCACTAGCCTGGCCAGCATTTATTGCCCATCCCTGGCTGCCCTCGAGAAGGTGGTGATGGGCCTGATTCTTGAACCGCTGCAGTCCGTGTGCTGAAGGTGCTCCCACAGTGCTGCTTGTTATTCTTTGTCACAGTTTTGATACAACTGAGTGGCTTGCTGTGGCACATTGGGGTGGGACTGGAGTCACATATAAAGAAAGAACTTGCATTTATATAGCACCTTTCATGACCAAATAATCTTAAAATTAGAGCTTGGCTCTTCAGGAGTTTTTGTTCGGTAAGAATATTAAGGGATATGGAACTAAGGCGGGTAAATGGATTGAGGTACAGATCAGCCGTGATCTCATTGAATGACAGAGCAGGCTCGAGGGGCTGAATGGCCAACTCCTCTTCCTAATTTTCCTATGTTACTCTGTATCTAACCCGTGCTGTACCTGCCCTGGGAGTGTTTGATGGGACAGTGTAGAGGGAGCTTTACTCTGTATCTAACCCGTGCTGTACCTGCCCTGGGAGTGTTTGATGGGACAGTGTAGAGGGAGCTTTACTCTGTATCTAACCGTGCTGTACCTGCCCTGGGAGTGTTTGATGGGACAGTGTAGTCTGGAGGTACGTAGGCCAGTTGTTGGTCCCTGACTGTTGCGCAGGCTGAGCTGAGCCAACTTCTGAGTCAGGAGCTTTGGGTTAGCTGGTGATGTTTGAGCACACACTGGGCCGTGCAGGGAGCTGCGGGTTGCTGAGGGTTTTGCTGTGTGTGTCGGTGATGTGTGAGTGATGCCTTGTGATGTGATTGTTCCCGGCAGGTGGAGGGTGTGCTGGAGTCTGTTCACTGTTCCTTCCGCCTGCTGTTGGACATTTACAGACTGGAGTGCAGCCACTTTGAGGACCCTCAGCTGCCCTTCTACTCCTCCATGTTCCAGCGCCTCAGAGCCCTCCCATGGCAGGTGAAAGCCAAGTATTTCCTGCTCTCCTCTCTCGTCTCCTGCTTTGGAGCAAAGAAGGTTTGTGTCTGGTCGCTTGCTCACTGGTGCTTTTTTACAGTGTTGTGAAACGTTTCCAATCCGAGTGTAATGTCCCTGAACTGACAACTCGCTATAAACCGACACCTGTTGCAGTTGTTCAAACGGCACTGGTCCGGGAGCTGTCTTACTACAGGAGTCTCCCCCCTCGCTCCCCCCCCGGGCCTAGTGAGCTTGCTCATCACTGGAGCCTTTTCTCCTGCTGTGAAGAATAGCTACAGGGGCCCCTGCCCCTCCACACTCAGCAGGTGAAAGCCATAATTAGCCCAGCCGCACATCCTGGCTCCACCCCCAGGTCTAGTACTGAGCCCCACACAGTGGGAGGGGCCCAGGTTCGGTGCCTGCTCTGTGCCAGGTTTGCTGCAGTCTAGGTGCTGCAGTTAGAGCCCTCGCTCCCGGGCTGGGCGGACTTGCTGCTCCTGATCCGGTGGAAAGTACCATTGCCCCAGCGTCACCCTGCATCGGCCCACCCTTCGTTTACCTTCCGGATCTCCCCCCCCCCCCCACCTCGTTGTCAGGCTGGGTCCTAGCCTGTGGTGATGCTTAGCCTTCAGGGTGGAGCTGCTGCCCACCCATACACGGGGTGAGCTTAGTGGGTGGCGCAGTTAGGTTGGAGACTGGTACACCTGGTGAGACGAGGCACACCGGCATCTTGAAAGGGCATTGAGCCCCATGGTCGGGGGGGTGGGGGGGGAGCACAGGAGAGGAAAATGCTCACAAATGTTTAGGGGGCTCTGGGTGCCGCCCCGCCCCTGGGTGACGGTCCGTATTTAGACGCCGGGATTCCAGCCCATGGATTTCCTGGGCCATGGAGTTGCTGCTTATGGGAGTTACAGTGGGCCTGAGTGCCCCCGATTAGAGCAGGTGTTCCCTCCGCCCGCCCCTGCCATGACCATCGTTTTCCTCTCTCGTTAGAGCCGGGGTTCCAGTCCCCGATCATTATTCCCCCCTCCCCTGCTGGAAAGGGGAAGTGGGACCTGGGATCTCGGAGCTGCTGGTTGTGTCCGGTGCTTTTCCTCACAAGCAGTCTTGCCCCCAGGTGTTGGACAATTATGAGGATCTTCCCAAACATCTGTTGAACTGCCTTTCGACGAACCACCTGTCCTCTGCGGCCTCGGACCTCTACAGGACAATACTGCGGCAGCACAGGCTGGAGTGCACCTCGACCCAGGGAGCCCTGTCTGAATGGGAGCTCGCAGAGAGTTGGGCCCACACGTGGCTGGAGATACTGGTCGAGGCCTTAACCTCCGACCTCCCATTGCTTCAGCAGAACACAGCCAATTACCTCCTAGTATGGACACTGAGGATCCTCCCAGCATCCTTCCACGTACTGTCCAAGGTGTTTGATGGTGGCTGCCCTGGGCATCAGCTTGGCTGGACCACCCTGTTGAGCGTTCAGCAGGCCACTTCTGGGTCCCTGTCCATGGACGCCGACACAGTGAGCAAGCTGAGGGCCTACCTACACTGCCTGGATGAACGTATCCGCCTCCGGGCTCTCGCACTGCTTTGCATCAGCCCCAAGACCAACCAAGCATTGAGCCCGAGGGCCCTGAGTCTGCTGAGGGAGTTCCTGCCTCTCAACCTGAACTGCGATTCCTCTTCGTTCAGACACTTCCTTCAGGCCAGTGTGAAGAAGGCCCTGGTGAGGATCAGAGACAGCTGTCTGCTCCACCTCCGTACACAGAGGAGAAGGCCACACAACAACAAGAAGGGAGGTGAAGGTGTCCCAGGACCAGAGGCCATTGTGTTTCGGGGAGTTGGTGAGTCGCATGCAGTCACTGTTGCTGATTGTCAGCGTGGATCTTCCTCTTCAGAAGGAGGCGGGTCTTGCAGTCTGGGGACTTCTGAATGCAGGTCCGCACGGAGAATCTGATTGGGGTCCCTTCGCGTTGTTTCCCTGCTGCCTCGTGGTAAATCTCCTGCCCAGCGCGAGGCTGAGGGCCCCATGCCCAGGGTCCGGGTTTGTTCCGTTAGCTGATGTCAGTCAGGGCACCGCAGTGGGCATCCACGCGGTCGGCTGCTCATCACTGCTCAGAACAGACAACGCTGGGAACACTCAGCAGCTCAGGCAGCATCTGTGGCGAGAGAAGAAGGATAAGGTTAACGTTTCAGGTCCGGGTTTGAAGGCTCATCGACCTGAAATTCTTCGCTAATCCTTCTCCATTCTCCACAGATGCTGCCTCACCTGCTGAGTATTCCCAGAATTGTCTGTCCTTCATTCAGATATCCAGCTTATTGTTTCAGCGACCCCTGCTGCCACACCAGATGAGGGCAGGATCGTCTCAATTCTCACACCCACTGTGCTCAAATAGGCTGCTGACACTCTGTCTAGATCCCAGACCCGCCTGTAGATTGGCTGGTTGGTGGTGCCCATCAAATTCTACCCACACCAGAGTCAGGAGGGAGGAGAAAGACATTCTCGGAGAATCCAACATCCTTCTGTTATATTTACGGAGCAAATCTTACCATCATTATCAGACAGACCCGGGTACTGAACCCCCCTCCCACATCATTATCACCCTCTGTACCCCATCATTGTCACCCCCTGTACCCCATCATTATCACCCCCTGTGTACCCATCATTATCACCCCCTGTACCCCATCATTATCACCCCCTGTGTACCCATCATTATCACCCTCTGTACCCCATCATTATCACCCTCTGTACCCCATCATTATCACCCCCTGTACCCCATCATTATCACCCTCTGTACCCCATCATTATCACCCCTGTACCCCATCATTATCACCCCTGTACCCCATCATTATCACCCCCTGTTCCCCATCATTATCACCCCTGTACCCCATCATTATCACCCCTGTACCCCATCATTATCACCCCTGTACCCCATCATTATCACCCCTGTACCCCATCATTATCACCCCTGTACCCCATCATTATCACCCTCTGTACCCCATCATTATCACCCCTGTACCCCATCATTATCACCCCCTGTACCCCATCATTATCACCCCCTGTACCCATCATTATCACCCTCTGTACCCCATCATTATCACCCCTGTACCCCATCATTATCACCCCCTGTACCCCATCATTATCACCCCCTGTACCCCATCATTATCACCCCCTGTACCCCATCATTATCACCCCCTGTACCCATCATTATCACCCTCTGTACCCCATCATTATCACCCCTGTACCCCATCATTATCACCCTCTGTACCCCATCATTATCACCCCTGTACCCCATCATTATCACCCCTGTACCCCATCATTATCACCCCTGTACCCCATCATTATCACCCCCTGTACCCCATCATTATCACCCCTGTACCCCATCATTATCACCCCTGTACCCCATCATTATCACCCCTGTACCCCATCATTATCACCCCCTGTACCCCATCATTATCACCCCTGTACCCATCATTATCACCCTCTGTACCCCATCATTATCACCCCCTGTACCCATCATTATCACCCTCTGTACCCCATCATTATCACCCTCTGTACCCCATCATTATCACCCCTGTACCCCATCATTATCACCCTCTGTACCCCATCATTATCACCCCTGTACCCCATCATTATCACCCCTGTACCCCATCATTATCACCCCCTGTACCCCATCATTATCACCCCTGTACCCCATCATTATCACCCCTGTACCCCATCATTATCACCCCTGTACCCCATCATTATCACCCCTGTACCCCATCATTATCACCCTCTGTACCCATCATTATCACCCCTGTACCCCATCATTATCACCCCCTGTACCCCATCATTATCACCCCGTGTACCCATCATTATCACCCTCTGTACCCCATCATTATCACCCCTGTACCCCATCATTATCACCCCTGTACCCCATCATTATCACCCCTGTACCCCATCATTATCACCCCGTGTACCCATCATTATCACCCTCTGTACCCCATCATTATCACCCCTGTACCCCATCATTATCACCCCTGTACCCCATCATTATCACCCCCTGTACCCCATCATTATCACCCCTGTACCCCATCATTATCACCCCCTGTACCCCATCATTATCACCCCTGTACCCCATCATTATCACCCCTGTACCCCATCATTATCACCCCTGTACCCCATCATTATCACCCCTGTACCCCATCATTATCACCCCCTGTACCCCATCATTATCACCCTCTGTACCCCATCATTATCACCCCCTGTACCCCATCATTATCACCCTCTGTACCCATCATTATCACCCCCTGTACCCCATCATTATCACCCTCTGTACCCCATCATTATCACCCCCTGTACCCCATCATTATCACCCTCTGTACCCCATCATTATCACCCCCTGTACCCCATCATTATCACCCCTGTACCCCATCATTATCACCCCTGTACCCCATCATTATCACCCCTGTACCCCATCATTATCACACTCTGTCCCCCATCATTATCACACTCTGTCCCCCGTCATTATCACCCCCTGTACCCCATCATTATCACCCCCTGTACACCATCATTATCACCCTCTGTACCCCGTCATTATCACCCCTGTACCCCATCATTATCGCCCCCTGTACCCCATCATTATCACCCCCTGTACCCCATCATTATCACTCCCTGTACCCCATCATTATCACCCCCTGTACCCCATCATTATCACCCTGTACCCCATCATTATCACCCCCTGCACCCCATCATTATCACCCTCTGTACCCCATCATTATCGCCCTCTGTACCCCATCATTATCACCCCCTGTACCCCATCATTATCAGCCCTGTACCCCATCATTATCACTCTGTACCCCATCATTATCACCCTCTGTACCCCATCATTATCACCCCCTGTACCCCATCATTATCACCCTCTGTACCCCATCGTTATCACCCCTGTACCCCATCATTATTGCCCCTGTACCCCATT
>CM059437.1:43423439-43480110 GCA_030390025.1 Squalus acanthias | reverse complement strand
CCCCATCCTCTCCCCCCACCCCATCCTCTCCCCCCACCCCATCCTCTCCCCCCACCCCATCCTCTCCACCCCCCACCCCATCCTCTCCCCCCACCCCATCCTCTCCCTCCACCCCATCCTCTCCCCCCATCCTCACACTGAGTGAGAGCGTCGATTCTGTGAGTGAGAGGAGGGTCCTCACACTGAGAGTGAGAGCGTCGATCCTGTGAGTGAGGGGAGGGTCTGTTCTCGGTGAATTATACCATCGCGTTGTGAGTGAACAAATGTTTGCTCATTGGTTTTGCAGACAGTGTTTCAGTAAGTCAGAGAGTCTGACCACTTCACGTTATCCTTTCCTCCACGTCCTTTCTCCCAGGTCTGATGTTTCAGTCCTACAGCGTGTTGGTGCTCCGGGGGAGGCCACTGTCGAGGCGTGGTCCCAACCATTGAACTTTGTAGCCTACTTACATCAGCTGTTGGAGGAGCAGTACAGAGTGGCTCAGGTGGATCTCCTGCAGGCCGCAGGCTCCAAGCCAATGCACGGTAAGGAGCTGCCTGGCACTGTTACCCTGGGGCCTGGCCTGTCCATGACTATGGTCAGGGTGCAGGGAGCAATCTGTGAAGCCATGGCCTCCTGGCAGTCTTCACTGCTGGCCAGATTCTGCAAGAGAGGGGAAAAATAGAGTATGAGAGTAAACTTTCAAGGAACATAAAAGCAGATTGTAAAAGCTTCTACAAGTATGTAAAAAGAAAAAGATTAGTGAAGACAAATGTAGGTCCCTTACAGTCAGAAACAGGAGAATTTATAATGGGGAACAAGGAAATGGCAGAGCAATTAAACAAATACTTTGGTTCTGTCTTCACGGAAGAGGACACAAATAACTTCCCAGAAATGTTAGGGAACCAAGGGTCTCGTGAGAAGGAGGAATTAAAGGAAATTAGTATTCGTAAAAAAATAGTGCTGGAGAAATTAATGGGACTGAAAGCTGATAAATCCCCAGGGCCTGATAATCTGCATCCCAGAGTACTAAAAGAGGTAGCCATGGAAATAGTGGATGCATTGGTTGTCATCTTCCAAAATTCTATAGATTATGGAACAGTTCCTGCAGATTGGAGGGTGGCAAATGTAACCCCACTGTTTAAAAAAGGAGGGAGGCAGAAAACGGGGAACTACAGACTGGTTGGCCTATCATCAGTAGTAGGGAAAATGCTAGAGTCCATTATAAAGGATGTGATAACTGGACACTTAGAAAATATCAACGGGATTAGACAAAGTCAACATGGATTTATGAAAGAGAAATCGTGTTTGACAAACTGACTGGAGTTTTTTGAGGATGTAACTGGTAGAATAGATAAGGGAGAACCAGTGGATGTGGTGTATTTGGATTTTCAGAAGGCCTTTGATAAAGTCCTACATAAGAGGTTAGTGTGCAAAATTAAAGCACATGGGATTGGGGGTAATATACTGGCATGGATTGAAAATTGGTTAACAGACAGGAAACAGAGAGTAGGAATAAATGGGTCTTTTTCGGGGTGGCAGGCGGTGACTAGTGGGGTACCGCAGGGATCAGTGCTTGGGCCCCAGCTATTCACAATATATATCTCAATGATTTGGATGAGGGAACCAAATGTAATATTTCCAAGTTTGCTGACGACACGAAACTAGGTGGGATTGTGAGAAGGATGCAAAGAGGCTTCAAGGCGATTTAGACAAGTTGAGTGAGTGAGCAAATACATGGCAGATGCAGTATAACATGGATAAATGTGAAGTTAGCCACTTCGGTAGGAAAAACAGAAAGGCAGAGTATTATTTAAATGGTGATAGATTGGGAAATGTTGATGTACAGAGGGACCTGGGTGTCCTTGTACACCAGTCACTGAAAGCAAACATGCAGGTGCAGCAAGCAGTTAGGAAGGCAAATGGTATGTTGGCCTTCATTGCTAGAGGATTTGAGTACAGGAGCAAGGATGTCTTACTACAGTTATACAGGGCCTTGGTGAGACCACACCTGGAGTACTGTGTGCAGTTTTGGTCTCCTTACCTAAGAAAGGATATACTTGCCATAGAGGGAGTGCAGCGAAGGTTCACCAGACTGATTCCTGGGATGGCAGGACTGTCGTATGAGGAGAGATTGGGTCGACTAGGCCTGTATTCACTAGAGTTTAGAAGAATGAGAGGGGATCTCATTGAAACGTATAAAATTCTGACAGGGCTAGACAGACTGGATGCAGGGAGGATGTTTCCCCTGGCTGGGGAGTCCAGAACGAGGGGTCACAGTCTCAGGATACAGGGTAGGACATTTAGGACTGAGATGAGGAGAAATTTCTTCACTCAGAGGGTGGTGAACCTGTGGAATTCTCTACCACAGAAGGCTGTGGAAGCCAAGTCACTGAATATATTTAAGAAGGAGATAGATAGATTTCTAGACACAAAAGGCATCAAGGGGTATGGGGGGAGAGCGGGAATATGGTATTGAGATAGAGGATCAGCCATGATCATATTGAATGGTGCAGCAGGCTCAAAGGGCCGCATGGCCGACTCCTGCTCCTATTTTTCTATGTTTCTAATAGCATGATATTAGGGCAGATTAATTCCCCACACCTTCCTCTTCTTCATTGTTTGCACTGGTAATATCCACAATTGCTGATTACTGATTGTAACATTTTGAGACTTTCACCTACTTGGCTTGGAAGGGAGGGACCTTGCTTGAATTTGTTTTGAAATTGGCATGACGTTCGTTTCAGCAGATAATGTTTTAATTCCCAGGGTTGCGGTGTTCCTCTTTGAGTTAACATTAAAAGCCTGCAGTTACTGGCTGATGTCGAGTGGGCAGGGAGATGGGACAGCCACTAAATGAGTCAGCATTGAGATAATGGCGAGTCATTGAGCACATCCCACAGCAGTTCATACCCTGAAGCTGGACTGATTTTCACACAGTGTGCTCCGGAAGGGGGCTGAGTTGAACAGACAGTACCGGTACTGTGAGCTTCCACACCAAGGGTGAGGGGTGGGAGGCTGTGCCTCAGGTTGTACTCAGTTACAGATGGGGGTGACAAACCACGGTGCTCGGGTACAGTGTGTGAGGGATGGATGGCAGGGCTGGCATGGCTTCGGATTGGGCTTTGGATGAAAATGTTCACTGTGCCCGGCAGGTTTGGTAATGGGATTGAGGAAATGTTTGACGGAGGTACCAGAGACCTTGAGCTCGCTGCGGCAGGAGCCCCTCACAACAAGGTGGCAGCAATTCATCAGTCATCTGACGGACACACTGGGCAACATTAGCCACTTCCTCCTCAACATTCTGTCTGGGGCCCAGGGATCCTGCTCTGAGCGACAAGGTAAGGATTACATCGCCATTATAACTCCTGCTATTGCCCTGTGGTAATCTTGTGCTGGTGATGGTGGGAAGATATTGCCATGGGAAGAGGTACCAAGCCAACCAGTGGGGATGTGAGGATCGAGGAATACTCAGGACGTTTTTCTTGATTTCATTTGGGGTTCAGGGAGTAGTTATACAGAACTTTGGCTCAGGAAATTAAATGGGTGGACATAGTCCTTGATAGGGTAGAGTGTACATGGGCTGTGGGAGGAGATTAAATGGGTGGGTAGAGTCTGTGCTGGGGTCGAGTGTACATGGACTGTGGGAGGAGATTAAATGGGTGGACATAGCCCTTGAAAGGGTAGAGTGTACATGGGCCGTGGGAGGAGATTAAATGGGTGGGTAGAGTCTGTGCTGGGGTAGAGTGGACATGGGCTGTGGGAGGAGATTAAATGGGTGGCTAGAGTCTGTGCTGGGGTAGAGTGTACATGGGCCATGGGAGGAGATTAAATGGGTGGGTAGAGACTGTGATAGGGTAGAGTGTACATGGACTGTGAGAGGGGAGATTAAATGGGTGGGTAGAGTCCATGATAAGGGGGAGTGTACATGGGCTGTGGGAGGAGATTAAATGGGTGGGTAGAGTCCATGATAGGGGAGAGTGTACATGGGCTGTGGGAGGAGATTAAATGGGTGGGTAGAGTCTGTGCTGGGGGAGAGTGTACATGGGCGTGTCTTGTGATTAAACGGGTGAGTACAGACTGTGCTGGCGTACAATGATTGAGAGCCTTTTTTAATTGTGAAACTTTGGTGTATTTTGTTTCTGGGGAAGGGCTCCTTGTCCACGCAGAGAAAGATTCCACAGCTTTCAGCCCATTCAGTAATTCCTCAGTCCTACTGTACTGCAGACTGTGTAGAACTGAGTAGGCGAAGATTCGGTGAGGGTTCCTCCTCACAGATAAACGGTATCACACACACTGAGCCAAATTACTGTTACTTTTATTACTTTGCAAATCAGGAAATCTTTGTTGAATGTTGGAAGTTAATGAAAGCTGCAGTTTGATCTTCTGCTACCCTTTAATGTTTGACTTCCACACACCTGATTTGTAGATAAGAAAACATCTGGGCTGACAGAGTGGGATTTCGTCCATTCTCCAGTGCTGTACGAATATTCCCGACTCCTGGCACTATCCAGGTTGCCCTGTGCTGCCCAATCTGGAAGGCTTCCTGTGTTTAGGGATTAAAAGTGCACAAAATATTCTAGATAGGGTCAGAACAATACCTTATAAAGCAGCAGTGCAACTTCTTTATCAATTAATTTTCTGAATGTGGGCGTCGCTGGCACAGTCAGCATTTATTGCAAATCCCCAGTTCCCCTGAGAAGGTGGTGGTGGGTCGTCTCCTTGAACTGCTGCTAGTGGTTTCATGTAACTGAGTGGATTGATGGGCCACCTTGGAGGACACTTGGCTCGACCATGTTGGTGTGGGATTGGAGTCACGGAGGCCAGACTGGGTAAGGACGGCAGGTTTCCTTCCCTGAAGGACATTGTATGAACTCACAGCTTACCGGCCAAGGGGGTCATTAAATTAGTCAATTATAATACCTCTTCAATTCCTTGATTCCAGCATATAAATCACTTCCGAGTATCTGTTATTCTATATATAAACATCCCAAACCCCTAGATTAGATTCCAGCCTGTATCTCACTCCTGGATATCTGTTATTCTATGTATTATCCCCCCAAAACCCTCAATTAGATTCCAGTCTGTAACTTACTCCTGGTCCCCAGAGATCTGTACTCCACAGTCAGCACCTTCAGGAGAGGAGGTGATAAAATTGGTCATTGTGTTTCTTTTTCCCAGATACGGCTCCATCCCTTGCCGATATGGGGATTGCTATCAAGGCTGTAATAGCTGTGGGAAAGGGTGTGGAGCAGGATGATGGGGAGGACTCAGTGCTGTTAACCGAGGATCACAGACTGATCCTAACCTGCTGCTGGGTTACACTCAGGGTAAGTTCTTTGGTAAGCCTGGTACCTGGGAAATCTTCATTGGTTGGGTCCCTTCCATTAACCAGGGCCAAGGTGACCTGCTCAGGTGAATTCAAGAGTGGAAGTGTGGCAAATTACCCCCCCGCTGAGGATACGGACTGTTCCTGCACACAGACAGTGGGAAGTATTCAAAGTATTTGCTGCAATACTACACCAGTACATACCCCCGAAAGGCAAAGGCTCCACTTGTATAGTTAATCGACCATGGTCAACAAATGAGGTAAGAAACAGTATGAAGCAAAAGGAAGAGGCTCACACAAATGCAAGGAAAAATAGAAATCCACAGCAAACTGGGAGAGATATAAAAAGCAACAAAAGAGATACAAAGAAAGTAATGAGAGATGCGAAAAGGAAATCTGAACAAAATCTGAACAAAACCTTGCAAGGGATATCAAGGCTAACAGCAAATGTTTCTGTGAATGTAAGAGAAAGAGGTAAGTGGTAAGAGGGATATGGGCCTAATAAAGACAGAAGCAGGTGATACTATAGTGGACAATTAAGAAATGGCAGACTTGTTAAACGAGTACTTTGTATATGTTTTCACAGTGGAGGAAAGGGACAAAATACCTGTGGTACAAGGAAACCTAAAAATAAGTCAAAGGGAGAAACTTAGTGGATTTAAGATAAGTTTTTTTTTAAATGGTACTGGTGAAAATAATTGGACTTAAGATAGACAAATCTCCAGGATCTGATGGTTCCCACCCCAGTGTATTACAAGAAACAGGTATTGCAGATATGTTAGTCATAATTTTCCAAAATTCTTTAGATTGAGGAATTGTGCTGTTGGAGTGGAAAATTGCAAATTATTTAAGAAGAGAGGGAGATTGAAACCAGGTAACTACAGACCCGTCAGTGGGAAAGTCACTTGAATCTCTCATCAGGGATAGAGTAATTGAGCACTTGGACTAATGTTTTTTTTATATTTGTTTATGGGATGTGGGTGTCGCTGGCAAGGCCAGCATTTATTGCTCATCCCGAATTGCCCTTGAGAAGGTGGTGGTGAGCCGCCTTCTTGAACCGCTGCAGTCCGTGTGGTGAAGGTACTCCCACAGCGCTGTTAGGGAGGGAGTTCCAGGATTTTGACCCAGCGACGATGAAGGAGCGGCAATATACCTCTAAGTCAGGATGATGTGTGACTTGAAGGGGAACTTGGAGGTGGTGGTGTTCCCATACGCTTGCTGCCCTTGTCCTTCTAGGTGGAAGAGGTCGCGGGTTTGGGAGGTGCTGCCGAAGAAGCCTTGGCGAGTTGCTGCAGTGCATCTTGTAGATGGTACACACTGCAGCCACGGTACGCCGGTGGTGGAGGGAGTGAATGTTTAAGGTGGTGGATGGGGTGCCAATCAAGCAGGCTGCTTTGTCCTGGATGGTGTTGAGCTTCTTGAGTGTTGTTGGAGCTGCACTCATCCAGGCAAGTGAAGAGTATTCCATCACACTCCTGACTTGTGCCTTGTAGATGGTGGAAGGGTTTGGGGAGTCAGGAGGTGAGACACTCTCTGCAGAATACCTAGCCTCTGACCTGCTCTTGTTGCCACAGTATTTATGTGGCTGGTCCAGTTAAGTTTCAGGTCAATGGTGACCCCCAGGATGTTGATGGTGAGGGATTCGGCGATAGTAATGCCGTTGAATGTCAAGGGGCGGTGGTTAGACTCGCGCTTGTTGGAGATAGTCATTGCATGGCACTTCTGTGGCGCGAATGTTATCAGCCCAAGCCTGAACGTCGTCCAGGTCTTGTTGCATGCGGGCATGGACTGCTTCATTATCTGAGGAGTTGTGAATGGCACTGAACACTGTGCAGTCATCAGCGAACATCCCCATTTCTGACCTTATGTTGGAGGGAAGATCATTGATGGAGCAGCTGAATATGGTTGGGCCTAGGACATTGCCCTGAGGAACTTCTACAGCGATGTCCTGGGGCTGTGATGATTGACCTTCAACCACCACAACCATCTTCCTTTGTGCTAGGTATGACTCCAGCCAATGGAGAGTTTTCCTCCTGATTCCCATTGACTTCAGTTTTACTAGGGCTTCTTGATGCCACACTCGGTCAGATGCTGCCTGATGTCAAGGGCAGTCACTCTCACCTCACCTCTGGAATTCAGCTCCTTTGTCCATGTTTGGACTAAGGCTGTAATGAGGTCGGGAGCCGAGTGGTCTTGGCGGAACCCAAACTGGGCATCAGTGAGCAGGTTATTGGTGAGTAAGTGCCGCTTGATAGCACTGTCGATGACACCTTCCATCACTTTGCTGATGATTGAGAGTAGACTGATGGAGTGGTAATTGGCCGGGTTAGATTTGTCCTGCTTTTTGTTGACAGAACATACCTGGGCAGTTTTCCATATTGTCGGATAGATGCCAGTGTTGTAGCTATACTGGAACAGCTTGGCTAGAGGCGCGGCTAGTTCTGGAGCAGCTTCTTCTTCTTAGGCAGTCCCTCGTAACCGAGGATGACTTGCTTCCACGCTAAAAATGAGTTCTCAGGTGACAGAGACTGTAGGTCCCGCATTGGACTCATCAGTCACAGGTGGGGCAGACGGTGGTTGAAGGGGCGGGTGGGTGGGGTGCTTGGGTTGACGTGCGCTCCTTCCACTGTTTGCGCTTGGCTTCCGCTTGCTCCCGGTGAAGAGACTCGAGGTATTCGGCACCTTCCCGGATGCTTCTCCTCCACTTTGTGCGGTCTTGGGTCAGGGATTCCCAGGTGTCAGTGGGGATGTTGCACTTTTTCAAGGAGGCTTTGAGGGTGTTCTTGAAGCGTTTTCTCTACCCACCTGGGGCTCTCCTGCTGTGTCAGAGCTCCGAGTAGAGCGCTTGTTTTGGGAGTCTCGTATCAGGCATGTGGACGATGTGACCCGTCAATTGGAGCTGATCGAACATGGTCAAAGCTTCGATGCTGGGGATGTTGGCCTGAGTGAGAACACTGACGTTGGTGCGCCTATCCTGCCAGTGGATTTGTAGGATCTTGCGGAGGCAGCATTGGTGGTACCGCTCCAGTGCTTTTGAGGTGCCTGCTGTACATGGTCCATGTCTCTGAAGCATACAGGAGGACAGGAAACGCTACTGCTCTGTAGACTATGAGCTTGGTGCCGGGTTTGAGGTCCTGGTCTTCAAACACACTCTTCCTCAGGCGACCGAAAGCTGCACTGGCACACTGAAGGCGGTGTTGGACTTCATCATCGACGTCTGCCCTTGTTGATAGTAGGCTCCCGAGGTATGGAAAGTGGTCCACGTTGTCCAAGGCCTCGTCGTGGATTTTGATAATCGGGGGGCAGTTCGGTAGAGGACCTTTGACTTACGGATGCTTAGTGTAAGGCCCATGCTCTCGTACGCTTCGGTGAAGGTGTTGACGATGGTTTGGAGTTCGATCTCAGAGTGAGCGCAAACGCAAGCGCCGTCTGCATACTGTAATTCGATGACAGAGGATGGGACGACCTTGGATCTGGACTGGAGGTGACGGAAGTCGAACAGTTTCCCATTTGTTCTGTAGATTAGCTCTACTCCAGCGGGGAGCTTACTGAGGGTGAGATGGAGCATTGCAGCAAGGAAGATCGAGAAGAGCGTTGGTGCGATGACACAGCCTTGCTTGACTCTGGTCCGTACGTGAATTGGGTCTGTGGTGGATCCGTTGGTCAGGATCATGGCTTGCATGTCGTTGTGAAGCAGGCGGAGAATGGTACAAACTTTTGAGGGCAGCCGAATTTGAGGAGGACACTCCATAATCTTTCACGGTTGACAGTGTCGAAGGCCTTTGTGAGGTCAAAGAAGGCCACGTACAGCGGTTGGTGCTGTTCCCTGCATTTCTCTTGTATTTGACGCGCGGTGAAGATCATGTCCATTGTGCCCCTTAGTGGGCGGAATCCGCATTGCGACTCTGGGAGGAGCTCTTCAGCCACTGGGAGAAGGCGATTGAGGAGGATTCTTGTGAAGACTTTCCCTGTGGCAGACAGCAGGGAAACTCCTCTGTAATTACCGTAATCAGACTTGTCACCTTTTTTGAAGATGGTCACGATTACAGCGTCTCTGAGATCCCCTGGCATGCTCTCCTCCTTCCAAATAAGAGAAATGCGTTCATGTATCCGTGCCAATAGTGCTTCTCCGCCATGCTTTAGTGCCTCGGCGGGGATTCCATCTGCTCCTGAGGCCTTTTTAACCTCATGCCGGGCTGGGGTTGTGCTGCGGGATGGAGTTGAGGACACTCGCGTCGAAAACAGAGTCTCGGTTAAGAAGTGCTCCTTCCAGCGAGCACTGACTGCCTCTCTGTCCTTGATGAGTCCCTCTCCGTTCTTGGCCCGCAGTGGGGTAAGGCCTTGGGTGCTTGGGCCGTAGGTGGTCTTGACTGCGCTAAAGAATCCACGCACGTCGTGGCTGCTGGATCTCCTGCGCTTTCTCCACCCACCATCTGTTCTTTAGGTCGCGAGTTTTTTGTTGGACCTCGGCCTTCAGGCGTCTGTGGAGCTGCTTTCTTGCCGTCGAGTTGTGTTGCTGATTCCAGATCAGGAATGCCTTGCGCTTGCGGCTTATTAGCTCCTGGATCTCCTGGTCGTTCTCGTCTAACCAGTCTTGGTGTTTCCTGGTCGAGTGCCCAAGCGTCTTTCACAGGTGCTGATTATGGAGGCCTTGAGTGCAGACCAGGCGCTGTGGACACTCTGTGTCTCTGAATCACTGGGAGTCGTCAGGTTGTTTGTAGGACGCAGGCTGAATAGGGCTTTCTTAGCAGGGTCTTTGAGTGCTCTAGCGTTGATTTTTCCGCGGCATTGTTTCTGTTGTCGCCGCTGTTTTGGGGCTACGTTGATGGAGATGACAGAGCGGATTAGGCGGTGGTATGTCCAGCAGTTGTCAGCTCCTGTCATGGCGCGGGTGATGCGGATGCCCTTGCGGTCCCTCGCTCGGACGATGACGTCGTCCAGCAGATGCCAGTGCTTGGAGCGAGGGTGTTGCCATGAAGCCTTGTACTTGTCTCTCTGACGGAACAAGGTGTTGGTTATGACAAGGCCATGTTCTAAGCATTTCGTCAGGAAGAGGGTTCCCTACCCCCTCTCTGCCAATCACACCTCCCCAGAGGTCTGTGTCCTTTCCAACTCTGGCATTAAAGTCGCCAAGGAGGATCAGCTTGTCGCCCGTTGGGACTCAGCACAGGGATTGTTCGAGGTTGGAGTAGAATTCCTCTTTGGTCTCGTCTGTGGCTTCCAGTGTTGGGGCGTACGCACTGATGACCGTAGCGCACTGGTCCCGGGCTCGGGTGAGCAGTAGAGTCATGAGGCGTTCGTTTATTCTACAAGGTGAGTCTCTGAGACGTTCAACTAGCTCATTTTTTATGGCGAAGCCTACCCCATGGAGGCGGCATTCTTCTTCAGGTTTGCCTTTCCAGAAGAAGGTGTAGCCACCGCCGTTGCTCCTTGAGCTGGCCTCCCCTGCTCGCCGGGTCTCACTTAGGGCGGCGATGTCAATGTCGAAACGTCTGAGCTCCCGGGCAACGATAGCAGTACGGCGTTCCAGTCTGTCACTGTTGGGGTTGTCCATGAGGGTCCTGACGTTCCAGGTCCCGAACTTCATTTTAAAGGGTGGAAGATGCCTGTGCGTGAATTCTTTTAACGTGGGGTGGCCGTTGCACAGCAGCTACCACACGGGCTTGACAGAGCAAGGTCTTGGTCCAATGGCAAGGGGATCCAAGACGATTGGAGACCAGGCTCTGCTACATCGGCCTAGCACACACACACAAACATACTGCTCCTGTCCTCCTCCCTCCTTCCGCAGGTCCTCTCTGCCTTGGTTTGTGTGTGATCCTCCCAACCTCGCTGCTGGTCCATGCTGCGCCACTCCTGGGCCTCAACCACGCTGCTGGGCTCGTCCTCGCTCCTGGGTCCCGAACTCGCTCCTGGGCCTCGTCCTCGCACCTGGGCCTCGTCCTCGCTCCCAGGTCCCGAACTCGCTCCTGGGCCTCGTCCTCGCTAGCTAGGGCAGACTAGCTAAAAGAGGATGCTGGGCTGAATACATCAACATTTTTGTTCAAGGGTGCAATAGGTGACAAAGGTTCTCACGGTTATCCTGAATTACGTGGACCTCTTAGCTGTAGTTCCTCAGGCTCCACCACTTATCTGACGTCGCTTTTTCAGATGCAGAATTTTCAGATTCTTCCCTGTGTCACAAACAAGCCTCTGCTCTCCACCGCTTCTCCCGCACGATAGCCGGGATGTTGTCGGGACGCAGAGCCTTTGCTGTATCCAGTGCGCTCAGTCGTTTCTTGATATCACGTGGAGTGAATCGAATTGGCTGAAGACTGGCTTCTGTGATGGTGGAGACCTCAGGAGGAGGTCATCCACTCGGCACTTCTGGCTGAAGCTGGTTGCAAACGCTTCAGCCTTGTCCTTTGCAATCACGTGCTGGGCTCCACCATCATTGAGGATGGGGATATTCATGGAGCCTCCTCCTCACGTTAGTTGTTTAATGGTCCACCACCATTCACGACTGGATGTGGCAAGACTGCAGAGCTTTGTTCTGATCCGTTGATTGTGGGATCGCTTAGCCCTGCCTATAACATGCTGCTTCCGCTTTTTAGCTTGCATGTAGTCCTGTGTTGCAGCTTTTTCAGGTTGGCACCTCATTTTTAGGTACGCCTGGTGCTGCTCCTGGCATGCTCTTCTACACTCCTTATTGAACCAGGCTTGATGGTAATGGTAGAGTGAGGGATATGCCGGGCCATGAGGTTACAGATTGTGGTGGAATACAATTCTGCTGCTGCTGATGGCCCACAGCACCTCATGGATGCCCAGTTTTGAGCTGCTAGATCTGTTCTGAATCTATCCCATTTAGCACGGTGGTAGTGCCACACAACACGATGGAGGGAGTCCTCAGTCTGAAGACGGGACTTCATCTCCACAAGGTCATTGCTACCAATACTGTCATGGACAGATGCATCTGCGACAGGGAGATTGGTGAGGACGAGGTCAAGTAGGTTTTCCCCTCGTTTTGGTTCTCACACCACCTGCCACAGGCCCAGTCTGGCAGCTATGTCCTTCAGGACTCAGCCAGCTTGGTCAGTAGTGGTGCTACCGAACCACTCTTGGTGATGGACATTGAAGTCCCCCACCCAGAGTACATTCTGTGCCCTTGCTATGAGCTGATCAAAGGGTAGGTCATGTCTGACTAAGCAAGTTGAATTTTTTGAGGAGGCCACTAACATGGTGGCTAAGCGAATGTCTGTGGATGTTGTCTATATGGACTTCCAGAAGGCATTCGATAAGGTTCCACACAAAAGATTATTGGCAAAAATCAAAGCGCCTGGAATTGGAGGTAATCTTGCAACACGGGTTAGCAACTAGTTTGGAGATAGGAGACAGAGAGTAGGGATAAAGGCAGTGTTGTCTCATTCACAGGATGTGACAAGTGGTGCTCCCCAGGGATCTGCACTGGGGCCTCAGCTTTTCCCTAAATTTATCAATGACTTGGATGAAGGAACAGAGCGCTAGAAATTGGTGCAGCAGCACCTTTTTCTCGGGCGCTACATTGGACTACTAAGACCCCAATATGGCAGGCAGGAAGTGCGCCACCCGCCACAATGGGTAAGAACAAAAAATACGCAGGTACGTGGACTGGCGTGTCGCTGCTGAACTGAGGGGCTTCAGCAGCTTAAAGGGGCACCACGCCTGAAATTGTTCAGGCAGCAGATGAAATACTGATGTAGTTCAGGATATGTACAAGAGGTCTGCAGGAAGGTGGGGAGCTCCATGGTTCTAAGTGCTTCCACTCGAGGTTTGGCAGAGAAGGGGGCGCTGATTGGGTCACAGAGACGCAGACCTCCAAGGAGAGCAGCACAGCAGCGATGGCAGGGGGTGGCCAGGGCCGAGAGTGCCAACATCAGCAGCGCCCACAGCTCCATGACGGAAGAGCTTTACAACCCTACCACCAAAATTGGCCTCAGCACTCCTTGATAAGGGGAGAGGGGGGGAATGGGCCGTGGTTTCTGCTCCGGATCACTAACCAGTGGGGGAAATGGGGTGCATGCGTGTCTGTATGCTTGTGTGTGAATGCGCGTGCGTGTACGTACATGTCTGTCTGTGGACAGGATCAGAGCAGCCTTGTACAGTTGAATAGCCTGTTGATGCTCGAGCCTAGACTTTCTATTTGCTGTTATTTTCACTGTGGTTTGCTGCCGGTGCAGATGTGTTGGCAGCTGGAAACTCTTGGTTCCATTGTCTCAGTGCACCCATGGGGGCATTGGGTGAGGAGCTGGTGGGTGGCCACCACCCATGGGGGCACTGGGTGAGCAGCTGGTGGGTGGCCACCACCCATGGGGGCACTGGGTGAGCAGCTGGTGGGTGGCCACCACCCATGGGGGCACTGGGTGAGGAGCTGGTGGGTGGCCACCACCCATGGGGGCACTGGGTGAGGAGCTGGTGGGTGGCCACCACCCATGGGGGCATTGGGTGAGGAGCTGGTGGGTGGCCACCACCCATGGGGGCACTGGGTGAGGAGCTGGTGGGTGGCCACCACCCATGGGGGCATTGGGTGAGGAGCTGGTGGGTGGCCACCACCCATGGGGGCACTGGGTGAGGAGCTGGTGGGTGCAATCTTTTCACAAGCTGGGGCAAAGGGGACAGAGGTTGGGGGAAGGTGTGATGGTTTGTCTTTTCTCGTTGGCAGGAGGTGGGACTGCTCCTGGGGTACCTGGTGCAGCTTGGACTTACACCCCATTCCTCTGTGGATTCCTCGCAACTCCTTTCCGTGACACAGGTACAGAACATCGCAGGAGTTTTCCAGAACATTCTCCTGAAATGTCGGCACTGGGTAAGTGTTAACGATTCAGGGAGGGTGATGGGCCTGGACACCTGGGACACCCCGAGACACGAGACACCACGAGACCCCCCCCCGACACCTCCCCCGACACCCCCCCCGACACCCCCCCCCTGACACCACACCCCGACACCCCCCCCCCCGACACCCCTCCGCCCCCGACACCCCCCCCCCGACACCCCCCCCGACACCCCCCCCCGACACCCCCCCCGACACGCCCCCCCCCCCGACACACACCCCCCGACACACACCCCCCGACACACACCCCCCGACACGCCCCCCCCCCGACACCCCCCCCCCGACACCACACCCCCCGACACCCCCCCCCCGACACCCCCCCCCCGACACCCCCCCCCCGACACCCCCCCCGACACCCCCCCCGACACACACCCCCCACCCGACCCCCCCCCGACACCCCCCCCACCCGACACACACCCCCCCCGACACACCCCCCCCGACACCCCCCCCGACACACACCCCCCCGACACCCCCCCCCGACACACACCCCCCCCGACACACCCCCGACACACACCCCCCCCGACACCCCGCCCCCGACACCCCGCCCCCGACACCCACCCCCCCCGACACCCCCCCCCCCCCGACACACCCCCCCCCGACACCCCCCCCCGACACACACGCCCCCCGACACACACCCCCCCCGACACACACCCCCCCGACACACACCCCCCCGACACCCCCCCCCCCCGACACCCCCCCACCCGACACACCCCCCACCCCCGACACACCCCCCCCACCCGACACCCCCCCCCCGACACACCCACCCCCCCGACACCCCCCCCCCCCCCCGACACCCTCCCCCCCCCCCTGACACCCTCCCCCCCCCCCCCTGACACCCCCCCCCGAAACCCCCCGACACACGGGACACCCCGAGACACCCAACAGAGTCTCATTTATCTGTGACGAGTCTGGCTGAGAATTTCTGAACTAAATAGCTGCCTGTCTGTCTTGCAGGGAGCGGTGGAAGGGTGCAGTGCTGGGTTCACCAGGTTCTGTGCAACGCTGCTGAAACAACAGTCTCCAGAACTGCAGGCAATTCCCCAACAGATCCTGGACCAGGTACTCGAAGGCTGCCTGTGGTGTGAGGCTGGTGTACACACTTTCAATGCTTTTCATATATCGCCCAGTCACACCCGCTGGTCTGATGCCAGCGTGCACAGTAGGGCAGGGCAGGATTGAAGCCTGCTCCCCAGGTACAGCAGCCTTTCCACAGACAGGTTAGAGCGGGGACTGAGCGCAGATGGGATCGGCACTGCCTCTGCTCAGAGTGTGAGGGCCGGATAGTGGGCCCCACGTGAAGGCCCTGAGCCGTAGCCATCATTCGGAGATCTCTGCTGTGGTGAATGCTCCAGTGACCCGGTGCGATCCCGTGTCCCGGTGTGTGCCGCGATCCCATGTCCCGGTGCGTGTCGCGATCCCGTGTCCCGGTGCGTGCCGCGATCCAGTGTCCCGGTGCGTGTCGCGATCCCGTGTCCCGGTGCGTGTCGCGATCCCGTGTCCCGGTGCGTGCCGCGATCCCGTGTCCCGGTGCGTGTCGCGATCCCGTGTTCCGGTGCGTGTCGCGATCCCGTGTCCCGGTGCGTGTCGCGATCCCGTGTCCCGGTGTGTGCCGCGATCCCGTGTCCCGGTGCGAGCCGCGATCCCGTGTCCCGGTGCGAGCCGCGATCCCGTGTCCCGGTGCGTGCCGCGATCCCGTGTCCCGGTGCGTGCCGCGATCCCGTGTCCCGGTGCGTGCCGCGATCCCGTGTCCCGGTGCGTGCCGCGATCCCGTGACCCGGTGTGTACCGCGATCCCGTGTCCCGGTGTGTACCGCGATCACTTGTCCCGGTGCGTACCGCGATCACTTGTCCCGGTGCGTACCGCGATCACTTGTCCCGGTGCGTACCGCGATCACTTGTCCCGGTGCGTGCCGCGATCACTTGTCCCGGTGCGTGCCGCGATCCCGTGTCCCGGTGCGTACCGCGATCACTTGTCCCGGTGCGTACCGCGATCACTTGTCCCGGTGCGTACCGCGATCACTTGTCCTACTCCTGCTCCTATTTTCTATGTCCCAGTAACTGACCTCAAATGTACAGTTCAAGATTCCACACAACAGCAACTGTGCAGGGGAGGCAAAGAAACTCCAAGCTGCACCCGATGGTCCGGGCAGGGGGGGAAATGTACCGTGCGGGCTGGTGCAGAGCCAGACGAGACTCACTGGTGCCTGTGCCCAGGGTTAGTTCCAGCCAGACTGCCATTTTGCTGATCATCAGCAGTGAAAAGATGGGGTTTCCAGTCATCAAAAAGGATTTGCAGTCCACCTGGCCCATCTGCGGAAGTGCAGCCACCCCTTTCCCTGGTCTCTGCTGTACAGTTGCTGCTTACGGGCGGGGGGTAGGCTTGTTTTGCTCTCCTCCATCACACCTGAAGAGCATTTCCCCAGTGCCCTGTCACAGCAAGATGGCTGTTCCTGAGGCTGTCTTCAGCCAATGGTTCTGTAACATATTGCAGGGTGACCAGGGGGGACTGTTGAGGGTGGTGACAAGTGGTTTCAGGCACTGCCCTGGGGCGGGGAGGAGAGGAGAGGAAGGTGAGGGGAGGAGGGAGGGTATGGAGGGGAGAGGAGGGTATGGAGGGGAGGGGAGAGGAGGGAGGGTATGGAGGGGAGAGGAGGGTGAGGAGAGGAGGGATGGGGAGGAGGGTATGGAGGGGAGAAGAGAGGAGGGATGGAGAGGGGAGAGGGTATGGAGGGGAGGGGAGAGGAAGGTATGGAGGAGAGAGGAGAGGAGGGATGGGGAGGTGAGAGGGAGGGTTTGGAGGGGAGAGGAGAGGAGGGTATGGAGAGGAGAGGAGGGATGGGGAGGTGAGAGGGAGGGTATGGATGGGGAGGAGGGAGGGGGGAGAGGAGAGGAGGGATGGGGAGGAGGGAGGGTGAGGAGGGATGGGGAGGAGGGAGGGTATGGAGGGGAGAGGAGAGGAGGGATGGAGGGGGAGAGGGAGGGTATGGAGGGGAGAGGAGCAATGGGGAGGGGAGAGGGAGGGTTTGGAGGGGAGGGGAGAGGAGGGTATGGAGGAGAGAGGAGAGGAGGGATGGGGAGGTGAGAGGGAGGGTTTGGAGGGGAGGGGAGAGGCACTCACAGCCTTCGGGCCTCTTCTGATCGATCAGTTGTTTGCTGCATTGTTCTCTTTCTGGTTGTGTCCAGGGGTTGTCGGTGCTGAGGGGCCCTCGGAGCAGCTCGATTACCCGGAGGGCAGCCGGCCTGCCCATGCTGCTACAGTGTGTAGTGGCTGGGGAGGAGAGCAGCAAGTGTCACCCTCTGCTCCACTATTGCATGGAGACGTTACTAGATATCGCCAACGCCCCTCTGCCCGGTGACTGGGATCAGACGGTCGATCTCCCGCAGGTCAGTACCAGCGCTCATCAGGCACGGCCCACCGGCCGCAGCCCAACGGAGAAAGCAGGGAGTGGGAGTTAAGGCAGTGTCTGAGTGGTTGGAAGTGGGTAGTTGAGTCGCACGGGGTTTTGTTCTTGGGCCACTCCTGTTCACTGGGTACAGGAAACTCTTATTTAACCGGCACCTAAATATCCGGAATTCTCTCTTAACCGGCAAAAATCATACTCCGAAAACTCCTCTCAAATAACCGGCAATGTTGCCGAGTCCGAGTCTCCTGCGAACGTCGAGTACTCCGAAAACTCCTCTCAAATAACCGGCAATGTTGCCGAGTCCGAGTCCGAGTCTCCCGCGAACGGCGAGTTAGTCAGTGGGGGTAGTTTTCCAAAGTGCCACTACTCGGCCTCCTGGCGCTGTCGGAAGCCCGAACACTGCAGTAACAGGAGTCTGATTCTCCCGCGCTGCCGGGAGTCTCACTTACTGTTAAGTAATTAAAGAGTTATGGATTACCCTCAACTGGCAGTACTGTACTTAATCAAGCATCTTCCACCATCCATTTAACACAACATTCTGTAGGTGAGTAACCAAATACTGTATACTGCACATTTCTTGATTTTTTTATGTTAAAAATAGCCTCGGTAGATATAACTCTCCGTTATCCGGAACTTTCGATCAACCGGCACCACGCCGGTCCCGGATACCAAAGAGTTTCCTGTACATCAAAGATTTCATACAGACCCAGGGCAAGTGGTGTCTATATTTGCAGATGATACCAAAATAGGAAGTGTGGTTAATTCCTCAGACCAAAGGAAGCTGCAATGGGACATTGATAGGCTGAGGAATGGTCTAAGAAGTGGTAGATGGAATTTAATATCAGTAAGTGTGAGGTGTATACTTGGGTATAAAATACAAGAGCAGTAATTATGCTGTGAATGAAGTAGGCTCGGGCTGTGGGGTGCAGAGGGATTTTGAGGGACCAGTTTACAGGACATTAAAGGCAGCAACTCAGGATGATGAGGCTGTAAAAATAAAGCTAAGGGAATTCTAGGTTTTATCTCAAAGGGTATAGAATATAAAAGCCAAGAGGTCGTGATGAGCCTGTATAAAATCTTACTAAGACCTCAGTCAGAGCACTTGTGGGCAGTGCTGCCTCCGCCCTATAGGAAGGATATTGAGGATTTACAGAGGGTACAACGTAGATTCGCTTGGATGCTGCTTGGTATAAGGAAGTACAAATACAAAGAAAGACTTGAAAAATTGGGACTTTTTATTACAACAACAGATTACAGGGCGAGATGATAGAAAGTGTTTAAAATGATGAAAGGATGGGACAGGGTAGAGAGAACATAGGAACAGGAGGAGGCCATTCAGCCCGTCGAACTTGTTCCGCCATTCAATGAGATCATTGCTGATCTGTACCTAACTCCATTTACCTGCCTTGGCTCCATATCCATTTCTACCCTTGGCTAATAAAAATCTATCGATCTCAGATTGAAAATTGTTCATTGAGCTAGGGTACGGCAGCATAGTGGTTATTTTACTGGACTAGTAATTCAGAGGCCTAGACTAATGATCCGGAGACGTGAGTTCAAATCCCTCTGGAATTTAAATTCAGTTAATTAAATAAATCTGGAATAAAAAGCTAGTATCAGTAATGGTGACCGTGAAACTACCGGATTGTCGTCAAAACCCATCTGGTTCACTAATGTCCTTTAGGGAAGGAAATCTGCCGTCCTTACCCGGTCTGGCCTATATGTGACTCCAGACCCACAGCAATGTGGTTGACTCTTAACTGCCCTCTGAAATGGCCTAGCAAGCCACTCAGTTGTAATAAACCACTACAAGAAACAATAATAAGAATAAAACCGGATGACCTCGGCACCGGCTTCAGTCACGGCAACGGCACACCCGGCCCAGTTGACCCGGCAAAGTCCTCCTCACCAACATCTGGGGACTTGTGCCAAAATTGGGAGAGCTGTCCCACAGACTAGTCAAGCAACAGCCTGACATAGTCATACTCACAGAATCATACCTTTCAGCCAATGTCCCAGACTCCTCCATCACCATCCCTGGGTATGTCCTGTCCCACCGGCAGGACAGACCCACCAGAGGTGGCGGCACAGTGGTATACAGTCGGGAAGGAGTGGCCCTGGGAGTCCTCTACATTAAATCTGGACCTCATGAAGTCTCATGGCATCAGGTCAAACATGGCCAAGGAAACCTCCTGCTGATTAGCACCTACCGCCCTCCCTCAGCTGATGAATCAGTACTCCTCCATGTTGAACACCACTTGGAAGAAGCACTGAGGGTAGCAAGGGCACAGAATGTACTCTGGGTGGGGGACTTCAATGTCCACCACCAAGAGTGGCTCGGTAGCACCATTACTGACCGAGCTGGCCAAGTCCTGAAGGACATAGCCGCCAGACTGGGCCTGTGGCAGGTGGTGAGAGAACCAACACGAGGTAAAAAGCCTACTTGACCTCGTCCTCAGCAATCTACCTGTCGCAGATGTATCTGTCCATGACAACATTGGTAGCAGTGACCACTGCACAGTCATTGTGGAGACGAAGTCCCGTCTTCACATTGAGGATACCCTCCATCGTGTTGTGAGGCACGACCACCGTGCTAAATGGGATAGATTCAGAACAGATCTAGCAGCTCAAAACTGGGCATCCATGAGGCGCTGTGGGGCATCAGCAGCAGCAGAATTGTATTCCACCACAATCTGTAACCTCATGGCCCGGCATATCCCTCACTCTACCATTATCAAGCCAGGTGACCAACCCTGGTTCAATGAAGAGTGTAGAAGAGCATGCCAGGAGCAGCACCAGGCGTACCTAAAGATGGGGTGCCAATCTGGGGAAGCTGCAACACAGGACTACATGCATGCTAAACAACAGAAGCAGCACGTGATAGCCAGCGCTAAGCGATCCCACCACCAACGGATCAGATCAAAGCTCTGCAGTCCTATCACATCCAGTCGTGAATGGTGGTGGACCATTAAACAACTAACAGGAGGAGGAGGCTCCATGAATAACCCCATCCTCAATGATGGCGGAGCCCAGCACGCGAGTGCAAAAGACAAGGCTGAAGCGTTTGCAACCATCTTCAGCTAGAGGTGCCGAGTGGATGATCCATATTGGCCTACTCCTGAGGTCCCCACCATCACAGAAGCCAGTCTTCAGCCAATTCGATTCACTCCACGTGATATCAAGAAACGGCTGAGCGCACTGGATACAGCAAAGGCTATGAGCCCCGACAACATCCCGGCTATTGTGCTGAAGACTTGTGCTCCAGAACTAGCCACGCCTCCAGCCAAGCTGTTCTGGTACAGCTATAACACTGGCATCTATCCGACAATATGGAAAACTGCCCAGGTATGTCCTGTCCACAAAAAGCAGGACAAATCCAATCCGGCCAATACCACTCAATCATCAGCAAAGTGATGGAAGGTGTCATCGACAGTACTATCAAGCGGCACTTACTCACCAACAACCTGCTCACTGATGCCCAGTTTGGGTTCCGCCAGGACCACTCGGCTCCAGACCTCATTACAGCCTTGGTCCAAACATGGACAAAAGAGCTGATTTCCAGAGGTGAGGTGAGAATGACTGCCCTTGATACCAAGGCAGCATTTGACCAAGTGTGGCACCAAGGAGCCCTAGTAAAATTGAAGTCAATGGGAATCAGGGGAAAGACTCTCCACTGGCTGGAGTCATACCTATCACAAAGGAAGATGGTTATGGTTGTTGGAGGCCAATAATCTCAGCCCCAGAACATCGCTGCAGGAGTTCCTCAGGACAGTGTCCTAGGCCCAACCATCTTCAACTACTTCATCAATGACCTTCCCTCCATCATAAGGTCAGAAGTGGGGATGTTCGCTGATGATTGCACAGTGTTCAGTTCCATTCGCAACTCCTCAGATAATGAAGCAGTCCATGCCCGCATGCAACAAAACCTGGACGACATTCAGGCTTGGCCTGATAAGTGGCAAGTAACATTCACGTCACACAAGTGCCAGGTAATGACGCTGCCTCCGCAAGATCCTGCAAATTCATTGGCAGGATAGGCGCACCAACGTCAGTGTTCTCGCTCAGGCCAACATCCCCAGCATCGAAGCTTTGACCACGCTCGATCAGCTCCGATGGATGGGTCACATCGTCCGTATGCCCGATACGAGACTCCCAAAACAAGCGCTCTGCTCGGAGCTCCGACACGGCAAGAGAGCCCCAGGTGGGCAGAGGAAATGCTTCAAGGACACCCTTAAAGCCTCCTTGAAAAAGTGCAACATCCCCACTGACACATGGGAATCCCTGGCCCAAGACCGCACAAAGTGGAGGAGAAGCATCCGGGAAGGCGCCGAATACCTCGAGTCTCTTCGCCGGGAGCAAGCGCAAACAGCGCAAGGAGTGCACATCAACCCAAGCACCCCACCCACCCGCCCCTTCAACCACCGTCTGCCCCACCTGTGACAGAGACTGTAGGTCTCGCATTGGACTCATCAGTCACCTGAGAACTCATTTTTAATGTGGAAGCAAGTCATCCTCGGTTCTGAGGGACTGCCTAAGAAGAAGGAGGTTCAGTTCCATTCGCAACTCCTCAGATAATGAAGCAGTCCATGCCCTCATGCAACAAGACCTGGACGATATTCAGGCTTGGGCTGATAAGTGGCAAGTAACATTCACGCCACGCAAGTGCCAGGTAATGACTATCTCCAACAAGAGAGTGTCTAACCACCGCCCCTTGACATTCAACGACATTACCATCGCCGAATCCCCCAACATTAACATCCTGGGGGGTCACCATTGACCAGAAACTTAACTGGACCAGCCACATAAATACTGTGGCAACAAGAGCAGGTCAGAGGCTGGGTATTCTGTGGCGAGTGTCACACCTCCTGACTCCCCAAAGCCTTTCCACCATCTACAAGGCACAAGTCAGGAGTGTGATGGAATACTCTCCACTTGCCTGAATGAGTGTAGCTCCAACAACACTCAAGAAGCTCAACACCATCCAGGACAAAGCAGCCCGCTTGATTGGCACCCCATCTACCACCAGCGCACCGTGTCTGCAGTGTGTATCATCTACAAGATGCACTGCAGCAATTCGCCAAGGCTTCTTTGGCAGCACCTCCCAAACCTGCGACCTCTACCATCTAGAAGGACAAGGGCAGCAGGCGCATGGGAACACCACCACCTCCAAGTTCCCCTCCAAGTCTCACACCATCCTGACTTGGAAATATATCGTCGTTCCTTTATAGTTAGTGGGTCAAAATCCTGGAACTCCCTCCCGAACAGCACTGTGGGAGTACCTTCGCCACACGGAGTGGTTCAAGAAGACAGCTCACCACCACCTTCTCAAGGGCAATTAGGGATGGGCAATAAATGCTGGCCTTGCCAGCAACGCCATGATCCCAGGAACGAATAAAAAAATCTACTGCTTTTTGTGGGAGAGTTTTCCACACTTCTAACACCCTTTCCATGAAGAAGTTTCCTAACTTCTCTCCTGAAAGGCCTGCCTCTGATTTTAAGTTATGGCCCCTTATCCTAAACTCCCCCACCAGAAAAAGTTTCTCTCTATCTACCCTGTCAATTCCTTTCAAAATCCTAAAAACCTCTTTCAAATCACCTTCTATATAATCCAGGGAATACAAGCCTAGTTTATGTAATTTCTCCTCTTAATCTACCCCTTGGAGCCCTGGTAACATTCTGGTGAATCTGCTCTGCACTCCTTCCAAGGCTAATATATCCTTTCTAAGGTGCGGTGCCCAGAACTGTACACTGTACTCCAGGTGTGGTCTGACCAGGGCTGTGAATAGCTGTAGCAAAACTTCCTCCCCTTTACATTCTAACCCTCTAGTTATAAAGGCTGACATTCCATTAGCCTTTTGGATTTTTTTGTACCTGACCACTACATTTTAGTGATCTATGTACATGGACCCCTAAAACTTTTTGTTTCGGGATGTGGGCGTCGCTGACAAGGCCAGCATTTATTACCCATCCCTAATTGCCCTTGAGAAGGTGGTGGAGAGCCGCCTTCTTGAATACAAATTGCTAGGCCATTTCAGAGGGCAGTTAAGAGTCAACCACATTGCTGTGGGTCTTGAATCACATATAGGCCTGACCGGTAAGGACGGTGGATTTCGTTCCCTAAAGGACTTGAGTGAATTAGATGGGTTTTTACGACAAACTGGTAGTTTCATGGTCACCATTACTGATACTAGCTTTTTATTCCAGATTTATTTAATTAACTGAATTTAAATTCCCAGCTGCCGTGGTGGGATTTGAACTCACGTCTCTGGATCATTTGTCCAGGCCTTTCGGATTACTAGCCCAGTGACATTACCACTATGCTACTGTACCCCTAATCTCTTTGGACTCTACTGTTCCCAGCATTTCACCATTTAAATAATACTCAGATCGATCCTTTTTGGGTCCAAAATGGATGACCTCACATTTACCTGTGTTGAAATTCATCTGCCACAGTTTTGCCCGCTCACTTAATCTATCAATGTCTCTCTGTAATTTTATGCTCCTGTCTACACTACTTACTATGCCACCAATCTTTGTGTCATTGGCAATCTTGGATGTATGGCTCTCTATTGTGCTATCTAAGTCATTAATAAATATAGTGAGTATTTGAGGCCCAGCACAGATTCTTGTGGGACACCACAAGTCACTTCCTTCCAATTCGAGTACTTACCCATTATCCCTACTCTCTAGTCTTCGACCGCTGAACCAATCTGCTAATCAGTTCAATAATTTGCCTTCAATTTCATGAGCTTTGATTTTACCAACAGTCTCTTATGTGGAAGCAGACTGCTTCCAGTGTTGGGCCTAGAACAAGAGGCCATAGTTACACGATTAAATGCAAGAGAACTGGAACAGAGAGCAAGCAAAACTTAACAGAGTTGAGGCTGTGGAATAAAATTCTAGGGTTAGTGGTCAAGGCAGAAACTGTGTCATCATTCAAGATTAGGTTGGATAGGTGCATGAAGGAAAGGAGGATGAAGTGATATGTGAACAGGGAGGGTAAATGTGATTTAGAACCACTTGCTCATGTGGAGATTAAACACTGACACAGACTGGTTGGGCTGAATGTTTCCGTGTTGTAACTTCTATGTATCTGTATGTATGTACACCCAGGAGTGAGTTACAGGCTGGAATCTAATCGAGGGTTTCGGGGTGGTTTATATATAGAATAACAGATACCTCAGTGTGAGTTACAGACTGAAATCTAATTGAAGGCCTGCAATTCTCTTCCTGATATCCCTTTTGCCTGGTTGTAGTGCATAGGCCTAGTTCTGGCTGTTTATCTCTTGATTCTGTTTTGTAGGTTTGTGCTGTCCACACCTTACAAACTCTGACTCAGCGTTCGGTTCTGGGATCTGCTGTATTAACATACTCCAGCAACATGGCTGCCCTGTCCCTGCGAGGACTCAGCTCTGCCTCCTGGTCCATGCGCAATGCAGCCATCCAACTTCTCAGTAAGTTTTAAGCTGCTCCTTTCTGATTCGAAGTCTTCAGTTCCTTCTCCCACTCTCCTTCCTTCTCCCACTCTCCTTCCTTCTCCCATTCTCCCTCACTCTCTCTCCCACTCTCCTTCCTTCTCCCATTCTCCCTCACTCTCTCTCCCACTCTCCTTCCTTCTCCCATTCTCCCTCACTCTCTCTCCCACTCTCCTTCCTTCTCCCACTCTCCTCCCTTCTCCCACTCTCCTCCCTCCTCCCTTCTCCCACTCTCCTCCCTTCTCCCACTCTCCTCCCTTCTTCCACTCTCCTCCCTTCTCCCACTCTCCTCCCTCCTCCCTCCTCCCTTCTCCCACTCTCCTCCCTCCTTCCTTCTCCCACTCTCCTCCCTTCTCCCACTCTCCTCCCTTCTCCCACTCTCCTCCCTTCTCCCACTCTCCTTCCCTTCTCCCACTCTCCTTTCTTCTCCCACACTCCTTTCTTCTCTCACCCTCCTTTCTTCTCTCACCCTCTCCAACTCTCCTTCCTTCTCCCACTCTCTCTCCCAGTCTCCTTCCTTCTCCTACACTCTTCTCCCACTCTCTTTCCTTCTCCCACTGTGCATAGTCCCCCCTCCTTCCCCACTATTCCCCTCTCTCCACCAAACAATACTGATACTGCAATAACAACAGAAAGTGCTGGAAACACTCAGCGGGTCAGGCAGCATCGAGGAGAGAGAATCAGAGTCAACGTTTCAGGTCGAACCATTTGTCAGAACTGGAAAAGGTTCGGGAAGAGAGATTTTTAAGCAGGGGCAGGGAGGAGACGAACGGAAATCCCGTTGGAGAGAAGAGCAGAACTTCTTCAAGGTGGGCATTCCGTTGACTCTGTTTCTCTCTCCTCGATGCTGCCTGACCTGCTGAGTGTTTCCAACACTTTCTGTTGTTATTTCAGATTTCCAGCATCTGCAGTATTTTGCTGTTGTCATACTGATACTGCGGTGGATTTGCGTCTCCTCCCTCACAGGTGCTTTGACCTCTCGTATGTTGGGTCAGAAGAGTAGCGGGGATGACTCAGCGCAGAGCGGGATGACACCGCGGGCATTCTTCATACACTACCCAGAACTGGAGGAACTCCTCCTTCAAGAGTTGCAGTGTGCTACGAGCCGAGACTCTGCCCCTGAGGGAGGGCATCTTCACCTCGTCCCCTCACTCCACTCCATTCTCACCCTGTTGGCGAAACTGCAGCCCAGTGCAGATGGCACACACGGGTAAGGCAGCGAGACATGTTTTTACTTGTTTGTGGGAGTGCTCCTCAGGGCCACACAGTGAAACCTCAGTCCTCCCCTGCCTCGGAATATCTACAGGAATATTACAGGATTAAATCGACTCAAACTCCGGGGAGAGATTTATTACAGGAATATTAACACTAATATTAGATAGAATCTGACTCACACTCATTGTACACCCATTCGGGGACTGTGGTCCCTGACAGCTGGAACCTAAATATTGAATCGAGTAAACTCACCATCGTATTTTCTCTCCTCCAGTTCTTGCTCCAGATTTCTCAGACCTTTGACCCTGCTGGCAGCCAATCCGATTCACAGCGTGCGAGTGATGTCTGCGAAGGCTCTGGTTGCACTGGTCCCACTCTCGGAATACAGCACGGTCCTGGCAGCTTTCATTGAGGAATTACCGACTTGTGCCGCGCCGACAGCCCACAATGCCCTGCACGGCCAACTGCTGCAAGCGGGAACTCTCCTGGGAGCCGGGCTGGAGACCGGCTGGTGAGTGAATCTGATCAAGGCTCAGTCCACCCAGCACAGCTAGAATCCAGCACAACGACCTATTCCTGACACCCGGAGCTCGATACACCCGGAGCTCGATACACCCGGAGCCCGACACGCCCGCAGCCCGACACGCCCGCAGCCCGACACACCCGGAGCCCGACACACCCGGAGCCCGACACACCCGGAGCCCGACACACCCGGAGCTCTCGGTGCAGCCACTTCTCCAGGTCCCTTGGGGTCTTCATTCACGGCCTGTCTGCTGGGCCAATACTGGCGAACATGTGATTCCAGGTATTAGGAGGCAGCATTATCCCAGCTTCATGTAGTAAGGATAGGACCCCTCACATACAACTGTTGCGCCTGGCACTTAGTCTCTTCGTGTGGGTAGATTCCTGGGCTCCATTTACCAGTAACTTAATGCAGCATCATCGAATTGAGCTGCTCACCATTAGGGGAGCCTCAATACCACACGTCTCCTGAATGGCCACACGTCGCGAAGGAATGAGCCATTGTTTGGGAACTCTTCCATAGGCCCGCAGACCTTTCCCATGTTTAAAGCATCTCCCACTGCGGCTAGATTTACAACTCAGCATTGCAGTGTTTGTACACATAGTGTGTATTTATAGACAGTAACAATCTCCCGTACACACAGTCTAAGGACACCTGTTGATGATGTTTTCTCACATTCTCCAGCTTCGTTCCACAGGAGCTGCGGGATTTGGTGATGAGGTTGGAAGCGAAGCTTTGGTTGGTTAGCGCTGCCCAGCAATGTCCACTGATACGAGCTGCCTACCTGAAGATAGTTTCCTTCGTGGTGAATTTGTGCAGTCAGGATTTCTTGTGCGAGCTCCAGATGGTGCTGCTCGCTGAACTGGAGTCCCCACCCGCTCGGCTGATGGTACGGTAATTCATTGATCAATAACTGTCTCCATCAGGAGAATGACACCAAACAGTAGTGTAAAAATATGAGAAAAGTCAGTGATGTGAAGAGCCCATTGAAGCCCCTCCCTCTGATACACTGACCCATTGAAGCTCCTCCCTCTGATACACTGACCCATTGAAACCCCTCCCTCTGATACACTGACCCATTGAAGCCCCTCCCTCTGATACACTGACCCATTGAAACCCCTCCCTCTGATACACTGACCCATTGAAGCTCCTCCCTCTGATACACTGACCCATTGAAACCCCTCCCTCGGATACACTGACCCATTGAAGCCCCTCCCTCTGATACACTGACCCATTGAAACCCCTCCCTCTGATACACTGACCCATTGAAGCCCCTCCCTCTGATACACTGATCCATTGAAACCCCTCCCTCTGATACACTGACCCATTGAAGCTCCTCCCTCTGATACACTGACCCATTGAAGCCCCTCCCTCTGATACACTGACCCATTGAAACCCCTCCCTCTGATACACTGACCCATTGAAGCCCCTCCCTCTGATACACTGACCCATTGAAGCCCCTCCCTCTGATACACTGACTCTTCCATTGAAGCCTCTGCCCCGGTACATTAACTCTCCCATTATTGAAACCCATCCATCTGATACTCTGACTGTAATGAAGAAAATAATGGCACTAAAGAGTGACAAATCCCTCGGACCAGATGGTTTCCATCCTAGGGTTTTAACGAAAGTACATGGGAACATTGCAGATGCCCTAACTATAATCTTCCAAAATTCTCTCGACTCGGGAACCATTCCTTTAGATTGGAAAATTGCGCCTGTCACTCCGCTATTTAAGAAAGGTGAGAGGGGGAAACCAGGGAATTATAGACCAGTTAGCCTAACATCTGTTGTCTGGAAATTACTAGAGTCTATAATTAGGGTGACTGAACACCTTGCAAATTTTCAGTTGATCAGAGAGAGCCAACATGGATTTGTGAAAGGTAGGTCATGCCTGACAAACCTGATTGAATTTTTTGAAGAGGTGACTAAAGTAGTGGACAGAGGAATGTCTATGGATGTTATTTATATGGACTTCCAGAAGGCGTTTGATAAAGTCCCTCATAAACTGTTAGTTAAAGTTGAAGCCCAAGGAATTGAAGGCAAATTATTGACCTGGTTTGGAAATTGGCTGAGTGGCAGGAGAGAGAGAGTAGGGATAATGAGTAGGTACTCTAATTGGCAGGATGTGACTAGTGGTGTCCCGCAGGGATCTGTGTTGGGTCCTCAACTATTCACCGTATTTATTGATGACTTAGATGATGGCATGGAAAGCCACATATCCAAGTTTGCCGAAGACACAAAGATAGGCGGCATTGTAGGTAGTGTAGATGAAAGCATAAAATTACAAAGAGATAGTAATAGATTGAATGGGACAAAACTGGCAAATGAATTTCAATGTAGGCAAGTGTGAGGTCATCCACTTTGGACCTAAAAAGGATAGAACAGGGTACTTTCTAAATGGTGAAAAGCTAAAAACAGTGGAGGTCCAAAGAGACTTGGGGGTCCAGGTACATAGATCATTAAAATGTCATGAACAGGTACAGAAAATAATCAAAAAGGCTAATGGGATGCTGGCCTTTGTATCCAGAGGACTAGAATACAAGGGTGGGTAGAAGTTATGCTGCAGCTGTACAAAGCCCTGGTCAGACCACACCTGGAGCACTGTGAGCAGTTCTGGGCACCACACCTTAGGAAGGATATATTGGCCTTGGAGGGAGTGCAGCGTAGGTTTACCAGAATGATACCCGGACTCCAAGGGTTAAATTACGAGGAGCGATTACACAAACTTGACAGCACAGAGCAGACTTAAACAGTGTGTTTTTCATTTGGGAATTTGGAAAGAGTGGGAATTTGGAGAAGAGGGGGAAGGAGTTACTGCTTTTTGCCGACACTACTTATTGTGCTTTGTGTTACAGGTAGATAATTAATTTCAGTACCCTTAACTTAATCTGGATCAAGTAAGTAGTCCAAAAACTACACTGTAAACTAAGTTACCTAATTACAAATTTAATTAAATACAATTAAATAAAACAAGGTCCTCTAGGGATGGCAGTGCAGGTGGTGTGCCGCAACTGCAGCATGTGGGAGTTTGTGGAGAGCATTGTGATCTCGGACAACCACATTTGCAGTAAGTGCCTGCATCTTGAGGAACTTCAGCTCAGAGTTTTTGAGCTGGAGTCTGAGGTGCAGACATTGCAGGGATGGGGAGACAGTGTTACCCCTGAGGTCAGGTAGTGGTACAGGTCTGGTTAGTGTCAGGGACAGGAGGGTGTGACTACGGACCCCAGGTGCAGTGCTGGAGGAGCCTCAGCCTTTGCCCTTGTCCAACAGGTATGAGGTTCTTGCTGCCTGTGTCAATGAGGGAAAAGCCTGCAGGATGGATGAGCAAGCTGACCATGGCATCATGGTGCAGGAGGCCATTCAAGTGGGGGGGGGGGGAGTGAAGGGAATGTAGTTATGGTAGGGGACAGTATAGTCAGGGGGATAGATACTGTTCTCTGCAGCCGCGACCAAGAGTTCCGAAGGAGTGGGGGGGCGGGGCGGGGGGGGGGTGGGGGGAGATCCAGTTGTCGTGGTCCATGTAGGTACCAATGACATAGGTAGAACAGAGAAAGAGGTTCTGCTGAGGGAGTTTGAGCAGCTAGGGGCTAAATTAAAAAGCAGAACCACAAAGGTAATAATCTCTGGATTACTATCTGAGCCACGAGCAAATTTGCATAGGGTAAATAAGATCAGAGAGATGAACGAGTGGCTCAAGATTGGTGTGGGAGAAATGGGTTTCGATTCTTGGGGCACTGGCACCAGTGCTGGGGTAAGAGGGAGCTGTTCCATCGGGACGGGCTTCATTTGAACCAGGCTAGGACCAGTGTCCCAGCGAATCGAATAACTAGGGCTGTAGATAGGGCTTTAAACTAAATAGTGGGGGGGGAGGGTTCAGGTGAGCAGGAATTTAAAAAGTCAAAGAGAAAGGAGAAGGCAATAGAGCAGGGTAGTGATGGGGGTAATGATAACAGGAAGGGACAGAACGTATAAAAATAAGAGTACATCAGAAAGTGGGGTCAAAGCACGGAAAAATAGTAAAAAGACAAAATTAAAAGCTCTTTATCTGAATGCACGCAGCATTCATAACAAGATAGATGAGTTGACAGCACAAATAGATATAAATGGGTATGATCCGATAGCCATTACAGAGACGTGGTTGCAAGGTGACCAAGGCTGGGAACTGAATATTCAGGGGTATTTGACATTTTGGAAGGATAGACAGAAAGGAAAAGTAGGTGGGGTAGCTCTGTTAATAAAGGATGAGATCAGTGCAGTAGTGAGAAATGATATTGGCTCAGAAGAGCAAGATGTAGAATCAGTTTGGGTGGAGATAAGAAATAATAAGGGAAAGAAGTCACTGGTGGGCGTAGTCTATAGGCCCCCTAACAGTAGCTACACTGTTAAACAGAGTATAAAGCAAGAAATAATGGAGGCGTGTAAGAAAGGTACAGCAATAATCATGGGCGATTTTAATCTTCATATTGATTGGACAAATCAAATTGGCCAAGGTAGCCTCGAGGAAGAGTTCATAGAGTGTATCCGGGATGGTTTCCTAGAACAATACGTTATGGAACCAACCAGGGATCTTAGATCTGGTACTGTGTAATGATGTGGAGATGCCGGTGTTGGACTGGGGTGGACAAAATTGAGAGGTCGCACAACACCAGGTTATAGTCCAACAGTTTTATTTGAAATCACAAGCTTTCGGAGCTATCGATTGCCCCTTCCTCAGGTGAAGTAAATTAGATACAGAATCGCCAAAGCATATATAGATAGAGAACAAAGCATGTGTACCTTACAATTGCAGACCACTAAATTAAATCATCCTGACTATCTGCCGAGGTGTGATAAAGTTAATCAAGTCAGCCAGGAAGGTACCACATCAAAGACATAGCAAGATACAACTGAGACAATGAGGTGTAGTCGCAGGGGTTCTAACGTGTCAAAAGCTGCCGTCTGTATGTAAAACGAAAAGCTTTAAAATTTTTACTTTTTTACTGGGAAAATTTTTACTTTTTTACTGGGAATCACATCTGTGAACAAGCCAACGACGACTCGAGTCCGGATCACGTCATGTATCGTGACATAAACCCAAGATCCCGGTTGAGACCGTCTTCATGAGTGCGGAACTTGGCTATCAGTTTCTGCTCGATGATTTTGCGTTGTCGTGTGTTTCTAAGGTTGCCTTGGAGAACGCTTACCCGCAGATCCGAGGCTGAATGTCCTTGACTGCTGAAGTGTTCCCCGACTGGGAGGTAACAATCCTGCCTGGCGATTGTTGCGCGGTGCTCGTTCATACGTTGTCTCAGTGTCTGCATGGTCTCGCCGATGTACCATGCCGCGGTGCATTCTTTCCTGCAACGTATGAGGTAGACAACGTTGGCCGAGTCACATGAGTATGTACCATGTACCTGGTGGTTAGTGTCCTCACGTGTGATGGTGGTATCTGTGTTGATGATCTGGCATGTCTTGCAGAGTTTGCCTTGTCAGGGTTGTGTGGTGTCGTGGTCGCTGTTATCCTGAAAGCTGGGTACCCTACGTCGTCCAGTACTTCCCCGGAGCGGAGAAACTACGCCATGTTCTTCGCAGCCTTCAACATGTCATCAATGACGACAAACACCTCGCTAAGGCCATCCCCACGCCTCCACTACTTGCCTTCAAACAGCCGCCTAACCTCAGAAGTACCATCGTTCGCAGCAAATTACCCAGCTTTCAGGATAACAGCGACCACGACACCACACAACCCTGCCAAGGCAAACTCTGCAAGACATGCCAGATCATCAACACAGATACCACCATCACACGTGAGGACACTAACCACCAGGTACATGGTACATACTCATGTGACTCGGCCAACGTTGTCTACCTCATACGTTGCAGGAAAGAATGCACCGCGGCATGGTACATCGGCGAGACCATGCAGACACTGAGACAACGTATGAACGAGCACCGCGCAACAATCGCCAGGCAGGATTGTTACCTCCCAGTCGGGGAACACTTCAGCAGTCAAGGACATTCAGCCTCGGATCTGCGGGTAAGCGTTCTCCAAGGCAACCTTAGAAACACACGACAACGCAAAATCATCGAGCAGAAACTGATAGCCAAGTTCCGCACTCATGAAGACGGTCTCAACCGGGATCTTGGGTTTATGTCACGATACATGACGTGATCCGGACTCGAGTCGTCGTTGGCTTGTTCACAGATGTGATTCCCAGTAAAAAAGTAAAAATTTTCCCAGTAAAAAAGTAAAAATTTTAAAGCTTTTCGTTTTACATACAGACGGCAGCTTTTGACACGTTAGAACCCCTGCGACTACACCTCATTGTCTCAGTTGTATCTTGCTATGTCTTTGATGTGGTACCTTCCTGGCTGACTTGATTAACTTTATCACACCTCGGCAGATAGTCAGGATGATTTAATTTAGTGGTCTGCAATTGTAAGGTACACATGCTTTGTTCTCTATCTATATATGCTTTGGCGATTCTGTATCTAATTTACTTCACCTGAGGAAGGGGCAATCGATAGCTCCGAAAGCTTGTGATTTCAAATAAAACTGTTGGACTATAACCTGGTGTTGTGCGACCTCTCAACTGTGTAATGAGACAGGATTAATAAATGATCTCATAGTAAAGGATCCTCTAGGAAAGAGTGATCATAGCATGGTTGAATTTCAAATTCAATTGGAGGGTGAGAAAGTTGGGTCTCAAACCAGTGTCCTGATCTTCAATAAAGGCAATTACAAAGGTATGAAGGCAGAGTTGGCTAAAGTGGACTGGGAAAATAGATTAAAGACAGTGGATAAGCAATGGCAGACATTTAAGGAGATATTTCATAACTCTGAACAAAAATATATTCCAGTGAGAAGGAAAGACTTTAAGAGAAGGGAGAACCACCCGTGGCTAACTAAGGAAGTTAAGGATGGTATCAAATTGAAAACAAAGGCATACAGTGTTGCCAAGATTAGTGGAAGGCCAGAGGATTGGGAAATCTTTAAAAACCAGCAAAGGATGACTAAAAAAAATAATAGAGAGAGAAGATGGATTATGAGAGTAAACTAGCAAGTAATATAAAAACAGATAGTAAGAGCTTCTACAGGTATATAAAAAGGAAGAGAGTAGCTAAAGTAAACGTTGGTCCCTTAGAGGATGAGACTGGGGAATCAATAATGGGGAACGGGGAAATGGCAGAAACTTTGAACAAATATTTTGTATCAGTCTTCACGGTAGAAGACACTAAAACCATGCCAATAATACATAATCAAGGGGCCATAGGGAGGGGGGGAACTTAAAACAATCACTATCACTAAAGAAAAAGTACTCGGTAAAATAATGGGACTAAAGGTGGACAAGTCCCCAGAACCTGATGGCCTGCATCCTAGGTTCTTAAAAGAAGTGGCTGCAGAGATAGTGGATGCATTGGTTGCAATCTACCAAAATTCCCTGGTGAACCTGTGGAATTCTCTACCACAGAAGGCAGTTGAGGCCAATTCATTAAATAGATTCAAGAAGGAGTTGGATATATTTCTTAAGGCTAAAGGGATCAAGGGATATGGGGAGAAAGCAGGAACAGGGTACTGAATTTGGATGATCAGCCATGATCACATTGAATGGCGGAGCAGGCTAGAGGGGCCGAATGGCCTACTCCTATCTTCTATGATTCTGGAGAGGTCCCAGCGGATTGGAAAACCGCAAATGTAACGCCCCTATTCAAGAAAGGAGGGAGACAGAAAGCAGGAAACTATAGACCAGTTAGCCTAACATCTGTCATGGGGAAAATGCTGGAATCCATCATTAAGGAAGTAGTAGCAGGACATTTAGAAAATCATAATATAGTCAAGCAGAGTCAGCATGGTTTTATGAAAGGGAAATCATGTTTGACAAATTTGCTGGAGTTCTTTGAGGATGTAATGAGCAGGGTGGATAAAGGGGAACCAGTAGATGTCGTGTATTTGGATTTCCAGAAGGCATTCGATAAGGTGCCACATAAAAGGTTACTGCACAAGATAAGAGCTCACGGGGTTGGGGGCAATATATTAACATGGATAGAGGATTGGCTAACTAATAGAAAACAGAGAGTCGGGATAAATGGGTCATTTTCCGGTTGGCAAACGGTAACGAGTGGGGTGCTGCAGGGATCAGTGCTGGGGCCTCAACTATTTACAATCTATATTAATGACTTGGATGAAGGGACCGAGTGTAATGTAGCCAAATTTGCTGATGATACAAAGATAGGTGGGAAAGCAAGTTGTGAAGAGGACACAAAGAATCTGCAAAGGGATATAGACAGGCTAAGTGAGTGGGCAAACATTTGGCAGATGGAGTATAATGTTGGAACGTGTGAGGTTATCCACTTTGGTAAGAAAAATAAAAAAACAAATTATTATTTAAATGGAGAGAGATTACAAAATGCTGCAGTACAGAGGGACCTGGGGGTCCTTGTGCATGAAACACAAAAAGTTAGCATGCAGGTACAGCAAGTAATCAGGAAGGTAAATGGAATGTTGGCCTTTATTGCAAGGGGGCTGGAGTATAAAAGCAGGTAAGTCCTGCTACAACTGTACAGGGTATTGGTGAGACCACACCTGGAGTACTGCGTACAGTTTTGGTCTCCTTATTTAAGGAGGGATATACTTCTTTGAGGGTCGTAAATCTGTGGAATTCTCTGCCCCAGAGAGCTGTGGAGGCTGGGTCATTGAATATATTTAAGGTGGAGATAGACAGATTTTTGAACAATAAGGGAGTCAAGGGTTATGGGGAGCGGGCAGGGAAATGGAGCTGAGCCCAAGATCAGATCAGCCATGATCTCATTGAATGGCAGAGCAGGCTCGAGGGGCCGAATGGCCGACTCCTGCTCCTATCTCTTATGTTCTTATGTTGCCTGCCAGGTGCCAGGGTTAAAGACATCTCTTCATAGCTGGGGGAGTTTGAGGAGCTAGGGTCCAAATTCAAAAGCAGATCCTCAAAGGTAATAATCTCTGGATTGTTTCCTGAGCCATGCGTAAATTGGCATAGGGACAAACAGATTAGAGGTTTAAATACGTGGCTCAAAGAGTGGTGTGGGAGGAAGGGGTTTCAGTTCATGGGACACTGGCACCGGTACTGGGGAAAGAGGGAGCTGTTCCGTTGGGACGGGCTCCACTTAAACCAGGCTGGGACCAGTGTCCTGGCGATCCAAATAACTAGGGCAGTAGACGGGGCTTTAAACTAATGAAGGGGGGGTGGGAGGATTCAGGAAAGAGTAAATTTAAAAGCAGCGAGAGAAATGTCAAGGCTCTAGAGCAGAGTAGAGTTTTGGGTAAAAATAGGCAGAGTGGGTCAGGAAGGGACAGAGAGAGAAACAAAAGCAATAAGGCATCAGTGACTAAGGTGACATCAGGGAAAAATAGAAATAAGTCAAAGCTAAAGGCATTAAATCCGAATGCACGAAGCATTCTCAACAAAATAAATGAATTAATATCGCAGATAGAAATTAATAGGTTTGATCTAATAGCCATTACGGAGACGTGGTTGCAATCATAGAATCATAGAAAGTTACAGCACGGAAGGAGGCCATTTCGGCCCATCGTGTCTGCGCAGGCCAACAAAGAGCTATCCAGCCTAATCCCACTTCCCAGCTCTTGGTCCGTAGCCCTGCAGGTTAGAGCATCCCAAGTGCACATCCAAGTACTTTTTAAATGTGGTTAGGGTTTCTGCCTCTACCACCCTTTCAGGCAGCGAGTTCCAGACCCCCACAACCCTCTGGGTGAAGAAATTTCCTCTCAAATCCCCTCTAAACCTTCCACCAATTACTTTAAATCTGTGCCCCCTGGTTTTTGACCCCTCAGCTAAGGGAAATAGGTCCTTTCTATCCACTTTATCTAGGCCCCTCATAATTTTATACACCTCAATAAGGTCTCCCCTCAGCCTCCTCTGTTCCAAGGAAAACAGACCCAGCCTATCCAGTCTTTCCTCATAGCTAAGATTCTCTACTCCTGGCAACATCCTTGTAAATCTCCTCTGTATCCTCTCTAGTGCAATCACATCTTTCTTGTAATGTGGTGACCAGAACTGCACGCAGTACTCTAGCTGAGGCCTAACTAGTGTTTTATACAGTTGAAGCATAACCCCCCTGCTCTTGCCTTTATTAGCCGTGGCATAGAATACAAGAATTCCGTATGCCTTCTTAACCACCTTATCTACCTGGCCTGCTACCTTCAGGGATCTGTGGACATGTATTCCAAGGTCCCTTTGTTCCTCTACACTACTCAGTGTCCTACCATTTAACGTGTATTCCCTTTCCTTGTTAGCCCTCCCCAAATGCATTACCTCACACCTCTCCGGATTGAATTCCATTTGCCACTGTTCTGCCCACCTGATCAATTTATTGATATCTTCCTGCAGTCTACAGCTTCCTTCTTCAGTATCAACCACACAGCCGATTTTAGTATCATCTGCAAACTTCTTAATCATACCCCCTATATTCAAGTCTAGATCATTGATATATACCACAAAAAGCAAGGGACCTAGTACTGAGCCCTGCGGAACCCCACTGGAAATAGCCTTCCAGTCACAAAAACACCCATCAACCATTACCCTCTGCTTCCTGTCTCTGAGCCAGTTTTGAATCCAACTTGACACTTTGCCCTGGATCCCATGGGCTTTTAACTTCGTGACCAGTCTGCCATGTGGAACCTTATCAAGAGCCTTGCTAAAGTCCATATACACTACATCAAACGCACTACCCTCATCTACCCTCCTTGTTACCTCCTCGAAAAATTCAATCAAGTTAGTCAGACACAACCTTCCCTTAACAAATCCGTGCTGACTATCCTTGATTAATCCGTGTCTTTCTAAATGAAGATTTATCCTGTCCTTCAGAATTCTTTCCAATAATTTTCCCATCACCGAGGTTAGGCTGACTGGCCTGTAATTACTCAGTCTATCCTTTTCTCCCTTTTTAAACAAGGGTACCACATTAGCAGTCCTCCAGTCCTCCGGCACCACACCTGTAGCCAGAGAGGATTGAAAAATGATGGTCAGGGCCTCTGCTATTTCCTCTTTTGCTTCGCTTAACAGCCTGGAATACATTTCACGATAGCAAAATAGCCTGGCCTGCTGAGTTTTTCCAGCGTTTTCTGTTGTTATTTTGGAATACATTTCATCCGGGCCTGGGAATTTATCCACTTTTAAAGCTGCTAAACCCCATAATACTTCCTCTCTCACTATGTTTATTTCATCTAATATTTCACACTCCTCCCCCCCGATTTCCCTGCAGGAAAATCCGCATCGGAGCAATGGGATTCTTTCAGAAGGGAGATTGAGATCATACAATGGCAGCATGTTCCCGTAAAGGTCAAGGGTGGTTCCAAAAACCCCAGGGAACCTTGGATGTCAGGGGATATACGAGAATGGATCAGGAAAAAAAGGAGGGCTTTTGGCAGATACAAAATGCTAAAGACGGAGGAAGCCCTAGAGGAGTACAAAAAGTGCAGGGGGATACTTAAAAAAGAAATTAGGAGATCAAGGAGGGGCCATGAAATAACACTGGCGAGCAAAATAAAGGAAAATCCTAAGATGTTTTATAAGTATATTAAGGGTAAGAGGATAACTAGGGAAAAAATAGGGCCCATTAGGGACAAAAGTGGCAATGTGTGTGTGGAGCCGGAAGATGTAGGTGGGGTTCTAAATGAATTTTTTGCATCTGTTTTCACTATGGAGAAGGACGATGCAGACATAAAATTAGGGCAGGGGGACTGAGATATACTCGAACATTTTACCATCGAGAGGGAGGAGGTATTGGCGGTTTTAGCAGGTCTAAAAATGGATAAATCCCCAGGTCCGGACGAAATGTATCCCAGGCTGCTGTGTGAGGCAAAGGAGGAGATTGCGGGGGCTCTAACACATATATTCAGAACCTCTCTGGCCACAGGGGATGTGCCAGAGGACTGGAGAACCGCTAATGTAGTACCACTATTCAAGAAAGGGAGTAGGGAAAAATCGGGGAACTACAGGCCAGTGAGCCTAACATCAGTGGTAGGAAAATTATTGGAAAAAATTCTGAGGGACAAAATTAGTCTCCACTTGGAGAGGCAAGGATTAATCAGGGTTAGCCAACATGGCTTTGTCAAGGGAAGATCATGTCTGACTAATTTGATTGAATTTTTTGAGGGGGTGACTAGGTGTGTGGATGAGGGTAACGCAGTGGATGTGGTATACATGGATTTCAGTAAGGCCTTCGATAAAGTCCCGCACAGGAGACTGGTCAAGAAGGTAAGAGCCCATGGAATCCAGGGTGCCTTGGCACATTGGATACAAAACTGGCTCAGTGGCAGAAGGCAGAGGGTGATGGTTGAAGGTTGTTTTTGTGACTGGAAGCCTGTGGCCAGTGGGGTACCACAGGGATCGGTGCTGGGTCCCTTGCTGTTTGTGGTCTACATTAACGACTTGGATATGAATGTAAAAGGTATGATCAGTAAGTTCGCGGATGATACAAAAATTGGTAGGGTGGTAAATAGCGAGGAGGGTAGCCTCAGTCTGCAGGACGATATAGATGGGTTGGTCAGATGGGCGGAACAGTGGCAAATGGAATTTAATCCGGAAAAGTGCGAGGTGATGCACTTTGGAGGGACTAACAAGGCAAGGGAATACACAATGAATGGTAAGACCCGAGGGAAGACGGAGGGTCAGAGGGATCTTGGTGTGCAAGTACACAGATCCCTGAAGGCGGCGGTCCAGGTGGATAAGGTGGTAAAAAAGGCATATGGGATACTTGCATTCATTAGCCGAGGCATAGAATATAAGAGCAAGGAGGTTATGATGGAGCTGCATAAAACACTGGTTAGGCCACATCTGGAATACTGTGTGCAGTTCTGGTCGCCACACTACAGGAAGGATGTGATAGCTTTGGAGAGGGTGCAGAGGAGATTCACCAGAATGTTACCCGGGCTGGAGTGCTTCAGCTATGAAGAGAGACTGGGCAGATTGGGTTTGTTTTCCTTGGAGCAGAGGAGGCTGAGGGGGGACATGATTGAGGTGTACAAAATTATGAGGGGCATAGATAGGATGGATACTAAGGAGCTTTTTCCCTTAGTAGAGGGGTCTATAACAAGGGGGCATAGATTCAACGTAAAGGGCGGGAGGTTTAGAAGGGATTTGAGAAAGAACTTTTTCACCCAGAGGGTGGTTGGAGTCTGGAACTCACTGCCTGAAAGGGTTGTGGAGGCAGGAACCCTCACAACATTCAAGAAGCATTTGGATGAGCACTTGAAATGCCATAGCATACAAGGCTACGGACCAAATGCTGGAATATGGGATTAGATTAGACAGGGCTTGATGGCCGGCGCGGACACGATGGGCCGAAGGGCCTCTATCCGTGCTGTATAACTCTATCTATGACTCTATAGCAATGTCTGCTTAGCCCCTCTCCTTTGTGAAAACAGACGCAAAGTATTCATTAAGAACCCGACCGACGTCTCCCGCCTCCACACACAGATTACCCTCATGATCTCTAATAGGCCCTACCCTTTCTTTAGTTATCCTCTTGCTCTTAATATATTTATAAAACATCTTTGGGTTTTCCTTGATTTTACTTGCCAAGAATTTTTCATGCTCTCTCTTTGCTTTCCTAATATCCTTTTTAATCGCACCCCTGCACTTTCTGTACTCCTCTAAAGATTCTGGAGTATTTAGCCCTCGGTATCTGTCATACGCCTCCCTTTTTTTCTTTATCCTACCCTGTATGTCCCTAGACATCCAGGGGGCTCTAGATTTGTTAGTCCCACCTTTTTTCTTTAAGGGCACATATTTGGTCTGAACCCTCCAGATCTCCTCCTTGAATGCCTCCCACTGCTCTGACACTGATTTACCTGCAAGTAGCTGTTTCCAGTCCACTATGGCTAAATCCCCTCTGAGCTTAGCAAAATTTGCTTTTCCCCAATTTAGAATTTTTATTCCTGGTCTATCCTTGTCCTTTTCCATAACTATCTTAAATCTAACAGAATTATGGTCACGAGCACCAAAATGCTCCCCCACTGATACGCCTTCTACCTGCCCAGCTTCATTCCCTAAAACTAAGTTCAGAACCACCCCCTCCCTTGTTGGGCTTGCTACATACTGGCTAAAAAAGTTCTCGTGGATGCATTTTAGGAATTCCGCACCCTCTATACCCTTCACACTAATTTTATCCCAGTTAATATTGGGGTAGTTGAAATCCCCTACTATTACTGCCCTATAGTTTTTGCACTTCTCAGAAATTTGTCTACGTATTTGTTATTCTATCTCCGTCTCACTGTTTGGGGGTCTATAGTACACTCCCAGCAGTGTGATCGCCCCTTTTTTGTTTTTCAGCTCGACCCATATGGCCTCGTTTGATGATCCCTCCAATATATCATCCTTCCTCACAGCTGTAATAGTTTCTTTAATCAATACCGCAACCCCCCCCCCCTCCCTTTTTACCTCCCTCTCTATCCCGTCTGAAAATCCTGTAACCAGGAATGTTGAGCTGCCATACCTGCCCCTCTTTCAGCCACGTCTCTGTAATAGCTATAATATCATAGTCCCAAGTATCTACCTGTGCCCTCAGCTCATCTGCCTTGTTCACTATACTCCTTGCGTTGAAGTATATACCATTTAGTGCAGGCAAACCTCCTTGTTGACTACTATCTAGTCCTTCATTCCTCTGTCCTTCCAATTTACTTTCTACGTTTTTGTTTTCCAATTCCAGTTTTTCTTCCCTCCCTATTGACTCTATACTTAGGCTCCCATCCCCCTGCCAAGCTAGTTTAAACCCTCCCCAACAGCACTAGCAAACCCTCCCGCGAGCATATTGGCCCCGTTCCCGTTGAGGTGCAACCCGTTTGGCTTGTAGAGGTTCCACCTCCCCCAGAAACGGTTCCAATTCCTCAGGAATCTAAATCCCTCCCTCCTGCACCATCTCTCCAGCCACGCATTCATCTGCTCTATCTTCCTATTTCTGAACTCACTAGCACGTGGCACTGGTAGTAATCCGGAGATTACTACCTTTGAGGTCCTGCTTTTTAACCTCTTTCCTAGCTCCTTAAACTCTGCCTGCAGGACCTCATCCCTCTTCCTACCTATGTCGTTGGTACCGATATGGACAACGACCTCTGGCTGTTCACCCTTCCCCCTCAGAATGCCCTGCAGCCGTTCAGTGACATCCTTGACCCTGGAACCAGGGAGGCAACATACCATCCTGGAGTCACGTCTGCGGCCGCAGAAACGCCTGTCTGCTCCCCAAACTATTGAATCCCCTATCATTATTGCTCTCCCTCGCTTCTTCTCCCCTGCCTGTGCAGTTGAGCTTTCCGTGGTGCTGTGGACTTGGCTCTGGCTGCACTCCCCAGATGAACCATCGCCCTCACCAGTACTCAGCACCGAATACTGGTTGGTGAGCAAGATGGGCTCAGGGGACTCCTGCACTACCTGCCTGGTCCTCCTCTTCTGTCTGACGGTCACCCATTCCCTCTCTGCCTGCACACTCTTAAGTTGCGGGGTGACCACCTCCCGAAACGTGCTATCCACGTAGCTCTCAGCCTCGCGGATGTACAGCAGTGACTGCAGTCACCGCTCAAGCTCCGTAACCCGGTGCTCGAGCTGCTGTAGCTGGCGACACTTCCCGTACATGTGGTTGTCCAGACCACGGAGGTGTCCAGGACTTCCCACATGGCACAGGATGTGCATTCCACGCGTGTGAGCTGCCCTGCCATACCTCTAATTTGAGAAGTCGCACAACACCAGGTTATAGTCCAACAGCTTTATTTGAAATCACAAGCTTCTGGAGCGCTGCTCCTTCGTCAGGTGAAGTGAAGAGATGCATATAGGCACAGCATATATAGTCAGAGAACACTGCCAGATGATTACAGTTAATCTTTCCAACTGCTCTTTATCACACCTCGGCAGAGAGATAATCACGGCAATCAAAGGTGTGGATAGTGTCCAAACAGGTCAGTCAGGAAAACATTACATCAAAGACAATGTGGCAGATGCTGGGGTCTGTATGGAAAACAAAAAACTTTTTTTGCTGGAAATCACAGCTGGTCCGGCCGCATCTGTGCAGAGAGAACAAGCCAACGATGACTCGAGTCTGGATGACTCTACGTCAGGTGGGGTTACATGAATGGCGGCGCAGGCTCAAGGGGCCAAATAGCCTACTCCTGCTCCTATTTCTTATGTTCTTATGTAAACTAGGGTTGTATTCCTGGAATTTAGACGGTTAAGCAGTGATTTGCTCTTAGTTTTCAAGATATTAAGGGGAACAGATAGGGTAGATAGAGAGAAACTATTTCCGCTGGTTGGGGAGTCGAGGACTGGGGGCATCGTCTAAAAATTAGAGCCAGACCTTTCAGGAGTGAAATTAGGAAACACTTCCACACGCAAAGGGTGGTAGAAGTTTGGAACTCTCTTCCGCAAACAGCAATTGATGCTAGATCAACTGTTAATTTTAAATCTGAGATTGATAGATTTCTGTTAACCAAATATATTAAGGGATAAAGGGCAAAGGCGGGTATATGGAGTTAGGTCACAGATCAGCCATGATCTCATTGAATGGCGGAACAGGCACGAGGGGCTCACTGGCCTCCTCCTGTTCCTATGTTCCTAAAACCCTCCCCCTGGTACATTAACTCTCCATCGAAGGCCCTCACTCTGGTACACTAACTCTCCCATTGAAACCTCTCTTCCCTGGTACACTAACTCTCCCATTGAAACCTCTCTCCCTAATACACTAACTCGCCCATTGAAACCTCTCCCCGGGACACTAACTCTCCCATTGAAACCTCTCTCCCCGGTACACTAACTCTCCCATTGAAACCTCTCTCCCCGGTACACCAACTCTCCCATTGAAACCTCTCTCCCCGGTACACTAACTCTCCCATTGAAACCTCTCTCCCCCGGTACACCAACTCTCCCATTGAAACCTCTCTCCCCGTACACTAACTCTCCCATTGAAACCTCTCCCCGGTACACTAACTCTCCCATTGAAACCTCTCTCCCCGGTATACTGACTCTCCCATTGAAACCTCTCTCCCCGGTACACTCACTCTCCCATTGAAACCTCTCTCCCCGGTATACTAACTCTCCCATTGAAAACTCTCTCCCCGGTATACTAACTCTCCCATTGAAACCTCTCTCCCCGGTACACTAACTCTCCCATTGAAAACTCTCTCCCCTGTATACTAACTCTCCCATTGAAACGTCTCTCCCCGGTACACTAGCTCTCCCATTGAAACCTCTCTCCCCGGTACACTAACTCTCCCATTGAAACCTCTCTCCCCGGTACACTAACTCTCCCATTGAAACCTCTCTCCCCGGTACACTAACTCTCCATTGAAACCTCTCTCCCCGGTATACTAACTCTCCCATTGAAACCTCTCTCCCCGGTACACTAACTCTCCCATTGAAACCTCTCTCCCCGGTATACTAACTCTCCCATTGAAACTCTCTCCCCGGTATACTAACTCTCCCATTGAAACCTCTCTCCCCGGTACACTAACTCTCCCATTGAAACCTCTCTCCCCGGTACACTAACTCTCCCATTGAAAACTCTCTCCCCGGTATACTAACTCTCCCATTGAAACCTCTCTCCCCGGTACACTAACTCTCCCATTGAAACCTCTCTCCCCGGTACACTAACTCTCCCATTGAAACCTCTCCCCCCGTACACTAACTCTCCCATTGAAACCTCTCCCCCCGTACACTAACTCTCCCATTGAAACCTCTCTCCCCGGTACACTAACTCTCCCATTGAAACCTCTCTCCCCGGTACTAACTCTCCATTGAAACCTCTCTCCCCGGTACACTCACTCTCCCATTGAAACCTCTCTCCCGGTATACTAACTCTCCCATTGAAACCTCTCTCCCCGGTACACTAAGTCTCCCATTGAAACCTCTCTCCCCGGTATTAACTCTCCCATTGAAACCTCTCTCCCCGTACACTAACTCTCCCATTGAAACCTCTCTCCCCGGTACACTAACTCTCCCATTGAAACCTCTCTCCCCTGTACACTAACTCTCCCATTGAAAACCTCTCCCCGGTACACTAACTCTCCCATTGAAACCTCTCCCCGGTACACTAACTCTCCCATTGAAACCTCTCCCCAGTACACTAACTCTCCTATTGAAACCTCTCCCCAGTACACTAACTCTCCTATTGAAACCTCTCCCCGGTACACTAACACTCCCATTGAAACCTCTCTCCCCGGGACACTAACTCTCCCATTGAAACCTCTCCCCCGGTACACTAACTCTCCCATTGAAACCTCTCCCCCCGTACACTAACTCTCCCATTGAAACCTCTCTCCCCGGTATACTAACTCTCCCATTGAAACCTCTCTCCCCGGTACTAACTCTCTCATTGTAACCTCTCTCCCCGGTACACTAACTCTCCCATTGAAACCTCTCTCCCCGGTACACTAACTCTCCCATTGAAACCTCTCTCCCCGGTACACTAACTCTCCCATTGAAACCTCTCTCCCCGGTACTAACTCTCCCATTGAAACCTCTCCCCGGTACACTAACTCTCCCATTGAAACCTCTCTCCCGGTACACTAACTCTCCCATTGAAACCTCTCTCCCCGGTACACTAACTCTCCCATTGAAACCTCTCTCCCCGGTACACTAACTCTCCCATTGAAACCTCTCTCCCCGGTACACTAACTCTCCCATTGAAACCTCTCCCCGGTACACTAACTCTCCCATTGAAACCTCTCTCCCCGGTACACTAACTCTCCCATTGAAACCTCTCTCCCCGGTACACTAACTCTCCCATTGAAACCTCTCCCCCGGTACACTAACTCTCCCATTGAAACCTCTCCCCGGTACACTAACTCTCCCATTGAAACCTCTCCCCCGGTACACTAACTCTCCCATTGAAACCTCTCTCCCCGGTACACTAACTCTCCCATTGAAACCTCTCTCCCCGGTACACTAACTCTCCCATTGAAACCTCTCTCCCCGGTACACTAACTCTCCCATTGAAACCTCTCTCCCCCGGTACACTAACTCTCCCATTGAAACCTCTCTCCCCGGTACACTAACTCTCCCATTGAAACCTCTCTCCCCGGTACACTAACTCTCCCATTGAAACCTCTCTCCCCGGTACACTAACTCTCCCATTGAAACCTCTCCCCCGGTACACTAACTCTCCCATTGAAACCTCTCTCCCCGGTACACTAACTCTCCCATTGAAACCTCTCCCCCCGTACACTAACTCTCCCATTGAAACCTCTCTCCCCGGTACACTAACTCTCCCATTGAAACCTCTCTCCCCGGTACACTAACTCTCCCATTGAAACCTCTCCCCCGGTACACTAACTCTCCCATTGAAACCTCTCTCCCCGGTACACTAACTCTCCCATTGAAACCTCTCTCCCCGGTACACTAACTCTCCCATTGAAACCTCTCTCCCCGGTACACTAACTCTCCCATTGAAACCTCTCCCCCGGTACACTAACTCTCCCATTGAAACCTCTCCCCGGTACACTTACTCTCCCATTGAAACCTCTCTCCCCGTACACTACCTCTCCCATTGAAACCTCTCTCCCGGTACACTAACTCTCCATTGAAACCTCTCTCCCCGTATACTAACTCTCCCATTGAAACCTCTCCCCGGTACACTAACTCTCCCATTGAAACCTCTCTCCCAGGTACACTAACTCTCCCATTGAAACCTCTCTCCCCGGTACACTAACTCTCCCATTGAAACCTCTCCCCCGTACACTAACTCTCCCATTGAAACCTCTCCCCGGTGCACCTAACTCTACCATTGAAACCTCTCTCCCGGTCACTAACTCTCCCATTGAAACCTCTCTCCCCCGGACACTAACTCTCCCATTGATACCTCTCTCCCCGGTACACTAATCTCCCATTGAACCTCTCCCCCGGTACACTAACTCTCCCATTGAAACCTCTCTCCCCCGGTATACTAACTCTCCCATTGAAACCTCTCTCCCGGTTACCTAACTCTCTCATTGAAACCTCTCTCCCCGGTACACTAACTCTCCCATTGAAACCTCTCCCCCCCGGTACACTAACTCTCCCATTGAAACCTCTCTCCCCGGTATACTAACTCTCCCATTGAAACCTCTCTCCCCGGTACACTAACTCTCCCATTGAAACCTCTCCTCCCCGATACACTAACTCCCCATTGAAACCTCTCTCCCCGTACACTAACTCTCCCATTGAAACCTCTCTCCCCGGTACACTAACTCTCCATTGAAACCTCTCTCCCCGGTCACTAACTCTCTCCATTGAAACCTCTCCCCCGTACACTAACTCTCCCATTGAAAACCTCTCCTCCCCCGGTACACTAACTCTCCATTGAAACCTCTCTCCCCCCGGTACACTAACTCTCCCATTGAAACCTCTCTCCCCCGGTACACTAACTCTCCCATTGAAACCTCTCTCCCCGGTACACTAACTCTCCCATTGAAACCTCTCCTCCCCCGGTACACTAACTCTCCCATTGAAACCTCTCCCCCCCCGTACACTAACTCTCCCATTGAAACCTCTCCCCCCGATACACTAACTCTCCCATTGAAACCTCTCCCCGGTAACTAACTCTCCCATTGAAACCTCTCTCGCCGGTACACAACTCTCCCATTGAAACCTCTCCCCCCGTACACTAACTCTCCCATTGAAACCTCTCCCCCCGGTACTAACTCTCCCATTGAAACCTCTCTTCCCCGGTAACTAACTCTCCCATTGAAACCTCTCCCCCCGTACACTAACTCTCCCATTGAAACTCTCCCCCCGGTACACTAACTCTCCCATTGAAACCTCTCTCCCCGGTAAACTAACTCTCCATTGAAACTCTCTCCCCGGTACACTAACTCTCCATTGAAACCTCTCTCTCTCTCCCCGGTAACTCTCCCTAACTCTCTCCCATTGAAACCTCTCTCCCCGGACACTAACTCTCCCATTGAAACCTCTCTCCCCGGTACTAACTCTCCATTGAAACCTCTCTCCCCCGTACACTAACTCTCCCATTGAAACCTCTCCCCGGTATAACTAACTCTCCCATTAAACCTCTCCCCCCGTACACTAACTCTCCCATTGAAACCTCCCTCTCTCCCCGGTACACTAACTCTCCCATTGAAACCTCTCTCCCCGTACACTAACTCTCCCATTGAAACCTCTCTCCCCGTACACTAACTCTCCCATTGAAACCTCTCCCCCCGTACACTAACTCTCCCATTGAAACCTCTCTCCCCCGTACACTAACTCTCCCATTGAAACCTCTCCCCGGTACACTAACTCTCCCATTGAAACCTCTCTCCCCGGTACACTAACTCTCCCATTGAAACCTCTCCCCCGGTACACTAACTCTCCCATTGAAACCTCTCTCCCCCGTACACTAACTCTCCCATTGAAACCTCTCTCCCCGGTACACTAACTCTCCCATTGAAACCTCTCTCCCCGGTACACTAACTCTCCCATTGAAACCTCTCTCCCCGTACACTAACTCTCCCATTGAAACCTCTCTCCCCGGTACACTAACTCTCCCATTGAAACCTCTCTCCCCGGTACACTAACTCTCCCATTGAAACCTCTCTCCCCGGTGCACTAACTCTCCCATTGAAACCTCTCTCCCCGGTACTAACTCTCCCATTGAAACCTCTCTCCCCGGTATACTAACTCTCCCATTGAAACCTCTCCCCGGTACACTAACTCTCCCATTGAAACCTCTCTCCCCGGTATCACTAACTCTCCCATTGAAACCTCTCTCCCGGTATACTAACTCTCCCATTGAAACCTCTCCCCCCGGTACACTAACTCTCCCATTGAAACCTCTCTCCCGGTCTACTAACTCTCCCATTGAAACCTCTCTCCCCCGTACACTAACTCTCCCATTGAAACCTCTCTCCCCGGTACACTACTCTCCCATTGAAACCTCTCCCATCCGTACACTAACTCTCCCATTGAAACCTCTCTCCCCCGGTACACTAACTCTCCCATTGAAACCTCTCTCCCCGTACACTAACTCTCCCATTGAAACCTCTACCCCGGTACACTAACTCTCCCATTGAAACCTCTCCCCGGTAACTAACTCTCCCATTGAAACCTCTCCCCCCGGTACACTAACTCTCCCATTGAAACCTCTCTCGCCCGGTACACTAACTCTCCCATTGAAACCTCTCTCCCCGGTACACTAACTCTCCCATTGAAACTCTCCCCCCGTACACTAACTCTCCATTGAAACCTCTCTCCCCGGTACACTAACTCTCCATTGAAACCTCTCTCCCCGGTACACTAACTCTCCCATTGAAACCTCTCCCCCCCGGTACACTAACTCTCCCATTGAAACACTCTCCCCGGTACCTAACTCTCCATTGAAACCTCTCCCCGTAGCACTAACTCTCCCATTGAAACCTCTCTCCCCGGTACACTAACTCTCCCATTGAAATCCTCTCCCCCCGGTACACTAACTCTCCCATTGAAACCTCTCTCCCCGGTACACTAACTCTCCCATTGAAACTCTCTCCCCCGTACACTAACTCTCCCATTGAAACCTCTCCCCCCGGTGCACTAACTCTCCCATGAAACCTCTTCCCCGGTACACTAACTCTCCATTGAAACCTCTCTCCCCGTACACTAACTCTCCCATTGAAACCTCTCCCCCGGTACACTAACTCTCCCATTGAAACCTCTCTCCCCGGTAAACTAACTCTCCCATTGAAACTCTCTCCCCGGTACACTAACTCTCCATTGAAACCTCTCTCCCCGGTACTAACCTCTCCATGTGAAACCTCTCTCCCCGGTACACTAACTCTCCCATTGAAACCTCTCCCCCCCGTACACTAACTCTCCCATTGAAACCTCTCTCCCCGGCTACACTAACTCTCCCATTGAAACCTCTCTCCCGGTACACTAACTCTCCCATTGAAACCTCTCTCCCCCGGTACACTAACTCTCCCATTGAAACCTCTCCCCCCCGTATACTACTCTCCCATTGAAACCTCTCTCCCCGGTACACTAACTCTCCCATTGAAACCTCTCTTCCCCCGTACACTCACTCTCCCATTGAAACCTCTCCCCGGTACACTCACTCTCCCATTGAAACCTCTCTCCCCGGTACACTAACTCTCCCATTGAAACTCTCTCCACCGGTATACTAACTCTCCCATTGAAACCCATCTCCCCGGTACACTAACCTCTCCCATTAAAACTCTCTCCCCTGGTAACTAACTCTCCATTGAAACCTCTCCCTCCCCCGGTACACTAACTCTCCCATTGAAACCTCTCGCATGTACACTAACTCTCCCATTGAAACCTCTCTCCCCCGGTACACTAACTCTCCCATTGAAACCTCTCTCCCCGGTACACTAACTCTCCCATTGAAACCTCTCTCCCCCGTACACTAACTCTCCCATTGAAACCTCTCTCCCCCGTACACTAACTCTCCCATTGAAACCTCTCTCCCCGGTACACTAACTCTCCCATTGAAACCTCTCTCCCCGGTACACTAACTCTCCCATTGAAACCTCTCTCCCCGGTACACTAACTCTCCCATTGAAACCTCTCTCCCCGGTATACTAACTCTCCCATTGAAACCCTCTCCCCGGTACACTAACTCTCCCATTGAAACCTCTCTCCCCGGTACTAACTCTCCCATTGAAACCTCTCTCCCCGGTACTAACTCTCCCATTGAAACCTCTCTCCCCCGTAAACTAACTCTCCCATTGAAACCTCTCCCCCCGTACACTAACTCTCCCATTGAAACCTCTCCCCCCGGTACACTAACTCTCCCATTGAACTTTATCGAATTTTTTCTGGGAGTTCCGGTACTTAGAGCTTTCCAACATTCACTTGGAATATCACTCACTCAAAGGTCAGGGCATATTTGCCCCTTCTCAACCCTGCTGGCTGCACTTACTGCATTATTTTTGAGATTGTCCTCCTCAACTTCATACATTTTGATTGATTCCAGTTGTTCATACCCAGTATGTGAGCTGTGATGTTTTTGTGTCTAGATCGGCTCCGGGACTTTGCGCAGAGCTGTGACTCACTTCCTGTGTACCGAGGCGGTGAGAGCGGGAGGTACTGGTCAGCCGGAGCGGATTGGCAAGTTGCTGTTGTCTGATGATGTTGAGGTTCGTGTTGCTGTCCTCACGTGGATCACAGAGGGCCATGGCTGCAAGGACGAGCAGGCTGCTCCCTGGATATTGAGATCTCTACTGGTACAGCAGCTGTTCTATTTCCTATTGCGGGAAGGGGTAACGAACTGGGAATGTGTTTGTGCAGCGCTGGCTGATGGCACATTGGATGTAAATGGTGTTAAAGTAAAACAACTTATATTTAAGTTGTACCTTTAACGTAGAAGTTCCTGAAGGCGCTGACTCTCACTGGGGTACAGTTCGTGAAGGTGCTGACTCTCACTGGGGTGCAGTTCCTGAAGGTGCTGACTCTCAAGGGGTACAGTTCCTGAAGGTGCTGACTCTCAAGGGGGACAGTTCCTGAAGGTGCTGACTCTCACTGGGGTGCAGTTCCTGAAGGTGCTGACTCTGCACTGGGGTACAGTTCCTGAAGGTGCTGACTCTCAAGGGGTACAGTTCCTGAAGGTGCTGACTTTGGGGTACAGTTCCTGAAGGTGCTGACACTCACTGGGGCACAGTTCCTGAAGGCGCCGACTCTCACTGGGGTACAGTTCCTGAAGGTGCTGACTCTCACTGGGGTACAGTTCCTGAAGGTGCTGACTCTCTCTGGGGTACAGTTCCTGAAGGTGCTGACACTCACTGGGGTACAGTTCCTGAAGGTGCTGACTCTCACTGGGGTACAGTTCCTGAAGGTGCTGACTTTGGGGTGCAGTTCCTGAAGGTGCTGACTCTCACTGGGGAACTGTTTGTGAAGATGCTGACTCTCACTGGGGAACTGTTTCGTGAAGATGCTGACTCTCACTGGGGAACTGTTCGTGAAGGTGCTGACTCTCACTGAAGCCATTGCCCAGAATGGGACTCAGTGTGTGGAAATGAAAAGGAGAGAGTAAAACCCAGGGAAGGCTGGCAATACACAGCAAATTAACAGGGCAAGTACCCTGCATTGTATTGGTTATCTCGTCATTTGTCTCTCAGACACTGCCTGACGGCTGTGTTTTTGTTCTGGAAGTGTACAGGCTGTGAATTTGTGTTTGATGTGTGATAAAGTCAGCAGTTTTCACTGACGGAGCCAATGTTTTTTAAATGGTGTGTGCAGAGCAATCTGAGGAGGGTGCTGTTGGAGGAGGAGCCGAGTGTGGAGCACTTGAAGAACTGGCTGGAGGCCATTGCGTTGCTGCAGGACCATTCACTTGGGCTGGAGTGGACGGCATTGTCCGGAGGTCAGGGGCAGCGAAAGGGCTGCATCGAGATACTGCTGTCTGGAATGGAAGTGGAAAAACACGGGCCTGAAGTGCACTGTCACGCCCTGTGTGCAGTCAGCGCGCTGCTGACTGGGAGGTGAGAGCGTACGCACTGCTGGTGAGGGGAGAGAGAGTGTGAGCACTGCTGGTGAGGGGAGAGAGAGTGTGAGCACTGCTGGTGAGGGGAGAGAGAGTGTGAGCACTGCTGGTGAGGGGAGAGAGAGTGTGAGCACTGCTGGTGAGAGGAGAGAGTGTGAGCACTGCTGGTGAGGGGAGCGAGTGTGAGCACTGCTGGTGAGGGGAGCGAGTGTGAGCACTGCTGGTGAGGGGAGAGAGTGTGAGCACTGCTGGTGAGGGGAGAGAGTGTGAGCACTGCTGGTGAGGGGAGAGAGAGTGTGAGCACTGCTGGTGAGGGGAGAGAGAGTGTGAGCACTGCTGGTGAGGGGAGAGAGAGTGTGAGCACTGCTGGTGAGAGGAGAGAGTGTGAGCACTGCTGGTGAGGGGAGCGAGTGTGAGCACTGCTGGTGAGGGGAGAGAGTGTGAGCACTGCTGGTGAGAGGAGAGAGTGTGAACACTGCTGGTGAGAGGAGAGAGTGTGAGCACTGCTGGTGATGGGAGAGAGTGTGAGCACTGCTGGTGAGGGGAGCGAGTGTGAGCACTGCTGGTGAGAGCAGAGAGTGTGAGCTCTGCTGGTGAGAGGAGAGAGTGTGAGCACTGCTGGTGAGGGGGGAGAGTGTGAGCACTGCTGGTGAGAGGAGAGAGTGTGAGCACTGCTGGTGAGGAGCGAGTGTGAGCACTGCTGGTGAGGGGGGAGAGAGTGTGAGCACTGCTGGTGAGAGGAGAGAGTGTGAGCACTGCTGGTGAGAGGAGAGAGTGTGAGCACTGCTGGTGAGAGGAGAGAGTGTGAGCACTGCTGGTGAGGGGAGAGAGTGTGAGCACTGCTGGTGAGAGGAGAGAGTGTGAGCACTCTGGTGAGAGGAGAGAGTGTGAGCACTCTGGTGAGAGGAGAAAGTGTGAGCACTGCTGGTGAGGGGAGAGAGTGTGAGCACTGCTTGTGAGGGGAGAGAGTGTGAGCACTGCTGGTGAGAGGAGAGAGTGTGAGCACTGCTGGTGAGGGGAGAGAGTGTGAGCACTCTGGTGAGAGGAGAGAGTGTGAGCACTGCTGGTGAGGGGAGAGAGTGTGAGCACTGCTGGTGAGAGGAGAGAGTGTGAGCACTGCTTGTGAGGGGAGAGAGTGTGAGCACTGCTGGTGAGAGGAGAGAGTGTGAGCACTGCTGGTGAGGGGAGAGAGTGTGAGCACTCTGGTGAGAGGAGAGAGTGTGAGCACTGCTGGTGAGGGGAGATAACATAAGAACATAAGAAGCAGGAGTAGGCCAATTGGCCCCTCGAGCCTGCTCCGCCATTCAATAAGATCATGGCTGATCTGATCCTAACCGCCAATCTACTATCACAGAACCATCTCCTGAACCTAACAGAATTGGACACACGAAATAGGAGCAGGATCAGGCTACACGGCCCCTGGGCCCACTACGCTACCCACAGGGCCATGACCGATCCGAACCTAGACTCATGTCCAAATTCCTGCCCGCTCCCCGTAACCCTTAATTCCCTTTACTTCTAGGAAACTGTCTATTTCTGTTTTAAATTTATGTAATGATGTAGCTTCTACAGCTTTTTGGGGCAGCATATTCCATGGACCTACCACCCTCTGAGTGAAGTAGTTCCTTCTCATCTCAGTTTTGAAAGAGCAGCCCCTTATTCTAAGACTATGCCCCCTAGTTCTAGTTTCACCCATCATCGGGAACATCCTCCCCGCATCCACCCGATCCAACCCCTTCACAATCTTATATGTTTCAATAAGATCGCCTCTCATTCTTCTGAACTCCAATGAGTAGAGTCACAATATACCCAACCTCTGCTCATATGTCCATCCCCTCATCCCCGGGATTAACCGAGTGAACCTTCTTTGTACTGACTCGAGAGCAAGTATGTCTTTTCTTAAGTATGGACACCAAAACTGTATGCAGTATTCCAGGTGCGGTCTCACCAATACCTTGTACAACTGAAGCAATACCTCCCTATTTTTATATTCTATCCCCCTAGCAATGAAAGCCAACATTCCATTGGCCTTCTTAATCACTTGCTGCACCTGCATACTAACCTTTTGAGTTTCGTGCACCAGGACCCCCAGATCCCTTTGTACTTCAGTACTTTCCAGTTTCTTGCCATTTAGATAATAACTTGCTCTACTATTTTTCCTGCCAAAGTGCATAACCTCACACTTCCAGTATTGCATTCCATCTGCCAAATCTCTGCCCACTGACTTAGCCTGTCTAAGTCCCCTTGCAGATTTTTTATGTCCTCCTCACTCACTACTTTCCCTCCCATCTTAGTATCATCTGCAAACTTTGATATGTTACACTCGGTCCCCTCCTCCAAATCGTTAATATAGATTGTAAAGAGTTGGGGACCCAGCACTGACCCCTGCGGAACACCACTAGTTACTGATTGCCAGTCTGAGAATGAACCATTTATCTCAACTCTCTGCCTTCTGTTAGATAGCCAATCCTCTATCCATGCCAGAATATTAACCCCAATCCCGTGATTTTTTATCTTAAGCAATAATCTTTTGTGTGGCACCTTGTCAAATGCCTTTTGGAAGTCTAAATACACCACATCCACTGGTTCCCCACTGGTGTGAGCACTGCTGGTGAGAGGAGAGAGTGTGAGCACTGCTGGTGACAGGAGAGAGTGTGAGCACTGCTGGTGAGAGGAGAGAGTGTGAGCACTGCTGGTGAGAGGAGAGAGTGTGAGCACTGCTGGTGAGAGGGGAGAGTGTGAGCATTCCTGGTGAGAGGAGAGAGTGTGAGCACTGCTGGTGAGAAGAGAGAGAGTGTGAGCACTGCTGGTGAGAGGAGAGAGTGTGAGCACTGCTGGTGAGAGGGGAGAGAGTGTGAGCACTGCTGGTGAGAGGAGAGAGTGTGAGCACTGCTGGTGAGAGGAGAGAGAGTGTGAGCACTGCTGGTGAGGAGCGGGTGTGAGCACTGCTGGTGGGAGGGGAGAGAGTGTGAGCACTGCTGGTGACGGGAGAGAGTGTGAGCACTGCTGGTGAGGGGGGAGAGTGTGAACACTGCTGGTGAGAGGAGAGAGTGTGAGCACTGCTGGTGAGAGGAGAGAGTGTGAGCACTGCTGGTGAGGGGAGAGAGTGTGAGCACTGCTGGTGAGAGGAGAGAGTGTGAGCACTGCTGGTGAGAGGAGAGAGTGTGAGCACTGCTGGTGAGGGGAGAGAGTGTGAGCACTGCTGGTGAGAGGAGAGAGTGTGAGCACTGCTGGTGAGAGGAGAGAGTGTGAGCACTGCTGGTGAGGGGGGAGAGTGAGCAGTGCTGGTGAGGGGTGAGAGTGTGAGCACTGCTGGTGAAGAGCGAGTGTGAGCACTGCTGGTGAGAGGAGAGAGTGTGAGCACTGCTGGTGAGGGGGGAGAGAGTGTGAGCACTGCTGGTGAGAGGAGAGAGTGTGAGCACTGCTGGTGAGAGGAGAGAGTGTGAGCACTGCTGGTGAGAGGAGAGAGTGTGAGCACTGCTGGTGAGGGGAGAGAGTGTGAGCACTGCTGGTGAGAGGGGAGAGAGTGTGAGCACTGCTGGTGAGGGGAGAGAGTGTGAGCACTGCTGGTGAGGGGAGAGAGTGTGAGCACTGCTGGTGAGGGAGAGAGTGTGAGCACTGCTGGTGAGGGGAGAGAGTGTGAGCACTGCTGGTGAGAGGAGAGAGTGTGAGCACTGCTGGTGAGAGGAGAGAGTGAGAGCACTGCTGGTGAGAGGGGAGAGTGTGAGCACTGCAGGTGAGAGGAGAGAGTGTGAGCACTGCAGGTGAGAGGAGAGAGTGTGAGCACTGCAGGTGAGAGGAGAGAGTGTGAGCACTGCTGGTGAGGGGGGAGAGAGTGTGAGCACTGCAGGTGAGAGGAGAGAGTGTGAGCACTGCTGGTGAGGGGGGAGAGAGTGTGAGCACTGCTGGTGAGGTGGGAGAGTGTGAGCACTGCTGGTGAGGGGAGAGAGTGTGAGCACTGCTGGTGAGAGGGGAGAGTGTGAGCACTGCTGGTGAGAGGGGAGAGTGTGAGCACTGCTGGTGAGAGGGGAGAGAGTGTGAGCACTGCTGGTGAGGGGAGAGAGAGTGTGAGCACTGCTGGTGAGAGGAGAGAGAGTGTGAGCACTGCTGGTGAGGGGAGAGTGTGTGAGCACTGCTGGTGAGGGGAGAGAGAGTGTGAGCACTGCTGGTGAGAGGAGAGAGTGTGAGCACTGCTGGTGAGGGGAGAGAGAGTGTGAGCACTGCTGGTGAGAGGGAGAGAGTGTGAGCACTGCTGGTGAGGGGAGAGAGAGTGTGAGCACTGCTGGTGAGGGGAGAGAGTGTGTGAGCACTGCTGGTGTGGGGAGAGAGAGTGGGCACTGCTGGTGAGGGGAGAGAGTGTGAGCACTGCTGGTGAGAGGAGAGAGTGTGAGCACTGCTGGTGAGGGGAGAGAGAGTGTGAGCACTGCTGGTGAGAGGAGAGAGTGTGAGCACTGCTGGTGAGAGGAGAGAGTGTGAGCACTGCTGGTGAGAGGG
>CM059437.1:43345894-43423239 GCA_030390025.1 Squalus acanthias | reverse complement strand
GTGAGCACTGCTAGGTGAGCGGAGAGAGTGTGAGCACTGCTGGTGAGAGGAAGAGGTGTGAGCACTGCTGGTTGAGCGAGAGAGAGTGAGTGTGGGCATGCTTTGTGAGAGGAGAGAGTCGTGAGCACTGCCTGGTGAGGGAGAGAGTGTGAGCACTGCTGGTGAGAGGAGAGAGAGTGAGCACTTCTGGTGAGGAGGAGAGAGTGTGAGCACTGCTGGTGAGGGGAGAGAGTGTGGGCACTGCTGGTCGAGAGGAGAGAGTGTGAGCACTGCTGGTGAGAGGGAGAGAGTGTGAGCACTGCTGGTGAGAGGAGAGAGTTGTGAGCACTGCTGGTGAGGAGGAGAGAGTGTGAGCACTGCTGGTGAGGGGGAGAGAGTGTGAGCACTGCTGGTGAGAGGAGAGAGTGTGAGCACTGCTGGTGAGAGGGGAGAGAGTGTGAGCACTGCTGGTGAGAGGAGAGGTGTGAGCACTGCTGTGTGAGGGAGAGAGTTGAGCACAGCTGGTGAGGGGAGAGAGTGTTGGAGCACTGCTGGTGTGCAGGGGAGAGAGTGGAGCACTACTGTGTGAGAGGGGAAGAGTGTGAGCACTGCTGGTGACGAGGGGAGAGAGTGTGAGCACTGCTGGTGAGAGAGGAGAGTGTGAGCCTGCTGGTGAGAGGGGAGAGTGTGAGCACTGCTGGTGAGGGGAGAGAGTGTGAGCACTGCTGGTGAGAAGGCAGAGAGTGTGAGCACTGCTGGTGAGAGGAGAGAGTGTGAGCACTGCTGGTGAGGGGGAGAGAGGTGAGCACTGCTGGTGAGAGGGAGAGAGTGTGAGCACTGCTGGTGAGAGGGAGAGAGTGTGAGCACTGCTGGTGAGAGGGAGAGAGTGTGAGCACTGCTGGTGAGGAGGAGAGAGTGTGAGCACTGCTGGTGAGAGGGGAGAGAGTGTGAGCACTGCTGGTGAGAGGAGAGAGTGTGAGCACTGCTGGTGAGAGAAGAGTGTGAGCACTGCTGGTGAGGGGGAGTGTGAGCACTGCTGGTGAGAGGAGAGAGTGTGAGCACTGCTGGTGGAGAGAGAGTGTGAGCACTGCTGGTGAGAGGAGAGAGTGTGAGCACTGCTGGTGAGGAGCGAGTGTGAGCACTGCTGGTGAGAGGGAGAGAGTGTGAGCACTGCTGGTGAGGGGGGAGAGAGTGTGAGCACTGCTGGTGAGAGGAGAGAGTGTGAGCACTGCTGGTGAGAGGAGAGAGTGTGAGCACTGCTGGTGAGGGAGAGAGTGTGAGCACTGCTGGTGAGGGGAGAGTGTGAGCACTGCTGGTGAGAGGAGAGAGTGTGAGCACTGCTGGTGAGGGGAGAGAGTGTGAGCACTGCTGGTGACAGGAGAGAGTGTGAGCACTGCTGGTGAGGAGGGAGTGTGTGCACTGCTGGTGAGAGGGGAGAGAGTATGAGCACTGCTGGTGAGAGGGGAGAGTGTGAGCGCTGCTGGTGACTGGAGAGAGTGTGAGCCCTGCTGGTGAGAGGGGAGAGTGTGAGCACTGCTGGTGAGGGGAGAGAGTGTGAGCACTGCTGGTGAGGGGAGAGAGTGTGAGCACTGCTGGTGAGGGAGAGAGTGTGAGCACTGCTGGTGAGAGGGGAGAGTGTGAGCACTGCTGGTGAGGGAGGAGAGTGTGAGCACTGCTGGTGAGGGGAGAGAGTGTGAGCACTGCTGGTGAGAGGGAGAGAGTGTGAGCACTGCTGGTGGAGGAGGAGAGTGTGGAGCACTGCTGGTGAGGGGAGAGAGTGTGAGCACTGCTGGCTGAGGAGAGAGAGGTGAGCACTGCTGGTGAGAGGAGAGAGGTGTGAGCACTGCTGGTGAGGGGAGAGAGTGTGAGTGCTGGTGAGAGGAGAGAGTGTGAGCACTGCTGGTGAGGGGAGAGAGTGTGAGCACTGCTGGTGAGAGGAGAGAGTGTGAGCACTGCTGGTGAGGGGAGAGTGTGAGCACTGCTGGTGAGAGGGGAGAGAGTGTGAGCACTGCTGGTGAGGGGAGAGAGTGTGAGCACTGCTGGTGAGGGGAGAGAGTGTGAGCACTGCTTGTGAGGGGAGAGTGTGAGCACTGCTGGTGAGGGGAGAGAGTGTGAGCACTGCTGGTGAGAGGAGAGAGTGTGAGCACTGCTGGTGAGGGGGAGAGTGTGAGCGACTGCTGGTGAGAGGGAGAGTGTGTGAGCACTGCGTGGTGAGGGGAGAGAGTGTGAGCACTGCTGGTGAGGGAGAGAGTGTGAGCACTGCTGGTGAGAGGAGAGAGTGTGAGCACTGCTGGTGAGAGGGGAGAGCTTGTGAGCACTGCTGGTGAGGGGAGAGAGTGTGAGCACTGCTGGTGAGAGGAGAGAGTTGTGAGCACTGCTGGAGAGGAGGAGAGAGTGTGAGCACTGCTGGTGAGAGAGAGAGAGTGTGAGCACGCTGTGTGAGGAGAGAGTGTGAGCACTGCTGGTGAGAGGAGAGAGAGTGAGCACTGCTGGTGAGAGGAGAGAGTGTGAGCACTGCTGGTGAGGGGAGGAGTGTGAGCAATGCAGGTGAGAGGAGCGAGTGTGAGCACTGCTGGTGAGAGGAGAGAGTGTGAGCACTGCTGGTGAGAGGGGAGAGAGTGTGAGCACTGCTGGTGAGAGGAGAGAGTGTGAGCACTGCTGGTGAGGGGAGAGAGTGTGAGCACTGCTGGTGAGGGGAGAGAGTGTGAGGCACTGCTGGTGAGGAGGAGAGAGTGTGGAGCACTGCTGGTGAGGAGGGGAGAGTGTGAGCACTGCTGGTGAGAGGGGAGAGAGGTGGTGGGCACTGCTGTGAGAGGGAGAGAGTGTGAGCACTGCTGGTGATAGGAGAGAAGTGTGAGCACTGCTGGTGAGGGGAGAGAGGTGTGAGCACTGCTGTGAGGGGGAGAGAGTGTAGCACTGCTGGTGAGGGAGAGAGTGTGTGCACTGCCTGGTGAGGGGAGAGAGTGTGAGCACTGCTGGTGATGGAGAGAGAGTGTGAGCACTGCTGGTGAGAGGGAGAGTGTGAGCACTGCTGGGTTGAGGGGAGAGAGTGTGAGCACTGCAGTGTGTGAGAGAGAGAGTGCAGGCTGGTGGAGAGGGAGAGTGTGAGCACTGCTGTGACAGGGAGAGAGTGTGAGCACTGCTGGTTGACAGGGGGAGAGTGTGAGCTCTGCTGGTGAGGGGAGGGAGTGAGGAGCTCTGCTGGTGAGAGGAGAGCAGTGTGAGCACTGCTCGTGAGGGGGAGACGAGTGGTGAGGCACTGCTGGTGAGGGAGAGAGTGTGAGCACTGCTGGTGAGAGAGCGGAGAGTGTGAGCACTGCTGGTGAGGGGAGAGAGTGTGAGCACTGCTGGTGAGGGAGAGAGTGTGAGCACTGCTGGTGAGGAGGAGAGAAGTGTGAGCACTGCTGTGAGGGGAGAGAGTGGTGAGTCACTGCTGGTGAGAGGGGAGAGAGTGTGAGCACTGCTGGTGAGAGAGAGAGTGTGAGCACTGCTGGTGAGAGAGAGAGGTGTGAGCACTGGCTGGTGGAGGGAGAGAGTGTGAGCACTGCTGGTGAGGGGAGAGAGTGTGAGCACTGCTGGTGAGAGGAGAGAGTGTGAGCACTGCTGGTGAGAGGAGAGAGTGTGAGCACTGCTGTGAGAGGGGAGAGAGTGTGAGCACTGCTGGTGAGGAGGAGAGAGTGTGAGCACTGCTGGTGAGGGGAGAGAGTGTGAGCACTGCTGGTGAGAGGAGAGAGTGTGAGCACTGCTGGTGAGAGGGAGAGAGTGTGAGCACTGCTGGTGAGGAGGAAGAGTGTGAGCACTGCTGGTGAGGGGAGAGAGTGTGAGCACTGCTGGTGAGAGGAGAGAGTGTGAGCACTGCTGGTGAGGAGTGAGTGTGAGCACTGCTGGTGAGAGGAGAGAGTGTGAGCACTGCTGGTGAGAGGAGAGAGAGTGTGAGCACTGCTGGTGAGAGGAGAGAGAGTGTGAGCACTGCTGGTGAGGGGAGGAGAGAGTGTGAGCACTGCTGGTGAGGGGGAGAGAGTGTGAGCACTGCTGGTGAGGGGAGAGAGTGTGAGCACTGCTGGTGAGAGGAGAGAGTGTGAGCACTGCTGGTGAGGGGAGAGAGTGTGAGCACTGCTGGGTGAGGGAGAGAGTGTGAGCACTGCTGGTGAGGGAGAGAGTGTGAGCACTGCTGGTGAGGGGGAGAGAGTGTGAGCACTGCTGGTGAGGGGAGAGAGTGTGAGCACTGCTGGTGAGAGGGAGAGAGTGTGAGCACTGCTGGTGAGGGGAGAGAGTGTGAGCACTGCTGGTGAGGGGAGAGAGTGTGAGCACTGCTGGTGAGGGGAGAGAGTGTGAGCACTGCTGGTGAGGGGAGAGTGTGAGCACTGCTGGTGAGAGGAGAGAGTGTGAGCACTGCTGGTGAGAGGGGAGAGTGTGAGCACTGCTGGTGAGAGGAGAGAGTGTGAGCACTGCTGGTGAGAGGGGAGAGTGTGAGCACTGCTGGTGAGAGGGAGAGAGTGTGAGCACTGCTGGTGAGGGGAGAGAGTGTGAGCACTGCTGGTGAGGGGAGAGAGTGTGAGCACTGCTGGTGAGAGGAGAGAGTGTGAGCACTGCTGGTGAGGGAGAGAGTGTGAGCACTGCTGTTGAGAGGAGAGAGTGTGAGCACTGCTGGTGAGAGGGGAGAGTGTGAGCACTGCTGGTGAGAGGAGAGAGTGTGAGCACTGCTGGTGAGAGGGAGAGAGTGTGAGCACTGCTGGTGAGGGGAGAGAGGTGAGCACTGCTGGTGAGAGGAGAGAGTGTGAGCACTGCTGGTGAGGGGAGGGAGTGTGAGCACTGCTGGTGAGAGGGGAGAGTGTGAGCACTGCTGGTGAGAGGAGAGAGTGTGAGCACTGCTGGTGAGAGGAGAGAGTGTGAGCACTGCTGGTGAGGGGAGAGAGTGTGAGCACTGCTGGTGAGAGGAGAGAGTGTGAGCACTGCTGGTGAGGGGAGAGAGTGTGAGCACTGCTGGTGAGAGGGAGAGTGTGAGCACTGCTGGTGAGGGGAGAGAGTGTGAGCACTGCTGGTGAGAGGAGAGAGTGTGAGCACTGCTGGTGAGAGGGAGAGAGAGTGTGAGCACTGCTGGTGAGAGGGAGAGAGTGTGAGCACTGCTGGTGAGAGGAGAGAGTGTGAGCACTGCTGGTGAGAGGAGAGAGTGTGAGCACTGCTGGTGAGAGGAGAGAGTGTGAGCACTGCTGGTGAGGAGGAGAGTGTGAGCACTGCTGGTGAGGGGAGAGAGTGTGAGCACTGCTGGTGAGAGGAGAGAGTGTGAGCACTGCTGGTGAGAGGAGAGAGTGTGAGCACTGCTGGTGAGGAGAGAGTGTGAGCACTGCTGGTGAGAGGGAGAGAGTGTGAGCACTGCTGGTGAGAGGAGAGAGTGTGAGCACTGCTGGTGAGAGGAGAGAGTGTGAGCACTGCTGGTGAGAGGAGAGAGTGTGAGCACTGCTGGTGAGAGGGAGAGAGTGTGAGCACTGCTGGTGAGAGGAGAGAGTGTGAGCACTGCTGGTGAGAGGGAGAGAGTGTGAGCACTGCTGGTGAGAGGAGAGAGTGTGAGCACTGCTGGTGAGAGGAGAGAGTGTGAGCACTGCTGGTGAGGGAGAGAGTGTGAGCACTGCTGGTGAGAGGAGAGAGAGTGTGAGCACTGCTGGTGAGGGGAGAGTGTGAGCACTGCTGGTGAGAGGAGAGAGTGTGAGCACTGCTGGTGAGAGGAGAGAGTGTGAGCACTGCTGGTGAGAGGAGAGAGTGTGAGCACTGCTGGTGAGGAGTGAGTGTGAGCACTGCTGGTGAGAGGAGAGAGTGTGAGCACTGCTGGTGAGGGGGAGAGAGTGTGAGCACTGCTGGTGAGAGGAGAGAGTGTGAGCACTGCTGGTGAGAGGGAGAGAGTGTGAGCACTGCTGGTGAGAGGAGAGAGTGTGAGCACTGCTGGTGAGGGGAGAGAGTGTGAGCACTGCTGGTGAGGGGAGAGAGTGTGAGCACTGCTGGTGAGGGGAGAGAGTGTGAGCACTGCTGGTGAGAGGAGAGAGTGTGAGCACTGCTGGTGAGAGGAGAGAGTGTGAGCACTGCTGGTGAGAGGGAGAGAGTGTGAGCACTGCTGGTGAGAGGAGAGAGTGTGAGCACTGCTGGTGAGAGGAGAGAGTGTGAGCACTGCTGGTGAGGGGAGAGAGTGTGAGCACTGCTGGTGAGAGGAGAGAGTGTGAGCACTGCTGGTGAGAGGGAGAGTGTGAGCACTGCTGGTGAGGGGAGAGAGTGTGAGCACTGCTGGTGAGGGAGAGAGAGTGTGAGCACTGCTGGTGAGAGGAGAGAGTGTGAGCACTGCTGGTGAGAGGAGAGAGTGGTGAGCACTGCTGGTGAGGGAGAGAGAGTGTGAGCACTGCTGGTGAGAGGGAGAGAGTGTGAGCACTGCTGGTGAGGGAGAGAGTGTGAGCACTGCTGGTGAGAGGAGAGAGTGTGAGCACTGCTGGTGAGAGGAGAGAGTGTGAGCACTGCTGGTGAGAGGAGAGAGTGTGAGCACTGCTGGTGAGGGGAGAGAGTGTGAGCACTGCTGGTGAGGGGAGAGAGTGTGAGCACTGCTGGTGAGAGGGAGAGAGTGTGAGCACTGCTGGTGAGAGGAGAGAGTGTGAGCACTGCTGGTGAGAGGAGAGAGTGTGAGCACTGCTGGTGAGAGGAGAGAGTGTGAGCACTGCTGGTGAGAGGGGAGAGCGTGTGAGCACTGCTGGTGAGAGGAGAGAGTGTGAGCACTGCTGGTGAGAGGAGAGAGTGTGAGCACTGCTGGTGAGAGGAGAGAGTGTGAGCACTGCTGGTGAGGGAGAGAGTGTGAGCACTGCTGGTGAGGGGAGAGAGTGTGAGCACTGCTGGTGAGAGAGAGAGTGTGAGCACTGCTGGTGAGAGGAGAGTGTGTGAGCACTGCTGGTGAGAGGAGAGAGTGTGAGCACTGCTGGAGTGAGGAGAGAGTGTGAGCACTGCCTGGTGAGGGGAGAAGGTGTGAGCACTGCTGGTGAGGAGGAGTGTGAGCACTGCTGGTGAGAGGGAGAGTGTGAGCACTGCTGGTGAGAGGGAGAGAGTGTGAGCACTGCTGGTGAGGGGAGAGAGTGTGAGCACTGCCGTTGAGAGGAGAGAGAGTGTGAGCACTGCTGGTGAGAGGAGAGAGAGTGTGAGCACTGCTGGTGAGGGGAGAGTGTGAGCACTGCTGGTGAGGGGAGAGAGTGTGAGCACTGCTGGTGAGGGGAGAGAGTGTGAGCACTGCTGGTGAGGGAGAGAGTGTGAGCACTGCTGGTGAGGGGAGAGAGTGTGAGCACTGCTGGTGAGGGGAGAGAGTGTGAGCACTGCTGGTGAGAGGAGAGAGTGTGAGCACTGCTGGTGAGAGGGAGAGAGTGTGGCACTGCTGGTGAGGGGAGAGAGTGTGAGCACTGCTGGTGAGGGGAGAGAGTGTGAGCACTGCTGGTGAGGGAGAGGTGTGAGCACTGCTGGTGAGGGGAGAGAGTGTGAGCACTGCTGGTGAGGGGAGAGAGTGTGAGCACTGCTGGTGAGAGGAGAGAGTGTGAGCACTGCTGGTGAGAGGAGAGAGTGTGAGCACTGCTGGTGAGAGGGAGAGAGTGTGAGCACTGCTGGTGAGAGGGAGGAGAGTGTGAGCACTGCTGGTGAGGGGAGAGAGTGTGAGCACTGCTGGTGAGAGGAGAGAGAGTGTGAGCACTGCTGGTGAGGGGAGAGAGTGTGTGCACTGCTGGTCGAGAGGAGAGAGTGTGAGCACTGCTGGTGAGAGGAGAGAGTGTGAGCACTGCTGGTGAGAGGAGAGTTGTGAGCACTGCTGGTGAGAGGAGAGAGTGTGAGCACTGCTGGTGAGAGGAGAGAGTGTGAGCACTGCTGGTGAGGGGAAGAGAGTGTGAGCACTGCTGGTGAGAGGAGAGAGTGTGAGCACTGCTGGTGAGAGGGAGAGAGTGTGAGCACTGCTGGTGAGAGGAGAGAGTGTGAGCACTGCTGGTGAGAGGGAGAGAGTGTGAGCACTGCTGGTGAGGGAGAGAGTGTGAGCACTGCTGGTGAGAGGCGGAGAGTGTGAGCACTGCTGGTGAGAGGGAGAGAGTGTGAGCACTGCTGGTGAGAGGAGAGAGTGTGAGCACTGCTGGTGAGAGGGAGAGAGTGTGAGCACTGCTGGTGAGAGGAGAGAGTGTGAGCACTGCTGGTGAGGAGAGAGTGTGAGCACTGCTGGTGAGAGGGAGAGAGTGTGAGCACTGCTGGTGAGAGGGAGAGTGTGAGCACTGCTGGTGAGAGGAGAGAGTGTGAGCACTGCTGGAGAGGGGAGAGAGTGTGAGCACTGCTGGTGAGGGGAGAGAGTGTGAGCACTGCTGGTGAGTGGAGAGAGTGTGAGCCCTGCTGGTGAGAGGGGAGAGAGTGTGAGCACTGCTGGTGAGCGGGAGAGTGTGAGCACTGCTGGTGAGGGAGAGAGAGGTGAGCACTGCTGGTGAGAGGAGAGAGTGTGAGCACTGCTGGTGAGGGAGAGAGAGTGTGAGCACTGCTGGTGAGGAGAGAGAGTGTGAGCACTGCTGGTGAGAGGAGAGAGTGTGAGCACTGCTGGTGAGGGGAAGAGAGTGTGGGCACTGCTGTGAGAGAGAAGTGTGAGCACTGCTGGTGAGAGGAGAGAGTGTGAGCACTGCTGGTGAGGGGAGAGAGTGTGAGCACTGCTGGTGAGAGGAGAGAGTGTGAGCACTGCTGGTGAGAGGAGAGAGAGTGTGAGCACTGCTGGTGAGGAGGAGAGAGTGTGAGCACTGCTGGTGAGAGGAGAGAGTGTGAGCACTGCTGGTGAGAGGGAGAGAGTGTGAGCACTGCTGGTGAGGGGAGAGAGTGTGAGCACTGCTGGTGAGAGGGGAGAGTGTGAGCACTGCTGGTGAGAGGGAGAGAGTGTGAGCACTGCTGGTGAGAGGAGAGAGAGTGTGAGCACTGCTGGTGAGAGGGGAGAGTGTGAGCACTGCTGGTGAGGGAGAGAGTGTGAGCACTGCTGGTGAGAGGAGAGAGTGTGAGCACTGCTGGTGAGGGGAGAGAGTGTGAGCACTGCTGGTGAGAGGAGAGAGTGTGAGCACTGCTGTGAGAGGGAGAGAGTGTGAGCACTGCTGGTGAGAGGGAGAGAGTGTGAGCACTGCTGGTGAGAGGAGAGAGTGTGAGCACTGCTGGTGAGGGAGAGAGTGTGAGCACTGCTGGTGAGAGGGGAGGAGTGTGAGCACTGCTGGTGAGGGAGAGAGTGTGAGCACTGCTGGTGAGAGGAGAGAGTGTGAGCACTGCTGGTGAGAGGGAGAGAGTGTGAGCACTGCTGGTGAGAGGGGAGAGAGTGTGAGCACTGCTGGTGAGAGGAGAGAGTGTGAGCACTGCTGGTGAGAGGGAGAGAGTGTGAGCACTGCTGGTGAGGGAGAGAGTGTGAGCACTGCTGGTGAGGGAGAGAGTGTGAGCACTGCTGGTGAGAGGAGAGAGTGTGAGCACTGCTGGTGAGGGGAGAGAGTGTGAGCACTGCTGGTGAGAGGAGAGAGTGTGAGCACTGCTGGTGAGGGGAGAGAGTGTGAGCACTGCTGGTGAGGGGAGAGAGTGTGAGCACTGCTGGTGAGAGGGAGATGCTGGAGAGTGTGGCAAGAGATGTGAGCCTGGGTGAGGGAGAGGAGTGTGCAGTGGTGAGGGGAGTGTGTGAGCACTGCTGGTGAGAGGGAGAGAGTGTGAGCACTGCTGGTGAGGGGAGAGAGAGAGAGAGAGTGTGAGCACTGCTGGTAAGAGGGTAGAGAGTGTGAGCACTGCTGGTGAAGGGGAGAGAGTGTGAGCACTGCTGGTGAGGGGAGAGAGTGTGAGCACTGCTGTGAGAGGAGGAGTTGTGAGAGTGTGAGCACTGGCGGTGTGAGAGGAGGAAGGAGAGAGTGTGAGCACTGCTGGTGAGAGGGAGGAGAGAGTGTGAGCACTGCTGGTGAGAGGAAGAGTGTGAGTGCTGGTGAGAGGAGAGAGTGTGAGCACTGCATGGTGAGGGGAGAGAGTGTGAGCACTGCTGGTGAGGAGAGAGTGTGAGCACTGCTGGTGAGGGAGAGGAGTGTGAGCACTGCTGGTGAGGGAGAGAGTGTGAGCACTGCTGGTGAGGGAGAGAGAGTGTGAGCACTGCTTGTGAGAGGGGAGAGTGTGAGCACTGCTGGTGAGGGGAGAGAGTGTTAGAGCAACTGCTGGTGAGGGGAGAGTGTGAGCACTGCTGGTGAGAGGAGAGCGTGTGAGCACTGCTGGTGAGAGGAGAGAGTGTGAGCACTGCTGGTGAGAGGAGAGAGTGTAGCACTGCTGGTGTGGGGAGAGAGTGTGAGCACTGCTGGTAGAGGGAGAGAGTGTGAGCACTGCTGGTGATGGGAGAGAGTGTGAGCACAGCTGGTGAGAGGAGAGAGTGTGAGCACTGCTGGTGAGAGGAGAGAGTGTGAGCACTGCTGGTGAGGGAGAGAGTGTGAGCACTGCTGGTGAGGGAGAGAGTGTGAGCACTGCTGGTGAGAGGAGAGAGTGTGAGCACTGCTGGTGAGGGGGAGAGAGTGTGAGCACTGCTGTGAGAGGGAGAGAGTGTGAGCACTGCTGGTGAGGGGAGAGAGTGTGAGCACTGCTGGTGAGGGAGAGAGAGTGTGAGCACTGCTGGTGAGGGAGAGAGTGTGAGCACTGCTGGTGAGAGGAGAGAGTGTGAGCACTGCTGGTGAGAGGAGAGAGTGTGAGCACTGCTGGTGAGGGAGAGAGTGTGAGCACTGCTGGTGAGAGGAGAGAGTGTGAGCACTGCTGGTGAGAGGAGAGAGTGTGAGCACTGCTGGTGAGGGAGAGAGTGTGAGCACTGCTGGTGAGGGGAGAGAGTGTGAGCACTGCTGGTGAGAGGGAGAGAGTGTGAGCACTGCTGGTGAGAGGGAGAGAGTGTGAGCACTGCTGGTGAGAGGGAGAGAGTGTGAGCACTGCTGGTGAGAGGGAGAGAGTGTGAGCACTGCTGGTGAGAGGGAGAGAGTGTGAGCACTGCTGGTGAGAGGAGAGAGTGTGAGCACTGCTGGTGAGGGGAGAGAGTGTGAGCACTGCTGGTGAGAGGAGAGAGTGTGAGCACTGCTGGTGAGGAGAGAGTGTGAGCACTGCTGGTGAGGGGAGAGAGTGTGAGCACTGCTGGTGAGAGGAGAGAGTGTGAGCACTGCTGGTGAGAGGGAGAGAGTGTGAGCACTGCTGGTGAGGGGAGAGAGTGTGAGCACTGCTGGTGAGAGGAGAGAGTGTGAGCACTGCTGGTGAGGGGAGAGAGTGTGAGCACTGCTGGTGAGGGGAGAGAGTGGTGAGCACTGCTGGTGAGGGGAGAGAGTGTGAGCACTGCTGGTGAGGGGAGAGAGTGTGAGCACTGCTGGTGAGGGGAGAGAGTGTGAGCACTGCTGGTGAGGGAGAGAGTGTGAGCACTGCTGGTGAGAGGAGAGAGTGTGAGCACTGCTGGTGAGAGGGGAGAGAGTGAGCACTGCTGGTGAGAGGGAGAGAGTGTGAGCACTGCTGGTGAGGGGAGAGAGTGTGAGCACTGCTGGTGAGGGGAGAGAGTGTGAGCACTGCTGGTGAGAGGAGAGAGTGTGAGCACTGCTGGTGAGAGGGGAGAGTGTGAGCACTGCTGGTGAGAGGGAGAGAGTGTGAGCACTGCTGGTGAGGGAGGAGAGTGTGAGCACTGCTGGTGAGAGGAGAGAGTGTGAGCACTGCTGGTGAGGGAGAGAGAGTGTGAGCACTGCTGGTGAGAGGAGAGAGTGTGAGCACTGCTGGTGAGAGGAGAGAGTGTGAGCACTGCTGGTGAGAGGAGAGAGTGTGAGCACTGCTGGTGAGAGGAGAGAGTGTGAGCACTGCTGGTGAGGGAGAGAGTGTGAGCACTGCTGGTGAGAGGAGAGAGTGTGAGCACTGCTGGTGAGGGGAGAGAGTGTGAGCACTGCTGGTGAGAGGAGAGAGTGTGAGCACTGCTGGTGAGGGGAGAGAGTGTGAGCACTGCTGGTGAGGGGAGAGAGTGTGAGCACTGCTGGTGAGGGGAGAGAGTGTGAGCACTGCCGTTGAGAGGAGAGAGAGTGTGAGCACTGCTGGTGAGAGGAGAGAGAGTGTGAGCACTGCTGGTGAGGGGAGAGAGTGTGAGCACTGCTGGTGAGGGGAGAGAGTGTGAGCACTGCTGGTGAGAGGAGAGAGAGTGTGAGCACTGCTGGTGAGAGGAGAGAGTGTGAGCACTGCTGGTGAGAGGAGAGAGTGTGAGCACTGCTGGTGAGGGAGAGAGTGTGAGCACTGCTGGTGAGAGGAGAGAGAGTGTGAGCACTGCTGGTGAGAGGAGAGAGAGTGTGAGCACTGCTGGTGAGGGGAGAGAGTGTGAGCACTGCTGGTGAGAGGAGAGAGTGTGAGCACTGCTGGTGAGAGGAGAGAGTGTGAGCACTGCTGGTGAGGAGAGAGTGTGAGCACTGCTGGTGAGAGGAGAGAGTGTGAGCACTGCTGGTGAGAGGAGAGAGTGTGAGCACTGCTGGTGAGGGAGAGAGTGTGAGCACTGCTGGTGAGAGGAGAGAGTGTGAGCACTGCTGGTGAGAGGGAGAGAGTGTGAGCACTGCTGGTGAGAGGGAGAGAGTGTGAGCACTGCTGGTGAGGGGAGAGAGTGTGAGCACTGCTGGTGAGAGGGAGAGAGTGTGAGCACTGCTGGTGAGAGGAGAGAGTGTGAGCACTGCTGGTGAGAGGAGAGAGTGTGAGCACTGCTGGTGAGAGGAGAGAGTGTGAGCACTGCTGGTGAGGGGAGAGAGTGTGAGCACTGCTGGTGAGAGGAGAGAGTGTGAGCACTGCTGGTGAGAGGAGAGAGTGTGAGCACTGCTGGTGAGAGGAGAGAGTGTGAGCACTGCTGGTGAGAGGAGAGAGTGTGAGCACTGCTGGTGAGAGGAGAGAGTGTGAGCACTGCTGGTGAGGGGAGAGAGTGTGAGCACTGCTGGTGAGAGGGAGAGAGTGTGAGCACTGCTGGTGAGGGAGAGAGTGTGAGCACTGCTGGTGAGAGGAGAGAGTGTGAGCACTGCTGGTGAGAGGAGAGAGTGTGAGCACTGCTGGTGAGAGGGAGAGAGTGTGAGCACTGCTGGTGAGGGGAGAGAGTGTGAGCACTGCTGGTGAGAGGGAGAGAGTGTGAGCACTGCTGGTGAGGGGAGAGAGTGTGAGCACTGCTGGTGAGAGGAGAGAGTGTGAGCACTGCTGGTGAGGGAGAGAGAGTGTGAGCACTGCTGGTGAGAGGAGGAGAGTGTGAGCACTGCTGGTGAGGGAGAGAGTGTGAGCACTGCTGGTGAGAGGAGAGAGTGTGAGCACTGCTGGTGAGAGGGAGAGAGTGTGAGCACTGCTGGTGAGGAGGAGAGAGTGTGAGCACTGCTGGTGAGAGGAGAGAGAGTGTGAGCACTGCTGGTGAGGGGAGAGAGTGTGAGCACTGCTGGTGAGGGGAGAGAGTGTGAGCACTGCTGGTGAGGGGAGAGAGTGTGAGCACTGCTGGTGAGAGGAGAGAGTGTGAGCACTGCTGGTGAGAGGAGAGAGTGTGAGCACTGCTGGTGAGGGGAGAGAGTGTGAGCACTGCTGGTGAGAGGGAGAGAGTGTGAGCACTGCTGGTGAGAGGAGAGAGTGTGAGCACTGCTGGTGAGAGGGAGAGAGTGTGAGCACTGCTGGTGAGAGGAGAGAGTGTGAGCACTGCTGGTGAGAGGAGAGAGTGTGAGCACTGCTGGTGAGAGGGAGAGAGTGTGAGCACTGCTGGTGAGAAGGCAGAGAGTGTGAGCACTGCTGGTGAGAGGAGAGAGTGTGAGCACTGCTGGTGAGGGGAGAGAGTGTGAGCACTGCTGGTGAGAGGAGAGAGTGTGAGCACTGCTGGTGAGGGGAGAGAGTGTGAGCACTGCTGGTGAGAGGAGAGAGTGTGAGCACTGCTGGTGAGGAGAGAGTGTGAGCACTGCTGGTGAGAGGAGAGAGTGTGAGCACTGCTGGTGAGAGGAGAGAGTGTGAGCACTGCTGGTGAGAGGAGAGAGTGTGAGCACTGCTGGTGAGAGGAGAGAGTGTGAGCACTGCTGGTGAGAGGAGAGAGTGTGAGCACTGCTGGTGAGGGGAGAGAGTGTGAGCACTGCTGGTGAGAGGAGAGAGTGTGAGCACTGCTGGTGAGAGGAGAGAGTGTGAGCACTGCTGGTGAGGGGAGAGAGTGTGAGCACTGCTGGTGAGAGGGAGAGAGTGTGAGCACTGCTGGTGAGGGGAGAGAGTGTGAGCACTGCTGGTGAGAGGAGAGAGTGTGAGCACTGCTGGTGAGGGGAGAGAGTGTGAGGCACTGCTGGTGAGAGGGAGAGAGTGTGAGCACTGCTGGTGAGAGGGAGAGAGAGTGTGAGCACTGCTGGTGAGAGGGAGAGAGAGTGTGAGCACTGCTGGTGAGAGGAGAGAGTGTGAGCACTGCTGGTGAGAGGAGAGAGTGTGAGCACTGCTGGTGAGAGGAGAGAGTGTGAGCACTGCTGGTGAGAGGAGAGAGTGTGAGCACTGCTGGTGAGGGGAGAGAGTGTGAGCACTGCTGGTGAGAGGAGAGAGTGTGAGCACTGCTGTGAGAGGGAGAGAGTGTGAGCACTGCTGGTGAGAGGAGAGAGTGTGAGCACTGCTGGTGAGGGAGAGAGTGTGAGCACTGCTGGTGAGGGGAGAGTGTGAGCACTGCTGGTGAGGGGAGAGAGTGTGAGCACTGCTGGTGAGAGGAGAGAGTGTGAGCACTGCTGGTGAGAGGGAGAGAGTGTGAGCACTGCTGGTGAGAGGAGAGAGTGTGAGCACTGCTGGTGAGAGGGAGAGAGTGTGAGCACTGCTGGTGAGGGGAGAGAGTGTGAGCACTGCTGGTGAGAGGAGAGAGTGTGAGCACTGCTGGTGAGAGGAGAGAGTGTGAGCACTGCTGGTGAGGAGAGAGAGTGTGAGCACTGCTGGTGAGAGGAGAGAGTGTGAGCACTGCTGGTGAGAGGGAGAGAGTGTGAGCACTGCTGGTGAGAGGAGAGAGTGTGAGCACTGCTGGTGAGAGGAGAGAGTGTGAGCACTGCTGGTGAGGAGAGAGTGTGAGCACTGCTGGTGAGGGGAGAGAGTGTGAGCACTGCTGGTGAGGGGAGAGAGTGTGAGCACTGCTGGTGAGAGGAGAGAGTGTGAGCACTGCTGGTGAGAGGGGAGAGAGTGTGAGCACTGCTGGTGAGAGGAGAGAGTGTGAGCACTGCTGGTGAGGGGAGAGAGTGTGAGCACTGCTGGTGAGGGGAGAGAGTGAGCACTGCTGGTGAGGGGAGAGAGTGTGAGCACTGCTGGTGAGAGGAGAGAGTGTGAGCACTGCTGGTGAGAGGAGAGAGTGTGAGCACTGCTGGTGAGGGGAGAGAGTGTGAGCACTGCTGGTGAGGGGAGAGAGTGTGAGCACTGCTGGTGAGAGGAGAGAGTGTGAGCACTGCTGGTGAGAGGGGAGAGTGTGAGCACTGCTGGTGAGAGGGAGAGTGTGAGCACTGCTGGTGAGAGGGAGAGTGTGAGCACTGCTGGTGAGGGGAGAGAGTGTGAGCACTGCTGGTGAGGGGAGAGAGAGTGTGAGCACTGCTGGTGAGAGGAGAGAGTGTGAGCACTGCTGGTGAGAGGAGAGAGAGTGTGAGCACTGCTGGTGAGAGGAGAGAGTGTGAGCACTGCTGGTGAGAGGGAGAGTGTGAGCACTGCTGGTGAGAGGGAGAGTGTGAGCACTGCTGGTGAGAGGGGAGAGAGTGTGAGCACTGCTGGTGAGAGGAGAGAGTGTGAGCACTGCTGGTGAGGGGAGAGAGTGTGAGCACTGCTGGTGAGGGGAGAGAGTGTGAGCACTGCTGGTGAGGGGAGAGAGTGTGAGCACTGCTGGTGAGAGGGGAGAGTGTGAGCACTGCTGGTGAGAGGGGAGAGAGTGTGAGCACTGCTGGTGAGAGGGGAGAGTGTGAGCACTGCTGGTGAGAGGGGAGAGAGTGTGAGCACTGCTGGTGAGAGGAGAGAGTGTGAGCACTGCTGGTGAGAGGAGAGAGTGTGAGCACTGCTGGTGAGGGGAGAGAGTGAGCACTGCTGGTGAGAGGGGAGAGTGTGAGCACTGCTGGTGAGAGGAGAGAGTGTGAGCACTGCTGGTGAGAGGGGAGAGTGTGAGCACTGCTGGTGAGAGGGGAGAGTGTGAGCACTGCTGGTGAGAGGAGAGAGTGTGTGAGCACTGCTGGTGAGAGGGGAGAGTGTGAGCACTGCTGGTGAGAGGGGAGAGAGTGTGAGCACTGCTGGTGAGAGGAGAGAGTGTGAGCACTGCTGGTGAGAGGGAGAGAGTGTGAGCACTGCTGGTGAGAGGAGAGAGTGTGAGCACTGCTGGTGAGAGGAGAGAGTGTGAGCACTGCTGGTGAGAGGAGAGAGTGTGAGCACTGCTGGTGAGAGGAGAGAGTGTGAGCACTGCTGGTGAGAGGAGAGAGTGTGAGCACTGCTGGTGAGGGGAGAGAGTGTGAGCACTGCTGGTGAGGGGAGAGAGTGTGAGCACTGCTGGTGAGAGGGAGAGAGTGTGAGCACTGCTGGTGAGGAGGAGAGAGTGTGAGCACTGCTGGTGAGGGGAGAGAGTGTGAGCACTGCTGGTGAGGGGAGAGAGTGTGAGCACTGCTGGTGAGGGGAGAGAGTGTGAGCACTGCTGGTGAGAGGGAGAGAGTGTGAGCACTGCTGGTGAGAGGGGAGAGTGTGAGCACTGCTGGTGAGAGGAGAGAGAGTGTGAGCACTGCTGGTGAGGGAGAGAGAGTGTGAGCACTGCTGGTGAGAGGAGAGAGTGTGAGCACTGCTGGTGAGAGGAGAGAGTGTGAGCACTGCTGGTGAGAGGAGAGAGTGTGAGCACTGCTGGTGAGAGGAGAGTGTGAGCACTGCTGGTGAGAGGAGAGAGTGTGAGCACTGCTGGTGAGGGGGAGAGAGTGTGAGCACTGCTGGTGAGAGGAGAGAGTGTGAGCACTGCTGGTGAGAGGGAGAGAGTGTGAGCACTGCTGGTGAGAGGAGAGAGTGTGAGCACTGCTGGTGTGGGGAGAGAGTGTGAGCACTGCTGGTGAGGGAGAGAGTGTGAGCACTGCTGGTGAGGGGAGAGAGTGTGAGCACTGCTGGTGAGAGGAGAGAGTGTGAGCACTGCTGGTGAGAGGAGAGAGTGTGAGCACTGCTGGTGAGTGGAGAGAGTGTGAGCACTGCTGGTGAGGGAGAGAGTGTGAGCACTGCTGGTGAGAGGAGAGAGTGTGAGCACTGCTGGTGAGAGGAGAGAGTGTGAGCACTGCTGGTGAGAGGAGAGAGTGTGAGCACTGCTGGTGAGGGGAGAGAGTGTGAGCACTGCTGGTGAGGGGAGAGAGTGTGAGCACTGCTGGTGAGGGGAGAGAGAGTGTGAGCACTGCTGGTGAGAGGAGAGAGTGTGAGCACTGCTGGTGAGAGGGAGAGAGTGTGAGCACTGCTGGTGAGAGGGAGAGAGTGTGAGCACTGCTGGTGAGAGGGAGAGAGTGTGAGCACTGCTGGTGAGAGGGAGAGAGTGTGAGCACTGCTGGTGAGAGGAGAGAGTGTGAGCACTGCTGGTGAGGGAGAGAGAGTGTGAGCACTGCTGGTGAGAGGAGAGAGTGTGAGCACTGCTGGTGAGAGGGGAGAGAGTGTGAGCACTGCTGGTGAGAGGAGAGAGTGTGAGCACTGCTGGTGAGAGGAGAGAGTGTGAGCACTGCTGGTGAGGAGAGAGTGTGAGCACTGCTGGTGAGAGGAGAGAGTGTGAGCACTGCTGGTGAGGGGAGAGAGTGTGAGCACTGCTGGTGAGGGGAGAGAGTGTGAGCACTGCTGGTGAGGGGAGAGAGTGTGAGCACTGCTGGTGAGAGGGGAGAGAGTGTGAGCACTGCTGGTGAGAGGAGAGAGTGTGAGCACTGCTGGTGAGAGGGGAGAGTGTGAGCACTGCTGGTGAGAGGGAGAGAGTGTGAGCACTGCTGGTGAGGGAGAGAGTGTGAGCACTGCTGGTGAGAGGGAGAGAGTGTGAGCACTGCTGGTGAGGGGAGAGAGTGTGAGCACTGCTGGTGAGAGGGAGAGAGTGTGAGCACTGCTGGTGAGGGGAGAGAGTGTGAGCACTGCTGGTGAGGGGAGAGAGTGTGAGCACTGCTGGTGAGGGGAGAGAGTGTGAGCACTGCTGGTGAGAGGGAGAGAGTGTGAGCACTGCTGGTGAGGGGAGAGAGTGTGAGCACTGCTGGTGAGGGGAGAGAGTGTGAGCACTGCTGGTGAGAGGAGAGAGTGTGAGCACTGCTGGTGAGAGGAGAGAGTGTGAGCACTGCTGGTGAGGAGGGAGTGTGAGCACTGCTGGTGAGAGGAGAGAGTGTGAGCACTGCTGGTGAGGGGGGAGAGAGTGTGAGCACTGCTGGTGAGAGGAGAGAGTGTGAGCACTGCTGGTGAGAGGGAGAGAGTGTGAGCACTGCTGGTGAGAGGAGAGAGTGTGAGCACTGCTGGTGAGGGGAGAGAGTGTGAGCACTGCTGGTGAGGGGAGAGAGTGTGAGCACTGCTGGTGAGGGGAGAGAGTGTGAGCACTGCTGGTGAGAGGAGAGAGTGTGAGCACTGCTGGTGAGAGGAGAGAGTGTGAGCACTGCTGGTGAGGGGAGAGAGTGTGAGCACTGCTGGTGAGGGGAGAGAGTGTGAGCACTGCTGGTGAGAGGAGAGAGTGTGAGCACTGCTGGTGAGAGGGGAGAGTGTGAGCACTGCTGGTGAGAGGAGAGAGTGTGAGCACTGCTGGTGAGAGGAGAGAGTGTGAGCACTGCTGGTGAGGGGAGAGAGTGTGAGCACTGCTGGTGAGGGGAGAGAGTGTGAGCACTGCTGGTGAGGAGGAGAGTGTGAGCACTGCTGGTGAGAGGGGAGAGTGTGAGCACTGCTGGTGAGAGGAGAGAGTGTGAGCACTGCTGGTGAGAGGGGAGAGTGTGAGCACTGCTGGTGAGAGGGAGAGAGTGTGAGCACTGCTGGTGAGAGGGAGAGAGTGTGAGCACTGCTGGTGAGAGGGAGAGAGTGTGAGCACTGCTGGTGAGAGGGAGAGAGTGTGAGCACTGCTGGTGAGGGGAGAGAGTGTGAGCACTGCTGGTGAGAGGAGAGAGTGTGAGCACTGCTGGTGAGGGGAGAGAGAGTGTGAGCACTGCTGGTGAGAGGGGAGAGAGTGTGAGCACTGCTGGTGAGAGGGAGAGAGTGTGAGCACTGCTGGTGAGGGAGAGAGTGTGAGCACTGCTGGTGAGAGGAGAGAGTGTGAGCACTGCTGGTGAGAGGGAGAGAGTGTGAGCACTGCTGGTGAGGGGAGAGAGTGTGAGCACTGCTGGTGAGGGGAGAGAGTGTGAGCACTGCTGGTGAGGGGGAGAGTGTGAGCACTGCTGGTGAGGGGAGAGAGTGTGAGCACTGCTGGTGAGGGAGAGAGTGTGAGCACTGCTGGTGAGAGGGGAGAGTGTGAGCACTGCTGGTGAGAGGGGAGAGAGTGTGAGCACTGCTGGTGAGAGGAGAGAGTGTGTGAGCACTGCTGGTGAGAGGGGAGAGTGTGAGCACTGCTGGTGAGAGGGAGAGAGTGTGAGCACTGCTGGTGAGAGGAGAGAGTGTGAGCACTGCTGGTGAGGGGAGAGAGTGTGAGCACTGCTGGTGAGGGGAGAGAGTGTGAGCACTGCTGGTGAGGGGAGAGAGTGTGAGCACTGCTGGTGAGAGGAGAGAGTGTGAGCACTGCTGGTGAGAGGGGAGAGTGTGAGCACTGCTGGTGAGAGGAGAGAGTGTGAGCACTGCTGGTGAGGGGAGAGAGTGTGAGCACTGCTGGTGAGAGGAGAGAGTGTGAGCACTGCTGGTGAGGGGAGAGAGTGTGAGCACTGCTGGTGAGAGGAGAGAGTGTGAGCACTGCTGGTGAGAGGGAGAGAGTGTGAGCACTGCTGGTGAGGGGAGAGAGTGTGAGCACTGCTGGTGAGAGGGAGAGAGTGTGAGCACTGCTGGTGAGAGGGAGAGAGTGTGAGCACTGCTGGTGAGAGGAGAGAGTGTGAGCACTGCTGGTGAGAGGGAGAGAGTGTGAGCACTGCTGGTGAGAGGGAGAGAGTGTGAGCACTGCTGGTGAGGGGAGAGAGTGTGAGCACTGCTGGTGAGAGGGAGAGAGTGTGAGCACTGCTGGTGAGAGGGGAGAGAGTGTGAGCACTGCTGGTGAGAGGGAGAGAGTGTGAGCACTGCTGGTGAGGGAGAGAGTGTGAGCACTGCTGGTGAGAGGAGAGAGTGTGAGCACTGCTGGTGAGGAGGAGAGAGTGTGAGCACTGCTGGTGAGAGGAGAGAGTGTGAGCACTGCTGGTGAGGGGAGAGTGTGAGCACTGCTGGTGAGGGGAGAGAGTGTGAGCACTGCTGGTGACAGGAGAGAGTGTGAGCACTGCTGGTGAGGAGTGAGTGTGAGCACTGCTGGTGAGGGGAGAGAGTGTGAGCACTGCTGGTGAGAGGGAGAGAGTGTGAGCACTGCTGGTGAGAGGGAGAGAGTGTGAGCACTGCTGGTGAGAGGAGAGAGTGTGAGCACTGCTGGTGAGAGGAGAGAGTGTGAGCACTGCTGGTGAGAGGGAGAGAGTGTGAGCACTGCTGGTGAGAGGGAGAGAGTGTGAGCACTGCTGGTGAGAGGAGAGAGTGTGAGCACTGCTGGTGAGGGGAGAGAGTGTGAGCACTGCTGGTGAGGAGGAGAGAGTGTGAGCACTGCTGGTGAGGAGGGAGTGTGAGCACTGCTGGTGAGAGGAGAGAGTGTGAGCACTGCTGGTGAGAGGAGAGAGTGTGAGCACTGCTGGTGAGAGAGAGAGAGTGTGAGCACTGCTGGTGAGGGGAGAGAGTGTGAGCACTGCTGGTGAGGGGAGAGAGTGTGAGCACTGCTGGTGAGGGAGAGAGTGTGAGCACTGCTGGTGAGAGGAGAGAGTGTGAGCACTGCTGGTGAGGGGAGAGAGTGTGAGCACTGCTGGTGAGAGGAGAGAGTGTGAGCACTGCTGGTGAGGGGAGAGAGTGTGAGCACTGCTGGTGAGAGGAGAGAGTGTGAGCACTGCTGGTGAGAGGAGAGAGTGTGAGCACTGCTGGTGAGAGGAGAGAGTGTGAGCACTGCTGGTGAGAGGAGAGAGTGTGAGCACTGCTGGTGAGAGGGAGAGAGTGTGAGCACTGCTGGTGAGAGGAGAGAGTGTGAGCACTGCTGGTGAGAGGAGAGAGTGTGAGCACTGCTGGTGAGGGAGAGAGTGTGAGCACTGCTGGTGAGAGGAGAGAGTGTGAGCACTGCTGGTGAGGGGAGAGAGTGTGAGCACTGCTGGTGAGAGGAGAGAGTGTGAGCACTGCTGGTGAGGGGAGAGAGTGTGAGCACTGCTGGTGAGAGGAGAGAGTGTGAGCACTGCTGGTGAGAGGAGAGAGTGTGAGCACTGCTGGTGAGGGGAGAGAGTGTGAGCACTGCTGGTGAGGGGAGAGAGTGTGAGCACTGCTGGTGAGAGGAGAGAGTGTGAGCACTGCTGGTGAGAGGGAGAGAGTGTGAGCACTGCTGGTGAGGGAGAGAGTGTGAGCACTGCTGGTGAGAGGGAGAGAGTGTGAGCACTGCTGGTGAGGAGGAGAGAGTGTGAGCACTGCTGGTGAGGGAGAGAGTGTGAGCACTGCTGGTGAGAGGGAGAGAGTGTGAGCACTGCTGGTGAGAGGGGAGAGTGTGAGCACTGCTGGTGAGGGAGAGAGTGTGAGCACTGCTGGTGAGAGGGAGAGAGTGTGAGCACTGCTGGTGAGGGGGAGAGAGTGTGAGCACTGCTGGTGAGAGGAGAGAGTGTGAGCACTGCTGGTGAGGGGAGAGAGTGTGAGCACTGCTGGTGAGAGGAGAGAGTGTGAGCACTGCTGGTGAGGGAGAGAGTGTGAGCACTGCTGGTGAGAGGGAGAGAGTGTGAGCACTGCTGGTGAGGGGAGAGAGTGTGAGCACTGCTGGTGAGAGGGAGAGTGTGAGCACTGCTGGTGAGGGGAGAGAGTGTGAGCACTGCTGGTGAGAGGAGAGAGTGTGAGCACTGCTGGTGAGAGGGAGAGTGTGAGCACTGCTGGTGAGAGGAGAGAGTGTGAGCACTGCTGGTGAGAGGGAGAGAGTGTGAGCACTGCTGGTGAGAGGGAGAGAGTGTGAGCACTGCTGGTGAGAGGGAGAGAGTGTGAGCACTGCTGGTGAGGGGAGAGAGTGTGAGCACTGCTGGTGAGAGGGAGAGAGTGTGAGCACTGCTGGTGAGAGGAGAGAGTGTGAGCACTGCTGGTGAGAGGAGAGAGTGTGAGCACTGCTGGTGAGAGGGAGAGAGTGTGAGCACTGCTGGTGAGAGGAGAGAGTGTGAGCACTGCTGGTGAGAGGGAGAGTGTGTGAGCACTGCTGGTGAGAGGAGAGAGTGTGAGCACTGCTGGTGAGAGGAGAGAGTGTGAGCACTGCTGGTGAGAGGAGAGAGTGTGAGCACTGCTGGTGAGGGGAGAGAGTGTGAGCACTGCTGGTGAGAGGAGAGAGTGTGAGCACTGCTGGTGAGGAGAGAGAGTGTGAGCACTGCTGGTGAGAGGAGAGAGTGTGAGCACTGCTGGTGAGAGGAGAGAGTGTGAGCACTGCTGGTGAGAGGGAGAGAGTGTGAGCACTGCTGGTGAGGGAGAGAGTGTGAGCACTGCTGGTGAGGGGAGAGAGTGTGAGCACTGCTGGTGAGAGGGAGAGAGTGTGAGCACTGCTGGTGAGGGGAGAGAGTGTGAGCACTGCTGGTGAGGGGAGAGAGTGTGAGCACTGCTGGTGAGAGGGGAGAGTGTGAGCACTGCTGGTGAGAGGGGAGAGAGTGTGAGCACTGCTGGTGAGAGGAGAGAGTGTGAGCACTGCTGGTGAGGGGAGAGAGTGTGAGCACTGCTGGTGAGAGGGAGAGAGTGTGAGCACTGCTGGTGAGAGGGAGAGAGTGTGAGCACTGCTGGTGAGAGGAGAGAGTGTGAGCACTGCTGGTGAGGGGAGAGAGTGTGAGCACTGCTGGTGAGGGGAGAGAGTGTGAGCACTGCCGGTGAGAGGAGAGAGAGTGTGAGCACTGCTGGTGAGAGGAGAGAGTGTGAGCACTGCTGGTGAGAGGGAGAGAGTGTGAGCACTGCTGGTGAGGGGAGAGAGTGTGAGCACTGCTGGTGAGGGGAGAGAGTGTGAGCACTGCTGGTGAGAGGAGAGAGTGTGAGCACTGCTGGTGAGGGGAGAGAGTGTGAGCACTGCTGGTGAGAGGAGAGAGTGTGAGCACTGCTGGTGAGAGGAGAGAGTGTGAGCACTGCTGGTGAGAGGAGAGAGTGTGAGCACTGCTGGTGAGAGGGAGAGAGTGTGAGCACTGCTGGTGAGGGAGAGAGTGTGAGCACTGCTGGTGAGAGGAGAGAGTGTGAGCACTGCTGGTGAGGGGGAGAGTGTGAGCACTGCTGGTGAGAGGAGAGAGAGTGTGAGCACTGCTGGTGAGGGGAGAGAGTGTGAGCACTGCTGGTGAGAGGAGAGAGTGTGAGCACTGCTGGTGACAGGAGAGAGTGTGAGCACTGCTGGTGAGGAGAGAGTGTGAGCACTGCTGGTGAGAGAGAGAGAGTGTGAGCACTGCTGGTGAGGGGAGAGAGTGTGAGCACTGCTGGTGAGAGGAGAGAGTGTGAGCACTGCTGGTGAGAGGAGAGAGTGTGAGCACTGCTGGTGACAGGAGAGAGTGTGAGCACTGCTGGTGAGGAGGGAGTGTGAGCACTGCTGGTGAGAGGAGAGAGTGTGAGCACTGCTGGTGAGGGGGAGAGAGTGTGAGCACTGCTGGTGAGAGAGAGAGTGTGAGCACTGCTGGTGAGAGGGAGAGAGTGTGAGCACTGCTGGTGAGAGGAGAGAGTGTGAGCACTGCTGGTGAGGGGAGAGAGTGTGAGCACTGCTGGTGAGGGGAGAGAGTGTGAGCACTGCTGGTGAGAGGGAGAGAGTGTGAGCACTGCTGGTGAGGGGAGAGAGTGTGAGCACTGCTGGTGAGAGGAGAGAGTGTGAGCACTGCTGGTGAGGGGAGAGAGTGTGAGCACTGCTGGTGAGGGGAGAGAGTGTGAGCACTGCTGGTGAGAGGAGAGAGTGTGAGCACTGCTGGTGAGAGGAGAGAGTGTGAGCACTGCTGGTGAGAGGAGAGAGTGTGAGCACTGCTGGTGAGAGGAGAGAGTGTGAGCACTGCTGGTGAGGGGAGAGAGTGTGAGCACTGCTGGTGAGGGGAGAGAGTGTGAGCACTGCTGGTGAGAGGAGAGAGTGTGAGCACTGCTGGTGAGAGGAGAGAGTGTGAGCACTGCTGGTGAGGGAGAGAGTGTGAGCACTGCTGGTGAGAGGGGAGAGTGTGAGCACTGCTGGTGAGAGGAGAGAGTGTGAGCACTGCTGGTGAGAGGGGAGAGAGTGTGAGCACTGCTGGTGAGAGGAGAGAGTGTGAGCACTGCTGGTGAGAGGGGAGAGTGTGAGCACTGCTGGTGAGGGGAGAGAGTGTGAGCACTGCTGGTGAGGGGAGAGAGTGTGAGCACTGCTGGTGAGAGGGGAGAGTGTGAGCACTGCTGGTGAGAGGGAGAGAGTGTGAGCACTGCTGGTGAGAGGAGAGAGTGTGAGCACTGCTGGTGAGAGGAGAGAGTGTGTGAGCACTGCTGGTGAGAGGGGAGAGTGTGAGCACTGCTGGTGAGAGGGGAGAGAGTGTGAGCACTGCTGGTGAGAGGAGAGAGTGTGAGCACTGCTGGTGAGGGGAGAGAGTGTGAGCACTGCTGGTGAGGGGAGAGAGTGTGAGCACTGCTGGTGAGGAGAGAGAGTGTGAGCACTGCTGGTGAGAGGAGAGAGTGTGAGCACTGCTGGTGAGAGGGAGAGAGTGTGAGCACTGCTGGTGAGAGGAGAGAGTGTGAGCACTGCTGGTGAGGGGAGAGAGTGTGAGCACTGCTGGTGAGGGAGAGAGTGTGAGCACTGCTGGTGAGAGGGAGAGAGTGTGAGCACTGCTGGTGAGGGAGAGAGTGTGAGCACTGCTGTGAGAGGGAGAGAGTGTGAGCACTGCTGGTGAGGGAGAGAGTGTGAGCACTGCTGGTGAGAGGAGAGAGTGTGAGCACTGCTGGTGAGGGGAGAGAGTGTGAGCACTGCTGGTGAGGGGAGAGAGTGTGAGCACTGCTGGTGAGGGAGAGAGTGTGAGCACTGCTGGTGAGAGGGAGAGAGTGTGAGCACTGCTGGTGAGGGGAGAGAGTGTGAGCACTGCTGGTGAGAGGGAGAGAGTGTGAGCACTGCTGGTGAGGGAGAGAGTGTGAGCACTGCTGGTGAGAGGAGAGAGTGTGAGCACTGCTGGTGAGAGGAGAGAGTGTGAGCACTGCTGGTGAGGGGAGTGTGAGCACTGCTCGGTGAGAGGGGGAGAGAGTGTGAGCACTGCTGGTGAGCGGAGAGAGAGTGTGAGCACTGCTGGTGAGAGGGGGAGAGTGTGAGCACTGCTGGTGAGGGGAGAGAGTGTGAGCAGCTGCTGGTGAGGGGAGAGAGTGTGAGCACTGCTGGTGAGGGGAGAGAGTGTGAGCACTGCTGGTGAGGGAGAGAGTGTGAGCACTGCCTGGTGAGAGGAGTAGAGTGTGAGCACTGCTGGGTGAGAGGAGAGAGGTGTGAGCACTGCGGTGAGGGGAGAGTGTGAGCACTGCTGGTGAGGGAGAGAGTGGTAGCAATGCTGGTGAGAGGAGAGAGTGTGAGCACTGCTGGTGAGAGGGGAGAGTGTGAGCACTGCCTGGTGAGAGGGAGAGAGGTGTGAGCACTGCTGGTGAGAGGAGAGAGTGTGAGCACTGCTGGTGGAGGGGAGAGAGAGTGTGAGCACTGCTGGTGAGGGGAGAGAGAGTGTGAGCACTGCTGGTGAGAGAGAGAGTGAGCACTGCTGGTGAGAGGAGAGAGTGTGAGCACTGCTGGTGAGAGGGGAGAGAGTGTGAGCACTGCTGGTGAGGGGAGAGGTGTGAGCACTGCTGGTGAGGGGAGAGAGTGTGAGCACTGCTGGTGGGGGAGAGAGTTGTGAGCACTGCTGGTGAGGGAGAGAGAGTGTGAGCACTGCTGGTGAGAGGGAGAGAGAGTGTGAGCACTGCTGGTGAGGGGAGAGAGTGTGAGCACTGCTGGTGAGAGGAGAGAGTGTGAGCACTGCTGGTGAGGGGAGAGAGAGTGTGAGCACTGCTGGTGAGGGGAGAGAGTGTGAGCACTGCTGGTGAGAGGGAGCGAGGTGTGAGCACTGTGGTGAGGGGAGAGAGTGTGAGCTGGTGAGAGGGGAGAGTGTGAGCACTGCTGGTGAGGGGAGAGAGTGTGAGCACTGCTGGTGAGGGGAGAGAGTGTGAGCACTGCTGGTGAGGGGAGAGAGTGTGAGCACTGCTGGTGAGAGGAGAGAGTGTGAGCACTGCTGGTGAGAGGGGAGAGTGTGAGCACTGCTGGTGAGGGGAGAGTGTGTGCACTGCTGGTGAGAGGAGAGAGTGTGAGCACTGCTGGTGAGAGGAGAGAGTGTGAGCACTGCTGGTGAGAGGGGAGAGGGTGAGCACTGCTGGTGAGGGGAGAGAGTGTGAGCACTGCTGGTGAGAGGGGAGAGTGTGAGCACTGCTGGTGAGGGGAGAGAGTGTGAGCACTGCTGGTGAGGGGAGAGAGTGTGAGCACTGCTGGTGAGAGGGAGAGTGTGAGCACTGCTGGTGAGAGGGAGAGAGTGTGAGCACTGCTGGTGAGAGGAGAGAGTGTGAGCACTGCTGGTGAGAGGAGAGAGTGTGAGCACTGCTGGTGAGAGGGGAGAGTGTGAGCACTGCTGGTGAGAGGGGAGAGAGTGTGAGCACTGCTGGTGAGAGGAGAGAGTGTGAGCACTGCTGGTGAGGGGAGAGAGTGTGAGCACTGCTGGTGAGAGGAGAGAGTGTGAGCACTGCTGGTGAGGGGAGAGAGTGTGAGCACTGCTGGTGAGAGGAGAGAGTGTGAGCACTGCTGGTGAGAGGGAGAGTGTGAGCACTGCTGGTGAGAGGAGAGAGTGTGAGCACTGCTGGTGAGAGGGGAGAGTGTGAGCACTGCTGGTGAGAGGGAGAGAGTGTGAGCACTGCTGGTGAGGGGAGAGAGTGTGAGCACTGCTGGTGAGAGGAGAGAGTGTGAGCACTGCTGGTGAGAGGGGAGAGTGTGAGCACTGCTGGTGAGAGGGTAGAGAGTGTGAGCACTGCTGGTGAGGGGAGAGAGTGTGAGCACTGCTGGTGAGAGGGAGAGTGTGAGCACTGCTGGTGAGGGGAGAGAGTGTGAGCACTGCTGGTGAGAGGGGAGAGAGTGTGAGCACTGCTGGTGAGGGGAGAGAGTGTGAGCACTGCTGGTGAGAGGGAGAGAGTGTGAGCACTGCTGGTGAGAGGGAGAGAGTGTGAGCACTGCTGGTGAGAGGAGAGAGTGTGAGCACTGCTGGTGAGGGGAGAGAGTGTGAGCACTGCTGGTGAGAGGAGAGAGTGTGAGCACTGCTGGTGAGAGGAGAGAGTGTGAGCACTGCTGGTGAGGGGAGAGAGTGTGAGCACTGCTGGTGAGAGGGAGAGAGTGTGAGCACTGCTGGTGAGGAGAGAGAGTGTGAGCACTGCTGGTGAGGGGAGAGAGTGTGAGCACTGCTGGTGAGAGGGGAGAGTGTGAGCACTGCTGGTGAGAGGGTAGAGAGTGTGAGCACTGCTGGTGAGGTGAGAGAATGTGAGCAGTGCTGGTGAGAGGGAGAGAGTGTGAGCACTGCTGGTGAGGGGAGAGAGTGTGAGCACTGCTGGTGAGAGGGGAGAGTGTGAGCGCTGCTGGTGAGGGGAGAGAGTGAGCGCACTGCTGGTGAGGGGAGAGAGTGTGAGCACTGCTGGTGAGGGGAGAGAGTGTGAGCACTGCTGGTGAGAGGAGAGAGAGTGTGAGCACTGCTGGTGAGGGGGAGAGTGTGGGCACTGCTGGTCAGAGGAGAGAGTGTGAGCACTGCTGGTGACAGGAGAGAGTGTGAGCACTGCTGGTGAGAGGGGAGAGTGTGAGCACTGCTGGTGAGAGGGGAAAGGGTGAGCACTGCTGGTGAGGGGAGAGAGTGTGAGCACTGCTGGTGAGGGGAGAGAGAGTGTGAGCACTGCTGGTGAGAGGAGAGAGAGTGTGAGCACTGCTGGTGAGAGGGGAGAGTGTGAGCACTGCTGGTGAGGGGAGAGAGAGTGTGAGCACTGCTGGTGAGAGGGGAGAGTGTGAGCACTGCTGGTGAGAGGAGAGCGTGTGAGCACTGCTGGTGAGGTGAGAGAGAGTGTGAGCACTGCTGGTGAGAGGAGAGAGTGTGAGCACTGCTGGTGAGGGGAGAGAGAGTGTGAGCACTGCTGGTGAGGGAGAGAGAGTGTGGGCACTGCTGGTGAGAGGAGAGAGTGTGAGCACTGCTGGTGACAGGAGAGAGTGTGAGCACTGCTGGTGAGGAGCGAGTGTGAGCACTGCGAGTGAGAGGAGAGAGTGTGAGCACTGCTGGTGAGGGGGGAGAGAGTGTGAGCACTGCTGGTGAGAGGAGAGAGTGTGAGCACTGCTGGTGAGGAGGGAGTGTGAGCACTGCTGGTGAGAGGAGAGAGTGTGAGCACTGCTGGTGAGGGGGGAGAGAGTGTGAGCACTGCTGGTGAGAGGAGAGAGTGTGAGCACTGCTGGTGAGAGGGGAGAGAGTGTGAGCACTGCTGGTGAGAGGAGAGAGTGTGAGCACTGCTGGTGTGGGGAGAGAGTGTGAGCACTCCTGGTGAGGGGAGAGAGTGTGAGCACTGCTGGTTAGGGGAGAGAGTGTGAGCACGACTGGTGAGAGGAGAGAGTGTGAGCACTGCTGGTGAGAGGAGAGAGTGTGAGCACTGCTGGTGAGGGGAGAGAGTGTGAGCACTGTTGGTGAGGGGAGAGAGTGTGAGCAATGCTGGTGAGAGGAGAGAGTGTGAGCACTGCTGGTGAGAGGGGAGAGTGTGAGCACTGCTGGTGAGGGGAGAGAGTGTGAGCACTGTTGGTGAGGGGAGAGAGTGTGAGCAATGCTGGTGAGAGGAGAGAGTGTGAGCACTGCTGGTGAGAGGGGAGAGTGTGAGCACTGCTGGTGAGAGGAGAGAGTGTGAGCACTGCTGGTGAGAGGGGAGAGTGTGAGCACTGCTGGTGAGAGGGGAGAGGGTGAGCACTGCTGGTGAGGGGAGAGAGTGTGAGCACTGCTGGTGAGGGGAGAGAGAGTGTGAGCACTGCTGGTGAGAGGAGAGAGAGTGTGAGCACTGCTGGTGAGAGGAGAGAGTGTGAGCACTGCTGGTGAGAGGGGAGAGTGTGAGCACTGCTGGTGAGGGAGAGAGAGTGTGAGCACTGCTGGTGAGAGGGGAGAGTGTGAGCACTGCTGGTGAGAGGAGAGAGTGTGAGCACTGCTGGTGAGGTGAGAGAGTGTGAGCACTGCTGGTGAGAGGAGAGAGAGTGTGAGCACTGCTGGTGAGAGGGGAGAGTGTGAGCACTGCTGGTGAGGGGAGAGAGTGTGAGCACTGCTGGTGAGGGGAGAGAGTGTGAGCACTGCTGGTGAGAGGGAGAGAGTGTGAGCACTGCTGGTGAGGGAGAGAGTGTGAGCACTGCTGGTGAGGGGAGAGAGTGTGAGCACTGCTGGTGATAGGGGAGAGTGTGAGCACTGCTGGTGAGAGGGGAGAGAGTGTGAGCACTGCTGGTGAGAGGAGAGAGTGTGAGCACTGCTGGTGAGAGGAGAGAGTGTGTGGGCACTGCTGGTGAGAGGGGAGAGTGTGAGCACTGCTGGTGAGAGGGGAGAGAGTGTGAGCACTGCTGGTGAGAGGAGAGAGTGTGAGCACTGCTGGTGTGGGGAGAGAGTGTGAGCACTCCTGGTGAGGGGAGAGAGTGTGAGCACTGCTGGTGAGGGGAGAGAGTGTGAGCACTACTGGTGAGAGGAGAGAGTGTGAGCACTGCTTGTGAGAGGGGAGAGTGTGAGCACTGCTGGTGAGAGGAGAGAGTGTGAGCACTGCTGGTGTGGGGAGAGAGTGTGAGCACTCCTGGTGAGGGGAGAGGGTGAGCACTGCTGGTGAGGGGAGAGAGTGTGAGCACTGCTGGTGAGAGGAGAGAGTGTGAGCACTGCTTGTGAGAGGGGAGAGTGTGAGCACTGCTGGTGAGGGGAGAGAGTGTGAGCACTGCTGGTGAGAGGAGAGAGTGTGAGCACTGCTGGTGAGGGGAGAGAGTGTGAGCACTGCTGGTGAGAGGAGAGTGTGAGCACTGCTGGTGAGAGGAGAGAGTATGAGCACTGCTGGTGAGGAGCGAGTGTGAGCACTGCTGGTGAGAGGAGAGAGTGTGAGCACTGCTGGTGAGAGGGGAGAGAGTGTGAGCACTGCTGGTGAGAGGAGAGAGTGTGAGCACTGCTGGTGAGAGGAGAGAGTGTGTGGGCACTGCTGGTGAGAGGAGAGAGTGTGAGCACTGCTGGTGAGAGGAGAGAGTGTGAGCACTGCTGGTGAGGGGAGAGAGTGTGAGTACTGCTGGTGAGGGGAGAGTGTGAGCACTGCTGGTGAGAGGGGAGAGTGTGAGCACTGCTGGTGAGAGGAGAGAGTGTGAGCACTCTGGTGAGGGGAGAGTGTGAGCACTGCTGGTGAGAGGGGAGAGTGTGAGCACTGCTGGTGAGAGGAGAGAGTGTGAGCACTGCTGGTGAGGGGAGAGAGTGTGAGTACTGCTGGTGATAGGGGAGAGTGTGAGCACTGCTGGTGAGAGGGGAGAGAGTGTGAGCACTGCTGGTGAGAGGAGAGAGTGTGAGCACTGCTGGTGAGAGGAGAGAGTGTGTGGGCACTGCTGGTGAGGGGAGAGTGTGAGCACTGCTGGTGAGGGGAGAGAGTGTGAGCACTGCTGGTGAGAGGAGAGAGTGTGTGGGCACTGCTGGTGAGAGGGGAGTGTGTGAGCACTGCTGGTGAGAGGAGAGAGTGTGAGCACTGCTGGTGAGGGGAGAGTGTGTGGGCACTGCTCGCCACTGATTTTATTGATTTGCTCCCGGAATCTCCCCCCAGCCCCGAAGGCCCTGACTCTCCCCGAGTCCTGCGAGTGTTTGCCGCTTTCTGTCTGAGTATCAGGAGAACGAACGGGGGGTGCATCGCAGCCGCGCTTCTTCCCTCGCGGCATTCCAGCAAGGTGTTCGCAGTCCAGGGGCGCTGTGCTCAATTGTACTTTTCCTCTTTCTGCCCAGCCATGAAGGGCTAACTCAGGACAAACCCAAGATCTGGTCTGCTGTGTCCTGCCCTGTCTGGGGTGCAGTAATTGGGAATCCAGGTACCGCACAAGACCTGCCACCTTCAACAGTATCCTCATTGAAATAAATCAGTTCAGAGATACAGGGCAGAACCTACACAGTACCGATCAGTTTCAATAACCACACTGTATACTGCACCCGTCAATCTGTCATTGTATAATATTGGTGTACAGTACTGGTGGGTTCAGGACTGTTACTGTACAACACTGGGGTACAGTACTGGTGGGTACAGGTCTGTTACTGTACAACACTGGGGTACTGCACTAGTGGGTACAGGTCTGTCACTGTATAACACTGGGGTACTGCACTGGTGGGTAGAGGTCTGTCACTGTATAACACGGGTACAGTACTGGTGGGTACAGGTCTGTCACTGTATAACACTGGGGTACGGTACTGGTGGATACAGGTCTGTCGCTGTATAACACGGGTACAGTACTGGTGGGTACAGGTCTGTCACTGTATAACACTGGGGTACAGTACTGGTGGGTACAGGTCTGTCACTGTATAACACTGGGGTACAGTACTGGTGGGTACAGGTCTGTCACTGTATAACACAGGTACAGTACTGGTGGGTTTAGGTCTGTCACTAACACTGGGGTACAGTACTGGTGTGTACAGGTCTGTCACTCTAACACTGGGGTACAGTACTGGTGGGTACAGGTCTGTCACTGTATAACACTGGGGTACGGTACTGGTGGATACAGGTCTGTCGCTGTATAACACGGGTACAGTACTGGTGGGTACAGGTCTGTTACTGTATAACACTGGTACAATACTGGTGGGTACAGGTCTGTCACTGTATAACACTGGGGTACAGTACTGGTGAGTACAGGTCTGTCACTGTATAACACTGGGGTACAATACTGGTGGGTACAGGTCTGTCACTGTATAACACTGGGGTACAGTACTGGTGGGTACAGGTCTGTCACTATAACACTGGGGTACAGTACTGGCGGGTACAGGTCTGTCGCTGTATAACACTGGGGTACAGTACTGGTGGGTACAGGTCTGTCGCTGTATAACACTGGGGTACAGTACTGGTGGGTACAGGTCTGTCACTGGGGATGTGATTGCAGTAAAGTCTAATCTCCATATAGCTCATGGGCTCAGAGCTGTTGTTTGTTGATGTAATGGGTGATTTCTGGCAATTTTAGTTTTTCCTGTCTAAGTTGTCCAATGTTTGTCCCAGTTGCCAGGTTCTCCCCTTCACCCTTCTGGAGCGGTGGGTTACGATGCTGGAGCAGTGCAGCGATCCAACACGCACTGAGGTACTGCGTCTGGGTGCTGCCACCTCGCTTGTCCGGGCAGGAGTGAGGGTGGTAGAGTGGGCATTAACGGCCTCGCTGGACCGTGCGTCACTGGTTGTCAGGTAAGGGATCTGTGCCTCACTCACTCGATGCAGTAAGTACCACAGACCATGGGCTTACCGAATTCTCACCTATGACTGCGTCTGTGAGTGTGGGGCCGTGAGCTCAGATTCAGGGAGGGAATGTCTTGCTCTCATGGCTGGTTTTAGACTGGTGTTGGCAGATGCCCAGGAACAGCTCAGCAGCCCCCTGATTGAGTGCAGGGTGTGAAGAGACAGGCAGTGGAAGGTATCTGTCACAGTTCAAGGAATATCGCACTCTTCGCACTTGCAATGTTTTCTTTTCTAGGGTTTTGATATAGCCGATCGGGAGAAACTGTTTCCACTGGCAGGAGGGTCGGTAGCCAGAGGACACATTTAAAGTGATGCCAAAAGAACCAGAGGGGAGTTGAGGAGAATTTGTTTTTTACGCAGCGAGTTGCTGTGATCTGGAATGCGCTGCCTGAAGGGTGGTGGAAGCAGATTCAATAATAACTTTCAAAAGGGAAATTGGATAAATACTGGCAGGACTGTGGGGAAAGGGCAGGGGAGTGGGACCAGTTGTATTGCTCTTTCAAAGACCCGGTACAGGCATGATGGGCCAAATGGCCTCCTCCTGTTCTGTATGATTCTATGATTCTGCTTTTGATATTTTTGTTGGGTTTTGAGAGCTGTTGATCAGGAATGGCGCAGACATGATTTGGCTGTTAAACTTGTGAAACGCACATTTCAGTCGCAGTAACTGCAGAAAACCAGCCCACCACGGAGCCCAGGGAAGTGCAGAACATACTCCTCGTGGCTGGCCACTGAATTTGAAAAGCCTGATGTGCAGGCCGGGAAGTGGAGGTCTCAGAGCAACAAAGATTGTATCGCTGTGTTGGGCAGTCAGGGACAGTGAGCCTAGTGGTTGTTCTGAGGTCAGGCGGAAGGAGGTTTCGGACAAGAGACCCCCAAGATGTGGTAAGATGTTACTGTGCAGCACCGGCCAAGGACACATGTGAATATGACGCACATATATGCATGTGGAATTCAGCATGTACCTCTGAAAAATAAATGATTTTAAACTTCTTCACATTGCCTTAATCCACACACTTTAGTACAAATTGTGCTGTAATGCAGCCCACGTAATGACAACACAGTATATGAGGATTTCAGTTGTGAAAGATTCTGGAAAAATGCAGATTGCTAACCTGCTTGGCCGACACCCTCACAGTCTATCCAGCAGAGGTTACTGGAGGCCGATCAGCCTGACCCAGGTTGGACAATTCCCCTTCCCCCACTCCACTGGCCTAAGGCACTGAGCACGATTGTAGCATCTGCACTGTCCCCTCAGTTGAGATCAGTTCATTCAACACAGAACAAGGATTAAACCCGGGACTTCCATTGGTCTGTACGGCAAGTTCTGCAGTCAGAGCCTGAACGATGGGGTTTAATATCAGAGCCTGAACGATGGGGTTTAATATCAGACCCTGAACGATGGGGTTTAATATCAGACCCTGAACGATGGGGTTTAATATCAGAGCCTGAACGATGGGGTTTAATATCAGAGTCTGAACGATGGGGTTTAATATCAGAGCCTGAACGATGGGGTTTAATATCAGACCCTGAACGATGGGGTTTAATATCAGAGTCTGAACGATGGGGTTTAATATCAGAGCCTGAACGATGGGGTTTAATATCAGAGTCTGAACGATGGGGTTTAATATCAGAGCCTGAACGATGGGGTTTAATATCAGACCCTGAACGATGGGGTTTAATATCAGACCCTGAACGATGGGGTTTAATATCAGACCCTGAACGATGGGGTTTAATATCAGAACCTGAACGATGGGGTTTAATATCAGAGTCTGAACGATGGGGTTTAATATCAGACCCTGAACGATGAGGTTTAATATCAGAGTCTGAACGATGGGGTTTAATATCAGCGCCTGAACGATGGGGTTTAATATCAGAGTCTGAACGATGGGGTTTAATATCAGAGCCTGAACGATGGGGTTAATATCAGACCCTGAACGATGGGGTTTAATATCAGAGTCTGAACGATGGGGTTTAATATCAGAGCCTGAACGATGGGGTTTAATATCAGACCCTGAACGATGGGGTTTAATATCAGAGTCTGAACGATGGGGTTTAATATCAGAGCCTGAACGATGGGGTTTAATATCAGAGTCTGAACGATGGGGTTTAATATCAGAGCCTGAACGATGGGGTTTAATATCAGAGTCTGAACGATGGGGTTTAATATCAGAGCCTGAACGATGGGGTTTAATATCAGACCCTGAACGATGGGGTTTAATATCAGAGCCTGAACGATGGGGTTTAATATCAGAGCCTGAACGATGGGGTTTAATATCAGACCCTGAACGATGGGGTTTAATATCAGAGTCTGAACGATGGGGTTTAATATCAGAGTCTGAACGATGGGGTTTAATATCAGACCCTGAACGATGGGGTTTAATATCAGACCCTGAACGATGGGGTTTAATATCAGACCCTGAACGATGGGGTTTAATATCAGACCCTGAACGATGGGGTTTAATATCAGACCCTGAACGATGGGGTTTAATATCAGGAGGTCGCACAACACCAGGTTATAGTCCAACAGTTTTATTTTAAATCACAAGCTTTCGGAGGTTCTTCTCTCTTTCATCCTGCTGATCCGCTTTGAATGAGGGATTGTGGTTTTGCCCAATGCTGCATTAACCTGACTGTCTTCCTGTGATTTTTCTGATAATTCAGGTTAATAAATGGAGGAATCTGTTTGCTGCAGGACGAGGATCCTAGAGTGAGGACACAGGCTGCCAAGTTCGCCACTCGCATTCACCTGTTGTCCAAGGACAGTGACGGAGAGTTCATTCTCTTCCAGAATAACAGGGGTCTGCTCTGTCTGCTCGAGTTCCTGCTGCAGAATTTCTGGGACTCCAAGGAAACGTTTGAAATTCTCATGCTCCATGTCCCAGCTCCAGATGTGCTTGGAATCCTTGTAGAACTGGAGAGTGAGGAGTAAGTTTGTGTTTAGTCTGTGATATTTAATATTGATCGCCACATGCCCTGCTCCCAGAGTCCAAGGGCTGCTTCCCAGCTAGACCCGCTCACCTTGAGATAGGTATTATCTGTAACTCGTCGCACCTTAGGAGGGAAGCCACTGCCATCTAGGAGAGGAGGAATGGGTCTCAGCTCCCCATCACCTGCCTGAATCAAACCTCTTGGGTGTAGAGCCTCATTAGACAGGAGTGTGGGTCCCAGAATAGTGTTATAGCCCATCCCCACTCCAAGTGTGGGTAACAGAATGAGAACATAAGAATTAGGAGCAGGAGTCAGCCATACGGCCCCTCGAGCCTGCTTCGCCATTCAATAAGATCATGGCTGATCTTCGACCTCAACTCCACCTTCCTGCTCGATCCCCATATCCCTCCATTCCCTTAGTGCCCAAAAATCTATCGATCTCAGCCTTGAATATACTCACAACCCTCTGAATGAAGAAATTTCTCATCTCAGTCCTAAATGGCGACCCCTTATCCTGAGACTATGACCCCTAGTTCTAGACTCTCAGCATCTACCCTGTCAAGCCCTCTAAGAATTTTATATGTTTCAACGAGATCACCTCTCATTCTTCTAAACTCCAGCGAATATAGGCCCATTCTACTCGATCTCTCCTCATAGGACAGCCCTCTCATCCCAGGAATCAATCTCGGGAACCTTCGTTGCACCCCCTCTAAGGCAAGTATATCCTTCCTTAGGCGGACTATTACCTGAATGGTGGCAGATTAGGGAAAGGGGAGGTGCAACGAGACCTGGGCGTCATGGTACATCAGTCACTGAAGGTGGGAATGCAAGTGCAGCAGGCAGTCAAGAAAGCAAACGGAATGATGGCCTTCATAGTAAGGGGATTTGAGTACAGGAGTAGGGAGGTGATGCTGCAGTTGTACAGGGCCTTGGTGAGGCCACATCTGGAGTATTGTGCGCAGTTTTGGTCTCCTAACTTAAGGAAGGACATTCTTGCTATTGAGGGAGTGCAGCGAAGGTTCACTAGATTGATTCCTGGGATGGCTGGACTGACATATCAAGAAAGATTGGGTCAACTGAACTTGTATCCTCTGGAGTTCAGAAGAATGAGGGGGGATCTTATAGAGACATTTAAAATCCTGACTGGTTTAGACAAATTAGATGCGGGCAGAATGTTCCCAATGTTAGGGAAAACTAGAACCAGGGGTCACAGTCTAAGGATTAAGGGGAAGCCATTTAAGACTGAGCTGAGGAGGAACTTCTTCACCCAGAGAGTGGTGAATCTATGGAATTCTCTTCCACAGAAGGTTGTTGAGGCCAGTTCGCTAAATATATTCAAAAGGGAGTTAGATATAACACTCACAACTAGGGGGATCAAGGGGTATGGCGAGAAAGCAGGAATGGGGTACTGAGGTAGCATGTTCAGCCATGATCGCATTGAATGGCGGTGCAGGCTCGAAGGACCGAATGGTCTACTCCTGTACCTATTTTCTATGTTTCTATGTTTCCTTAGATAAGGAGACCAAACCTGTACACAGTACTCCAGGTGTGGTATCACCAAAGCCCTATATAATTGCAGTAAGATTTCCTTACTTTTATACTCCAACCCCCTTGCAATAAAGGCTTCCTAATTGCTTGCTGTACCTGCATGTTAATGTTCTGTGATTCGTGTACAAGGATACCCAAATTCCTCTGAACACCAACATTTACTAGTCTTTTAAAAAATATTCTGCTTTTCCATTCTTCTTACCAAAATGGATAATTTCACACTTCCCCACATTATACTCCATCTGCCACCTTCTTGCCCAATCACTTAACCTGTTTATATCCCTTTGCAGCCTCTTTTGTGTCCGCCTCACAGCTTACTATCCCACCTAGCTTTGTATCGTCAGCAAACTTGGATACATTACACTCAGTCCCCTCATCTAAGTCATTGATATAGATTGTAAACAGCTGAGGCCCAAGCACTGATCCTTGCGACACTTCACTAGTTACACCCTGCCATCCTGAATATGACCCGTTTATTCCTACTCTCTGTTTTCTGTCCGTTAACCAATCCTCAATCCATGCTAATATATTACCCCCAATCCCACGAGCCCTAATCTTGTATAACAACCTCTTGTGTGGCACCTTATCAAATGCCTTCTGAAAATCCAAATATACTACATCCACTGGTTCCCCCTTATCTACCCTGCTAGTTATACCCTCAAAAAACTGTAATAAATTTGTCAAACACAGTTTCCCTTTCATAAATCCGTGTTGACTCTGCCTGATCATATTGTGATTTTCCAAGTGCCCTGTTACCACGTCCTAAAAATAGATTCGAGCATTTTCCCTACTACAGGAAACTCTCTTTTAACCGGCACCCAAATAACCGGAAATCTCTCTTAACCGGCAAAATTCTTGAGTAGGTAACCGGGGTTTTCCTTCATCTCTCCTTTAAAAATAACTTTTTAAAAAACCGCGAGGCGTTTGCCTTGTATCGGAGCGTGTAGATTGGGAGGGGAATGTGCAGCCCGGGTAGGCAGCGGACACGACAGATGGTCAGCTGGCGGTCCCCGGGGAGACGGAGCTCCGAATGCAGGCGCATGTCAGTGTGTACGGGGCTCTCGTACGTTGGGAGATATAACTCTCCGTTATCCGGACTTCTTGATTAACCGGCACCACGCCGGTCCCGTCGGTGCCGGTTAATAAAGAGTTTCCTGTACTGATCTCAGGCTAACTGGCCTGTAGTTCCCTGTTTTCTCTCCTTCCAATTCCCTTTTAAATCTTACTATTGAATCTGCTTCCATGACCCTTTTGGGCAGTGCATTCCAGATCATCATCACTCGTTGTGTTAAAAAAAAATAAAAAATTTCCGCATGTCACTTCTGGTTCTTCTATCTTAAATCTGTGTCCTCTGGTTACCGACCCTTCTGCCACTGGAAACAGTTTCTCCTTATTTACTCTTTGATCAAAGCCATGATTTTGATCAAATCTCCTCTCAGCCTTCTCTGCTCTAAGGAGAACAACCCCAGCTTCTCCAGTCTCTCCACATAACTGAATTCCCTCATGCCTGGTCCCAGAATGAGCCATAGTGTTATAGCCCTACCTCCACTCCCAGTGTGGGGCCTCACTAGATGGGGATCCACATGAGGACTCCTTTGGTGTCTGGTTATTTCTGGACTGACCATTGAACCACAATTCCACTCGGTCTGCTCCAACGCTGGGTGGGAGCAGCTCTAAGTGAACGTATGTGAAAGGAAGCCTTTGAGTTATTGTAGAGGGGTCCTGTGATCTGGGAGCTCCCCTTGTTCCCCAGTTCCCTCCCCGCTCCTTGAGGCACTGGGGTACGGGTTCTGTGGGTTCCCATTGTCAATCGGTACCCCAGCGGTGATTCTTCTAGTCTGAGTCTAGGCAGCGAATGTCAGGAGGATATTCAGCTTCGTGGGGGGCGATGCTGCTGAGCTCCACCCCGTGCGAACCCAATACCACACCCTCTCACTGGATCGTGATGCTGGCCTCATTCAGTCTGCTCTGCCCTTGGACTCAGCAGCCACGTCTCCGGGAGAGACGCTGAACGTGAGTTTCCATCACAGCTGCTGTACCTGGACTCACAGCTGGTGATCCTGGTCTCCGATCACTGAGACTGTACCTGGACTCACAGCTGGTGATCCTGGTCTCCGATCACTGAGACTGTACCTGGACTCACAGCTGGTGATCCTGGTCTCCGATCACTGAGACTGTATCTGGACTCACAGCTGGTGATCCTGGTCTCCGATCACTGAGACTGTACCTGGACTCACAGCTGGTGATCCTGGTGTCCGATCACTGAGACTGTACCTGGACTCACAGCTGGTGATCCTGGTCTCCGATCACTGAGACTGTACCTGGACTCACAGCTGGTGATCCTGGTCTCCGATCACTGAGACTGTACCTGGACTCACAGCTGGTGATCCTGGTCTCCGATCACTGAGACTGTACCTGGACTCACAGCTGGTGATCCTGGTCTCCGATCACTGAGACTGTACCTGGACTCACAGCTGGTGATCCTGGTCTCCGATCACTGAGACTGTACCTGGACTCACAGCTGGTGATCCTGGTCTCCGATCACTGAGACTGTACCTGGACTCACAGCTGGTGATCCTGGTCTCCGATCACTGAGACTGTACCTGGACTCACAGCTGGTGATCCTGGTCTCCGATCACTGAGACTGTACCTGGACTCACAGCTGGTGATCCTGGTCTCCGATCACTGAGACTGTATCTGGACTCACAGCTGGTGATCCTGGTCTCCGATCACTGAGACTGTATCTGGACTCACAGCTGGTGATCCTGGTCTCCGATCACTGAGACTGTATCTGGACTCACAGCTGGTGATCCTGGTGTCCGATCACTGAGACTGACGAATGCCATTCCATTTCCAGGGCAGTAAATCTGTACGAGGAGGATTGTCCGAATGTCTTTGCCGAGCCGGGTGCCTTCGCCAGGCTCCTGCTGCCATTCCTCCTTCGAATCATGGAGAAGTTGGGTTCCTCCCCAGACTGTCACAGCTGGCTCACAGCCTGGGCCGCAGACAACCACCCTGACATCGTGAGAAACGTGGAGCACCTTAAACACAGCTGGAACCAAGGTCAGAACTACTCGAGTTTATCTCCCTCCTCCGTCTCCCCTCTTCAAAATGTATTTTATTAGGGGGACTGGGTGGGACAATGGGTCAGACACTGTCCTTTCACACTCTGGGACAGTGGGTCAGACACTGTCCTTTCACACTCTGGGACAGTGGGTCAGACACTGTCCTTTCACACTCTGGGACAGTGGGTCACACACTGTCCTTTCACACTCTGGGACAGTGGGTCACACACTGTCCTTTCACACTCTGGGACAGTGGGTCACACACTGTCCTTTCACTCTCTGGGACAGTGGGTCACACACTGTCCTTTCACACTCTGGGACAGTGGGTCACACTCTGACCTTTCACACTCTGGGACAGTGGGTCAGACACTGTCCTTTCACACTCTGGGACAGTAGGTCAGACACTGACCTTTCACACTCTAGGACAGTGGGTCAGACACTGTCCTTTCACACTCTGGGACAGTGGGTCAGACACTGTCCTTTCACACTCTGGGACAGTAGGTCAGACACTGTCCTTTCACACTCTGGGACAGTGGGTCAGACACTGTTCTTTCACACTCTGGGACAGTGGGTCAGACACTGTCCTTTCACACTCTGGGACAGTGGGGCACACTCTGACCTTTCACACTCTGGGACAGTGGGTCACCAACTGTCCTTTCACACTCTGGGACAGTGGGTCAGACACTGTCCTTTCACACTATGGGACAGTGGGTCAGACACTGTCCTTTCACACTCTGGGACAGTGGGTCAGACACTGTCCTTTCACACACTGGGACAGTGGGTCAGACACTGTCCTTTCACACACTGGGACAGTAGGTCAGACACTGTCCTTTCACACTCTGGGACAGTGGGTCACACACTGTCCTTTCACACTCTGGGACAGTGGGTCACACACTGTGCTTTCACACTCTGGGACAGTGGGTCATAAGAACATAAGAAATAGGAGCAGGAGTAGCCCCTTCGAGCCTGCTCCGCCATTCAATGAGATCATGGCTGATCTTCTGCCTCAACTCCATTCACCGGCCCTATCGCCATATCCCTTCATGCCCTTACTAGTCAGAAATCTATCGACTTCTGTTTTGAATATACCCAATGACTGAGCCTCCACAGCCCTCTGGGGCAGAGAATTCCAAAGATTCACCACCCTCTGTGTGAAGAAATTTCTCCTCATCTCAGTCCTGAATGGCCTACCCTTTATCCTGAGGCTGTGGCCCCTGGTTCTAGACTCCCCAGGCAAGGGAAACATTCTCCCAGCATCCACCCTATCAAGCCCTGTAATAATTTTGTATGCTTCAATGAGATCCCCTCTCATTCTTCTGAATTAAAGAGAATACAGGCCTAGTTTACTCAATCTCTTCTCATACGACAGTCCCGCCATCCCAGAAATCAATCTCGTGAACCTTCGTTGCATTCCCTCTGTAGCAAGTGTATCCTTCCTTTGGTAAGGAGACCAAAATTGTACACAGTACTCCAGGTGTGGTCTCACCAAGGCCCTATATAATTGGAGTAAGACTTCTTTACTCCTGTACTTAAATCCTCCTGTAATGAAGGCCAGCATACCATTTGCTTTCTTAATGGCTTGCTGCACCTGCACATTCACTTTCAGTGACTCATGTACAAGAACACCCAGGACCCTTTGAGCATCTGCATTCCCCAATCTTTCACTATTTAGGAAATACTCTGCCTTTCTGTTTTTTCTGCCAAAGTGGATAACTTCACATTTATCCACATTATATTCCGTCTGCCACGTTCTCGCCCACTCACTGCGCCTGTCGAGATCCCCTTGAAGCCTCTTCACATCCTCTTCGCAATTGACACTGCCACCTAGCTTTGTACCATCAGCAAATTTGGAAATGTTACATTTAGTCCCCTCATCCAATTCATTGATATAGATTGTGAATAGCTGGGGCCCAAGCACCGATCGTTGCGATACCCCACTAGTCACAGCCTGCCATCCTGAAAAAGACCCGTTTTTCCCTACTCTTTGTTTTCTGTCTGTTAACCAATTCTCAATCTATGCTAGTATATTACCCCCAATTCCATGTGCCTCAATTTTGTTCACCAACCTCTTGTGTGGGACCTTATCGAAGGCCTTCTGAAAATCCAGATACACCACATCTACCGGTTCCCCTTTGTCTACTCCACTAGTTACATCCTCAAAGAACTCCAATAGGTTTGTCAAACAGGACTTCCCTTTCATAAATCCATGTTGACTCTGCCCAATCTTACTGTTAGTTTCTAAGTGCCCAGTTATTGCATCCTTTATAATCGATTCCAGCATTTTCCCAACTACTGATGTGAGGCTAACAGGTCTGTAGTTCCCCGTTTTCTCTCTCCCTCCTTTTTTAAATAGCGGGGTTACATTTGCTATCCTCCAATCTGCAGGAACCGTTCCAGAATCTATAGAATTTTGGAAGATGACAAACAATGCGTCCACTATTCCAATGGCCACCTCTTTCAAAACCCTAGGATGTAGGTCATCCGGTCCTTGGGATTTATCGACTTTTAGTCCCATTAATTTTGCTAGTAGTTTTTTTACGAATAATAATTTCTTTAAGTTCCTCATTCTCGTCACACCCTTGGTTTTCTTGTATTTCTGGGAGGTTTTTTGTGTCTTCCTCCGTGAAGACAGAAACAAAATACTTATTTAATTTCTCAGCCATTTCCTCATTCCCCATTATAAATTCTCCCGTCTCTGACTGTAAAGGACCTACATTTACCTTTGCCAGTCTTTTCCTTTTCACATACCTATAGAAGCTTTTACAATCCCTTTTTATATTTTTCGCTAGTTTGTGCTCAGATTCCATTTTCCCTTTCTTTATCAATTTCTTGGTCCCCCTTTGCTGATTTCTAAAAAATCCCAATCCTCAGGCTGACCGCTTTTTCTGGCAACTTTATAAGCTTCCTCCTTTGACTTAATACTAGCTTTAATTTCTTTTGTTAGCCATGGTTGGATCACTTTTCCTTTGTCCTTTCACACTCTGGGACAGTGGGTCACACACTGTCCTTTCACACTCTGGGACAGTGGGTCAGACACTGTCCTTTCACTCTCTGGGACAGTGGGTCACACACTGTCCTTTCACACTCTGGGACAGTGGGTCAGACACTGCCCTTTCACACTCTGGGACAGTGGGTCAGACACTGTCCTTCCACACTCTGGGACAGTGGGTCACACACTGTCCTTTCACACTCTGGGACAGTGGGTCACACACTGTCCTTTCACACTCTGGGACAGTGGGTCACACACTGCCCTTTCACACTCTGGGACAGTGGGTCAGACACTGTCCTTTCACACTCTGGGACAGTGGGTCAGACACTGTCCTTTCTGTTAACTTCCCCTCACCTCCCCTTTCAGCATTCCGCAGGGACCGCTCCCTCCGCGACACCCTAATCCACTCCTTCACCACCCCCAGCACCCTTTCCCCTTTGCCCGGCAACTTCCCGTGCAGGCGCAGGAGATGCAACACATGCCCTTTTCCCTCCCCCCTTCCCACTGTCTAGGGCCCCAAACACCTCTTCCAGGTGAAACGATTTACTTGTACTTCCTGCAATTTAGTATACTGTATTCGCTGCTCACGATGTGGTCTCCTCTGCATTGGGGAGACCAAACGCAGCTTGGGTGACCGCTTTGCAGAACACCTCCATTCAGTACGTAAGGGGGACCCCGAGCTCCCGGTGGCCTGTCACTTTAATTCACCGCTCCATTCCCACTCTGACCTCACCGTCCTCAGCCTCTTGCATTGTTCCACGGAAGCTCAGCGGAAGCTCGAGGAACAGCACCTCATCTTTCGATTAGGCACTCTACAGCCCTCTGGACTCAACATAGAGTTCAACAATTTCAGATAATAACCCCGGCCCCCATCACATATATATATATATATTTTTTTTATCCACACTTTTGTTTGGCCTTTTTTTCTTCCCTCCCACATGGCAGCTGTCCTTCATTCTGCCAGCGCAATTCACACTTCATCTGGAGCCATCCTTTGTTCCTCAACCTGTCCCATTACCACCTCCTCTCGCCTTGAATATCTCTTAATGTCTCTCAATGTCTCTTAATCTCTCCTGCTTTCTATCCTATCACTGACCTTCCCTTTTGTTCTTTCATCCCCTCCCCTTTTCCCAGCCCTAAACTTGCTTTAAAATCTATTTCATTTCCTGTTTTTTTCCAGTTCTGACGAAAGGTCTTCGACCTGGAACGTTAACTCTGTTTCTCTCTGTGCGGATGCTGCCTGGCCTGCTGAGTTTTCTGTTGTTATTTCGGATTTCCAGCATCCGCAGTATTTTGCTATCGTATACTGTCCTTTCACTCTCTGGGACAGTGGGTCAGACACTGTCCTTTCACACTCTGGGACAGTGGGTCAGACACTGTCCTTTCACACTCTGGGACAGTGGGTCAGACACTGTCCTTTCACACTCTGGGACAGTGGGTCAGACACTGTCCTTTCACACTCTGGGACAGTGGGTCAGACACTGTCCTTTCACACTCTGGGACAGTGGGTCACACACTCCTTTCTCACACTGGGACAGTGGGTCACACACTGTCCTTTCACACTCTGGGACAGTGGGTCACACACTGTCCTTTCACTCTCTGGGACAGTGGGTCAGACACTGTCCTTTCACACTCTGGGACAGTGGGTCAGACACTGTCCTTTCACACTCTGGGACAGTGGGTCACACACTGTCCTTTCACACTCTGGGACAGTGGGTCAGACACTGTCCTTTCACACTCTGGGACAGTGGGTCAGACACTGTCCTTTCACACTCTGGGACAGTGGGTCACACACTGTCCTTTCACACTCTGGGACAGTGGGTCACACACTGTCCTTTCACACTCTGGGACAGTGGGTAACACACTGTCCTTTCACACTCTGGGACAGTGGGTCAGACACTGTCCTTTCACACTCTGGGACAGTGGGTCAGACACTGTCCTTTCACACTCTGGGACAGTGGGTCACACACTGTCCTTTCACACTCTGGGACAGTGGGTAACACACTGTCCTTTCACACTCTGGGACAGTGGGTCACACACTGTCCTTTCACACTCTGGGACAGTGGGTCACACACTGTCCTTTCACACTGGGACAGTGGGTCACACACTGTCCTTTCACACTCTGGGACAGTGGGTCAGACAGTGGTTGATAATGAAGAAGAAAGCTGTAGACTGCAGGAAGATATCAATGGACTGGTCAGGTGGGCAGAACAGTGGCAAATGGAAATCAATCTGGAGAACTGTGAGGTAATGCATTTGGGGTGGGCTAACAAGGCAAGGGAATACACTATAAATGGTAGGATACTGAGAAGTGCAGAAGATCAGAGGGACCTTGAAGTGCATGTCCACAGATCCCTGAAGGTAGCAGGACAGGTAGATAAGGTGGTTAAGAATGCACACGGGATACTTGCCTTTATTAGCCGAGGGATAGAATATAAGAGCAGGGAGGTTATGCTTGAACTGTGTAAAACACTAGTTAGGCCGCAGCTAGAATACTGCGTGCAGTTCTGGTCACCACATTACAGAAGGATGTGATTGCACTAGAGAGGGTGCAGAGGAGATTTACGAGGATGTTGCCTGGGCTGGGGAATTTTAGCTCTGAGGAAAGATTGGATAGGCTGGGGTTGTTTTCTTTGGAACAGAGGAGGCTGAGAGGAGACCTAATTGAGGTGTATAAAATTGAGGGGCCTAGATAGAGTGGATAGGAAGGACCAATTTCCATTAGCAGAAGGGTCAATAACCAGGGGGCATAGATTTAAAGTAATTGGTCGGAGGTTTAGAGGGGATTTGAGGAGAAATCTTTTCACCCAGAGGGTGGTGGGGGTCTGGAACTCACTGCCTGAAAGGGTGGTAGAGGCAGAGACCCTCATCACGTTTAAAAAGTACTTGGATATGCACTTGAAGTGCCGTAATCTACAAGGCTACAGACCAAGGGGTAGAAATTAGGTCGCGCCCCATTTGGGGCGCAAATATCGTCCGGACGCAAATATTAGCGCCTGGCGCTAATTATCGGCACTGACAGGAAACTTCACTTTTACCGCCCCGGGAGGTGAGTGGAGCGCTAAAGCAGGCGCTGCACACCTCTCTTAAGGCGCAAAGGCCAAGGAGTGAGGCGCTAACTCGGAGCGCTGGCGAAGCTCATGTAATGTCAGTCAGCAATGGCACACACACACAATGGCACGGGCCAGTTCTTAAAGGGGATGGTTAATCTTGCTTTCCATCCACATCCTGTTCATTGCTGCCTTGAATCTCGGCCTGGAGAGACTTGCACATCAAATGTGCTGGAAAGAACAATGGAGAGTACCAGGCAAGGAGCTCAGAGTGCAGCTCCCACATTCTCTGCTAAATCGATACAAGGAATGGCAAATCAAAATGAACCTGCAAAGTGCTGCTCAGGACCCAAAACTCCTTCACACAATGTTGAATCTCTCCAGAAGTCTCTCCCTCTCTCTCTCAGAATGCGTAGTTCAAAAATGCCACCAACAATAAAAGACCGGAAGAGGCCCCCTTTAAATAGCGCCCACCCCAGCCACACAGCGATTGATAGCGTTCCAGTCTTCTGGTCGTTGGAAGCGCCAGGCGGTAAGGCAGGGGGCGCCACTCAATTTCCGCTACGGGGCGCCCCAAGGGCGTTGCACCATGGAATGACGTCACAATCTGCGCGCGCAGGTGGTCGCTGCGGTAAGTTTTAGCGCCGCCGCACAATCTCAAGTTAAGTTCTCGAGCGGCGCAAACATCGCTGCGCACGGGCGTTAGCGGCTTTGCGCCCCATTAGCGCCCTCTTAAGGCGCTAACGGGAGGCGCAACCAAGTGAATTTTTACCCCCAAGTGCTGAAAAGTGGGATTAAGGTGGTTAGCTCTTTGTCGGCCGGTGCGGACACGATGGGCCGAATGGCCTCCTTCTGTGCTGTAAATTTCCAAGACACTGTCCTTTCACACTCTGGGACAGTCGGTCAGACACTGTCCTTTCACACTGGGGCAGTGGGTCACACACTGTCCTTTCACACTCTGGGACAGTGGGTCAGACACTGTCCTTTCACACTCTGGGACAGTGGGTCAGACACTGTCCTTTCACACTCTGGGACAGTGGGTCAGACACTGTCCTTTCACACTCTGGGACAGTGGGTAACACACTTTCCTTTCACACTCTGGGACAGTGGGTCACACACTGTCCTTTCACACTCTGGGACAGTGAGTCACACTCTGACCTTTCACACTCTGGGACAGTGAGTCAGACACTGTCCTTTCACACTCTGGGACAGTGGGTCAGACACTGTCCTTTCACATTCTGGGACAGTGGGTCAGACACTGTCCTTTCACACTCTGGGACAGTGGGTCACATGTTGCTGTTGCAGACTTCGACTAGCCCAGACCAGTAATTTTCTCCTCCTTTGTATTGCAGGACTCTCGCTGGTAAATTGCCTTGGGCTTCTGGCTGCTGCTAAGCTGTTCCCTGCACTCATGGGCCTTCTCGTGAGATCAGCTGTTCTCTTTCATCTTCTCCAAACCCTTGAATCTCACAATGTGGACACCTCCAATTTTGCCGGCCCATCACATGAACTGAAGGCTGACTTGGAACTGCTGCAAGGACTGATGAGCCAGATTGGGTTAATCCCAGTGAGTTTGGGAGCCGAATTAGCAATATGGCTGAACCCAGTCACTGAGAGATGACAGAAAGTCAAATCATTCATGTTCAACAAGAGGTATCGCTACAAGGAGCCTCCCAGTCTCTGAACAATGACCCCTCTCTCCAGTGACCCACCACCTGCCACACAACGACTGATGCACGCCTTAAACGATGACACATCGTCATGGTGGGGTACAGTTGTACCCGCACTGAGTCACGGGGTACAGTTGTACCCGCACTGAGTCACGGGGTACAGTTGTACCCGCACTGAATCACGGTGCGGTGGAGACATGCTGGACTGGAGATGGGGTTGGTTTTACAGAGTATTATTCCAACTTTTGTAATTATTTTATGTGTACAGAGTTTTTCTAAAAATTTAAACAAGTTTTAAAATGCATTTGGCCGCTTTTAATTGAAAAATAAGTTTCTGCTGTAAAAATATTGTTGATTAAAGCGTAGTTTGAGCAGAATGTATTCGGTGTTCTTGGCTGGCCCTGTGTTGAATTGGTCGCTCAGTGAGGGCCAGACTGTGAGGACAAGGCTGAGCACTTCAGTTTATTTTCCTGCAGCTGTTGAAAGTCCGGCTGGGGTCTGGAAGCAGGATCCGGTCCACTCTGTCGCCGTGAGTCCACTCTGTCGCCGTGGGTCCACTCTGTCGCCGTGGGTCCACTCTGTCGCGGTGGGTCCGCTCTCTCGCTGTGGGTCCGCTCTCTCGCTGTGGGTCCGCTCTCTCGCTGTGGGTCCGCTCTCTCGCTGTGGGTCCGCTCTCTCGCTGTGGGTCCGCTCTGTCGCTGTGGGTCCGCTCTCTCGCTGTGGGTCCACTCTGTCGCGGTGGGTCCACTCTGTCGCGGTGGGTCCACTCTGTCGCGGTGGGTCCACTCTGTCGCGGTGGGTCCACTCTGTCGCGGTGGATCCACCCTGTCGCTGTGGGTCCACTCTGTCGCTGTGGGTCCACTCTGTCGCTGTGGGTCCACTCTCGCTGTGGGTCCACTCTGTCGCTGTGGGTCCACTCTGTCGCGGTGGGTCCACTCTGTCGCGGTGGGTCCACTCTGTCGCTGTGGGTCCACTCTGTCGCGGTGGGTCCACTCTGTCGCTGTGGGTCCTCTGTCGCTGTGGGTCCACTCTGTCGCGGTGGGTCCACTCTGTCGCGGTGGGTCCACTCTGTCGGCGTGGGTCCACTCTGTCGCCGTGGGTCCACTCTGTCGCCGTGGGTCCACTCTGTCGCCGTGGGTCCACTCTCATAGAAACATAGAATCTAGGAGCAGGAGTAGGCCATTCGGCCCGTCGAGCCTGCTCCACCATTCAATACGATCATGGCTGATCATCCAAATCCAGTACCCTGTCCCTGCTTTAATCCCCACAGTACACATATCCCACCCTACCCCCGTAACCCCACGTATTTAATTCCCCCTAACATATCCCATCCTATCCCCATAACCCCACATATTTAATCCCCCCCTAACACTAAGGGTCAATTTATCATAGCCAAATCAACCTAACCCGCACATTTTTGGACTGTGGGAGGAAACCGGAGCACCCGGAGGAAACCCACGCAGACACGGGGAGAATGTGCAAACTCCACACAGACAGTCACCCGAGGTCAGATTCGAACCCGGGTCTCTGGCGCTGTGAGGCACCAGTGCTAACCACTATGCCACCGTGCTGCCCTACGCTGTGGGTCCACTCTCGCTGTGGGTCCACTCTGTCGCTGTGGGTCCACTCTGTCGCTGTGGGTCCACTCTGTCGCTGTGGGTCCACTCTGTCGCTGTGGCTCCACTCTGTCGCTGTGGGTCCACTCTGTCGCTGTGGGTCCACTCTGTCGCGGTGGGTCCACTCTGTCGCGGTGGGTCCACTCTCGCGGTGGGTCCACTCTGTCGCGGTGGGTCCACTCTGTCGCGGTGGGTCCACTCTGTCGCTGTGGGTCCACTCTCGCCGTGTGTCCACTCTGTCGCCGTGTGTCCACTCTGTCGCCGTGGGTCCACTCTGTCGCCGTGGGTCCACTCTGTCGCCGTGGGTCCACTCTGTCGCCGTGGGTCCACTGTCGCCGTGGGTCCACTGTCGCCGTGGGTCCACTCTGTCGCCGTGGGTCCGCTCTCTCGCTGTGGGTCCACTCTGTCACTGTTGGTCCACCCTGTCGCTGTGGGTCCACCCTGTCTCTGTGGGTCCACTCTGTCGCGGTGGGTCCACTCTGTCGCGGTGGGTCCACTCTGTCGCTGTGGGTTCACTCTCGCTCTGGGTCCACTCTCGCTGTGGGTCCACTCTGTCGCTGTGGGTCCACTCTGTCGCTGTGGGTCCACTCTGTCGCTGTGGGTCCACTCTCTCGCTGTGGGTCCACTCTGTCGCGGTGGGTCCACTCTCGCTGTGGGTCCACTCTGTCGCTGTGGGTTCACTCTCGCTGTGGGTCCACTCTGTCGCTGTGGGTCCACTCTGTCGCTGTGGGTCCACTCTGTCGCTGTGGGTCCACTCTGTCGCTGTGGGTCCACTCTGTCGCTGTGGGTCCACTCTGTCGCTGTGGGTCCACTCTGTCGCTGTGGGTCCACTCTGTCGCGGTGGGTCCACTCTGTCGCGGTGGGTCCACTCTGTCGCGGTGGGTCCACTCTGTCGCGGTGGGTCCACTCTGTCGCGGTGGGTCAACTCTGTCGCGGTGGGTCCACTCTGTCGCGGTGGGTCCACTCTGTCGCTGTGGGTCCGCTCTCTCGCTGTGGGTCCACTCTGTCGCTGTGGGTCCACTCTGTCGCGGTGGGTCCACTCTGTCGCGGTGGGTCCACTCTGTCGCGGTGGGTCCACTCTGTCGCGGTGGGTCCAGTCTGTCGCGGTGGGTCCACGCTGTCGCGGTGGGTCCACTCTGTCGCGGTGGGTCCACTCTGTCGCGGTGGGTCCACTCTGTCGCGGTGGGTCCACTCTGTCGCTGTGGGTCCATTCTCGCTGTGGGTCCACTCTCGCGGTGGGTCCACTCTGTCGCTGTGGGTCCACTCTGTCGTTGTGGGTCCACACTTGCTGTGGGTCCACTCTGTCGCTGTGGGTCAACTCTCGCTGTGGATCCACCCTGTCGCTGTGGGTCCACCCTGTCTCTGTGGGTCCACCCTGTCGCTGTGGGTCCGCTCTGTCGCGGTGGGTCCGCTCTCTCGCTGTGGGTCCGCTCTCTCGCTGTGGGTCCGCTCTCTCGCTGTGGGTCCGCTCTCTCGCTGTGGGTCCACTCTGTCGCTGTGGGTCCACTCTGTCGCGGTGGGTCCACTCTGTCGCGGTGGGTCCACTCTCGCGGTGGGTCCACTCACGTGGTGGGTCCACTGTCGCTGTGGGTCCGCTCTCTCGCGGTGGGTCCACTCTGTCGCCGTGGGTCCACTCTGTCGCCGTGGGTCCACTCTGTCGCCGTGGGTCCACTCTGTCGCCGTGGGTCCACTCTCGCCGTGGGTCCACTCTCTCGCCGTGGGTCCACTCTCTCGCCGTGGGTCCACTCTGTCGCTGTGAGTCCACTCTCGCGGTGGGTCCACTCTGTCGCTGTGGGTCCACTCTGTCGCTGTGGGTCCACTCTGTCGTTGTGGGTCCACACTTGCTGTGGGTCCACTCTGTCGCTGTGGGTCAACTCTCGCTGTGGATCCACTCTGTCGCTGTGGGTCCACTCTGTCGCTGTGGGTCCACTCTGTCGCTGTGGGTCCACTCTGTCGCTGTGGGTCCACTCTGTCGCTGTGGGTCCACTCTGTCGCGGTGGGTCCACTCTGTCGCGGTGGGTCCACTCTGTCGCGGTGGGTCCACTCTGTCGCGGTGGGTCCACTCTGTCGCGGTGGGTCCGCTCTCTCGCTGTGGGTCCGCTCTCTCGCTGTGGGTCCACTCTGTCGCTGTGGGTCCACTCTGTCGCCGTGGGTCCACTCTGTCGCCGTGGGTCCACTCTCGCCGTGGGTCCACTCTGTCGCCGTGGGTCCACTCTGTCGCCGTGGGTCCACTCTCTCGCCGTGGGTCCACTCTGTCGCTGTGAGTCCACTCTCGCGGTGGGTCCACTCTGTCGCTGTGGGTCCACTCTGTCGCTGTGGGTCCACTCTGTCGTTGTGGGTCCACACTTGCTGTGGGTCCACTCTGTCGCTGTGGGTCAACTCTCGCTGTGGGTCCACTCTGTCGCTGTGGGTCCACTCTGTCGCTGTGGGTCCACTCTGTCGCTGTGGGTCCACTCTGTCGCTGTGGGTCCAATCTGTCGCTGTGGGTCCACTCTGTCGCGGTGGGTCCACTCTGTCGCGGTGGGTCCACTCTCGCTGTGGGTCCACTCTGTCGCGGTGGGTCCGCTCTCTCGCTGTGGGTCCGCTCTCTCGCTGTGGGTCCACTCTGTCACTGTTGGTCCACTCTGTCGCTGTGGGTCCACTCTCATAGAAACATAGAATCTAGGAGCAGGAGTAGGCCATTCGGCCCGTCGAGCCTGCTCCACCATTCAATACGATCATGGCTGATCATCCAAATCCAGTACCCTGTCCCTGCTTTAATCCCCACAGTACACATATCCCACCCTACCCCCGTAACCCCACGTATTTAATTCCCCCTAACATATCCCATCCTATCCCCATAACCCCTCATATTTAATCCCCCCCTAACACTAAGGGTCAATTTATCATAGCCAAATCAACCTAACCCGCACATTTTTGGACTGTGGGAGGAAACCGGAGCACCCGGAGGAAACCCACGCAAACACGGGGAGAATGTGCAAACTCCACACAGACAGTCACCCGAGGTCAGATTCGAACCCGGGTCTCTGGCGCTGTAAAGCACCAGTGCTAACCACTATGCCACCGTGCTGCCCTACGCTGTGGGTCCACTCTGTCGCGGTGGGTCCACTCTGTCGCCGTGGGTCCACTCTGTCGCGGTGGGTCCACTCTGTCGCTGTGGGTCCACTCTCGCCATGGGTCCACTCTGTCGCCGTGGGTCCACTCTGTCGCCGTGGGTCCACTCTCTCGCCGTGGGTCCACTCTCTCGCCGTGGGTCCACTCTGTCGCCGTGGGTCCACTCTGTCGCCGTGGGTCCACTCTGTCGCCGTGGGTCCACTCTGTCGCCGTGGGTCCACTCTGTCGCGGTGGGTCCACTCTGTCGCGGTGGGTCCTCTCTCGCGGTGGGTCCGCTCTGTCGCCGTGGGTCCGCTCTGTCGCCGTGGGTCCGCTCTGTCGCCGTGGGTCCGCTCTGTCGCCGTGGGTCCGCTCTGTCGCCGTGGGTCCGCTCTGTCGCCGTGGGTCCGCTCTGTCGCCGTGGGTCCGCTCTGTCGCCGTGGGTCCGCTCTGTCGCCGTGGGTCCGCTCTGTCGCCGTGGGTCCGCTCTGTCGCCGTGGGTCCGCTCTCTCGCCGTGGGTCCGCTCTCTCGCCGTGGGTCCGCTCTCTCGCCGTGGGTCCGCTCTCTCGCCGTTGGTCAACCCTGTCGCCGTGGGTCCACTCTCGCCGTGGGTCCACTCTGTCGCGGTGGGTCCACTCTGTCGCTGTGGGTTCACTCTCGCTCTGGGTCCACTCTCGCTCTGGGTCCACTCTCGCTGTGGGTCCACTCTGTCGCTGTGGGTTCACTCTCGCTCTGGGTCCACTCTCGCTGTGGGTCCACTCTGTCGCTGTGGGTCCACTCTGTCGCTGTGGGTCCACTCTGTCGCTGTGGGTCCACTCTGTCGCTGTGGATCCACTCTGTCGCTGTGGGTCCACTCTGTCGCTGTGGGTCCACTCTGTCGCTGTGGGTCCACTCTCGCTGTGGGTGCACTCTGTCGCGGTGGGTGCACTCTGTCGCGGTGGGTCCACTCTGTCGCTGTGGGTCCACTCTGTCGCGGTGGGTCCAGTCTGTCGCGGTGGGTCCACTCTGTCGCGGTGGGTCCACTCTGTCGCTGTGGGTCCACTCTGTCGCTGTGGGTCCACTCTGTCGCGGTGGGTCCACTCTGTCGCGGTGGGTCCACTCTGTCGCGGTGGGTCCACTCTGTCGCGCTGGGTCCACTCTGTCGCTGTGGGTCCACTCTGTCGCTGTGGGTCCACTCTGTCGCGGTGGGTCCTCTGTCGCGGTGGGTCCACTCTGTCGCGGTGGGTCCACTCTGTCGCGGTGGGTCCACTCTGTCGCCGTGGGTCCACTCTGTCGCCGTGGGTCCACTCTGTCGCCGTGGATCCACTCTCGCGGTGGGTCCACTCTGTCGCTGTGGGTCCACTCTCGCTGTGGGTCCGCTCTCTCGCTGTGGGTCCGCTCTGTCACTGTTGGTCCACTCTCATAGAATCTAGGAGCAGGAGTAGGCCATTCGGCCCGTCGAGCCTGCTCCACCATTCAATACGATCATGGCTGATCATCCAAACCCAGTACCCTGTCCCTGCTTTAATCCCCACAGTACACATATCCCACCCTACCCCCGTAACCCCACGTATTTAATTCCCCCTAACATATCCCATCCTATCCCCATAACCCCACATATTTAATCCCCCCCTAACACTAAGGGTCAATTTATCATAGCCAAATCAACCTAACCCGCACATTTTTGGACTGTGGGAGGAAACCGGAGCACCCGGAGGAAACCCACGCAGACACGGGGAGAATGTGCAAACTCCACACAGACAGTCACCCGAGGTCAGATTCGAACCCGGGTCTCTGGCGCTGTAAGGCACCAGTGCTAACCACTATGCCACCGTGCTGCCCTACGCTGTGGGTCCACTCTGTCGCGGTGGGTCCACTCTGTCGCGGTGGGTCCACTCTGTCGCCGTGGGTCCACTCTGTCGCCGTGGGTCCACTCTGTCGCCGTGGGTCCACTCTGTCGCGGTGGGTCCACTCTGTCGCGGTGGGTCCAATCTGTCGACGTGGGTCCCGTCTGTCGCGGTGGGTCCACTCTGTCGCGGTGGGTCCACTCTGTCGCTGTGGGTCCACTCTGTCGCTGTGGGTCCACTCTGTCGCGGTGGGTCCACTCTGTCGCGGTGGGTCCACTCTGTCGCGGTGGGTCCACTCTGTCACTGTGGGTCCTCTGTCGCGGTGGGTCCACTGTCGCGGTGGGTCCACTCTGTCGCGGTGGGTCCACTCTGTCGCCGTGGGTCCACTCTGTCGCCGTGGGTCCACTCTGTCGCCGTGGGTCCACTCTCGCTGTGGGTCCGCTCTGTCGCTGTGGGTCCGCTCTGTCGCTGTGGGTCCGCTCTCTCGCTGTGGGTCCGCTCTCTCGCTGTGGGTCCGCTCTCTCGCTGTGGGTCCGCTCTCTCGCTGTGGGTCCACTCTCATAGAAACATAGAATCTAGGAGCAGGAGTAGGCCATTCGGCCCGTCGAGCCTGCTCCACCATTCAATACGATCATGGCTGATCATCCAAATCCAGTACCCTGTCCCTGCTTTAATCCCCACAGTACACATATCCCATCCTATCCCCATAACCCCACATATTTAATCCCCCCCTAACACTAAGGGTCAATTTATCATAGCCAAATCAACCTAACCCGCACATTTTTGGACTGTGGGAGGAAACCGGAGCACCCGGAGGAAACCCACGCAGACACGGGGAGAATGTGCAAACTCCACACAGACAGTCACCCGAGGTCAGATTCGAACCCGGGTCTCTGGCGCTGTAAGGCACCAGTGCTAACCACTATGCCACCGTGCTGCCCTACGCTGTGGGTCCACTCTCGCTGTGGGTCCACTCTCGCTGTGGGTCCACTCTGTCGCTGTGGGTCCACTCTGTCGCTGTGGGTCCACTCTGTCGCTGTGGGTCCACTCTGTCGCTGTGGCTCCACTCTGTCGCTGTGGGTCCACTCTGTCACGGTGGGTCCACTCTGTCGCGGTGGGTCCACTCTGTCGCGGTGGGTCCACTCTGTCGCTGTGGGTCCACTCTGTCGCTGTGGGTCCACTCTGTCGCGGTGGGTCCACTCTCGCGGTGGGTCCACTCTGTCGCGGTGGGTCCGCTCTGTCGCGGTGGGTCCGCTCTGTCGCGGTGGGTCCGCTCTGTCGCCGTGGGTCCGCTCTGTCGCCGTGGGTCCGCTCTGTCGCCGTGGGTCCGCTCTGTCGCCGTGGGTCCGCTCTGTCGCCGTGGGTCCGCTCTCTCGCCGTGGGTCCGCTCTCTCGCCGTGGGTCCGCTCTCTCGCCGTGGGTCCGCTCTCTCGCCGTGGGTCCGCTCTCTAGCTGTTGGTCAACCCTGTCGCTGTGGGTTCACTCTCGCTCTGGGTCCACTCTCGCTGTGGGTCCACTCTGTCGCTGTGGGTCCACTCTGTCGCTGTGGGTCCACTCTGTCGCTGTGGGTCCACTCTGTCGCTGTGGGTCCACTCTCTCGCTGTGGGTCCACTCTGTCTCGGTGGGTCCACTCTGTCTCTGTGGGTCCACTCTCGCCGTTGGTCCGCTCTTTCGCCGTGGGTCCGCTCTGTCGCCGTGGGTCCGCTCTGTCGCCGTGGGTCCGCTCTGTCGCCGTGGGTCCGCTCTGTCGCCGTGGGTCCGCTCTGTCGCCGTGGGTCCGCTCTGTCGCCGTGGGTCCGCTCTGTCGCCGTGGGTCCGCTCTGTCGCCGTGGGTCCGCTCTGTCGCCGTGGGTCCGCTCTGTCGCCGTGGGTCCGCTCTGTCGCCGTGGGTCCGCTCTGTCGCCGTGGGTCCGCTCTGTCGCCGTGGGTCCCCTCTGTCGCCGTGGGTCCACTCTGTCGCCGGGGTCCACTCTGTCACTGTGGGTCGACTCTCGCGGTGGGTCACTCTGTCGCTGTGGGTCCACTCTCGCGGTGGGTCCACTCTGTCGCTGTGGGTCCACTCTCTCGCTGTGGGTCCACTCTGTCGCTCTGGGTCCACTCTTTCGCTGTGGGTCCACTCTGTCGCCGTGGGTCCACTCTGTCGCCGTGGGTCCACTCTCTCGCTGTGGGTCCACTCTGTCGCTGTGGGTCCACTCTGTCGCTGTGGGTCCACTCTGTCTCTGTGGGTCCTCTGTCGCTGTGGGTCCACTCTGTCGCTGTGGGTCCACTCTGTCGCTGTGGGTCCACTCTGTCGCTGTGGGTCCACTCTGTCGCTGTGGGTCCACTCTGTCGCTGTGGGTGCACTCTGTCGCGGTGGGTCCACTCTGTCGCGGTGGGTCCACTCTGTCGCCGTGGGTCCACTCTGTCGCCGTGGGTCCACTCTGTCGCCGTGGGTCCACTCTGTCGCCGTGGGTCCACTCTGTCGCCGTGGGTCCACTCTGTCGCGGTGGGTCAACTCTCGCTGTGGGTCCACTCTGTCGCTGTGGGTCCACTGTGTCGCTGTGGGTCCACTCTGTCGCTGTGGGTCCACTCTGTCGCTGTGGGTCCACTCTCGCTGTGGGTCCACTCTGTCGCGGTGGCTCCACTCTGTCGCGGTGGCTCCACTCTGTCGCGGTGGGTGCACTCTGTCGCTGTGGGTCCACTCTGTCGCTGTGGGTCCACTCTGTCGCGGTGGGTCCACTCTGTCGCGGTGGGTCCACTCTGTCGCGGTGGGTCCACTCTGTCGCCGTGGGTCCACTCTGTCGCCGTGGGTCCACTCTGTCGCCGTGGGTCCACTCTGTCGCCGTGGGTCCACTCTGTCGCCGTGGGTCCACTCTCTCGCCGTGGGTCCACTCTCTCGCCGTGGGTCCACTCTGTCGCCGTGGGTCCACTCTCTCGCCGTGGGTCCACTCTGTCGCCGTGGGTCCACTCGGTCGCCGTGGGTCCACTCTGTCGCCGTGGGTCCACTCTGTCGCCGTGGGTCCACTCTGTCGCCGTGGGTCCACTCTGTCGCGGTGGGTCCACTCTGTCGCGGTGGGTCCACTCTGTCGCGGTGGGTCCACTCTGTCGCGGTGGGTCCACTCTCGCGGTGGGTCCGCTCTGTCGCGGTGGGTCCGCTCTGTCGCGGTGGGTCCGCTCTGTCGCGGTGGGTCCGCTCTGTCGCGGTGGGTCCGCTCTGTCGCCGTGGGTCCGCTCTCTCGCCGTGGGTCCGCTCTCTCGCCGTGGGTCCGCTCTCTCGCCGTGGGTCCGCTCTGTCGCGGTGGGTCCGCTCTGTCGCGGTGGGTCCGCTCTGTCGCGGTGGGTCCGCTCTGTCGCCGTGGGTCCGCTCTGTCGCCGTGGGTCCGCTCTGTCGCCGTGGGTCCGCTCTGTCGCCGTGGGTCCGCTCTGTCGCCGTGGGTCCGCTCTCTCGCCGTGGGTCCGCTCTCTCGCCGTGGGTCCACTCTGTCGCCGTGGGTCCACTCTGTCGCCGTGGGTCCACTCTGTCGCCGTGGGTCCACTCTGTCGCCGTGGGTCCACTCTGTCGCCGTGGGTCCACTCTCGCTGTGGGTCCACTCTCGCTGTGGGTCCGCTCTCTCGCTGTGGGTCCGCTCTGTCACTGTTGGTCCACTCTGTCGCTGTGGGTCCACTCTCATAGAAACATAGAATCTAGGAGCAGGAGTAGGCCATTCGGCCCGTCGAGCCTGCTCCACCATTCAATACGATCATGGCTGATCATCCAAACCCAGTACCCTGTCCCTGCTTTAATCCCCACAGTACACATATCCCACCCTACCCCCGTAACCCCACGTATTTAATTCCCCCTAACATATCCCATCCTATCCCCATAACCCCACATATTTAATCCCCCCCTAACACTAAGGGTCAATTTATCATAGCCAAATCAACCTAACCCGCACATTTTTGGGCTGTGGGAGGAAACCGGAGCACCCGGAGGAAACCCACGCAGACACGGGGAGAATGTGCAAACTCCACACAGACAGTCACCCGAGGTCAGATTCGAACCCGGGTCTCTGGCGCTGTAAGGCACCAGTGCTAACCACTATGCCACCGTGCTGCCCTACGCTGTGGGTCCACTCTGTCGCGGTGGGTCCACTCTCTCGCGGTGGGTCCACTCTGTCGCCGTGGGTCCACTCTGTCGCCGTGGGTCCACTCTGTCGCCGTGGGTCCACTCTGTCGCGGTGGGTCCCGTCTGTCGCGGTGGGTCCACTCTGTCGCTGTGGGTCCACTCTGTCGCGGTGGGTCCACTCTGTCGCGGTGGGTCCACTCTGTCGCGGTGGGTCCTCTGTCGCGGTGGGTCCACTCTGTCGCGGTGGGTCCACTCTGTCGCCGTGGGTCCACTCTGTCGCCGTGGGTCCACTCTGTCGCCGTGGGTCCACTCTGTCGCCGTGGGTCCACTCTGTCGCGGTGGGTCCCGTCTGTCGCGGTGGGTCCACTCTGTCGCTGTGGGTCCACTCTGTCGCGGTGGGTCCACTCTCGCGGTGGGTCCGCTCTGTCGCGGTGGGTCCGCTCTGTCGCGGTGGGTCCGCTCTGTCGCGGTGGGTCCGCTCTGTCGCGGTTGGTCCGCTCTGTCGCGGTGGGTGCGCTCTGTCGCTGTGGGTCCGCTCTGTCGCTGTGGGTCCACTCTGTCGCGGTGGGTCCAGTCTGTCGCGGTGGGTCCACTCTGTCGCGGTGGGTCCACTCTGTCGCGGTGGGTCCACTCTCGCGGGTGGGTCCGCTCTGTCGCGGTGGGTCCGCTCTGTCGCGGTGGGTCCGCTCTGTCGCGGTGGGTCCGCTCTGTCGCGGTGGGTCCGCTCTGTCGCCGTGGGTCCGCTCTGTCGCCGTGGGTCCGCTCTGTCGCCGTGGGTCCGCTCTGTCGCCGTGGGTCCGCTCTGTCGCGGTGGGTCCGCTCTGTCGCGGTGGGTCCGCTCTGTCGCGGTGGGTCCGCTCTGTCGCGGTGGGTCCGCTCTGTCGCCGTGGGTCCGCTCTGTCGCCGTGGGTCCGCTCTGTCGCCGTGGGTCCGCTCTGTCGCCGTGGGTCCGCTCTGTCGCCGTGGGTCCGCTCTGTCGCCGTGGGTCCGCTCTGTCGCCGTGGGTCCGCTCTGTCGCCGTGGGTCCGCTCTGTCGCCGTGGGTCCGCTCTGTCGCCGTGGGTCCGCTCTGTCGCCGTGGGTCCGCTCTCTCGCCGTGGGTCCGCTCTCTCGCCGTGGGTCCGCTCTCTCGCCGTGGGTCCGCTCTCTCGCCGTGGGTCCGCTCTCTCGCCGTGGGTCCGCTCTCTCGCCGTTGGTCCGCTCTCGCTGTGCGTGCGCTCTGTCGCGGTGGGTCCGCTCTCTCGCTGTGGGTCCGCTCTCTCGCTGTGGGTCCACTCTGTCACTGTTGGTCCACTCTGTCGCTGTGGGTCCACTCTCATAGAAACATAGAATCTAGGAGCAGGAGTAGGCCATTCGGCCCGTCGAGCCTGCTCCACCATTCAATACGATCATGGCTGATCATCCAAACCCAGTACCCTGTCCCTGCTTTAATCCCCACAGTACACATATCCCACCCTACCCCCGTAACCCCACGTATTTAATTCCCCCTAACATATCCCATCCTATCCCCATAACCCCACATATTTAATCCCCCCCTAACACTAAGGGTCAATTTATCATAGCCAAATCAACCTAACCCGCACATTTTTGGGCTGTGGGAGGAAACCGGAGCACCCGGAGGAAACCCACGCAGACACGGGGAGAATGTGCAAACTCCACACAGACAGTCACCCGAGGTCAGATTCGAACCCGGGTCTCTGGCGCTGTAAGGCACCAGTGCTAACCACTATGCCACCGTGCTGCCCTACGCTGTGGGTCCACTCTGTCGCGGTGGGTCCACTCTCTCGCGGTGGGTCCACTCTGTCGCCGTGGGTCCACTCTGTCGCCGTGGGTCCACTCTGTCGCCGTGGGTCCACTCTGTCGCGGTGGGTCCCGTCTGTCGCGGTGGGTCCACTCTGTCGCTGTGGGTCCACTCTGTCGCGGTGGGTCCACTCTGTCGCGGTGGGTCCACTCTGTCGCCGTGGGTCCACTCTGTCGCGGTGGGTCCCGTCTGTCGCGGTGGGTCCACTCTGTCGCTGTGGGTCCACTCTGTCGCGGTGGGTCCACTCTCGCGGTGGGTCCGCTCTGTCGCGGTGGGTCCGCTCTGTCGCGGTGGGTCCGCTCTGTCGCGGTGGGTCCGCTCTGTCGCGGTGGGTCCGCTCTGTCGCGGTGGGTGCGCTCTGTCGCTGTGGGTCCGCTCTGTCGCTGTGGGTCCGCTCTGTCGCGGTGGGTCCAGTCTGTCGCGGTGGGTCCACTCTGTCGCGGTGGGTCCACTCTGTCGCGGTGGGTCCACTCTCGCGGTGGGTCCGCTCTGTCGCGGTGGGTCCGCTCTGTCGCGGTGGGTCCGCTCTGTCGCGGTGGGTCCGCTCTGTCGCGGTGGGTCCGCTCTGTCGCCGTGGGTCCGCTCTGTCGCCGTGGGTCCACTCTGTCGCCGTGGGTCCACTCTGTCGCGGTGGGTCCAGTCTGTCGCGGTGGGTCCACTCTGTCGCTGTGGGTCCACTCTGTCGCTGTGGGTCCACTCTGTCGCGGTGGGTCCTCTGTCGCGGTGGGTCCACTCTGTCGCGGTGGGTCCACTCTGTCGCGGTGGGTCCACTCTGTCGCGGTGGGTCCACTCTGTCGCGGTGGGTCCACTCTGTCGCCGTGGGTCCACTCTGTCGCCGTGGGTCCACTCTGTCGCCGTGGGACCACTCTGTCGCCGTGGGTCCACTCTCGCTGTGGGTCCGCTCTCTCGCTGTGGGTCCGCTCTCTCGCTGTGGGTCCGCTCTCTCGCTGTGGGTCCGCTCTGTCGCTGTGGGTCCACTCTCATAGAAACATAGAATCTCGGAGCAGGAGTAGGCCATTCGGCCCGTCGAGCCTGCTCCACCATTCAATACGATCATGGCTGATCATCCAAATCCAGTACCCTGTCCCTGCTTTAATCCCCACAGTACACATATCCCACCCTACCCCCGTAACCCCACGTATTTAATTCCCCCTAACATATCCCATCCTATCCCCATAACCCCACATATTTAATCCCCCCCTAACACTAAGGGTCAATTTATCATAGCCAAATCAACCTAACCCGCACATTTTTGGACTGTGGGAGGAAACCGGAGCACCCGGAGGAAACCCACGCAGACACGGGGAGAATGTGCAAACTCCACACAGACAGTCACCCGAGGTCAGATTCGAACCCGGGTCTCTGGCGCTGTAAGGCACCAGTGCTAACCACTATGCCACCGTGCTGCCCTACGCTGTGGGTCCACTCTCGCTGTGGGTCCACTCTCGCTGTGGGTCCACTCTGTCGCTGTGGGTCCACTCTGTCGCTGTGGGTCCACTCTGTCGCTGTGGGTCCACTCTGTCGCTGTGGGTCCACTCTGTCGCTGTGGCTCCACTCTGTCGCTGTGGGTCCACTCTGTCGCGGTGGGTCCACTCTGTCGCGGTGGGTCCACTCTGTCGCGGTGGGTCCACTCTGTCGCTGTGGGTCCACTCTGTCGCTGTGGGTCCACTCTGTCGCGGTGGGTCCACTCTGTCGCTGTGGGTCCACTCTGTCGCGGTGGGTCCACTCTCGCGGTGGGTCCACTCTGTCGCGGTGGGTCCACTCTGTCGCGGTGGGTCCACTCTGTCGCCGTGGGTCCACTCTGTCGCGGTGGGTCCCGTCTGTCGCGGTGGGTCCACTCTGTCGCTGTGGGTCCACTCTGTCGCGGTGGGTCCACTCTCGCGGTGGGTCCGCTCTGTCGCGGTGGGTCCGCTCTGTCGCGGTGGGTCCGCTCTGTCGCGGTGGGTCCGCTCTGTCGCGGTGGGTCCGCTCTGTCGCGGTGGTCCGCTCTGTCGCGGTGGGTGCGCTCTGTCGCTGTGGGTCCGCTCTGTCGCTGTGGGTCCGCTCTGTCGCGTGGGTCCAGTCTGTCGCGGTGGGTCCACTCTGTCGCGGTGGGTCCACTCTGTCGCGGTGGGTCCACTCTCGCGGTGGGTCCGCTCTGTCGCGGTGGGTCCGCTCTGTCGCGGTGGGTCCGCTCTGTCGCGGTGGGTCCGCTCTGTCGCGGTGGGTCCGCTCTGTCGCCGTGGGTCCGCTCTGTCGCCGTGGGTCCACTCTGTCGCTGTGGGTCCACTCTGTCGCGGTGGGTCCAGTCTGTCGCGGTGGGTCCACTCTGTCGCTGTGGGTCCACTCTGTCGCTGTGGGTCCACTCTGTCGCGGTGGGTCCTCTGTCGCGGTGGGTCCACTCTGTCGCGGTGGGTCCACTCTGTCGCGGTGGGTCCACTCTGTCGCGGTGGGTCCACTCTGTCGCGGTGGGTCCACTCTGTCGCCGTGGGTCCACTCTGTCGCCGTGGGTCCACTCTGTCGCCGTGGGACCACTCTGTCGCCGTGGGTCCACTCTCGCTGTGGGTCCGCTCTCTCGCTGTGGGTCCGCTCTCTCGCTGTGGGTCCGCTCTCTCGCTGTGGGTCCGCTCTGTCGCTGTGGGTCCACTCTCATAGAAACATAGAATCTCGGAGCAGGAGTAGGCCATTCGGCCCGTCGAGCCTGCTCCACCATTCAATACGATCATGGCTGATCATCCAAATCCAGTACCCTGTCCCTGCTTTAATCCCCACAGTACACATATCCCACCCTACCCCCGTAACCCCACGTATTTAATTCCCCCTAACATATCCCATCCTATCCCCATAACCCCACATATTTAATCCCCCCCTAACACTAAGGGTCAATTTATCATAGCCAAATCAACCTAACCCGCACATTTTTGGACTGTGGGAGGAAACCGGAGCACCCGGAGGAAACCCACGCAGACACGGGGAGAATGTGCAAACTCCACACAGACAGTCACCCGAGGTCAGATTCGAACCCGGGTCTCTGGCGCTGTAAGGCACCAGTGCTAACCACTATGCCACCGTGCTGCCCTACGCTGTGGGTCCACTCTCGCTGTGGGTCCACTCTCGCTGTGGGTCCACTCTGTCGCTGTGGGTCCACTCTGTCGCTGTGGGTCCACTCTGTCGCTGTGGGTCCACTCTGTCGCTGTGGGTCCACTCTGTCGCTGTGGCTCCACTCTGTCGCTGTGGGTCCACTCTGTCGCGGTGGGTCCACTCTGTCGCGGTGGGTCCACTCTGTCGCGGTGGGTCCACTCTGTCGCTGTGGGTCCACTCTGTCGCCGTGGGTCCACTCTGTCGCCGGTGGGTCCACTCTGTCGCTGTGGGTCCACTCTGTCGCGGTGGGTCCACTCTCGCCGGTGGGTCCACTCTGTCGCGGTGGGTCCACTCTGTCGCGGTGGGTCCGCTCTGTCGCGGTGGGTCCGCTCTGTCGCCGTGGGTCCGCTCTGTCGCCGTGGGTCCGCTCTGTCGCCGTGGCTCCGCTCTGTCGCCGTGGCTCCGCTCTGTCGCCGTGGCTCCGCTCTGTCGCCGTGGGTCCGCTCTCTCGCCGTGGGTCCGCTCTCTCGCCGTGGGTCCGCTCTCTAGCTGTTGGTCAACCCTGTCGCTGTGGGTCCACTCTCGCTGTGGGTCCACTCTGTCGCTGTGGGTTCACTCTCGCTCTGGGTCCACTCTGTCGCTGTGGGTCCACTCTGTCGCTGTGGGTCCACTCTGTCGCTGTGGTTCCACTCTGTCGCTGTGGGTCCACTCTGTCGCTGTGGGTCCACTCTCTCGCTGTGGGTCCACTCTCTCGCGGTGGGTCCACTCTGTCTCCGTGGGTCCGCTCTCGCCGTGGGTCCGCTCTGTCGCCGTGGGTCCGCTCTGTCGCCGTGGGTCCGCTCTGTCGCCGTGGGTCCGCTCTGTCGCCGTGGGTCCGCTCTGTCGCCGTGGGTCCGCTCTGTCGCCGTGGGTCCGCTCTGTCGCCGTGGGTCCGCTCTGTCGCCGTGGGTCCGCTCTGTCGCCGTGGGTCCGCTCTGTCGCCGTTGGTCCGCTCTGTCGCCGTGGGTCCGCTCTGTCGCCGTGGGTCCCCTCTGTCGCCGTGGGTCCACTCTGTCGCCGTGGGTCCACTCTGTCGCCGGGGTCCGCTCTGTCACTGTGGGTCGACTCTCGCGGTGGGTCACTCTGTCGCTGTGGGTCCACTCTCGCGGTGGGTCCACTCTGTCGCTGTGGGTCCATTCTGTCGCTGTGGGTCCACTCTGTCGCTGTGGGTCCACTCTGTCGCTCTGGGTCCACTCTTTCGCTGTGGGTCCTCTGTCGCTGTGGGTCCACTCTCGCGGTGGGTCCACTCTGTCGCCGTGGGTCCACTCTGTCGCCGTGGGTCCACTCTGTCGCCGTGGGTCCACTCTGTAGCCGTGGGTCCACTCTGTCGCCGGGGTCCACTCTGTCACTGTGGGTCGACTCTCGCGGTGGGTCACTCTGTCGCTGTGGGTCCACTCTCGCGGTGGGTCCACTCTGTCGTTGTGGGTCCACTCTGTCGCTGTGGGTCCACTCTGTCGCTGTGGGTCCACTCTGTCGCTGTGGGTCCACTCTGTCGCTCTGGGTCCACTCTGTCGCTGTGGGTCCTCTGTCGCTGTGGGTCCACTCTCGCGGTGGGTCCACTCTGTCGTTGTGGGTCCACTCTGTCGCTGTGGGTCCACTCTGTCGCTGTGGGTCCACTCTGTCGCTCTGGGTCCACTCTGTCGCTGTGGGTCCACTCTCGCTGTGGGTCCACTGTCGCGGTGGGTCCACTCTGTCGCTGTGGGTCCACTCTGTCGCGGTGGGTCCACTCTGTCGCTGTGGGTCCACTCTGTCGCTGTGGGTCCACTCTGTCGCGGTGGGTCCACTCTGTCGCCGTGGGTCCACTCTGTCGCCGTGGGTCCACTCTGTCGCCGTGGGTCCACTCTGTCGCGGTGGTGGGTCAACTCTCGCTGTGGGTCCACTCTGTCGCTGTGGGTCCACTCTGTCGCTGTGGGTCCACTCTGTCGCTGTGGGTCCACTCTGTCGCTGTGGGTCCACTCTGTCGCTGTGGGTCCACTCTCGCTGTGGGTCCACTCTGTCGCGGTGGCTCCACTCTGTCGCGGTGGGTCCACTCTGTCGCTGTGGGTCCACTCTGTCGCTGTGGGTCCACTCTGTCGCCGTGGGTCCACTCTCGCCGTGGGTCCACTCTGTCGCCGTGGGTCCACTCTGTCGCCGTGGGTCCACTCTGTCGCGGTGGGTCAACTCTCGCTGTGGGTCCACTCTGTCGCTGTGGGTCCACTCTGTCGCTGTGGGTCCACTCTGTCGCTGTGGGTCCACTCTGTCGCTGTGGGTCCACTCTGTCGCTGTGGGTCCACTCTGTCGCGATGGGTGCACTCTGTCGCTGTGGGTCCACTCTGTCGCCGTGGGTCCACTCTGTCGCGGTGGGTCGACTCTCGCGGTGGGTCACTCTGTCGCTGTGGGTCCACTCTGTCGCTGTGGGTCCACTCTGTCGCTCTGGGTCCACTCTCGCTGTGGGTCCACTCTGTCGCGGTGGGTCCACTCTGTCGCTGTGGGTCGACTCTCGCGGTGGGTCACTCTGTCGCTGTGGGTCCACTCTGTCGCTGTGGGTCCACTCTGTCGCTGTGGGTCCACTCTCGCTGTGGGTCCACTCTGTCGCGGTGGGTCCACTCTGTCTCTGTGGGTCCACTCTGTCGCAGTGGGTCCACTCTGTCGCGTGGGTCCGCTCTGTCGCGTGGGTCCGCTCTGTCGCCGTGGGTCCGCTCTGTCGCCGTGGGTCCGCTCTGTCGCCGTGGGTCCGCTCTGTCGCCGTGGGTCCGCTCTGTCGCCGTGGGTCCGCTCTGTCGCCGTGGGTCCGCTCTGTCGCCGTGGGTCCGCTCTGTCGCCGTGGGTCCGCTCTGTCGCCGTGGGTCCGCTCTGTCGCCGTGGGTCCGCTCTGTCGCCGTGGGTCCGCTCTGTCGCCGTGGGTCTGTGGGTCCTCTGTCGCTATGGGTCCACTCTCGCGGTGGGTCCACTCTGTCGCCGTGGGTCCACTCTGTCGCCGTGGGTCCACTCTGTCGCCGTGGGTCCACTCTGTCGCCGTGGGTCCACTCTGTCGCCGTGGGTCCACTCTGTCGCCGGGGTCCACTCTGTCACCGTGGGTCGACTCTCGCGGTGGGTCACTCTGTCGCTGTGGGTCCACTCTGTCGTTGTGGGTCCACTCTGTCGCTGTGGGTCCACTCTGTCGCTGTGGGTCCACTCTGTCGCTCTGGGTCCACTCTGTCGCTCTGGGTCCACTCTGTCGCTGTGGGTCCTCTGTCGCGGTGGGTCCACTCTCGCGGTGGGTCCACTCTGTCGCGGTGGGTCCACTCTGTCGCTGTGGGTCCACTCTGTCGCGGTGGGTCCACTCTCGCTGTGGGTCCACTCTGTCGCCGTGGGTCCACTCTGTCGCCGTGGGTCCACTCTGTCGCGGTGGGTCAACTCTCGCTGTGGGTCCACTCTGTCGCGGTGGGTCCACTCTGTCGCTGTGGGTCCACTCTGTCGCGTGGGTCCACTCTGTCGCTGTGGGTCCACTCTCGCGGTGGGTCCACTCTGTCGCTGTGGGTCCACTCTGTCGCTGTGGGTCCACTCTGTCGCTGTGGGTCCACTCTGTCGCTGTGGGTCCACTCTGTCGCTGTGGGTCCACTCTGTCGCGGTGGGTCCACTCTGTCGCTGTGGGTCCACTCTCGCGGTGGGTCCACTCTGTCGCTGTGGGTCCACTCTGTCGCTCTGGGTCCACTCTCGCTGTGGGTCCACTCTGTCGCGGTGGGTCCACTCTGTCGCGGTGGGTCCACTCTCGCTGTGGGTCCACTCTGTCGCTGTGGGTCCACTCTGTCGCCGTGGGTCCACTCTGTCGCCGTGGGTCCACTCTGTCGCCGTGGGTCCACTCTGTCGCCGTGGGTCCACTCTGTCGCCGTGGGTCCACTCTGTCGCCGTGGGTCCACTCTGTCGCCGTGGGTCCACTCTGTCACCGTGGGTCCACTCTGTCGCCGGGGTCCACTCTGTCACCGTGGGTCCACTCTCGCGGTGGGTCACTCTGTCGCTGTGGGTCCACTCTCGCTGTGGGTCCACTCTGTCGTTGTGGGTCCACTCTGTCGCTGTGGGTCCACTCTGTCGCTGTGGGTCCACTCTGTCGCTCTGGGTCCACTCTGTCGCTCTGGGTCCACTCTGTCACTGTGGGTCCTCTGTCGCTGTGGGTCCACTCTCGCGGTGGGTCCACTCTGTCGCGGTGGGTCCACTCTGTCGCTGTGGGTCCACTCTGTCGCGGTGGGTCCACTCTCGCTGTGGGTCCACTCTGTCGCCGTGGGTCCACTCTGTCGCCGTGGGTCCACTCTGGCGCGGTGGGTCAACTCTCGCTGTGGGTCCACTCTGTCGCGGTGGGTCCACTCTGTCGCTGTGGGTCCACTCTGTCGCCGTGGGTCCACTCTGTCGCCGTGGGTCCACTCTGTCGCCGTGGGTCCACTCTGTCGCTGTGGGTCCACTCTGTCGCTGTGGGTCCACTCTGTCGCGGTGGGTGCACTCTGTCGCTGTGGGTCCACTCTGTCGCCGTGGGTCCACTCTGTCGCTGTGGGTCGACTCTCGCGGTGGGTCACTCTGTCGCTGTGGGTCCACTCTGTCGCTGTGGGTCCACTCTGTCGCTGTGGGTCCACTCTGTCGCTCTGGGTCCACTCTCGCTGTGGGTTCACTCTGTCGCGGTGGGTCCACTCTGTCGCTGTGGGTCGACTCTCGCGGTGGGTCACTCTGTCGCTGTGGGTCCACTCTGTCGCTGTGGGTCCACTCTGTCGCTCTGGGTCCACTCTCGCTGTGGGTCCACTCTGTCGCGGTTGTTCCACTCTCTCTCTGTGGGTCCACTCTGTCGCCGTGGGTCCACTCTGTCACCGTGGGTCCACTCTGTCGCCGTGGGTCCGCTCTGTCGCCGTGGGTCCGCTCTGTCGCCGTGGGTCCCGCTCTGTCGCCGTGGGTCCGCTCTGTCGCCGTGGGTCCGCTCTGTCGCCGTGGGTCCGCTCTGTCGCCGTGGGTCCGCTCTGTCGCCGTGGGTCCGCTCTGTCGCCGTGGGTCCGCTCTGTCGCCGTGGGTCTGTGGGTCCTCTGTCGCTATGGGTCCACTCTCGCGGTGGGTCCACTCTGTCGCCGTGGGTCCACTCTGTCGCCGGGGTCCACTCTGTCGCCGTGGGTCCACTCTGTCGCCGTGGGTCCACTCTGTCGCCGTGGGTCCACTCTGTCGCCGGGGTCCACTCTGTCACCGTGGGTCGACTCTCGCGGTGGGTCACTCTGTCGCTGTGGGTCCACTCTCGCGGTGGGTCCACTCTGTCGTTGTGGGTCCACTCTGTCGCTGTGGGTCCACTCTGTCGCTGTGGGTCCACTCTGTCGCTGTGGGTCCACTCTGTCGCTGTGGGTCCACTCTCTCGCTGTGGGTCCTCTGTCGCTGTGGGTCCACTCTCGCGGTGGGTCCACTCTGTCGCGGTGGGTCCACTCTGTCGCTGTGGGTCCACTCTGTCGCGGTGGGTCCACTCTCGCTGTGGGTCCACTCTGTCGCCGTGGGTCCACTCTGTCGCCGTGGGTCCACTCTGGCGCGGTGGGTCAACTCTCGCTGTGGGTCCACTCTCTCGTGGTGGGTCCACTCTGTCGCTGTGGGTCCACTCTGTCGCCGTGGGTCCACTCTGTCGCTGTGGGTCGACTCTCGCGGTGGGTCACTCTGTCGCTGTGGGTCCACTCTGTCGCTGTGGGTCCACTCTGTCGCTGTGGGTCCACTCTGTCGCTCTGGGTCCACTCTCGCTGTGGGTCCACTCTGTCGCGGTGGGTCCACTCTGTCGCGGTGGGTCCACTCTGTCGCGGTGGGTCCACTCTCTCTGTGGGTCCACTCTGTCGCTGTGGGTCCACTCTGTCACAGTGGGTCCACTCTGTCGCCGTGGGTCCGCTCTGTCGCCGTGGGTCCGCTCTGTCGCCGTGGGTCCGCTCTGTCGCCGTGGGTCCGCTCTGTCGCCGTGGGTCCGCTCTGTCGCCGTGGGTCCGCTCTGTCGCCGTGGGTCCGCTCTGTCGCCGTGGGTCCGCTCTGTCGCCGTGGGTCCGCTCTGTCGCCGTGGGTCTGTGGGTCCTCTGTCGCTGCGGGTCCACTCTGTCGCCGTGGGTCCACTCTGTCGCCAGGGTCCACTCTGTCGCCGTGGGTCCACTCTGTCGCCGGGGTCCACTCTGTCACTGTGGGTCGACTCTCGCGGTGGGTCACTCTGTCGCTGTGGGTCCACTCTCGCGGTGGGTCCACTCTGTCGTTGTGGGTCCACTCTGTCGCTGTGGGTCCACTCTGTCGCTGTGGGTCCACTCTGTCGCTCTGGGTCCACTCTGTCGCTCTGGGTCCACTCTGTCACTGTGGGTCCTCTGTCGCTGTGGGTCCACTCTCGCGGTGGGTCCACTCTGTCGTTGTGGGTCCACTCTGTCGCTGTGGGTCCACTCTGTCGCTGTGGGTCCACTCTGTCGCTCTGGGTCCACTCTGTCGCTGTGGGTCCACTCTGTCGCTCTGGGTCCACTCTGTCGCTCTGGGTCCACTCTCGCTGTGGGTCCACTGTCGCGGTGGGTCCACTCTGTCGCGGTGGGTCCACTCTCGCTGTGGGTCCACTCTGTCGCTGTGAGTCCACTCTCTCGCTGTGGGTCCACTCTCTCGCTGTGGGTCCACTCTGTCACTGTGGGTCCACTCTGTCACTGTGGGTCCACTCTGTCGCTGTGGGTCCACTCTGTCGCTGTGGGTCCACTCTGTCGCTGTGGGTCCACTCTGTCGTTGTGGGTCCACTCTGTCGTTGTGGGTCCACTCTGTCGCTGTGGGTCCACTCTGTCGCTGTGGGTCCACTCTGTCGCTGTGGGTCCACTCTCGCTGTGGGTCCACTCTGTCACTGTGGGTCCACTCTGTCGTTGTGGGTCCAGTCTCGTTGTGGGTCCACTCAGTCACTGTGGGTCCACTCTCGCTGTGGGTCCACTCTGACACTGTGGGTCCACTCTGTCGCTGTGGGTCCACTCTCACTGTGGGTCCACTCTGTCACTGTGGGTCCACTCTGTCGCTGTGGGTCCACTCTGTCACTGTGGGTCCACTCTCTCGCTGTGGGTCCACTCTCTCGCTGTGGGTCCACTCTCTCGCTGTGGGTCCACTCTGTCGCTGTGGGTCCACTCTGTCACTGTGGGTCCACTCTGTCGCGGTGGGTGCACTCTGTCGCAGTGGGTCCACTCTGTCGCCGTGGGTCCGCTCTGTCGCGGTGGGTCCGCTCTGTCGCGGTGGGTCCACTCTGTCGCGGTGGGTCCACTCTGTCGCGGTGGGTCCACTCTGTCGCGGTGGGTCCGCTCTGTCGCGGTGGGTCCGCTCTGTCGCGGTGGGTCCGCTCTGTCGCGGTGGGTCCGCTCTGTCGCGGTGGGTCCGCTCTGTCGCCGTGGATCCGCTCTGTCGCCGTGGGTCCGCTCTGTCGCCGTGGGTCCGCTCTCTCGCCGTGGGTCCGCTCTCTCGCCGTGGGTCCGCTCTGTCGCCGTGGGTCCGCTCTGTCGCCGTGGGTCCGCTCTGTCGCCGTGGGTCCTCTCTGTCGCCGTGGGTCCACTCTGTCGCTGTGGGTCCACTCTGTCGCTCTGGGTCCACTCTCGCTGTGGGTCCACTCTGTCGCGGTGGGTCCACTCTGTCGCTGTGGGTCGACTCTCGCGGTGGGTCACTCTGTCGCTGTGGGTCCACTCTGTCGCTGTGGGTCCACTCTGTCGCTCTGGGTCCACTCTCGCTGTGGGTCCACTCTGTCGCGGTGGGTCCACTCTGTCGCGGTGGGTCCACTCTCTCTGTGGGTCCACTCTGTCGCTGTGGGTCCACTCTGTCGCTGTGGGTCCACTCTGTCACCGTGGGTCCATTCTGTCGCCGTGGGTCCACTCTGTCGCCGTGGGTCCGCTCTGTCGCCGTGGGTCCGCTCTGTCGCCGTGGGTCCGCTCTGTCGCCGTGGGTCCGCTCTGTCGCCGTGGGTCCGCTCTGTCGCCGTGGGTCCGCTCTGTCGCCGTGGGTCCGCTCTGTCGCCGTGGGTCCGCTCTGTCGCCGTGGGTCCGCTCTGTCGCCGTGGGTCCGCTCTGTCGCCGTGGGTCTGTGGGTCCTCTGTCGCTGTGGGTCCACTCTCGCGGTGGGTCCACTCTGTCGCCGTGGGTCCACTCTGTCGCCGGGGTCCACTCTGTCGCCGTGGGTCCACTCTGTCGCCGGGGTCCACTCTGTCACTGTGGGTCGACTCTCGCGGTGGGTCACTCTGTCGCTGTGGGTCCACTCTCGCGGTGGGTCCACTCTGTCGCTGTGGGTCCACTCTGTCGCTCTGGGTCCACTCTGTCGCTGTGGGTCCACTCTGTCGCTCTGGGTCCACTCTGTCACTGTGGGTCCTCTGTCGCTGTGGGTCCACTCTCGCGGTGGGTCCACTCTGTCGTTGTGGGTCCACTCTGTCGCTGTGGGTCCACTCTGTCGCTGTGGGTCCACTCTGTCGCTGTGGGTCCACTCTGTCGCTCTGGGTCCACTCTGTCGCTCTGGGTCCACTCTCGCTGTGGGTCCACTGTCGCGGTGGGTCCACTCTGTCGCGGTGGGTCCACTCTGTCGCGGTGGGTCCACTCTCGCTGTGGGTCCACTCTGTCGCTGTGAGTCCACTCTCTCGCTGTGGGTCCACTCTCTCGCTGTGGGTCCACTCTGTCACTGTGGGTCCACTCTGTCGCTGTGGGTCCACTCTGTCGCTGTGGGTCCACTCTGTCGCTGTGGGTCCACTCTGTCGTTGTGGGTCCACTCTGTCGTTGTGGGTCCACTCTGTCGTTGTGGGTCCACTCTGTCACTGTGGGTCCACTCTGTCGCTGTGGGTCCACTCTCGCTGTGGGTCCACTCTGTCACTGTGGGTCCACTCTGTCGTTGTGGGTCCAGTCTCGTTGTGGGTCCACTCAGTCACTGTGGGTCCACTCTCGCTGTGGGTCCACTCTGACACTGTGGGTCCACTCTGTCGCTGTGGGTCCACTCTCACTGTGGGTCCACTCTGTCACTGTGGGTCCACTCTGTCGCTGTGGGTCCACACTCTCGCTGTGGGTCCACTCTCGCTGTGGGTACACTCTATCACTGTGGGTCCACTCTGTCGCTATGGATCCACTCTGTCGCGGTGGGTCCACTCTCGCTGTGGGTCTACTCTGTCACTGTGGGTCCACCCTCGCTGTGGGTCCACCCTCGCTGTGGGTCCACTCTGTCGCTGTGGGTCCACTCTGTCACGGTGGGTCCACTCTGTCGCGGTGGGTGCACTCTGTCGCAGTGGGTCCACTCTGTCGCCGTGGGTCCACTCTGTCGCCGTGGGTCCACTCTGTCGCGGTGGGTCCACTCTGTCGCGGTGGGTCCACTCTGTCGCGGTGGGTCCACTCTCGCGGTGGGTCCGCTCTGTCGCGGTGGGTCCGCTCTGTCGCGGTGGGTCCGCTCTGTCGCCGTGGGTCCGCTCTGTCGCCGTGGGTCCGCTCTGTCGCCGTGGGTCCGCTCTGTCGCCGTGGGTCCGCTCTGTCGCCGTGGGTCCGCTCTGTCGCCGTGGGTCCGCTCTGTCGCCGTGGGTCCGCTCTGTCGCCGTGGGTCCGCTCTGTCGCCGTGGGTCCGCTCTGTCGCCGTGGGTCCGCTCTGTCGCCGTGGGTCCGCTCTGTCGCCGTGGGTCCGCTCTGTCGCCGTGGGTCCCCTCTGTCGCCGTGGGTCCACTCTGTCGCCGTGGGTCCACTCTGTCGCCGGGGTCCACTCTGTCACTGTGGGTCGACTCTCGCGGTGGGTCACTCTGTAGCTGTGGGTCCACTCTCGCGGTGGGTCCACTCTGTCGCTGTGGGTCCACTCTGTCGCTGTGGGTCCACTCTGTCGCTCTGGGTCCACTCTCGCTGTGGGTCCACTCTGTCGCGGTGGGTCCACTCTGTCGCTGTGGGTCGACTCTCGCGGTGGGTCACTCTGTCGCTGTGGGTCCACTCTGTCGCTCTGGGTCCACTCTCGCTGTGGGTCCACTCTGTCGCGGTGGGTCCACTCTGTCGCGGTGGGTCCACTCTGTCGCGGTGGGTCCACTCTCTCTGTGGGTCCACTCTGTCGCTGTGGGTCCACTCTGTCACAGTGGGTCCACTCTGTCGCCGTGGGTCCGCTCTGTCGCCGTGGGTCCGCTCTGTCGCCGTGGGTCCGCTCTGTCGCCGTGGGTCCGCTCTGTCGCCGTGGGTCCGCTCTGTCGCCGTGGGTCCGCTCTGTCGCCGTGGGTCCGCTCTGTCGCCGTGGGTCCGCTCTGTCGCCGTGGGTCCGCTCTGTCGCCGTGGGTCTGTGGGTCCTCTGTCGCTGTGGGTCCACTCTCGCGGTGGGTCCACTCTGTCGCCGTGGGTCCACTCTGTCGCCGTGGGTCCACTCTGTCGCCAGGGTCCACTCTGTCGCCGTGGGTCCACTCTGTCGCCGGGGTCCACTCTGTCACTGTGGGTCGACTCTCGCGGTGGGTCACTCTGTCGCTGTGGGTCCACTCTCGCGGTGGGTCCACTCTGTCGTTGTGGGTCCACTCTGTCGCTGTGGGTCCACTCTGTCGCTGTGGGTCCACTCTGTCGCTCTGGGTCCACTCTGTCGCTCTGGGTCCACTTTGTCACTGTGGGTCCTCTGTCGCTGTGGGTCCACTCTCGCGGTGGGTCCACTCTGTCGTGTGGGTCCACTCTGTCGCTGTGGGTCCACTCTGTCGCTGTGGGTCCACTCTGTCGCTCTGGGTCCACTCTGTCGCTGTGGGTCCACTCTGTCGCTCTGGGTCCACTCTGTCGCTCTGGGTCCACTCTCGCTGTGGGTCCACTGTCGCGGTGGGTCCACTCTGTCGCGGTGGGTCCACTCTGTCGCGGTGGGTCCACTCTCGCTGTGGGTCCACTCTGTCGCTGTGAGTCCACTCTCTCGCTGTGGGTCCACTCTCTCGCTGTGGGTCCACTCTGTCACTGTGGGTCCACTCTGTCACTGTGGGTCCACTCTGTCGCTGTGGGTCCACTCTGTCGCTGTGGGTCCACTCTGTCGCTGTGGGTCCACTCTGTCGTTGTGGGTCCACTCTGTCGTTGTGGGTCCACTCTGTCGTTGTGGGTCCACTCTGTCGTTGTGGGTCCACTCTGTCGCTGTGGGTCCACTCTGTCGCTGTGGGTCCACTCTCGCTGTGGGTCCACTCTGTCACTGTGGGTCCACTCTGTCGTTGTGGGTCCAGTCTCGTTGTGGGTCCACTCAGTCACTGTGGGTCCACTCTGTCGCTGTGGGTCCACTCTGACACTGTGGGTCCACTCTGTCGCTGTGGGTCCACTCTCACTGTGGGTCCACTCTGTCACTGTGGGTCCACTCTGTCGCTGTGGGTCCACTCTCTCGCTGTGGGTCCACTCTCTCGCTGTGGGTCCACTCTCTCGCTGTGGGTCCACTCTGTCGCTGTGGGTCCACTCTGTCACTGTGGGTCCACTCTGTCGTTGTGGGTCCACTCTCGCTGTGGGTACACTCTATCACTGTGGGTCCACTCTGTCGCTATGGATCCACTCTGTCGCGGTGGGTCCACCCTCGCTGTGGGTCCACTCTCGCTGTGGGTCCACTCTGTCGCTGTGGGTCCACTCTGTCGCTGTGGGTCCACTCTGTCGCTGTGGGTCCACTCTGTCGCTGTGGGTCCACTCTGTCGCTGTGGGTCCACTCTGTCGCCGTGGGTCCACTCTGTCGCCGTGGGTCCACTCTGTCGCGGTGGGTCCGCTCTGTCGCGGTGGGTCCGCTCTGTCGCGGTGGGTCCACTCTGTCGCGGTGGGTCCACTCTGTCGCGGTGGGTCCGCTCTGTCGCGGTGGGTCCGCTCTGTCGCGGTGGGTCCGCTCTGTCGCGGTGGGTCCGCTCTGTCGCCGTGGGTCCGCTCTGTCGCCGTGGGTCCGCTCTGTCGCCGTGGGTCCGCTCTGTCGCCGTGGGTCCGCTCTGTCGCCGTGGGTCCGCTCTGTCGCCGTGGGTCCGCTCTCTCGCCGTGGGTCCGCTCTGTCGCCGTGGGTCCGCTCTGTCGCCGTGGGTCCGCTCTGTCGCCGTGGGTCCCCTCTGTCGCCGTGGGTCCACTCTGTCGCTGTGGGTCCACTCTGTCGCTCTGGGTCCACTCTCGCTGTGGGTCCACTCTGTCGCGGTGGGTCCACTCTGTCGCTGTGGGTCGACTCTCGCGGTGGGTCACTCTGTCGCTGTGGGTCCACTCTGTCGCTGTGGGTCCACTCTGTCGCTCTGGGTCCACTCTCGCTGTGGGTCCACTCTGTCGCGGTGGGTCCACTCTGTCGCGGTGGGTCCACTCTCGCGGTGGGTCCACTCTGTCGCCGTGGGTCCACTCTGTCGCCGTGGGTCCACTCTGTCGCCGGGGTCCACTCTGTCACTGTGGGTCCACTCTGTCGCTGTGGGTCCACTCTGTCACCGTGGGTCCATTCTGTCCCGTGGGTCCACTCTGTCGCGTGGGTCCGCTCTGTCGCCGTGGGTCCGCTCTGTCGCCGTGGGTCCGCTCTGTCGCGTGGGTCCGCTCTGTCGCCGTGGGTCCGCTCTGTCGCCGTGGGTCCGCTCTGTCGCCGTGGGTCCGCTCTGTCGCCGTGGGTCCGCTCTGTCGCCGTGGGTCCGCTCTGTCGCCGTGGGTCTGTGGGTCCTCTGTCGCTGTGGGTCCACTCTCGCGGTGGGTCCACTCTGTCGCCGTGGGTCCACTCTGTCGCCGTGGGTCCACTCTGTCGCCGGGGTCCACTCTGTCGCCGTGGGTCCACTCTGTCGCCGGGGTCCACTCTGTCACTGTGGGTCGACTCTCGCGGTGGGTCACTCTGTCGCTGTGGGTCCACTCTCGCGGTGGGTCCACTCTGTCGCTGTGGGTCCACTCTGTCGCTCTGGGTCCACTCTGTCGCTCTGGGTCCACTCTGTCGCTCTGGGTCCACTCTGTCACTGTGGGTCCCTCTGTCGCTGTGGGTCCACTCTCGCGGTGGGTCCACTCTGTCGTTGTGGGTCCACTCTGTCGCTGTGGGTCCACTCTGTCGCTGTGGGTCCACTCTGTCGCTGTGGGTCCACTCTGTCGCTTGGGTCCACTCTGTCGCTCGTGGGTCCACTCTCGCTGTGGGTCCACTGTCGCTGTGGGTCCACTCTGTCGCGGTGGGTCCACTCTGTCGCTGTGGGTCCACTCTGTCGCTGTGGGTCCACTCTGTCGCTGTGGGTCCACTCTCGCTGTGGGTCCACTCTGTCGCTGTGGGTCCACTCTGTCGCTGTGGGTCCACTCTGTCGCTGTGGGTCCACTCTGTCGCTGTGGGTCCACTCTGTCGCTGTGGGTCCACTCTGTCGCTGTGGGTCCACTCTGTCGCTGTGGGTCCACTCTGTCGCTGTGGGTCCACTCTGTCGCTGTGGGTCCACTCTGTCGCTGTGGGTCCACTCTGTCGCTGTGGGTCCACTCTGTCGCTGTGGGTCCACTCTGTCGCGTGGGTCCACTCTGTCGCTGTGGGTCCACTCTGTCGCCGTGGGTCCACTCTGTCGTTGTGGGTCCACTCTGTCGCTGTGGGTCCACTCTGTCGCTGTGGGTCCACTCTGTCGCTGTGGGTCCACTCTGTCGCTGTGGGTCCACTCTGTCGCTGTGGCCACTCTGTCGCTGTGGGTCCACTCTGTCGCTGTGGGTCCACTCTGTCGCTGTGGGTCCACTCTGTCCGCGGTATCCCCACTCTGTCGCGGTGGTTCCACTCTAGACGCGGTGGGTCCACTCCTGTTCATTCTGTGGTCCACTCCTGTCCGTTGTGGTCCACCTCTGTCCGTTGTGGGTCCACTCGTCGCGGTGGGTCCACAACTGTCGCGTGGTCCACTCTGTCGCTGTGGGTCCACTCTGTCGCTGTGGGTCCACCTGTCGCTGTGGTCCCATCTCTGTCGCTTGGGTCCACCTCTGTCGCTGTGTCCAACTCTTCGCGGTAGGTCCACTCTGTCGCGGTGGGTCCACTCTGTCGCGGGGTCCACTCTTCACTGTGTGTCCACTCTGTCGTTGTGGGTCCACTCTGTCGTGTGGGTCCACTCTGTCGCGGTGTCCACACAGTTCGCGGTGGGTCAACTCAGTCCCTGTGGGTCCACTCTGTCGCTTGTGGATCCACT
>CM059437.1:43225799-43345703 GCA_030390025.1 Squalus acanthias | reverse complement strand
GTGGGTCCACTCTGTCGCGGTGGGTCCACTCTGTCGCTGTGGGTCCACTCTGTCGCTGTGGGTCCACTCTGTCGCTGTGGGTCCACTCTGTCGCTGTGGGTCCACTCTCGCTGTGGGTCCACTCTGTCGTTGTGGGTCCACTCTGTCGCTGTGGGTCCACTCTGTCACTGTGGGTCCACTCTGTCGCTGTGGGTCCCTCTGTCGCTGTGGGTCCACTCTGTCACTGTGGGTCACACTCTGTCGCTGTGGGTCCACTCTGTCGCTGTGGGTCCACTCTGTCGCTGTGGGTCCACTCTCGCTGTGGGTCCACTCTGTCGCTGTGGTCCACTCTGTCGCTGTGGGTCCACTCTGTCGCTGTGGGTCCACTCTGTCCCTGTGGGTCCACTCTGTCGCTCTGGGTCCACTCTGTCCGCTGTGGGTCCACTCTGTCGCTGTGGGTCCACTCTCGCTGTGGGTCCACTCTGTCGCGGTGGGTCCACTCTGTCGCTGTGGGTCCACTCTGTCGCTGTGGGTCCACTCTGTCGCTGTGGGTCCACTCTGTCGCTGTGGTCCACTCTGTCGTGTGGGTCCACTCTGTCGCTGTGGGTCCACTCTGTCGTTGTGGGTCCACTCTGTCGCTTGTGGGTCCACTCTGTCGCGGTGGGTCCACTCTGTCGCTGTGGGTCCACTCTGTCGTTGTGGGTCCACTCTGTCGCTGTGGAGTCCACTCTGTCGCTGTGGGTCCACTCTGTCGCTGTGGGTCCACTCTGTCGCTGTGGGTCCACTCTCGCTGTGGGTCCATCCTGTCTGTGGGTCCACTCTGTCGTTGTGGGTCCAGTCTCGTTGTGGGTCACTCAGTCACTGTGGGTCCACTTCTTCGCTGTGGGTCCACTCTGACAGCTGTGGGTCCCACTCTGTCGCTGTGGGTCCACTCTGTCGCTGTGGGTCCACTCTGTCGCTGTGGGTCCACTCTGTCGCTGTGGGTCCACTCTGTCGCTGTGGGTCCACTCTGTCGCTGTGGGTCCACTCTGTCGCTGTGGGTCCACTCTGTCGCTGTGGGTCCACTCTGTCGCTGTGGGTCCACTCTGTCGCCGTGGGTCCACTCTGTCGCTGTGGGTCCACTCTGTCGCCGTGGGTCCACTCTGTCGCTGTGGGTCCACTCTGTCGCCGTGGGTCCACTCTGTCGCGTGGGTCCACTCTGTCGCTGTGGGTCCACTCTGTCGCTGTGGGTCCACTCTGTCGCGGTGGGTCCACTCTGTCGCTGTGGGTCCACTCGTCGCGGTGGGTCCACTCTGTCGCGTGGGTCCACTCTGTCGCCGTGGGTCCACTCTGTCGCTGTGGGTCCACTCTGTCGCCGTGGGTCCACTCTGTCGCCGTGGGTCCACTCTGTCGCCTGTGGGTCCACTCTGTCGCGTGGGTCCACTCTGTCGCCGTGGGTCCACTCTGTCGCTGTGGTCCACTCTGTCGCTGTGGGTCCACTCTGTCGCGTGGGTCCACTCTGTCGCGGTGGTCCACTCTGTCGCGTGGGTCCACTCTGTCGCTGTGGGTCCACTCTGTCGCTGTGGGTCCACTCTGTCGCTGTGGGTCCACTCTGTCGCTGTGGGTCCACTCTGTCGCTGTGGGTCCACTCTGTCGCTGTGGGTCCACTCTGTCGCTGTGGGTCCACTCTGTCGCTGTGGGTCCACTCTGTCGCTGTGGGTCCTCTGTCGCGTGGGTCCACTCTGTCGCCGTGGGTCCACTCTGTCGCTGTGGGTCCACTCTCGCTGTGGGTCCACTCTGTCGTTGTGGGTCCACTCTGTCGCTGTGGGTCCACTCTGTCGCTGTGGGTCCACTCTGTCGCTGTGGGTCCACTCTGTCGCGGTGGGTCCACTCTCGCTGTGGGTCCACTCTGTCGCGGTGGGTCCACTCTGTCGCTGTGGGTCCACTCTGTCGCTGTGGGTCCACTCTGTCGCTGTGGGTCCACTCTGTCGCTGTGGGTCCACTCTGTCGCTGTGGGTCCACTCTGTCGCTGTGGGTCCACTCTGTCGCTGTGGGTCCACTCTGTCGCTGTGGGTCCACTCTGTCGCTGTGGGTCCACTCTGTCGCTGTGGGTCCACTCTGTCGCTGTGGGTCCACTCTGTCGCTGTGGGTCCACTCTGTCGCTGTGGGTCCACTCTGTCGCTGTGGGTCCACTCTGTCGCTGTGGGTCCACTCTGTCGCTGTGGGTCCACTCTGTCGCTGTGGGTCCACTCTGTCGCTGTGGGTCCACTCTGTCGCTGTGGGTCCACTCTGTCGCTGTGGGTCCACTCTGTCGCTGTGGGTCCACTCTGTCGCTGTGGGTCCACTCTGTCGCTGTGGGTCCACTCTGTCGCTGTGGGTCCACTCTGTCGCTGTGGGTCCACTCTGTCGCTGTGGGTCCACTCTGTCGCTGTGGGTCCACTCTGTCGCTGTGGGTCCACTCTCGCTGTGGGTCCACTCTGTCGCTGTGGGTCCACTCTGTCACTGTGGATCCACTCTGTCGCGTGGGTCCACTCTGTCGCTGTGGGTCCACTCTGTCGCTGTGGGTCCACTCTGTCGTGTGGGTCCACTCTGTCGCTGTGGGTCCACTCTGTCGCTGTGGGTCCACTCTGTCGCTGTGGGTCCACTCTGTCGCTGTGGGTCCACTCTGTCGCGTGGGTCCACTCTGTCGCTGTGGGTCCACTCTGTCGCTGTGGGTCCACTCTGTCGCTGTGGGTCCACTCTGTCGCTGTGGTCCACTCTGTCGCTGTGGGTCCACTCTGTCGCCGGTGGGTCCACTCTGTCCGTTGTGGTCCACTCTCGCGGTGGGTCCACTCTGTCGCTGTGGGTCCACTCTGTCGCTGTGGGTCCACTCTGTCGCTGTGGGTCCACTCTGTCGCTGTGGGTCCACTCTGTCGCTGTGGGTCCACTCTGTCGCTGTGGGTCCACTCTCGCTGTGGGTCCACTCTGTCGCTGTGGGTCCACTCTGTCGCGGTGGGTCCACTCTGTCGCTGTGGGTCCACTCTGTCGCTGTGGGTCCACTCTGTCGCTGTGGGGTCCACTCTGTCGCTGTGGGTCCACTCTGTCGCTGTGGGTCCACTCTGTCGCTGTGGGTCCACTCTGTCGCTGTGGGTCCACTTCTGGGGGGTTTCCTCGCTGTGGGTCCACTCTGTCGTTGTGGGTCCACTCTCGCTGTGGGTCCACTGTCGCTGTGGGTCCACTCTGTCGCTGTGGGTCCACTCTCGCTGTGGGTCCACTCTGTCACTGTGGGTCCACTCTGTCGCTGTGGGTCCACTCTGTCGCTGTGGGTCCACTCTGTCGCTGTGGGTCCACTCTGTCGCTGTGGGTCCACTCTGTCGCTGTGGGTCCACTCTCGCTGTGGGTCCACTCCTCGCTGTGGGTCCACTCTCGCTGTGGGTCCACTCTCGCTGTGGGTCCACCTCTCGCTGTGGGTCCACTGTCGCTGTGGGTCCACTCTGTCGCTGTGGGTCCCTCTGTCGCTGTGGGTCCACTCTGTCGCTGTGGGTCCACTCTGTCGCTGTGGGTCCACTCTGTCGTGTGGGTCCACTCTGTCGCTGTGGGTCCACTCTGTCGCTGTGGGTCCACTCTGTCGCTGTGGGTCCACTCTGTCGCTGTGGGTCCACTCTCGCTGTGGGTCCACTCTCGCTGTGGGTCCACTCTGTCGCTGTGGGTCCACTCTCGCTGTGGGTCCACTCTGTCGCTGTGGGTCCACTCTGTCGCTGTGGGTCCACTCTGTCGCTGTGGGTCCACTCGTCGCTGTGGGTCCACTCTGTCGCTGTGGGTCCACTCTGTCGCTGTGGGTCCACTCTGTCGCTGTGGGTCCACTCTGTCGCTGTGGGTCCACTCTGTCGCTGTGGGTCCACTCTGTCGCTGTGGGTCCACTCTGTCGCTGTGGGTCCACTCTGTCGCTGTGGGTCCACTCTGTCGCTGTGGGTCCACTCTGTCGCTGTGGGTCCACTCTGTCGCTGTGGGTCCACTCTGTCGCGTGGGTCCACTCTGTCGCCGTGGGTCCACTCTGTCGCCGTGGGTCCACTCTGTCGCCGTGGGTCCACTCTGTCGCCGTGGGTCCACTCTGTCGCGTGGGTCCACTCTGTCGCTGTGGGTCCACTCTGTCGCTGTGGGTCCACTCTGTCGCTGTGGGTCCACTCTGTCGCTGTGGGTCCACTCTGTCGCTGTGGGTCCACTCTGTCGCGGTGGGTCCACTCTCGCTGTGGGTCCACTCTGTCGCTGTGGGTCCACTCTGTCGCCGTGGGTCCACTCTGTCGCTGTGGGTCCACTCTGTCGCTGTGGGTCCACTCTGTCGCTGTGGGTCCACTCTGTCGCGGTGGGTCCACTCTCGCTGTGGGTCCACTCTGTCGCTGTGGGTCCACTCTCGCTGTGGGTCCACTCTGTCGCCGTGGGTCCACTCTGTCGTTGTGGGTCCACTCTCGCTGTGGGTCCACTCTCGCTGTGGGTCCACTCTGTCGCTGTGGGTCCACTCTGTCGTTGTGGGTCCACTCTCGCTGTGGGTCCACTCTGTCGCTGTGGGTCCACTCTCGCTGTGGGTCCACTCTGTCGCTGTGGGTCCACTCTGTCGCTGTGGGTCCACTCTGTCGCTGTGGGTCCACTCTGTCACTGTGGGTCCACTCTGTCGCTGTGGGTCCACTCTGTCGTGTGGGTCCACTCTGTCGTTGTGGGTCCACTCTGTCGCTGTGGGTCCACTCTGTCGTGTGGGTCCACTCTGTCGCTGTGGGTCCACTCTGTCGCTGTGGGTCCACTCTGTCGCTGTGGGTCCACTCTGTCGCTGTGGGTCACTCTGTCGCTGTGGGTCCACTCTGTCGCTGTGGGTCCACTCTGTCGCTGTGGGTCCACTCTGTCGCTGTGGGTCCACTCTGTCGCTGTGGGTCCACTCTGTCGCTGTGGGTCCACTCTGTCGCTGTGGGTCCACTCTGTCGCTGTGGGTCCACTCTCGCTGTGGGTCCACTCTGTCACTGTGGGTCCACTCTGTCGCTATGGGTCCACTCTGTCGTTGTGGGTCCACTCTCGCTGTGGGTCCACTCTCGCTGTGGGTCCACTCTCGCTGTGGGTCCACTCTGTCACTGTGGGTCCACTCTGTCACTGTGGGTCCACTCTGTCGTTGTGGGTCCACTCTGTCGCTGTGGGTCCACTCTGTCGCTGTGGGTCCACTCTGTCGCTTGTGGGTCCACTCTGTCGCTGTGGGTCCACTCTGTCGCTGTGGGTCCACTCTCGCGGTGGGTCCACTCTCGCTGTGGGTCCACTCTGTCGCTGTGGGTCCACTCTGTCGCTGTGGGTCCACTCTGTCGCCGTGGGTCCACTCTGTCGCGTGGGTCCACTCTGTCGCTGTGGGTCCACTCTGTCGCTGTGGGTCCACTCTCGCTGTGGGTCCACTCTGTCGCGGTGGGTCCACTCTGTCGCTGTGGGTCCACTCTGTCGCTGTGGGTCCACTCTGTCGCTGTGGGTCCACTCTGTCGCTGTGGGTCCACTCTGTCGCTGTGGGTCCACTCTCGCTGTGGGTCCACTCTGTCGCTGTGGGTCCACTCTGTCGCCGTGGGTCCACTCTGTCGCAGTGGGTCCACTCTGTCGCTGTGGGTCCACTCTGTCGCTGTGGGTCCACTCTGTCGCGGTGGGTCCACTCTGTCGCTGTGGGTCCACTCTGTCGCTGTGGGTCCACTCTGTCGCGGTGGGTCCACTCTGTCGCTGTGGGTCCACTCTGTCGTGTGGGTCCAGTCTCGTTGTGGGTCCACTCTGTCACTGTGGGTCCACTCTGTCGTTGTGGGTCCACTCTCGCTGTGGGTCCACTCTGTCACTGTGGGTCCACTCTGTCGCTGTGGGTCCACTCTCACTGTGGGTCCACTCTGTCGCTGTGGGTCCACTCTGTCGCTGTGGGTCCACTCTGTCGCTGTGGGTCCACTCTGTCGCTGTGGGTCCACTCTGTCGCTGTGGGTCCACTCTGTCGCTGTGGGTCCACTCTGTCGCTGTGGGTCCACTCTGTCGCTGTGGGTCCACTCTGTCGCGGTGGGTCCACTCTCGCTGTGGGTCCACTCTGTCACTGTGGGTCCACTCCTCGCTGTGGGTCCACTCCTCGCTGTGGGTCCACTCCTCGCTGTGGGTCCACTCTGTCGCTGTGGGTCCACTCTGTCGCTGTGGGTCCACTCTCGCTGTGGGTCCACTCTGTCGCTGTGGGTCCACTCTCGCTGTGGGTCCACTCTGTCGCTGTGGGTCCACTCTGTCGCGGTGGGTCCGCTCTGTCGCTGTGGGTCCACTCTGTCGCTGTGGGTCCCTCTGTCGCTGTGGGTCCGCTCTGTCGCTGTGGGTCCACTCTGTCGCTGTGGGTCCACTCTGTCGCTGTGGGTCCACTCTGTCGCTGTGGGTCCACTCTGTCGCTGTGGTCCACTCTGTCGCTGTGGGTCCACTCTGTCGCGTGGGTCCACTCTGTCGCCGTGGGTCCACTCTGTCGCGTGGGTCCACTCTGTCGCCGTGGGTCCACTCTGTCACCGTGGGTCCACTCTGTCACCGTGGGTCCACTCTGTCGTTGTGGGTCCACTCTGTCACTGTGGGTCCACTCTGTCGCTGTGGGTCCACTCTGTCACGGTGGTTCCACTCTGTCGCGGTGGGTCCACTCTCGCGGTGGGTCCACTCTGTCGCGGTGGGTCCACTCTGTCGCGGTGGGTCCACTCTGTCGCGGTGGGTCCACTCTGTCGCGGTGGGTCCACTCTGTCGCGGTGGGTCCACTCTGTCGCTGTGGGTCCACTCTGTCGCTGTGGATCCACTGTGTCGCGGTGGGTCCACTCTCGCTGTGGGGCCACTCTGTCGCTGTGGGTCCACTCTGTCGCCGTGGGTCCACTCTGTCGCCGTGGGTCCACTCTGTCGCCGTGGGTCCACTCTGTCGCCGTGGGTCCACTCTGTCGCCGTGGGTCCACTCTGTCGCCGTGGGTCCACTCTGTCGCCGTGGGTCCGCTCTCTCGCTGTGGGTCCGCTCTCTCGCCGTGGGTCCGCTCTGTCGCCGTGGGTCCGCTCTGTCGCCGTGGGTCCGCTCTGTCGCCGTGGGTCCGCTCTGTCGCCGTGGGTCTGTGGGTCCCTCTGTCGCTGTGGGTCCACTCTCGCGTGGCTGGGTCCACTCTCGCCGTTGGGTCCACTCTCGCCGGTGGGTCCACTCTGTCGCCGTGGTCCACTCTGTCGCCAGGGTCCACTCTGTCGCCGGGGGTCCACTCTGTCCCGGGGTCCACTCTGTCACTGTGGGTCGACTCTCGTCCCGGTGGGTCACTCTGTCGCGGTGGGTCCCACTCTCGCGGTGGGTCCACTCAGTCGTGTGGGTCCACTCTGTCGCTCTGGGTCCACTCTAGTCGCTCTGGGTCAACTCTGTTCGCTCTGGGTCCACTCTGTCGCTCTGGGTCCACTCTGTCGCTGTGGGTCCACTCTGTCGCTCTGGGTCCACTCTGTCGCTGTGGGTCCACTCTCGCGGTGGGTCCACTCTGTCGTTGTGGGTCCACTCTGTCGTTGTGGGTCCATCTGTCGCTCTGGGTCCCACTCTGTCGCTCTGGGTCCTCTCTCGCTGTGGGTCCACTGTCGCGGTGGGTCCACTCTGTCGCGGTGGGTCCACTCTGTCGCGGTGGGTCCACTCTCGCTGTGGGTCCACTCTGTTGCTGTGAGTCCACTCTCTCGCTGTGGGTCCACTCTCTCGCTGTGGGTCCACTCTGTCGCTGTGGGTCCACTCTGTCGCTGTGGGTCCACTCTGTCGCTGTGGGTCCACTCTGTCGCTGTGGGTCCACTCTGTCGTTGTGGGTCCACTCTGTCGTTGTGGGTCCACTCTGTCGTTGTGGGTCCACTCTGTCGCTGTGGGTCCACTCTGTCGCTGTGGGTCCACTCTCGCTGTGGGTCCACTCTGTCACTGTGGGTCCACTCTGTCGTTGTGGGTCCAGTCTCGTTGTGGGTCCACTCAGTCACTGTGGGTCCACTCTCGCTGTGGGTCCACTCTGACACTGTGGGTCCACTCTGTCGCTGTGGGTCCACTCTCACTGTGGGTCCACTCTGTCACTGTGGGTCCACTCTGTCGCTGTGGGTCCACTCTGTCGCTGTGGGTCCACTCTCTCGCTGTGGGTCCACTCTCTCGCTGTGGGTCCACTCTCTCGCTGTGGGTCCACTCTGTCGCTGTGGGTCCACTCTGTCACTGTGGGTCCACTCTGTCGTTGTGGGTCCACTCTCGCTGTGGGTACACTCTATCACTGTGGGTCCACTCTGTCGCTATGGATCCACTCTGTCGCGGTGGGTCCACTCTCGCTGTGGGTCTACTCTGTCACTGTGGGTCCACCCTCGCTGTGGGTCCACCCTCGCTGTGGGTCCACTCTGTCGCTGTGGGTCCACTCTGTCGCTGTGGGTCCACTCTGTCACTGTGGGTCCACTCTGTCGCGGTGGGTGCACTCTGTCGCTGTGTGTCCACTCTGTCACTGTGGGTCCACTCTCGCTGTGGGTCCACTCTGTCGCTGTGGCTCCACTCTGTCGCGGTGGCTCCACTCTGTCGCGGTGGGTCCACTCTGTCACCGTGGGTCCACTCTCGCTGTGGGTCCACTCTGTCGCTGTGGGTCCACTCTCGCGGTGGGTCACTCTGTCGCTGTGGGTCCACTCTGTCGTTGTGGGTCCACTCTGTCGCTGTGGGTCCACTCTCGCTGTGGGTCCACTCTCGCTGTGGGTCCACTCTGTCGCGGTGGGTCCACTCTCGCTGTGGGTCCACTCTGTCGTTGTGGGTCCACTCTGTCGCTGTGGGTCCACTCTGTCGCTGTGGGTCCACTCTGTCGCTGTGGGTCCACTCTGTCGCTGTGGGTCCACTCTGTCGCTGTGGGTCCACTCTGTCGCTGTGGGTCCACTCTGTCGCTGTGGGTCCACTCTGTCGCTGTGGGTCCACTCTGTCGCTGTGGGTCCACTCTGTCGCTGTGGGTCCACTCTGTCGCTGTGGGTCCACTCTGTCGCTGTGGGTCCACTCTGTCGCTGTGGGTCCACTCTGTCGCTGTGGGTCCACTCTGTCGCTGTGGGTCCACTCTGTCGTTGTGGGTCCACTCTGTCGTTGTGGGTCCACTCTGTCGTTGTGGGTCCACTCTGTCGTTGTGGGTCCACTCTGTCGCGGTGGGTCCACACTGTCGCGGTGGGTCCACTCTGTCGCTGTGGGTCCACTCTGTCGCTGTGGATCCACTGTGTCGCGGTGGGTCCACTCTCTTGCTGTGGGTCCACTCTGTCGTTGTGTGTCCACTCTGTCGTTGTGGGTCCACTCTGTCGTTGTGGGTCCAGTCTCGTTGTGGGTCCACTCAGTCACTGTGGGTCCACTCTCGCTGTGGGTCCACTCTGACACTGTGGGTCCACTCTGTCGCTGTGGGTCCACTCTGTCGCTGTGGGTCCACTCTGTCGCTGTGGGTCCACTCTGTCACTGTGGGTCCACTCTCGCTGTGGGTACACTCTATCACTGTGGGTCCACTCTGTCGCTATGGATCCACTCTGTCGCGGTGGGTCCACTCTCGCTGTGGGTCCACCCTCGCTGTGGGTCCACTCTCGCTGTGGGTCGACTCTCGCTGTGGGTCCACTCTCGCTGTGGGTCCCCTCTGTCGCTGTGGGTCCCCTCTCGCTGTGGGTCCACTCTGGCGCTATGGGTCCACACTGTCGCGGTGGGTCCACTCTGTCACTGTGGGTCCACTCTCGCTGTGGGTCCACTCTGGCGCTGTGGGTCCACTCTCGCTGTGAGTCCACTCTCGCTGTGAGTCCACTCTGTCGCTGTGGGTCCACTCTCGCTGTGGGTCCACTCTCGCCGTGGGTCCACTCTGACACTGTGGGTCCACTCTGTCGCGGTGGGTCCGCTCTGTCGCTGTGGGTCCGCTCTCTCGCTGTGGGTCCGCTCTCTCGCTGTGGGTCCGCTCTCTCGCTGTGGGTCCGCTCTCTCGCTGTGGGTCCGCTCTCTCGCTGTGGGTCCGCTCTCTCGCTGTGGGTCCGCTCTGTCGCTGTGGGTCCACTCTCGCTGTGGATCCACCCTGTCGCTGTGGGTCCACTCTGTCGCCGTGGGTCCACTCTGTCACCGTGGGTCCACTCTGTCACCGTGGGTCCACTCTGTCACCGTGGGTCCACTCTGTCGTTGTGGATCCACTCTCGCTGTGGGTCCACTCTGTCACTGTGGGTCCACTCTGTCACGGTGGTTCCACTCTGTCGCAGTGGGTCCACTCTGTCGCGGTGGGTCCACTCTGTCGCTGTGGGTCGACTCTGTCACTGTGGATCCACTCTGTCGCTGTGGGTCCACTCTGTCGCTGTGGGTCCACTCTCGCTGTGGGTCCACTCTGTCGTTGTGGGTCCACTCTGTCGTTGTGGGTCCACTCTGTCATTGTGGGTCCACTCTGTCGCTGTGGGTCCTCTGTCGCTGTGGGTCCACTCTGTCACAGTGGGTCCACTCTGTCGTTGTGGGTCCACTCTGTCGCTGTGGGTCCACTCTGTCGCTGTGGGTCCACTCTCGCTGTGGGTCCACTCTGTCGTTGTGGGTCCACTCTGTCGTTGTGGGTCCACTCTGTCGTTGTGGGTCCACTCTGTCGTTGTGGGTCCACTCTGTCGTTGTGGGTCCACTCTGTCATTGTGGGTCCACTCTGTCGCTGTGGGTCCTCTGTCGCTGTGGGTCCACTCTGTCACAGTGGGTCCACTCTGTCGTTGTGGGTCCACTCTCGCTGTGGGTCCACTCTGTCACTGTGGGTCCACTCTGTCGCGGTGGGTCCACTCTCGCTGTGGGTCCACTCTGTCGCGGTGGGTCCACTCTGTCGCTGTGGGTCCACTCTGTCACTGTGGGTCGACTCTGTCACTGTGGGTCCAGTCTGTCGTTGTGGGTCCACTCTGTCGCTGTGGGTCCACTCTCGCTGTGGGTCCACTCTGTCACTGTGGGTCCACTCTGTCGTTGTGGGTCCACTCTCGCTGTGGGTCCACTCTCGCTGTGGGTCCACTCTGTTGCTGTGGGTCCACTCTGTTGCTGTGGATCCACTCTGTCGCTGTGGGTCCACTCTGTCGCTGTGGGTCCACTCTGTCGCTGTGGGTCCACTCTGTCGTTGTGGGTCCACTCTGTCGTTGTGGGTCCACTCTCGCTGTGGGTCCACTCTCGCCGTGGGTCCACTCTGACACTGTGGGTCCACTCTGTCGCGGTGGGTCCGCTCTGTCGCTGTGGGTCCGCTCTCTCGCTGTGGGTCCGCTCTCTCGCTGTGGGTCCGCTCTCTCGCTGTGGGTCCGCTCTCTCGCTGTGGGTCCGCTCTCTCGCTGTGGGTCCGCTCTCTCGCTGTGGGTCCGCTCTCTCGCTGTGGGTCCACTCTGTCGCTGTGGGTCCACTCTCGCTGTGGATCCACCCTGTCGCTGTGGGTCCACTCTGTCGCCGTGGGTCCACTCTGTCACCGTGGGTCCACTCTGTCACCGTGGGTCCACTCTGTCACTGTGGGTCCACTCTGTCGTTGTGGATCCACTCTCGCTGTGGGTCCACTCTGTCACTGTGGGTCCACTCTGTCACTGTGGGTCCACTCTGTCGCTGTGGGTCCACTCTGTCGCAGTGGGTCCACTCTGTCGCGGTGGGTCCACTCTGTCGCGGTGGGTCCACTCTGTCGCTGTGGGTCGACTCTGTCGCTGTGGATCCACTCTGTCGCTGTGGGTCCACTCTGTCGCTGTGGGTCCACTCTCGCTGTGGGTCCACTCTGTCGTTGTGGGTCCACTCTGTCGTTGTGGGTCCACTCTGTCGTTGTGGGTCCACTCTGTCATTGTGGGTCCACTCTGTCGCTGTGGGTCCTCTGTCGCTGTGGGTCCACTCTGTCACAGTGGGTCCACTCTGTCGTTGTGGGTCCACTCTCCCTGTGGGTCCACTCTGTCGTTGTGGGTCCACTCTGTCGTTGTGGGTCCACTCTCGCTGTGGGTCCACTCTGTCACTGTGGGTCCACTCTGTCGCGGTGGGTCCACTCTCGCTGTGGGTCCACTCTGTCGCGGTGGGTCCACTCTGTCGCTGTGGGTCCACTCTGTCACTGTGGGTCGACTCTGTCACTGTGGGTCCAGTCTGTCGTTGTGGGTCCACTCTGTCGCTGTGGGTCCACTCTCGCTGTGGGTCCACTCTGTCACTGTGGGTCCACTCTGTCGTTGTGGGTCCACTCTCGCTGTGGGTCCACTCTCGCTGTGGGTCCACTCTGTTGCTGTGGGTCCACTCTGTTGCTGTGGGTCCACTCTGTCGCTGTGGGTCCACTCTGTCGCTGTGGGTCCACTCTGTCGCTGTGGGTCCACTCTGTCGCTGTGGGTCCACTCTGTCGCTGTGGGTCCACTCTGTCGCTGTGGGTCCACTCTGTCGTTGTGGGTCCACTCTGTCGTTGTGGGTCCACTCTGTCATTGTGGGTCCACTCTGTCGCTGTGGGTCCTCTGTCGCTGTGGGTCCACTCTGTCACAGTGGGTCCACTCTGTCGTTGTGGGTCCACTCTCCCTGTGGGTCCACTCTGTCGTTGTGGGTCCACTCTGTCGTTGTGGGTCCACTCTCGCTGTGGGTCCACTCTGTCGCTGTGGGTCCACTCTGTCACTGTGGGTCCACTCTGTCACTGTGGGTCCACTCTGTCGCTGTGGGTCCACTCTGTCGCTGTGGGTCGACTCTGTCACTGTGGGTCCAGTCTGTCGCTGTGGGTCCACTCTGTCGTTGTGGGTCCACTCTCGCTGTGGGTCCACTCTGTCGCTGTGGGTCCACTCTGTCACTGTGGGTCCACTCTGTCGCTGTGGGTCCACTCTCGCTGTGGGTCCACTCTGTCGCGGTGGGTCCACTCTGTCGCTGTGGGTCCACTCTGTCGCTGTGGGTCCACTCTGTCGCTGTGGGTCCACTCTGTCGCTGTGGGTCCACTCTGTCGTTGTGGGTCCACTCTCGCTGTGGGTCCACTCTGTCGCTGTGGGTCCACTCTGTCGCTGTGGGTCCACTCTGTCGCTGTGGGTCCACTCTGTCGCTGTGGGTCCACTCTGTCGCTGTGGGTCCACTCTGTCGCTGTGGGTCCACTCTCGCTGTGGGTCCACTCTGTCGCTGTGGGTCCACTCTGTCGCTGTGGGTCCACTCTGTCGCGGTGGGTCCACTCTGTCGCGGTGGGTCCACTCTGTCGCTGTGGGTCCACTCTGTCGCTGTGGATCCACTCTGTCGCGGTGGGTCCACTCTGTCGTTGTGTGTCCACTCTGTCGTTGTGGGTCCACTCTGTCGTTGTGGGTCCACTCTCGCTGTGGGTCCACTCTGACACTGTGGGTCCACTCTGTCGCTGTGGGTCCACTCTCGCTGTGGGTCCACTCTGTCACTGTGGGTCCACTCTGTCGCTGTGGGTCCACTCTGTCGCTGTGGGTCCACTCTGTCGCTGTGGGTCCACTCTGTCGCTGTGGGTCCACTCTGTCGTTGTGGGTCCACTCTCGCTGTGGGTCCACCCTCGCTGTGGGTCCACCCTCGCTGTGGGTCCACTCTCGCTGTGGGTCGACTCTCGCTGTGGGTCCACTCTCGCTATGGGTCCCCTCTGTCGCCGTGGGTCCCCTCTCGCTGTGGGTCCACTCTGTCGCTATGGGTCCACACTGTCGCGGTGGGTCCACTCTGTCACTGTGGGTCCACTCTCGCTGTGGGTCCACTCTGGCGCTGTGGGTCCACTCTCGCTGTGAGTCCACTCTGTCGCTGTGGGTCCACTCTCGCTGTTGGTCCACTCTCGCCGTGGGTCCACTCTGACACTGTGGGTCCGCTCTGTCGCGGTGGGTCCGCTCTGTCGCGGTGGGTCCGCTCTGTCGCGGTGGGTCCGCTCTGTCGCTGTGGGTCCGCTCTCTCGCTGTGGGTCCGCTCTCTCGCTGTGGGTCCGCTCTCTCGCTGTGGGTCCGCTCTCTCGCTGTGGGTCCGCTCTCTCGCTGTGGGTCCGCTCTCTCGCTGTGGGTCCGCTCTCTCGCTGTGGGTCCGCTCTCTCGCTGTGGGTCCGCTCTGTCGCTGTGGGTCCACTCTCGCTGTGGATCCACCCTGTCGCTGTGGGTCCACTCTGTCGCTGTGGGTCCACTCTGTCGCCGTGGGTCCACTCTGTCACCGTGGGTCCACTCTGTCACCGTGGGTCCACTCTGTCACCGTGGGTCCACTCTGTCACCGTGGGTCCACTCTGTCGTTGTGGATCCACTCTCGCTGTGGGTCCACTCTGTCACTGTGGGTCCACTCTGTCACTGTGGGTCCACTCTGTCGCTGTGGGTCCACTCTGTCACGGTGGTTCCACTCTCGCGGTGGGTCCACTCTGTCGCGGTGGGTCCACTCTGTCGCGGTGGGTCCACTCTGTCGCTGTGGGTCCACTCTGTCGTTGTGGGTCCACTCTGTCGTTGTGGGTCCACTCTGTCGTTGTGGGTCCACTCTGTCGTTGTGGGTCCACTCTGTCGCTGTGGGTCCACTCTGTCGCTGTGGGTCCACTCTGTCGCGGTGGGTCCACTCTGTCGCTGTGGGTCGACTCTGTCGCTGTGGATCCACTCTGTCGCTGTGGGTCCACTCTGTCGCTGTGGGTCCACTCTGTCGCTGTGGGTCCACTCTGTCGCTGTGGGTCCACTCTGTCGCTGTGGATCCACTCTGTCGCTGTGGGTCCACTCTGTCGCTGTGGGTCCACTCTGTCGTTGTGGGTCCACTCTCGCTGTGGGTCCACTCTGTCACTGTGGGTCCACTCTGTCGCTATGGATCCACTCTGTCGCGGTGGGTCCACTCTCGCTGTGGGTCCACTCTCGCTGTGGGTCCACTCTCGCTGTGGGTCCACTCTCTCACTGTGGGTCCACTCTGTCACTGTGGGTCCACTCTGTCGTTGTGGGTCCACTCTGTCGCTGTGGGTCCACTCTGTCGCTGTGGGTCCACTCTGTCACTGTGGGTCCACTCTGTCGTTGTGGGTCCACTCTGTCGTTGTGGGTCCACTCTGTCGTTGTGGGTCCACTCTCGCGGTGGGTCCGCTCTCGCTGTGGGTCCACTCTGTCGCTGTGGGTCCACTCTGTCGCCGTGGGTCCACTCTGTCGCCGTGGGTCCACTCTGTCGCCGTGGGTCCACTCTGTCGCTGTGGGTCCACTCTGTCGCTGTGGGTCCACTCTCGTTGTGGGTCCACTCTGTCGCGGTGGGTCCACTCTGTCGCTGTGGGTCCACTCTGTCGCTGTGGGTCCACTCTGTCGCTGTGGGTCCACTCTGTCGCTGTGGGTCCACTCTGTCGCTGTGGGTCCACTCTCGCTGTGGGTCCACTCTGTCGCTGTGGGTCCACTCTGTCGCTGTGGGTCCACTCTGTCGCCGTGGGTCCACTCTCGCTGTGGGTCCACTCTGTCGCGGTGGGTCCACTCTGTCGCGGTGGGTCCACTCTGTCGCGGTGGGTCCACTCTGTCGCTGTGGGTCCACTCTGTCGCTGTGGATCCACTCTGTCGCGGTGGGTCCACTCTGTCGTTGTGGGTCCACTCTGTCGTTGTGGGTCCAGTCTCGTTGTGGGTCCACTCAGTCACTGTGGGTCCACTCTGTCGTTGTGGGTCCACTCTCGCTGTGGGTCCACTCTGACACTGTGGGTCCACTCTGTCGCTGTGGGTCCACTCTCACTGTGGGTCCACTCTGTCGCTGTGGGTCCACTCTGTCGCTGTGGGTCCACTCTGTCGCTGTGGGTCCACTCTGTCGCTGTGGGTCCACTCTGTCGCTGTGGGTCCACTCTGTCGCTGTGGGTCCACTCTGTCGCTGTGGGTCCACTCTGTCGTTGTGGGTCCACTCTGTCGCTATGGATCCACTCTGTCGCGGTGGGTCCACTCTCGCTGTGGGTCTACTCTGTCACTGTGGGTCCACCCTCGCTGTGGGTCCACCCTCGCTGTGGGTCCACCCTCGCTGTGGGTCCACTCTCGCTGTGGGTCGACTCTCGCTGTGGGTCCACTCTCGCTATGGGTCCCCTCTGTCGCTGTGGGTCCCCTCTCGCTGTGGGTCCACTCTGTCGCTATGGGTCCACACTGTCGCGGTGGGTCCGCTCTGTCGCTGTGGGTCCGCTCTCTCGCTGTGGGTCCGCTCTCTCGCTGTGGGTCCGCTCTCTCGCTGTGGGTCCGCTCTCTCGCTGTGGGTCCGCTCTCTCGCTGTGGGTCCACTCTCGCTGTGGATCCACCCTGTCGCTGTGGGTCCACTCTGTCACCGTGGGTCCACTCTGTCACCGTGGGTCCACTCTGTCACCGTGGGTCCACTCTGTCACCGTGGGTCCACTCTGTCACCGTGGGTCCACTCTGTCACCGTGGGTCCACTCTGTCGTTGTGGGTCCACTCTGTCACTGTGGGTCCACTCTGTCGCTGTGGGTCCACTCTGTCACGGTGGTTCCACTCTGTCGCGGTGGGTCCACTCTCGCGGTGGGTCCACTCTGTCGCGGTGGGTCCACTCTGTCGCGGTGGGTCCACTCTGTCGCGGTGGGTCCACTCTGTCGCGGTGGGTCCACTCTGTCGCGGTGGGTCCACTCTGTCGCGGTGGGTCCACTCTGTCGCTGTGGGTCCACTCTGTCGCTGTGGATCCACTGTGTCGCGGTGGGTCCACTCTCGCTGTGGGGCCACTCTGTCGCTGTGGGTCCACTCTCGCTTTGGGTCCACTCTGTCGCCGTGGGTCCACTCTGTCGTTGTGGGTCCACTCTCGCTGTGGGTCCACTCTCGCTGTGGGTCCACTCTGTTACTGTGGGTCCACTCTGTCGTTGTGGGTCCACTCTGTCGTTGTGGGTCCACTCTCGCTGTGGGTCCACTCTGTCGCTGTGGGTCCACTCTCGCTGTGGGTCCACTCTGTCGCGGTGGGTCCACTCTGTCGCGGTGGGTCCACTCTGTCACTGTGGGTCCACTCTGTCACTGTGGGTCCACTCTGTCGTTGTGGGTCCACTCTGTCGTTGTGGGTCCACTCTGTCGTTGTGGGTCCACTCTGTCGTTGTGGGTCCACTCTGTCGTTGTGGGTCCACTCTGTCGTTGTGGGTCCACTCTGTCGCTGTGGGTCCTCTGTCGCTGTGGGTCCACTCTGTCACAGTGGGTCCACTCTGTCGTTGTGGGTCCACTCTCCCTGTGGGTCCACTCTGTCGTTGTGGGTCCACTCTGTCGTTGTGGGTCCACTCTCGCTGTGGGTCCACTCTGTCACTGTGGGTCCACTCTGTCGCGGTGGGTCCACTCTCGCTGTGGGTCCACTCTGTCGCGGTGGGTCCACTCTGTCGCTGTGGGTCCACTCTGTCACTGTGGGTCGACTCTGTCACTGTGGGTCCAGTCTGTCATTGTGGATCCACTCTGTCGCTGTGGGTCCACTCTCGCTGTGGGTCCACTCTGTCACTGTGGGTCCACTCTGTCGTTGTGGGTCCACTCTCGCTGTGGGTCCACTCTGTTGCTGTGGGTCCACTCTGTTGCTGTGGGTCCACTCTGTAGCTGTGGATCCACTCTGTCGCTGTGGGTCCACTCTGTCGCTGTGGGTCCACTCTGTCGCTGTGGGTCCACTCTGTCGCTGTGGGTCCACTCTGTCGCTGTGGGTCCACTCTGTCGCTGTGGGTCCACTCTGTCGCTGTGGGTCCACTCTGTCGCTGTGGGTCCACTCTCGCTGTGGGTCCACTCTGTCGCTATGGATCCACTCTGTCGCGGTGGGTCCACTCTGTCGCCGTGGGTCTACTCTCTCGCTGTGGGTCCACTCTCGCTGTGGGTCCACTCTCGCCGTGGGTCCACTCTGTCGCCGTGGGTCCACTCTGTCGCCGTGGGTCCACTCTGTCGCCGTGGGTCCACTCTGTCGCCGTGGGTCCACTCTGTCGCCGTGGGTCCACTCTGTCGCGATGGGCCACTCTGTCGCGTGGGTCCACTCTGTCGCCGTGGGTCCACTCTGTCGCCGTGGGTCCACTCTGTCGCCGTGGGTCCACTCTGTCGCCGTGGGTCCACTCTGTCGCGGTGGGTCCACTCTGTCGCGGTGGGTCCACTCTGTCGCGGTGGGTCCACTCTGTCGCGGTGGGTCCACTCTGTCGCCGTGGGTCCACTCTGTCGCCGTGGGTCCACTCTGTCGCCGTGGGTCCACTCTGTCGCCGTGGGTCCACTCTGTCGCCGTGGGTCCACTCTGTCGCCGTGGGTCCACTCTGTCGCCGTGGGTCCACTCTGTCGCCGTGGGTCCACTCTGTCGCCGTGGGTCCACTCTGTCGCCGTGGGTCCACTCTGTCGCCGTGGGTCCACTCTGTCGCCGTGGGTCCACTCTGTCGCCGTGGGTCCACTCTGTCGCGGTGGGTCCACTCTGTCGCGGTGGGTCCACTCTGTCGCGGTGGGTCCACTCTGTCGCGGTGGGTCCACTCTGTCGCGGTGGGTCCACTCTGTCGCGGTGGGTCCACTCTGTCGCGGTGGGTCCACTCTGTCGCGGTGGGTCCACTCTGTCGCTGTGGGTCCACTCTGTCGCTGTGGGTCCACTCTGTCGCTGTGGGTCCACTCTGTCGCTGTGGGTCCACTCTGACTGGCTTCAGCGAAGTTTGTGGGTGTGGTGAAGGTGCTCCCACAGTGCTGTGAGGGAGGGAGTTCCGTGATTTTAACCCAGCGACAATGAAGGAATGGCGATATATTTCCAAGTCAGGATGTTGTGTGACTTGGAGGTGATGGTGTTCCCATGCACCTGCTGTCCTTGACATTCTAGGTAGTGCAGATCGTAGGTTTTGGAGACACTGTCAAAGAAGCCTTGGCGAGTTGCTGCAGTGCATCTTGTAGATGGTACAAACTGCAGCCAAGTTGAGCCGGTGATGGAGGGAGTGAATGTTTAAGGTGGTGGATGGGGTGCCAATCAAGCGGGCTTCTTTGTCCTGGATGGTGTCGAGCTTCTTGAGTGTTGTTGGAGCTGCACTCATCCAGGCAAGTGGAGAGTATTCCATCACACTCCTGACTTGTGCCTTGTTGGTGATGGAAAGGCTTTGGGGAGTCAGGAGGTGAGTCACTTATCAAAGAGTACCTTCTCTGCCTCCTTTTGTAGCCACAGTGTTCATATGGTTGGCCCAGTTAAGCTTTTAGTCAGTGATGACCCCTAAGATGGGAGACTTGCTGTTGAAGGCCCAGGAGAGGTGGCTGGGATCTCTTTTGTTGGAGATGGTCATTGCCTGGCATTTATATGGCACAAATCTTACTCCCCAGTTGTCAGCCCAAGCCTGGATGTTATCCCAGTCCTGCTGTAGGCAGGCATGAGCTGCTTCATTATCTGAGGAATTGTGAATGGAGCTGAGCGTTGTACAATCATCAGCGAACTGCCCCACTTTTGACCTTATGTCAGTGCTGACTTAGGCCGGGGTACAGGCATAGCAGCGCTGAGTAAACAGCCCCATTTCTGACCTTGTGTTGGAGGGAAGGTCATTGATGAAGCAGCTGAAGATAGTAGGGCCTAGGACACTGCCCTGAGGAACTCCTGCTGGATGTCCTGGGGTTGAGATGATTGACCTTCAACCACCACAATCATCTTCCTTTGTGTCAAGTATGTCTCCAGCTTGTGAACAGTTTTTCCCTTTGACCCTCAGTTTTTCAAAGGCTACTTGGTGCCACACTGCCTTGATATTGAAGGCAGCTGCTCACACTTCCCCTCTGGCATTCAGTTGTTGCACCCATGATCATAGAATGGTTACAGCACGGAACAAGGCCATTCAGCCCGTCGAGCCTGTGCCGGCTCTCTGCAAGAGCACTTCAGCTAGTCCCACTCCCCCGCCCTTTCTCCGTAGCCCTGCAAATTTTTTTCCTTCAGGTACTTATCCAACTCCCTTTGGCTGTAATCGGGTCTGGAGCGAGTAGGCTGGCAGAACCCGAACTGAGCATCGGTGAGCAGGTTATTGGTGAGTAAGTGTTGCTTGATGGCACTGTTGACAACTCCTTCCATCACTTTACTAATGATTGGGAAGAGACTGTTAGGAGGGTATTGAACAGGTTAGATTTATCCTGTTTTTTGTGGATAGGACATACCTGGGCAATTTTCCCCATTGTCGGAAGTTGGCAGAGATAGAAAGGAATACAAGGGGTCCGTTTTAATCCTGGCTCTTTCCCAAATGCCTTCATGTTCACACCAAAATCCAGTTTCCATAGGTAGACCCAAGTCTGCTGTGATCCAAAAAACTTAGTCTTGCACTCGTCCCATTCACAAAATATGTATCACAGGATTCACAATTACCCTTTCACACTGGAGGTTGCGCGAGCTCCCCTCTCCATCAACACCCGTTCTTTACAAAAAGAAAATCTATCATTCAGGCTAAAGCTAATATCAGATTTATTTACACAATATTTAATTACACAGAAGCAAGAGATGCATCTCTTTTGCAGCAGTGTTTGACTAATACACAACTTGAAACTGTTTCCAAAAGAAAAGTAATGAAATGTCCGAAATCCCAGGAATCATTTTCAGAACCGTTTAACAAATCTTTGTAGTTTGTAATGTGTGCGATTTTTCACTCCATAGAGCCCAGCTGACTGCTGTGACATGGAAACACATATCTGAAGCTGATGAAACAGCTTTGTTCCAATGAAAACATCCCCAAATGCTTCAAGTCTTCGTATTTGTGTTTCCTTATACCAGGCAGCATCCCCGTGAATCTACATTGTACCCTTGCCTCAATATCCTTCCTACAGTGTGGAGCGCAAAACTGAACACAGTACTCCAACTGAGGTCTTAGTAAGGTTTTTTAGGTTTGAAGTTTGGAACTCCAGGAGTTCTCTCTTGGAATTAGATGGATACAACAAGACAGCCCAACGCTGAAGCTGTCCCACAATGGGTAGACAACCATGTTTTGTGGTACCTGGTATTGGTAATTAATTGACCCTTCACTAGTACCTAGCCCATTACCTCTCCTTTTTCGGGTCTTGTTTTTTCTTTTTCTACTTTCCACTTTGTTAGATTGCAGAATTCCAAATCAAGTTGGGAGGCTAACGTGAACTTTAAATAACAATTTTATTCAGTTAAGCAGCAGCAGTTTACACAGACAAACACTATATCTAATTACTTACAAATGGGATAACCATCGGGAATTTTTCAATAACCGAGGACTGCTTTCTTCCGAGCTCCTCACAATAGGGTCAGCTCCTGTCCCTTACAGGCTTCACACTTATGGTAAAACACTCGCCTTTCCATTAACACTGATCATTACGACATATCCTTGTCCCTCATGATAATAAGAACATAAGAAATAGGAGCAGGAGTAGGCCATTCGGCCCTTCGAGCCTGCTCCGCCATTCAATAAGATCATGGCTGATCTGCCTCAATTCCAACCACCGGCCCTATCGCCATATCCATTGATGCCCTTACTAGTCAGAAATCTATCGACTTCTGTTTTGAATATACCCAGTGACTGAGCCTCCACAGCCCTCTGGGGTAGAGAATTCCAAAGATTCACCACCCTCTGTGTGAAGAAATGTCTTCTCATCTCAGTCCTGAATGGCCTACCCTTTATCCTGAGGCTGTGGCCCCTGGTTCTAGACTCCCCAGCCAAGGGAACCATTCTCCCAGTATCCACCCTTATCAAGCCCTGTAATAATTTTGTATGCTTCAATGAGATCCCCTCTCATTCTTCTGAATTCAAGAGAATACAGGCCTAGTTTACTCAATCTCTTCTCATACGACAGTCCCGCCATCCCAGGTATCAACCCTGTGAACCTTCGTTGCACTCCCTCTATGGCAAGTATATCCTTCCTTAGGTAAGGAGACCAAAATTGTACACAGTACTCCAGGTGTGGTCTCACCAAGGTCCTATATAATTGGAGTAAGACTTCTTTACTCCTGTACTCAAATCCTCTTGTAATGAAGGCCAGCATACCATTTGCCTTCCTAATGGCTTGCTGCACCTGCACATTCACTTTCAGTGACTCATGTACAAGGACACCCAGGTCCCTTTGAGCATCTGCATTCCCCAATCTTTCACCATTTAGGAAATACTCTGCCTTTCTGTTTTTTCTACCAAAGTGGATAACTTCACATTTATCCACATTATATTCCATCTGCCATGTTCTCGCCAACTCACTGAGCCTGTCGAGATCCCCTTGAAGCCTCTTCACATCCTCTTCGCAACTGACACTGCCACCTAGCTTTGTGTCATCAGAAAATTTGGAAATGTTACATTTAGTCCCCTCATCCAAATTATTGATATAGATTGTGAATAGCTGGGGCCCAAGCACCGATCCTTGCGGTACCCCACTAGTCACAGCCTGCCAGCCTGAAAAAGACCCGTTTATCCCTACTCTTTATTTTCTGTCTGTTAACCAATTCTCAATCCATGTTAGTATATTACCCCCAATTCCATGTCCCCTAATTTTGTTCACCAACCTCTTCTGTGGGACCTTATCGAAGGCCTTCTGAAAATCCAAATACACCACATCTACCGGTTCCCCTTTGTCTACTCCACTAGTTACATCCTCAAAGAACTCCAATAGGTTTGTCAAACAGGATTTCCCTTTCATAAATCCATGTTGACTCTGTCCAATCTTACTATTAGTTTCTAAGTGCCCAGGTATTGCACTAATAGATTCCAGCATTTTCCCAACTATTGATGTGAGGCTAACAGGTCTGTAGTTCCCCGTTTTCTCTCTCCCTCCTTTCTTAAATAGCGGCGTTACATTTTCTATCCTCCAATCTGCAAGAACCGTTCCAGAATCTATAGAATTTTAGAAGATGACAACCAATACGTCCACTATCCCAATGGCCACCTCTTTCAAAACCCTAGGATGTAGGTCATCCGGTCCTTGAGATTTATCGACTTTTAGTACCATTAATTTTGCTAGTGCTGTTTTTTTTTACGAATAATTATTTTGTTTAAGTTCCTCATTCTCGCCACACCCTTGGTTTTCTCGTGTTTCTGGGAGGTTTTTTGTGTCTTCCTCCGTGAAGACAGAAACAAAGTATTTATTTAATTTCTCAGCCATTTCCTTATTCCCCATTATAAATTCTCCTGTCTCTGACTGTAAAGGATCTACATTTACCTTCGCCAGTCTTTTCCTTTTCACATACCTGTAGAAGCTTTTACAATCCGTTTTTATATTTTTTGCTAGTTTGTGCTCATATTCCATTTTCCCTTTCTTTATCAATTTCTTGGTCCCCCTTTGCTGATTTCCATAAAGATCCCAATCCTCAGGCTGACCGCTTTTTCTGGCAACTTTATAAGCTTCCTCCTTTGACTTAATACTAGCTTTAATTTCTTTTGTTAGCCATGGTTGGATCACTTTTCCTTTTGGGTTTTTATGCCCTAGAGGAATATATGTTTGTTGCAAATTATGCATTATTTCCTTGAATGTTAGCCATTGTATGTCCACCTTCATACCTTTTAGTGTAGTCTCCCAATCTACCATGGCCAACTTGTCCCTCTTACCCTTGTAGTTTCCTCTGTTTAGATTGAAGACCTTAGTTTCAGATTGGACTACATCACTCTCAATCTTAATATAAAATCAAATCATATTATGGTCACTTGTCCCTAAAGGCCCCTTTACCACAAGATTATTGATTAGCCCTTTCTCATTACACAGTACCAGATCCAGAATAGCCTGTTCCCTGGTTGGTTCCTCCACATACTGATCCAGGAAACCATCTCGCATGCATTCCAAGAATTCGTCCTCCACACCATTAGTGGCAATTTGATTTGCCTAGTCAATATGTAGATTAAAGTCCCCCATGATTACCGTATTGCCCTTGTTGCATGCACTTCTAATCTCTTGATTGATACTGTGCCCTACATTACCATTACTGTTTGGTGGCCGATACACAACTCCCATCAATGTTTTCCGCCCTTTGCTGTTTCTTAGCTCCATCCAAACTGATTCCAGTTCGACATCACGATCTGCCAGGGAACATAAAAACTGACTGTAAAAGCTTCTATAGATATGTGAAGAGAAAAAGATTGGTGAAGTCAAGCGTAGGTCCCTTGCAGTAAGAATCAGGGGAATTTATAATGGGGAACAAAGAAATGGTAGACCAATTAAATACATACTTTGGTTCTGTCTTCACAAAGGAGGTCACAAATAACCTCCCAGAGATGTCGGGGAACATAGGGTCTAATGAGAGGGAGGAATTGAATGAAATCAGTATTTGTAGGGAAATGGCATTAGTGAAATTGACGGGATTGAAGGCCGATAAATCCCCAGGGCCTGATAATCTACATCCTAGGGTACTTAAGGAAGTGGCCCTAGAAATAGTTGATGCATTGTTGGTCATCTTCCAAAATTCTATAGACTCTGGAACAGATCCCATGGATTGGAGGGTAGCTAATGTAACCCCACTATTTAAAAAAGGTGGTAGAGAGCAAACGGGGAATTATAGACCGGTAAGCCTAACATCGGTAGTGGGGAAAATGCTAGAGTCCATTATAAAAGATGTAATAGCAGAGCACTTGGAAAACAGTGACAGGATCGGACAAAGTCAACATGTATTCACAAAGGGTAAATCATGCTTGACTAATCTACTGGAATTTTTTGAGGATGTAACTGGTAGAATAGATAAGGGGGAACCAGTGGATGTGGTGTATTTGGACTTTCAGAAGGCTTTCGATAAGGTCCCGCATAAGAGATTGGCGTGCAAAGTTAAAGCACATGGGATTGGGGGTAAGGTACTGATTTGGATAGAAAACTGGTTGGCAGACAGGAAGCAAAGAGTTGGAATAAACGGGTCTTTTTCCGAGTGGCAGGCAGTGACTAGTGGGGTACCGCAGGGATCGGTGCTAGGACCCCAGTTATTCACAATATACATTAATAATCTAGACGAGGGAACTAGATGTAATATCTCCAAGTTTGCAGACGACACAAAGCTGGGTGGGCGTGTGTGCTGTGAGGAGGATGCAGAGAAAGAAAAAACAAGGACATATAAGGTAGCCAAAGTTAGTGGGAGAATAGAAGATTGGGAAGTCTTCAAAAGACAACAAAAAGTAACTAAAGGATTGATTAAGAAAGGGAAAATAGACTATGAAAATAAATTAGCAAAAAATATAAAAACAGATAGCAAGAGTTTCTATAGTTATATAAAAAGAAAAAGGGTGGTTAAGGCAAACGTAGGTCCCTTAGAGGATGAGACCGGGAAATTAATGGTGGGAAACATGGAGATGGCAAAAATGCTGAACAAATATTTTGTTTCAGTCTTTACGGTAGAGGACACTAAGAATATCCCAACACTGGACAAACAGGGGGCTCTAGTGGGGGAGGAGCTAAATACGATTAAAATCACTAAGGAATTGGTACTCAGTAAAATAATGGGACTCAAGGTGGATAAATCCCCTGGACCTGATGGTTTACATCCTAGGGTCTTGAGGGAAGTGGCAGTAGGAATTGTGGATGCTTTGGTAATTTTCCAAAACTCCCTGAACTCAGCAAAGGTCCCGGCAGATTGGAAAACTGCTAATGTAACACCCTTATTTAAAAAGGGTTGTAGGCAGAAGGCTGGAAATTATAGACCAGTTAGCCTAACATCTGTGGTGGGTAAAATTTTGGAGTCTATTATTAAGGAGACAGTAACGGAACATTTAGATAAACATAATTTAATAGGAGAAAGTCAGCATGGCTTTATGAAGGGGAAGTCATGTCTGACAAATTTGCTCGAGTTCTTTGAGGACATAACGTACAGGGGGTGGATAAAGGGGAACCAGTGGATGTAGTGTATTTAGACTTCCAGAAGGCATTCGACAAGGTGCCACATAAAAGATTATTACTCAAGATAAAAAATCACTGGATTGGGGGTAATATTCTGGCATGGGTGGAGGATTGGTTATCTAACAGGAAGCAGAGAGTTGGGATAAATGGTTCATTCTCGGACTGGCAACCAGTAGCCAGTGGTGTTCCGCAGGGGTCGGTGCTGGGTCCCCAACTCTTTACAATCTATATTAACGATTTGGAGGAGGGGACCGAGTGTAACATATCAAAGTTTGCAGATGATACAAAGATGGGAGGGAAAGTAGAGAGTGAGGAGGACATAAAAAACCTACAAGGGGATATAGACAGGCTGGGTGAGTGGGCGGAGATTTGGCAGATGCAATACAATATTGGAAAATGTGAGGTTATGCACTTTGGCAGGAAAAATCAGAGAGCAAGTTATTATCTTAATGGCGAGAAACTGGAAAGTACTGCAGTACAAAGGGATCTGGGGGTCTTGGTGCAAGAAAATCAAAAAGTTAGTATGCAGGTGCAGCAGGTGATCAAGAAAGCCAATGGAATGTTGGCTTTTATTGCGAGGGGGATAGAATATAAAAACAGGGAGGTATTGCTGCAGTTGTATAGGGTATTGGTGAGACCGCACCTGGAGTACTGCATACAGTTTTGGTGTCCATACTTAAGAAAAGACATACTTGCTCTCAAGGCAGTACAAAGAAGGTTCACTCGGTTAATTCCGGGGATCAGGGGGTGGACATACGAGGAGAGGTTGAGTAGATTGGGACTCTACTCATTGGAGTTCAGAAGAATGAGAGGCGATCTTATTGAAACATATAAGGTTGTGAAGGGGCTTGATCGGGTGGACGCGGTGAGGATGTTCCCAATGATGGGTGAAACTAGAAATAGGGGGCATAATCTTAGAATAAGGGGCTACTCTTTCAAAACTGAGATGAGGAGAAACTTTTTCACTCAGAGGGTAGTGGGTCTGTGGAATTTGCTACCCCAGGAAGCTGTGGAAGCTACTTCATTAAATAAATTTAAAACAGAAATAGACCGTTTCCTAGAAGTAAAGGGAATTAGGGGTTACGGGGAGTGGGCTGGAAATTGGACATGAGTTTGAGTTCGGATCGGTCAAGGCCCTGTGGGTGGCGGAGCGGGCCCAGGGGCTGAGTGGCTGGGTCCTGCTCCTACTTCTTGTGTTCTTTAGAGTTGAGGTTGGATCAGATCAGCCATGATCTCATTGAATGGCGGAGCAGGCTCGAGGGGCCGATTGGTCTACTCCAATCCTATTTCTTATGTTCTTATGTAAACTCCAGTATGATTTGGACAGGTTGGGTGATTGGGCAGATGCAGTATAATGTGGATAAATGCGAGGTTATCCACTTTGGTGGCAAAAACAGGAAGGCAGATTACTATCTGAATGGCAATAGATTGGGAAAAGGGGAAATGCAACGAGACCTGGGTGTCCTTGTGCACCAGTCGCTGAAGGTAAGCTTCAGGTGCAGCAGGCGGTTAAGAAGGCAAATGGTATGTTGGCCTTCATAGCAAGAGGATTCGAGTACAGGAGCAAGGAGGTCTTGCTGCAGTTGTACAGGGCCTTGGTGAGACCACACCTTGAGTATTGTGTGCAGTTTTGGTCGCCTTATCTGAGGAAGGATGTTCTTGCCATGGAGGGAGTGCAGCGAAGATTCACCAGACTGATACCTGGGATGGCAGGAATGACTTATGAAGAGATTGGGTCGATTGGGCTTCTATTCACTAGAGTTTAGAAGAATGAGAGGGGATCTCATTGAAACTTATAAAATTCTAACAGGACTAGACAGACTAGATGCAGGAAGGATGTTCCCGATGGCGGGGGAGTCCAGAACCAGGGGTCACAGTCTAAGGATAAGGGGCAAGCCATTTAGGACTGAGATGAGGAGGAATTTCTTCACCCAGAGAGTGGTGAACCTGTGGAATTCTCTACCACAGAAGGCAGTTGAGTCCAATTCATTAAATATATTCAAGAAGGAGTTAGATATATTTCTTAAGGCTAAGGGGATCAAGGGATATGGGGAGAAAGCAGGGACAGGGTACTGAATTTGGATGATCAGCCATGATTGCATTGAATGGCGGAGCAGGCTCGAGGGGCCGAATGGCCTACTCCTGCTCCTATCTTCTATATTTCTATCTCTACCGTACCGATCTCATCCGTTATTAACAACGCTATGCCACCTCCTTTTCCTTTTTGTCTGTCCTTCCTAAATGTTGAGTACCCTGGAACATTCAGTTCCCAGCTTTGGTTACCCTGCAACCATGTCTCTGTAATACCCATTTACTTCTATTAGTGCCGTTAATTCATCCACCTTGTTGCGAATGCTACGTGCATTTTGATAAAGTGCCTTCAACTTTGCCTGTTTAATATTTTTCTGCACTTTGACCCTCTTTACTGTTGGCCTTTGTTTCTGCTCCCTACTAGTTTTGCTGACTACTTTTCTAACTTGCACTTCCAGCTTTATTTCTCTCTGTTCTGGGCCCACACTTAGGTTCCCAGCCCCCTGACAAACTAGTTTAAATCCTTCCCAACAGCACTAGCAAACCCCCCTGCGAGGATATTGGTCCCGGTTCTGCCGAGGTGTAACCCGTCCAGCTTTTACAGGTCCCACCTTCCCCAGAATCGGTCCCAATGCCTCAGGAATTTAAATCCCTCCCTCCTACACCATCTCTCCAGCCATGCATTCATCTGGTCTATTCTCCTATTTCTGCTCTCGCTAGCACGTGGCACTGGGAGTAATCCTGAGATTACTACCTTTGAGGTCCTGCTTTTTAACTTATTTCCTAGCTCCCTATATTCTGCTTGCAGGACCTCGTCCCTCTTTCTACCTATGTCGTTGGTACCGATATGGACCACGGCCTCTGGCTGTTCACCCTCCCCCTTCAGAATGTCCTGCAGCCGCTCAGTGACATCCTTGACCCTGGCACCAGGGAGGCAACATACCATCCTGGAGTCACGTCTGCGGCCACAGAAACGTCTGTCTGTTCCCCTTACGATAGAAGCCCCTATCACTATTGCTCGCCCACTCTTTTTCCTCCCCTCCTGTGCAGCTGAGCCACTCGTAGTGCCACGGACTTGGCTCTTGCTGCATTCCCCTGAGAAACCATCTCCCCCAGCAGTATCCAAATCGGAAAATCTGTCGGAGAGGGAGATGGACCCAGGGGACTCCTGCACTACCTCCCTAGTTCTTTTACTCTGTCTGGCAGTCACCTATTCCCTTTCTGCCTGTGCACTCTTTACCTACGGTGTGACCACCTCGATATCCACAAAGTTCTCAGCCTCGTGGATGCTCCACAGTGACTCCAGCCACAACTCCAGCTCCGAAACGCGGATTTCGAGTAGCTGCAGCTGGAGACACTTCCTGCACATGTGTTCGCCCTGGACACACAAAGTGTCCCTGACTTCCCACATAGCACAGGAGGAGCACTCCACGCTGCCGAGCAGCCCTGCCATGTCCTACCCTTAATTGACTCCCTTTACTTCCTCTAAATTAAAGAATATTAAATACACTAGGGACCTTCACTTTACACACTACTTACTCTAAACTAGAGACCTTACTTTTACTTTAACGACTGGACCGTAGAAATACTCACCAGGTCCGACTTACCAATCAGCTCCTTCCCTGGTTGTGACGTCACTTTAGCGGTTTTGCAGTTGTTGTTGTTTGATTACTCCCGCTCTTGGACTCTTTCCTTGGTGTAAAGTTAGAACCAATTCCTACAGGGTGAAAAGTTAGGAAAAGCAAAGGCGAAGCAAGGGAGCTCCTCCTTCCACTCCTCACCTAACTCCCTGACTCACCCAACTCCCAGCACTCTGTTCAAACCGCACTTTATCCTCCTTTGCCAAAGCCAGTCAATTCTAGTTCTAATGTCTGTTTCCTGCACAGTCCTTGGGCCTATCTTGTTTTCTTAGCCCTTCTCCATTGGTTATGACTTCTCTGGCCCTCAGATATGTGCCCATCCCTGTTATAGACAAGAGGTAACGGTTTCTGGCCACTGTTGTCCAACAGTACCCAGTAATTTCCCAGTGTGACCTCAGCACAAGCAGAGTACATGTATTCCCTATGGCAAACACACTCTGATTTTAACCCATTCCTTGCCAGCAGACTTCTTTTCTTCAAACACCACTGATACCAGCTTACCCACCAGATAGCACAGTGGCCAAAGGCCCCATGCCAATGTAAGTCATGAGGTATATAGAAATACATAGAAGTTACAACATGGAAACAGTCCGTGTTGGCATTTACTCCCCGTGTGGGAAAATAGTCCCAATCACATTTACTCACCATATTCACGTATCCCTTCAAACCCATTTCCTTCATACATCTATCCAACCTCATCTTCAACATTGACAGTTTTTGCCTCAACCACTACTGAGAAGTGAATTCCATAGCCTCTCAATTCTCTGTGCGAAGAAATTTCTCCTGTCCTCTGTTTTAAGCTTAACTGCAGACTGCAGCATTTGACACGTTGGACCCCCTGTGACCCCACCTCATTGTCTTAGCTGTACTCTGCTGTGTCTTTGATGTAATGCCTTCCTGACTGATTGTATCTCTGCAGACACATTGTTCTCTGTCTATATATGCTTTGTATCTGATTTGTATTCCCTCACTTTACCTGACGAAGGAGCAGCGCTCCGAAAGCTCGTAATTTCAAATAAAACTGTTGGACTATAACCTGGTATTGTGCGACTTCTCATTTTTGTCCACCCCAGTCCAACACCGGCATCTCCGCATCCTTCCTATAGGGCGCAGGCAGCACTGCCCACAAGTGCTCTGACTGAGGTCTTAGTAAGATTTTATACAGGCTCATCACGACCTCTTGGCTTTTATATTCTATACCCTTTGAGATAAAACCTAGAATTCCCTTAGCTTTATTTTTACAGCCTCATCATCCTGAGTTGCTGCCTTTAATGTCCTGTAAACTGGTCCCCCCAAATCCCTCTGCACCCCCACAGCCCCGAGCCTACTTCATTCACAGCATAATTACTGCTCTTGTATTTTATACCCAAGTATATACCTCACACTTACTGATATTAAATTCCATCTACCACTTCTTAGACCATTCCCCAGCCTATCAATGTCCCATTGCAGCTTCCTTTGGTGTTCTAAAGAATTAATTGTACCTCTTCGGTGAGTGGCCGATTCAGCTGAGTGAAAGTGTTGAGCTGTGACCCAACCTGGGGCCCCTGACTGGATGAGTTGGGAAGTTCTCCAAGAAGAGGATGCAATGAGAGGCGGCGGACCTGGGTGGAGCGACAGCGGCGAGGCGGCGGCTGTAAAAGAGGTGGCGACCAGGTAGGCCCACAGAGGCGGCGGACCTGGGTGGAGCGACAGCGGCGAGGCGGCGGCGACCAGGTAGGCTTACCAATCTGAGCCCCGAGAGCGGGAGAGAGAGAAGTAGAAAATAATCAAAGTGTGACGTCACCAGAAAGCAGGTAAGTGATTGGTTGGTGAGTATTTCTCTCTTTCTCCTTTTTTCCATACTTAAATTCTGTGGTTTATAGTTTCGAGAGTCTCTGTGGTGTAGCGGGGACTGCTATTAAGCAAGGGCCCTTGAGTATATCATTTAATTGAAGTGAAATTGGTGGGATTCAATTAGTTTAATTTTAATTAATTAATTAAAGGGTAAGTCATGGCAGCAGAGCTCGGCGCCGTGATATGCTCCTCCTGCAATATGTGGGAAATCAGGGACACTTCCTGTGTCCCTGACGACCATGTGTGTGGGAAATGTATCCAGCTGCAGCTACTGACGGACCGCATTGCGGCGCTGGAGCTGCGGATGGATGCATATTGGAGCATTTGCGATGCTGAGAACGTCGTGAATAACACGTTTAGCGAGTTGGTCACACCGCAGGTAAAGGGTGTACAGGCAGGAAGTGAATGGGTGACCACCAGGCAGAGTAAGAGGTGCAGGCAGGTAGTGCAGGGGTCCCCTGTGGCCATCCCCCTCTCAAACAGATATACCTCTTTGGATGCTGTTGGGGGGGATGACTTATCAGGGGAAGGCGGCAGCAGCCAACTTCCTGGCACCATGGGTGGCTCTGCTGCACAGGCTGGGAGGAAAAAGTGTGGAAGAGCTATAGTGATAGGGGATTCAATTGTAAGGGGAATAGATAGGCGTTTCTGCGGCCGCAATCGAGACTCCAGGATGGTGTGTTGCCTCCCTGGTGCAAGGGTCAAGGACATCTCGGAGCGGCTACAGAACATTTTGGAGGGGGAGGGCGAGCAGCCAGTTGTCGTGGTGCACATAGGTATCAACGATATAGGTAAAAAAACGGGATGAGGTCCTAAAAGCAGAATATAGGGAGTTAGGAGGTAAATTAAAAAAGAGGACCTCAAAGGTAGTAATCTCAGGATTGCTACCAGTGCCACGTGCTAGTCAGAGTAGAAATAGGAGGATATTTCAAATGAATACGTGGCTAGAGGAATGGTGTAAGGGGGAGGGATTCAAATTCCTTGGACATTGGAACCGGTTCTGGGGGAGGTGGGACCAGTACAAACGGGACGGTCTGCACCTAGGCAGGGCCGGGACTGATGTCCTAGGGGGAGTGTTTGCTAGTGCTGTTGGGGAGGGTTTAAACTAAAGTGGCAGGGGGTTGGGAACCTGAGCAGGGAGACAGAGGAAAGGGAAACAAGGATAAAAGCTAAAGACAGGAAGGAGAAAAACAATAGTAGAAGGCAAAGAACTCAACGGTTTAAATCAAACATGGTCACAGTAAATAATAATTCATATAGGTCTGAGAGCGTTAAAAAAACAAGCCTGAAGGCTTTGTGTCTTAATGCAAGGAGCATTCGGAACAAGGTGGATGAATTAGCTGCGCAAATAGAGGTAAATGAATACGATTTGATTGGGATTACAGAAACATGGCTCCAGGGTGGCCAAGGCTGGGAACTCAACATCCAGGGTTATTCAATATTTAGGAAAGATAGGCAAAAAAGAAAGGGAGGTGGGGTAGCATTGCTGGTTAAAGAGGGGATTAACACAATTGAAAGGAAGGATATTAGCTCTGATGATGCGGAATCTGTATGGGTAGAACTGAGAAATAACAAGGGACAGAAAACGTTAGTGGGAGTGGTATATAGACCTCCAAACAGTAATACAGAGGTTGGGGACGGCATTAAAAGGGAAATTAGAGAAGCATGCAGTAAGGGCACAGCAGTCATCATGGGTGACTTTAATTTACATATAGATTGGGCTAACCAAATTAGTAAAAATACTGTGGAGGAGGAATTCCTAGAATGTTTACGAGATGGTTTTCTGGAACAATATAGAAACATAGAAACTAGGAGCAGGAGTAGGCCATTCGGCCCGTCGAGCCTGCTCCACCATTCAATACGATCATGGCTGATCATCCAAATCCAGTACCCTGTCCCTACTTTCTCACACAGAATCCCCATCGAGCCTGCACCGACACATATCCCACCCTATCCCCGTAACCCCACGTATTTAATTCCCCCTAACATATCCCTTCCTATCCTATCCTATCCCCGTAACCCCAAATATTTAATCCCCCCCTAACACGAAGGGTCAATTTATCATAGCCAAATCAACCTAACCCGCACATTTTTGGAATGTGGGAGGAAACCGGAGCACCCGGAGGAAACCCACGCAGACACGGGGAGAATGTGCAAACTCCACACAGACAGTCACCCGAGGCCAGATTCGAACCCGGGTCCCTGGCGCTGTGAGGCACCAGTGCTAACCACTATGCCACCGTGTTGCCCGAGGAACCAACCAGAGATCAGGCCATCTTAGACTGGGTATTATGTAACGAGAAAGGATTAATTAGCAATCTTGTTGTACGAGGCCCCTTGGGTCAGAGTGATCATAATATGATAGAATTCTTCATTCGGATGGAGAGTGAAGTAGTTGAATCAGAGACTAGGGTCCTGAATTTAAATAAAGGAAACTACGATGGTATGAGGCGCGAATTGGGTAGGATTGATTGGGGAATGTCACTCAAGGGGTTGACTGTGGATAGGCAATGGCAAACATTCAAAGACTGCATGGAGGAACTACAGAATTTGTTCATCCCAGTGTGGCATAAGAATAAAACAAAAAGGGTGACTCAACCGTGGCTAACAAGGGAAATTAGGGATAGCATAAGATCCAAGGAGAGGGCATATAAATTGGCCAGAAAAAGTGGTAGCCCTGAGGATTGGGAGCAGTTTAGGATTCGACAAAGGGATTAATTAAGAAGGGGAAAATAGAATATGAAAATAAGCTTGCTGGGAACATAAAAACTGACTGTAAGAGCTTTTATAGATATGTGAAGAGAAAAAGATTAGTGAAATCAAGTGTAGGTCCCTTGCAGTCAGAAGCGGGGGAATTTATAATGGGGAACAAAGAAATGGCAGCCCAATTAAATGCATATTTTGGTTCTGTCTTCACAAAGGAGGACACAAATAACCTCCCAGAGATGTTGGAGAACATACGGTCTGATGAAAGGGAGGAACTGAAAGAAATCAGTATTTGCAGGGAAATGGTGTTAGGGAAATTGACGGTATTGAAGGCCGATAAAGCCCCAGGGCCTGATAATCTACATCCTAGGGTACTTAAGGAAGTGGCCCTAGAAATAGTAGATGCATTGTTGATCATCTTCCCACATTCGATGGAATCTGGAACTGTACCCATGGATTGGAGGGTAGCCAATGTTACCCCACTATTCAAAAAGGGTGGTAGAGAGAAAGCGGGGAATTACAGACCGGTAAGCCTGACATCGGTATTGAGGAAAATGCTAGAGTCCATTATAAAGGATGTAATAGCTGAGCACTTGAAAAACAGTGACAGGATCGGACAAAGTCAACATGGATTTACAAAAGGTAAATCGTGCTTGACTAATCTACTGGAATTTTTTGAGGATGTAACTGGGAAAATAGATAAGGGAGAACCAGTAGATGTGGTGAATTTGGACTTTCAAAAGGCTTTCGATAAGGTCCCGCATAAGAGATTAGCGTGTAAAGTTAAGGCACATGGGATTGGGGGCAAGGTATTGACTTGGATAGAGAACTGGTTGGCGGACAGAAAGCAGAGAGTAGGAATTAATGGGTCTTTTTCCGAGTGGCAAGCAGTGACTAGTGGGGTACCGCAGGGATCGGTCCTTGGACCCCAGCTATTCACAATATACATTAATGATCTAGATAAGGGAACTAAATGTAATATCTCCAAGTTTGCAGATGACACAAAGCTGGGTGGGAGTGTGTGCTGCGAGGAGGATACTGAGAAACTCCAGGATGATTTGGACAGGTTGGGTGAGTGGGCAGAAGCGTGGCAGATGCAATATAACGTGGATAAGTGCGAGGTTATCCACTTTGGTGTCAAAAACAGAAAGGCAGACTATTATCTGAATGGCAATAGATTGGGAGAAGGGGAAGTGCAATGAGACTTAGGTGTCCTTGTGCACCAGTCGCTGAAAGTAAGCATGCAGGTGCAGCAGGCGGTGAAGAAGGCAAATGGTATGTTGGCCTTCATAGCGAAAGGGTTTGAGTATAGGAACAGGGATGTCCTGCTGCAGTTGTACAGGGCCTTGGTGAGACCACACCTTGAGTACTGTGTGCAGTTTTGGTCGCCTTATCTGAGGAAGGATGTTCTTGCCATGGAAGGAGATCAGCGAAGATTCACAAAGCTGATACCTGGGATGACAGGAATGACATATGAGGAGAGATTGGGTCGATTGGGCTTATACTCGCTGGAGTATAGAAGAATGAGAGGGGATCTCATCGAAACATATAAAATTCTGACAGGTCTGGACAAACTAGATGCAGGAAGAATGTTCCTGATGGTCGGAGAGTCCAGAACCAGGGGTCATAATCTAAGGATAACGGGTAAGCCATTTAGGACAGAAATGAGGAAGAATTTCTTCACCCAGAGAGTGGTGAACCTGTGGAATTCTCTACCACAAGGGATATGGGGAGAAGGCAGGTACAGGGTACTGAGTTTGGATGATCAGCCATGATCTCATCGAATGGCGGAGCAGGCTCGAGGGGCCGAATGGCCTACTCCTGCTCCTATCTTCTATGTCTATGTTTCTATTACATCACAGTCCCAACAATGAATTATTGCACTGATAGCCCAGCAACTGCTGTGGCAACTGGCCAATCGGGGTGTTGTGTATTATCGCCAAATCTGTTATGATAGTAGGGCATTACGTAACTAATATTAACCCAGTATAGACCAGTTATCCGTAAAAGTTTGGAAAAAGGAATGCCGAGAACAGAGGAGCCAGAACCAAAGAGGACTTTTACTCTTTATATAGGTAATGCTCATTTGATTTCAAACTATTTGATAGGTTCCTTCAGAAGGTCCAGAGCTTGGCTGCTTTCAAGATGAGAGAATAGATATAGCTGCCCTGGAAGTGTTTGGGACAGAAAAGAGGGAGCTTTACTCTGTATCTAACCTGTGCTGTACCTGTCCTGGGAGTGTTTGACGAGACAGTGTCGAGGGAGCTTTACTCTGTATCTAACCCGTGCAGTACCTGCCCTGGGAGTGTTTGATGGGACAGTGTAGAGGGAACTTTACTCTGTATCTCACCCGTGCTGTACCTGCCCTGGGAGTGTTTGATGGGACACTGTAGAGGGAGCTTTACTCTGTATCTAACACATGCTGTACCTGCCCTGGGAACATAAGAAATACAGCGCGGACCTGATCGGGAGCAGCGGCAGTGGATGCGGCAGCATAAAGGGAGCTGAGCAGCGACTTAAAAAAAGGAGTGACTTCACAGAACAGCAGGTAGGTGATTGGTTGGTGAGTATTACAGCTCTTTTGCTCTCTAGGTTAGGTAAGTGGATTAAATTCAGAACTGGGAGAGTATTAACTACCATAACTATTGAATTAATAACTGAAACTAAATTAACTAATTAAAACTAAAGTAAAAATAATCGGTTGAATATATACTGTAACTAATTATATAAATGAAATAAGGTTAGACAGAGATGGCAGTGCAGGTGGTGTGTCGTAACTGCCGCATGTGGGTGTTGGTGGAGACCAATGAGATCCCGAGCAACCACATCTGCGGTAAGTGCCTGCAGCTCGAGAAACTTCCGCTCAGAGTTGTTGAGCTGGAGTCCAAGCTGCAGACATTGCGATGCATCAGGGAAGGGGAGCGTTATCTGGACACATTGTTCCAGGAGGCAGTCACACCCCTTAGGTTAAGTAGTACTTTAGAGTTAGCCAATGGTCAGGGACAGGAGGGTGTGACTGCGAGTCTGGAAGGTATGGGGGCCCAGGATATAGTGATGGAGGAGCCTCAGCTCTTGACCTTGTCCATCAGGTACGAGGTACTTGCTGCTTGTATGGATGAGAACAAGGACTGCAGGAAGGATGGGCAAACTGACCACGGCACCATGATATAGGAGGCTATTCAAGTGGGAGGAGTAAAAAGGAATGTGGTCGTGGTAGGCGACAGTATAGTCAGGGCGATAGATACTATTCTCTGCAGCCGCGATCGGGAGTTCCGAAGACTGTGTTGCCTGCCCGGTGCCAGAGTTGAGGATATCTCCTCATGGCTGGAGAAGAACTTGGAGTGGGAGGGGAAGGAGCCAGTTGTCGTGGTCCATGTAGGAACCAACAACATAGGTAGAACTAGGAATGAGGTTCTGCTGAGGGAATTTGAGGAGCTAGGATCCAAATTAAAAAGCAGATCCTCAAAGGTAATAATCTCTGGATTGTTTCCTGAGCCACGCGCAAATTAGCATAGGGACAAACAGATTAGAGGTTTAAATACGTGGCTCAAAGACTGGTGTGGGAGGAAGGGGTTTCAGTTCATGGGGCACTGGCACCAGTACTGGGGAAAGAGGGAGCTGTTCGATGGGACGGGCTCCACTTAAACCAGGCTGGGAACAGTGTCCTGGCGAATCAAATAACTAGGACAGTAGACAGGGCTTTAAACTAATGAAGGGGGTATGGGAGGATTCAGGAAAGAGTAAATTTAAAAGCAGCAAGAGAAATGTCAAGGCTCTAGAGCAGAGTAGAGTTTTGGGTAAAAATAAGCAGAGTGGGTCAGAAAGGAACAGAGAGAGTAACAAAGGTAATAAGGCATCAGTGACTAAGGCGACATCAGCGAAAAATAGATAAAAGTCAAAGCTAAAGGCATTATATCTGAGTGCGCGAAGTATTTGCAACAAAATAGATGAAGTAATAGCGCTGATAGAAATTAACAGGTTTGATCTAATGGTCATTACAGAGACGTGGTTGCAAAGTGGCCAAGTTTGGGAACTAAATATTCCAGGATACTTAACTTTTAGAAGAGATAGACAAAATGGAAAAGGAGGCGGGTAGCCCTAATAATGAAGGATTGGTTAAGGACAGTGGAGAGAAAGGATCTTAGCCCCGAAAATCAAGAAGTAGAATCAGTTTGGGTGGAGCTAAGAAATAGCAAGGGGCAGAAAACATTGATACAACAAATATACATTCCTTTAAGGCACAAAAACCCCACAGGAAAAGTGGTCCAACAATGGCCCCCAAACAGTAGTTGTAATGTAGGGCAGAGTATAAATCAGGAAATTAGAGGCACATGTAACAAGGGTAATACATTAATCATGGGGGACTTTAATCTACATATAGTCTGGGCAAACCAAATTTGCACTAGTAGTGTGGAGAACGAATTCATGGAATGTATGCAAGATAGTTTTCTAGATCAGTATGTTGAGGAACTAACTAGGGACAGGCTATTTTAGATGTAGTATTGTGCAACGAGAAAAGGTTCATTAATAACCTTGTAGTAAAGGGGCCTTCAGGGAAGAGTGACCATAATATGATAGAATTTTATTTTGAGTTTGAAAGTGATTTAGTTAAATCTGAAACTAGGGTCTTAAATCTAAACAAAGCAAACTACATAGGTATGAGGGGCGAGTTGGCTAAGGTAGATTGGAAAACTACATGAAAAGGTGTGATGATAGACAAGCAATGGCTAGCATTTAAAGAATTAATACATAATTTACAACAAATATACATTCCTTTAAGGCACAAAAAGCCCACCGGAATAGTAGTCCAACCGTGGCTAACAAGAGAAGTTAAAGATAGTATTAGATCAAAGGAAGAGGCTTATAATGTTGCCAAAAAGAATAGTAAGCCTGAATATTGAGAGGATTTTAGAATTCAGCAAAGGAGGACCAAAAAAATTGATAAAGTAAAGGAAAATAGAATGAGAGTAAACTAGCGAGAGACATAAAAACAGACTGTAAAAGCTTCTATAGGTATGTAAAAAGGAAAAGATTAGCGAAAGTAAACGTGGGTCCCTTTCAGGCTGAGACAGGAGAAATTAAAATGGAGAATAAGGAAATGGCAGAGAAATTAAACAAATATTTTGTGTCTGTCTTCATGGCAGAAGATGCAAAAAACTTCCTGGAAAAAGTGGAGAACCAAGGGTCTAGCAAGAATGAGGAATTGAAAAAAATTAGTATTAGTTAAATAAAAGTACTGGAGAAATTAATGGGACTGAAAGCCGATAAATCCCCTGGACCTGATGGCCTGCATCCTAGGGTTTTGAAAGAGTTGGCTATGGAGATAGTGGATGTTTTGGTTGTCACCTTCCAAAATTCCATAGATTCTAGAACCGTTTCTGCAGATTGGAAGGTAGCAAATGTAACCCCACTATTTAAGAAAGGAGGGAGAGAGAAAATGGGGAACTACAGACCAGTTAGCCTGACATCAGTAGTAGGGAAAATGCTAGAATCAATTATTAAGGACGTGGTAACAGGGCACTTAGAAAATAATAATAGGATTGGGCAGAGTCAACACGGATTTATGAAAGGGAAATCATGTTTGACAAATCTGTTAGTTTTTTTAGGTTGTAACTAGCAGAATAGATAAGGGGGAACCAGTGGATGTGGTGTATTTGGATTTTCAGAAGGCATTCGATTAGGTGCCACACAAGAGGTTATTAAACAAAATTAGGGCTCATGGGATTGGGGGTAATATAATAGCATGGATTGAGGATTGGTTAACGGACAGAAAACAGAGAGTAGGAATAAACGGGTCATTTTCAGGTTGGCAGTCTGTAACTAGTGGGGCATTGCAAAGATCAATGCTTGGGTCTCAGCTATTCACAATCTATATCAATGATTTGGATGAGGGGACCAAATGTAATATATCCACGTTTGCTGATGATACAAAGCTAGGTGGGAATGTAAGTTGTGAGGAGGATGTAAGGAGGCTTCAAGGGGATATAGACAGGCTAAGTGAGTGAGCAAGAACATGGCAAATGGAATATATTGTGGAGAAATGTGAAGTTATCCACTTTGGTAGGAAAAATAGAAAAGCAGAGTATTTTTTAAATGGTGAGATTGGGAAATGTTGTTGTTCAGAGGGACCTGGGTGTCCTTGTACATGAATCACTGAAAGTTCACATGTAGGTACAGCAAACAATTAGGAAAGCAAATGGTATGTTGTCCTTTATTACAAGAGGATTTGAGTATCAGAGTAAAGACGTCTGACTGCAATTATATAGGGCCCTGGTGAGACCACACCTGGAGTATTGTGTACAGTTTTAGAGGGAGAAATTCGGTATCGCCCCGTTTGGGGTGCAATTATTGGCTGGGCGCAAAGTTTAACGCCTGGCGCTAATTATTGCCTCCGACTGCTAACTTGGCTTCTATCGCCCCTGGAGGTGATTAGAGCCCTAAATCAGGCGCTACCCACCTCTCAAGGCGCTAACGCTGAGGAGCGAGGCGCTGGCGAAGCTCATGTGATGTCAGTCAGCAATGGAACACAGACACACTGGCGCCGGCCAGTTCTTAAAGGGGAGGGTCGATGTTGCTCTCCAGCCACATCCTGCTCATTGCAGCCTTGAATCTTGGCCTGGAGAGACCTGTACATCAATTCTGCTGGAAAGAACAATGGAGAGGACCAGGGAAAGAGCTCAGAGTGCAGCCCCCATAGTCTCTTCTAAATCGATGCAAGGAAGGTTAAATCAAAATGAACCTGCAAAGTGCTGCTCAGTGCCCAAAACTCCTTCACACAGCGTTGAATCTCTCCAGAAGTCTCTCTCTCTCTCCGAATGCGTGGTGCAAAAATGTCGCCGACAAAAAAATGCAGGAAGCGTTCGCCTTTAAATAGCGCTCCCCCAGTCCCTTCCTGACTGCAAAACGCTCCCCTTTGCCTGTCGTCGCTAGCGGCAGGCGGTAAGGCAGGGGGCGCCACTCAATATCCGGTCCGGGGCGCTACCGGGGCGTTGCACGCTCGACTGACGTCACGATCTGCGGGCGCAGGGGATCGTGGCGGTAGAGTTTAGCGCTGCCGCAAAAACTCTAGTCAATTTCGCGAGCGGCACAAACATCGCCGAGCCTGGGCGCTAGTTGCTTTGCACCCCATTAGCGCCCTCTTAGGGCACAAACGGGAGGCGCAACCAACTGAATTTTTACCCCTTGGTCTCCTTACTGAAGGAAGGATATACTTGCCATAGAGGGAGTACAACGAAGGTTCACCAGACTGGTTCATGGGATGGGGGGATTGTCCTATGAGGAGAGATTGAGTAGACTAGGATTCTCTAGAGTTTAGAAGAATGAGAAGTGATTCTTACAAGACTTGACAGGGTAGATGCAGGGAGGATGTTTCCCCTGGCTGGGGAGTCTAGAACCAGGGGTCACAATCTCAGAATAAGGGGTCGGCCATTTAGGACTGAGATGAGGTGAATTTTTGGAATTCTCTACCCCAAAGGGCTGTGGAAACTCAGTTGTTGAGTATATTTAAGACAGAGATCGATAGATTTTTGGATATTAAGGGAATCAAGGTATATGGGGATAGTGTAGGAAAGTGGAGTTGAGGCAGATGATCAGCCATGATCTTATTGAATAGGCTCAAGGGGCCGAATGGCCTACTCCTGCTCTTTTTCTTATGATATGTTCTTAAATAGGAGCAGGAGTAGGCCATACGGCCCCTCGAGGCTGCTCCACCATTCAATAAGATCATGGCTGATCTTCTACCTCAACTCCACTTTCCCGCCCTATCCCCATATCCCTTGATTCCCTTAGAGTCATTCATTCTAGGCTGTCACTAAACTCGGTCACCTGCTGCAGCAGGAATTGGAGCTAAACACCAGGACACACACAGCACTGCCTGTGACTGTGAAGGTTATGGTGGCTCTCAACTTCTATGTCACAGACCCATTCTAGGCTGTAACAGGTGACATCAGCAACATAGAATCATAGAATGGTTACAGCACGGAAGAAGGCCATTCGGCCCGTCGAGCCTGTGCCGACTCTGCAAGAGCACCTCAGCTGGTCCCACTCCCCCACCCTTTCCCCGGAGCCCTGCAAATGCTTTTCCTTCAGGTACTTATCCAACTCCCTTTTGAAAGCCATGATTGAATCTGCTTCCACCACCCTTTCAGGCAGTGCATCCCAGATCTTAACCACTCGCTGCGTAAAAAAGTTTTTTCTTATGTCACCTTTGGTTCTTTTGCCAATCACCTTAAATCTGTGTCCTCTGGTTCTCGACCCTTCCACCAATGGGAACAGTTTCTCTCTATCTACTCTATCTAGACCCCTCATGATTTTGAACACCTCTATCAAATCTCCTCTCAATCTTCTCTGCTCTAACTTAACAGGAAACTTAAATCAATCACTATCATTAGAGAAAAAGTACTGGGCAAACTAATGGGACTAAAGGTGGACAAGTCCCCTGGACCCGATGGCCTGCATTCTTGGGTCTTAAAATAAGTGGCTGCAGAGATAGTGGATGCATTGGTTGTAATCTACCAAAATTCCCTGGATTCTGGAGCGGTCCCAGTGGATTGGAAAACCGCAAATGTAACGCCCCTATTTAAGAAAGGAGGGAGACAGAAAGCAGGAAACTATAGACCAGTTAGCCTAACATCTGTCATTGGGAAAATGCTGGAGTCCATCATTAAGGAAGTGATAGCAGGACATTTAGAAAATCATAATATAGTCAAGCAGAGTCAGCATGGTTTTATGAAAGGGAAATCATGTTTGACAAATTTGCCGGAATTCTTTGAGGATGTAATGAGCAGGGTGGATAAAGGGGAACCAGTAGATGTCGTGTATTTGGATTTCCAGAAGGCATTCGATAAGGTGCCACATAAAAGGTTACTGCACAAGATAAGAGCTCATGGGGTTGGGGGTAATATATTAGCATGGATAGAGGATTGGCCAACTAACAGAAAACAGAGAGTCGGGATAATTGGGTCATTTTCAGGTTGGTAAACTGTAACTAGTGGGGTGCTGCAGGGATCAGTGCTGGGGCCTCAATTATTTACAATCTATATTAATGACTTGGATGAAGGGACTGAGTGTAATGTAGACAAATTTGCTGATGATACAAAGATAGGTGGGAAAGCAAATTGTGTGGAGGACGCAAAGAATCTCCAAAGGGATATAGATAGGCTAAGTGAGTGGGCAAAAATCTGGCAGATGGAGTATAATGTGGGAAAATGTGAGGTTATCCATTTTGGTAGGAAAAATAAAAACAAATTATTATTTAAATGGGGAGAGATTACAAAATGCTGAGGTACAGAGGGATCTGGGGGTCCTTGTACATGAATCACAAAAAATTAGCATGCAGGTACAGCAAGTAATTAGGAAAGCAAATTGAATGTTGGCCTTTATTGCAAAGGGAATGGAGTATAAAAATAGGGAAGTTCTGTTACAACTGTACAGGGCGTTGGTGAGACCACACCTGGAGCACTATGTACAGTTTAGGTCTCCTTATGTAAGGAAGGATGTATTTGCATTGGAGGTAGTGCAGAGAAGGTTTACGAGGCTGATTCCGGAGATGAAGGGGTTGTCTTATGAAGAAAGGTTGAGCAGGTTGGGCCTATACTCATTGGAGTTTAGAAGAATGAGAGGGGATCTTATTGAAACATATAAGATTCTGAAGGGGCTTGACAGGGTAGATGCAGAGAGGATGTTTCCCCTCGTGGGGGAATTTAGAACTAGGGGGCATAATTTCAGAATAAGGGGGCACCCATTTAAAACGGAAATGAGGAGGAATTCCTTCTCTCAGAGGGTCATGAATCTTTGGAATTCTCTTCCCCAGAGAGCTGTGGAGGCTGGGTCATTGAATATATTTAAGGCGGAGATAGACAGATTTTTGAATCGTAAGCGAGTCAAGGGTTATGGGGAGCGGGCAGGGAAGTGGAGTTGAGGCCAAGATCAGATCAGCCATGATCTTATTGAATGGCGGAGCAGGCTCGAGGGGCCAAATGACCTATTCCTACGTCTTATGCCTTATGTCTTATGTCTAAGGAGAACAATCCCAGCTTCTCCAGTCTATCCACGTAACTGAAGTCCCTCATCCCTGGAATCATTCTCGTAAATCTTTTCTGCACCCTCTCCAAGGCCTTCACATCCTTCCGAAAGTGCGGTGCCCAGAATTGGACACAGTACTCCAGTTGAGGCTGAACCAGTGTTTTATACAGGTTCATCATAATTTCCACGCTTTTGTACTCTATACCTCTATTCATGAAGCCCAGGATCCCGTAAGCTTTTTTAACTGCTTTCTCAACCTGCCCTGCCACCTTCAACGATTTGTGCACACATACCCCTAGTTCTGTCTGTTCATGCACCCCCTTTAGGATCTTACCCTTTAGTTTATACTTCCTCTCCTCATTCTTTCTACCAAAATGTATGACTTCACACTTTGCTGCATTAAATTTCATCTGCCACGTGTCTGCCCATTTCATCAGCCTGTCTATGTCCTCTTGAAGTCCACTGTTCACTATACTTTTTGTGTCATCTGAAAATTTAAAAATTGTGCCCTGTACACCCACATCCAAGTCATTAATATATATCAAGAAAAGCAGTGGTCCTAGAACCGTTACCTGGGGAACACCACTGTATACCTTCCACCAGTCCGAAAAACAACCATTCACCACTACTCTCTGTTTCCTGTCACTTAGCCAATTTCGTATCCATGCTGCCACTGTCCCTTTTAAGCTTCACTTTGTCGAACGCCTTTTGGAAATCCATGTACACCACGTCAACTGCATTGCCCTCATCAAAAACCTCAATCAAGTTGGTTAAACACGATTTGCCTTTAACAAATCCATGCTGGCTTTCCTTAATTAATCCATACTTGTCCAAGTGACTGTTAATTTTGTCCCTGATTATTGTTTCTAAAAGCTTCCCCACTACCGAGGTTAAACTGACTGGCCTGTAGTTGCTTTTTTGAACAAGGGTGTAATATTTGCAATTCTCCAGTCCTCTGGCACCACCCCCATTTCTAAGGTGGATTGGAAGATTATGGCCAGTACCTCCGCGATTTCTTCCTTCAGCGTCCTAGGATGCATCCCATCCGGTCCTGGTGGCTTATCTACTTTAAGTACAGCCAGCCTTTCTAGTACCTCCTCTATCAATTTTTATCCCATCCACTATCTCCTCTACCTCCTCCTTCACTATGTCTTTGGCAGCATCTTCTTCCTTGGTGAAGACAGATGCAAAGTGCTGATTTAGCACCTCAGCCATACCCTCTGCCTCCATGCGTAGGTCTCCTTTTTGGTCCCGAATCGGCCCCACCCCTCCTCTTACTACCCGTTTACTATTTATATGCCTATAGAAGACGTTTGGATTACCTTTTATGTTGGCTGCCATTCTATTCTCATACCCTCTCTTTGCCCCTCTTATTTTCTTTTTCACTTCTCCTCTGAACTTTCTATATTTAGCCTGATGCTCAGATGTATTCTCGACCTGACATCTGTTATAGATGCTCTTTTTCTGCTTCATTTTACTCTCTATCTCTTTATTCATCCAGGGAGCTCTGACATTCGTTGCCCTACCTTCGCCCTAGTGGGAATGTACCTCGTCAGTTTGCTGTCCATATGGCAATCAAGCAAGTGACAGATGTCCTCTTTGCAAGGAGAAAGTAATACATCACCTTCCCAAAGGGGCTGCTGATCAGGAGCAGAGAGCGCTTGGATTTGGCCGCATCGCTGGGTTTCCCCAGGCGCAAGATGTCATTGTCTACACACACATTGTCCTGCATTCTCCCTGTCCAGAACCAGCCAGGTTTTATAACAGGAAGGGGTTACACTGTCTGAATGTACAGCTGGACTGTGACCACAATCAGCAAATAATGCAGGTCAGTGCCTGGTTTCCTGGCAGTAGTCATGTTGCCTTCACATTGCACCAGTCCTCAATCTCCACCCAAACCAGCGTGTCAGGCTGGCTCTTTGCACACACAGACACACTCAAAGTGCACAGTACCCGGGAGTGAATCGTCCCTTTTACCCAGTGTGTACTGTACATGTGGCCGGCCAGGAGAGCATTGGAATGGTCGAGTCTGGAAGTAACAAAAGAATGGATGAGGGTTTCAGCAGTAGATGTGCTGAGGCAGGGGTGGAGATGCGTGATGTTCTTAAACAAATCTCTTCCCCCAACACAGGACCATACAGGACAACAAATGTCCATTCCTTTGGTGACCCTGAGGGTCACGGACTCCTTCCCCCAACTTGACCTCTTGTTCGTTCAATCTGTCTGTCAAAAATATATCCATCACCCTCTTACAAACTTATAACGTCCTGTGCTTCCACTGGTACCCTGGGTCGGCTATTCCATGCTTACAAGTTGTGTCAGGGCTGAACTAGATTGTATTTTAGGCGGTTCTTCTTTTCCCAGAGGATCGTGGAACTGACTGCCGGCTCGTGCGGTGAATGCTGATTCACTGAATTCCTTCAATTGAGAGCTGGACCTGTTTCTGGCTGGGGCCGAGATCACCTTGTCGGTTTCCTGTAACGTAAATCAGGGCCAATGTGATGATCTGGACTAGTTTCGATTGCCGAAGGAGGTCGGAGAGGAATTTTCCATTTTCCCCCCTAATTGGCCTGGGTTTATTCTGTTTTTTTGCCTCTCCCAGGAGATTCCATGGTGGGTGGGGAGTGTATGGATCATGATGGATAAGACATCACAATCATATGGGACAGGTTGGATGGACCAGTAGGTATTTTCCTGTCAATCATTTTTGTAAGATCGTATCCTACCCCTCACATCTCATCTTTGACCTGCCTTTTCCATTGTCTGGTGTTTATGTTCCACACAAGCCTCCTCTCACCTTATTTCATCTCACCCTATCAGCATATCCTTCTATTCCTTTCTCCCTCATGTACTTATCTACCTTCCCCTTAAATGCATCCATGCTATTCGCCTCAACTATTCCTTGTGGTAGCGAGTTCCACGTTCTCACCACTCTCTGAGTAAAGAAGTTTCTCCCTGCTGAAGCACAGCTGCTTCATACCTGTGCTCCGCCTTGAGATGGGCAGATCTCCACCTTGGACAGACAGATGCCCATCTTTGGACAGATTGGTGGAGTAAGTGGATAGGGGCTTTCAAGGAGTCACACACCTGCAGTCTTCCCACAGATCAGTGAAGTAATGGTCCTCAGCCCCATGGGAGCGGCAGTGGTTCAGCGTGAGTGGCAGGTGTTGCCCTCTCTCAGGATGTCAGCATGTCTGCTTCCTCAGCACCCCTTGACCTTTCTGCCCCGGCAACAGCTGAGGTTCTGCAGCCGGGCCCTCTCAGGCTCAGGCTCCCAGACATCACCGGCCACGAGCATCTCACGGGTCCCCACAGGAGAAACAGCCCCTTCCACCAGCTCTGCTGAAGCACCTCGTAGGAGGAGCAGAGTTTGTCAACCTTCTGTTAAGGAAAGCGCTGTGGGCTGGCACTCGGGTGTCGAGATTTTAGTTAAAGCTTCACCACCTTTTTCATATTTGGGAGTTTGTCGTATGGTCTCTTATTGTAGCTAGCAAGTCTGTATTGTCTGAATGTCAGTGATACAGAGGTTGTCTGAATGGTTTGACTGTTCTTTAATGCAGAATGAAGGGAGTGGTGAAGGGGTAACACGGGCTGTTAATGCAGAGGGATTTCTTGTCACTTTTCAGGTGAGTGGATTGAGCAGTTCAACAAAGGTGCTGAGAGACGACCCGCTCCCCGGCCTCCCTCTCTGCCAGGTGTTGTGGTGCCTTCCTTCTTCCAGTTCTTCCTCACCTTCGCCCAATTCTTCCTCATTGGATAATGCGTCTTGCTGTGCCTCCTCCAACTCTAATCCTCGTTGCATGGCCATGTTGTGCAGAATGCAGATCGCTACTGTGATACGACCCAGAACGATAATGGCATTGGAATCTTAACTTCACGATGCCACAGGTGTGTTTAAGGATGTTCCTGGTGGTCCATGGCTATCATTATACCTGTGCTGCTCAGGCATGGTGGGGTTGTAGAGGGGTGTCATCAGCCAGATGTGGAGGGGGTATCCCCTGTCCCCTAGCAGCCATCCTCTGACATTCCTGGAGGAGTGGATTAGTGAGAGAATGAATGAGTGTCTCAGGAGGAAAGCATCACGGCAGCAGCCAGAGAAACTGGCACAGATCTGCATAATCCTTTGATGACGATCACTCACCAGTTGGACATTGATGGACTGATAGCCCTTCCTGTTGAGAAGAGCGCCTGGCTCGTCCTCTGGTGCCCTGAGAGCTACAGGCATAGTCAACGATGCCCTGTGCATGAAGGATGGCGGCCACCAATGTTCCCTTTAAGCTGCACGGCCGCGCAGCACTCTAGGGGTCCCGCGCAGCCAGTGATCCGGCTTTTAAATTGAAAAAAGCGTGCATGCGCTGAATTTTGAATGGGCCGCGCAGTCCATTAAAGGGAACATTTTCAGCCACTGCTCCAAATATCAGAGCGCTCTCATTCTGGCTGTTGCCACCCATCGGGAATATAATGCTCTGATTGGCCTCGCCCCTCCTTATCTCTATAACCTCCTCCAGCCCTACAACCCTCCGGAATCTCTGTGCTACTCCAATTCTGCCCTCTTGCACATCCCCGATTTCCTTCGCTCCACCATTGGTGGCCGTGCCTTCAGCTGCCAAGGCCCTAAGCTCTGGAATTCCCTCCCTAAACCTCTCCACCTCTCTTTACCTCTCTCTTTCCTCTTTTAAGATGCTCCTTAAAACCTACCTCTTTGACCAAGCTTTTGTTCACCTGTTGCAATATCTCCTTCTGTGGTTCGATGTCAAATTTTGTTTGATTACGCTCCTGTGCAGCATCTTGGGACGTTTTACTACGTTAAAGGCGCTATATAAATGCAAGTTGTTGGTTGAGACCACATTGGTGACCTGCTTGATGCAGATGTGTACTGCAGACTGGCAGATGCGGGCGATGTCTCCTGCAGCAACCTGGAAGGAGCTTGTGATGAAAATGTTCCGGGTGGTGGTGACCTTGTCAGCCACTGGCAAAAGCATGGCCCACCCCCCGGGTTCCAGCAGGCAGCAGGTCCAGCAGTAGGATGCTGCACACACCTGTAACAGCCTGTCTGGTGAAGTACAGCATTCTCACACACTGCTCCTCTCAGATGTCCAGGAAAGTGATAGCTGAGAGACCACATTGGCTGGGTAAAACCTTCTACGAGCAGCATCCCCTCCCCGCTCACCTGCAGTGGCCCTAACAGACCCAGCGTCTGCTCGTCTTCCTTCAACTATTTGGTCAATTATACGAGTATAGGAACAGGAGTGGGCCGTTCAGCTCCCTCCAGCCTGTTCCGTCATTCAATTAGATCATGAATGATCTGTATTTCAACTCCATCTACCCGCCTTGGTTCTGCAACCCTTAACAACCTTGCCCAACAATCAATCCTGATTTCCACTACCCTTTGTGCGAAGAAATGCTTCCTGACATCACCCTTGAATGGCTTGACTCTAATTTTAAGGTTATGCTCCCTTGTTCTGGACTCCCCCCTCCAAAGGAAACAGTTTCTTTCTATCTACCGTATCACATCCTTTATTCATCTTAAACACCTCAAATAGATAATCCCTTAGTATTCTATATTCAAGGGAATACAAGCCTAGACTATGCGACCTGTTCTCATAATTTAACCCTTTTGCACCCCCTCCAATGCCAATACATCCTTCCTGAGGTGTGGTGCCCAGAACTGAACGCACCAATAAATTCAGAACAAAGAAGCATATCTGACACTCGTGATTAGTAAGGGTGAGAAAGGCAAACAAATGAAAAAGAAGCAATCTCCGAGCTCTGAGGTGCCTTGGCAATGCACTGATCCGATAAGCACAGACATCCTATTCATCCAAACGAATGCAGGTGAGTTTAGTTTTAATTCATTCTCGGGAAGAGTGTATCGCTGGGATATATTGCCCATCCCTAGTTGCCCATGAGAAGATAGGGAGCTGCCTTCTTGAACCGCTGCAACCCCTTCCCCACCACAACCCCTCCCCCACCCACCACAACCCCTCCCCCCACCCACCACAACCCCCACCCACCACAACCCCTCCCCCACCACAACCCCTCCCCCAGCACAACCCTGTCCCCACTCACTGCGATAATCTCTGGTGGCCAATCTGATCACAATAGTTTTCTGCCAAGAGGGTGAGCTTAAAATTACCCCTTTTTCCCCATATAAGCTCACCTGCCATTAAGGAGGTGCATCCCTTTAAATTTGAGCTGCAGCCAACCTTTTTTGAATTCGGCGTTACACTAGTTGTTGTCACAAACCCAAAACAATGTCAGGATCCGATGGTAATTATTGCAATGAGCTGGCCATGCAGACTGTGGGCAATCAGCTTAATGGCCGTTTAGCCAGCTTTGCGCTAACAGCTCACCATTCCCTCCTCCACTTCATCACGCTCACAAAATGGTCCCCTCCAGAGTCCCCGATATGGGGAAATGAATCAACATTTACATCGAATTTACATCACAGAAACAGGCCATTCAGCCCATCAGGTCTCTGCCGTGTTTATGCTCCACACAATGACTTCAGTGGAGAGTGAGATCGGGCGGGTGCGAAACCAGCTTTGCACCAGATCCCCTCAGTTTCCCGACGATGGCTCAGATTAAAATTGCCCCCAATGTATCTCAGGTCTGTGCTTCACCCCAGCCAGCCTCAAACAGCTGGCAGTCCTTATATGGGCTCTGGTCCCAGGGCCTGCATCACCCTCCACATTGTGACATCACAGTGAAAACCATGGCAACACAGAGGGAAGTGGGTGTCACCAGTCCCTGAAGTGCAGATGCTGAAAAGCTCTCTACAAGTAAGAGACAAGTTTGTTTAAAGCTCACCAAAGACTTCAGAATCTGTGCAGATCAAAATCATTTGTTAACGCAACTCAGTTTTGAATCTCATCAGGATCTGTGGGCCTCAAAACCATTTGTTTCCAGAATTCAGTTTGCAAATTGATCCGAATCTGTGGAGATCGAAAACTGTTTGTTTACAGAATTCAGTTCTTTAATTCATCAAATTATAACCGAAGAGATAATTCTTCATCACAATATCAGGGAAAAGTCATCGCAGAGACAAAGAGTGATGTTATGCTGTAAGTAAACAAAAGAAGGAATCCTTAGTTGAGAATTACCCCAAGAAGTAAAATGGTTTAACAATGAGATTTCCCTTCAGATTGAACAGGAATAGTCACAGCAAATAAATCAAGGACATAAGAAATAGGAGCAGGAGTAGGCCAATCGGCCCCTCGAGCCTGCTCCGCCATTCAATAAGATCATGGCTGATCGGATCCTAACCTCAAATCTAAAGAACACAAGAAGTAGGAGCAGGATCCGGCCACTCAGCCCCTGGGCCCGCTCCGCCACCCACAGGGCCCTGACCGATCCGAACTCAGCCTCATGTCCAATTTCCTGCCCGCTCACCGTAACCCCTAATTCCCTTTACCTCTAGGAAACTATCTATTTCTGTTTTAAATTTATTTAATGATGTAGCTTCCACAGCTTCCTGGGGCAGCAAATTCCACAGACCCACTACCCTCTGAGTGAAGAAGTTTCTCCTCATCTCAGTTTTGAAAGAGCAGCCCCTTATTCTAAGATTATGCCCCCTAGTTCTAGTTTCACCCATCCTTGGGAACATCCTCCCCGCATCCACCCGATCAAGCCCCTTCACAATCTTCTATGTTTCAATAAGATCGCCTCTCATTCTTCTGAACTCCAATGAGTAGAGTCCCAATCTACTCAACCTCTCCTCATATGTCCATCCCCTTATCCTCGGGATTAACCGAGTGAACCTTCTTTGTACTGCCTCGAGAGCAAGTATGTCTTTTCTTAAGTATGGACACCCAAACTGTATGCAGTATTCCAGGTGCGGTCTCACCAATACCTTATATAACTGCAGCAATACCTCCCTGTTTTTATAATCTATCCCCCTAGCAATAAAAGCCAACATTCCGTTGGCCTTCTTGATCACCTGCTGCACCTGCATACTAACTTTTTGATTTTCTTGCACTAGGACCCCCAGATCCCTTTGTACTGCAGTACTTACCAGTTTCTCGCCATTAAGATAATAACTTGCTCTCTGATTTTTCCTGCCAAAGTGCATAACCTCACATTTTCCAATATTGTATTGCATCTGCCAAATCTCCGCCCACTCACCCAGCCTGTCTATATCCCCTTGTAGGTTTTTTATGTGTTCCTCACTTTCTACTTTCCCTCCCATCTTTGTATCATCTGCAAACTTTGATATGTTACACTCGGTCCCCTCCTCCAAATCGTTAATATAGATTGTAAAGAGTTGGGGACCCAGCACCGACCCCTGCGGAACACCACTGGCTACTGGTTGCCAGTCCGAGAATGAACCATTTATCCCAACTCTCTGCTTCCTGTTAGATAACCAATCCTCCACCCATGCCAGAATATTACCCCCAATCCAGTGATTTTTTATCTTGAGCAATAATCTTTTATGTGGCACCTTGTCGAATGCTTTCTGGAAGTCTAAATACACTACGTCCATTGGTTCCCCTTTATCCACCCTGTACGTTATGTCCTCAAAGAACTCAGGCAAATTTGTCAGACATGACTTCCCCTTCATAAAGCCATGCTGACTTTGCCCTATTAAATTATGTTTATCTAAATGTTCCGTTACTGTCTCCTTAATAATAGACTCCAAAATTTTACCCACCACAGATGTTAGGCTAACTGGCCTATAATTTCCAGCCTTCTGCCTACTACCCTTTTTAAATAAGGGTGTTACATTAGCAGTTTTCCAATCTGCTGGGACCTTTGCTGAGTCCAGGGAATTTTGGAAAATTATTACCAAAGCATCCACAATCCCGACTGCCACTTCCCTCAAGACCCTAGGATGTAAGCCATCAGGTCCAGGGGATTTATCCGCCTTGAATCCCATTATTTTACTGAGTACCAATTCCTTAGTGATTTTAATCGTATTTAGCTCCTCCCCCACCAGAGCCCCCTGTTTGTCCAGTGTTGGGATATTCTTAGTGTTCTCTACCGTAAAGACTGAAACAAAATATTTGTTCAGCATTTTTGCCATCTCCATGTTTCCCACCATTAATTTCCTGGTCTCATCCTCTAAGGGACCTACGTTTGCCTTAGCCACCCTTTTTCTTTTTAAAGAACTATAGAAACTCTTGCTATCTGTTTTTATATTTTTTGCTAATTTATTTTCATAATCTATCTTCCCTTTCTTAATCAATCCTTTAGTTACTTTTTGCTGTCTTTTGAAGACTTCCCAATCTTCTATTCTCCCACTAAGTTTGGCTACCTTCTATGTCCTTGTTTTTAGTCGGATACTATCCTTAATTTCTTTACTTAGCCACGGATGGCTGTCATTTCTTTTACACCCTTTTTTCCTCAGTGGAATATATTTCTTTTGAAAGTTGTAAAATAACTCTTTAAATGAACACCACTGCTCATGTACCGTCTTACCCTTTAATCTATTTTCCCAGTCCACTTTAATCAATTCCGCTCTCATACCATCATAGTCTCCTTTATTCAAGCTCAGTACGCTTGTTTGAGAACCAACCTTCTCACCCTCTAATTGGATATGGAATTCAACCATGTTATGGTCACTCATTCCAAGGGGATCCTTAACTAGGACATTATTAATTAATCCTGACTCATTACACAGGACCAGGTCCAAGGTTGCTTGCCCCCTTGTAGGATCAGTTACATACTGCTCAAGAAATCCATCCCTAATACACTCAATAAACTCTTCCTCAAGGCTGCCCTGCCCAATTTGATTTGTCCAGTTAATATGATAGTTAAAATCCCCCATAATTATAGCTGTTCCCTTATTACATGCCCCAACTATTTCCTGATTAATACTTCTTCCAGCAGAGTTGCAACTATTAGGAGGCCTATATACTACTAACACAAGTGTTTTTTTCCCCTTATTATTCCTTATCTCCACCCAAACTGTTTCATTATCCTGATCCTTTGACCCAATATCATTTCTCTGTATTACAGTGATTCCTTCCTTTATTAACATAGCCACCCCACCTCCCCTTCCTTCCTGCCTGTCCTTCCTGATTGTTAAATACCCTGGCATATTTAGTTCCCAGTCGTTGTCACCCTGCAGTCATGTTTCTGTAATGGCCACAAGATCATACCCATACGTAGTTATTTGTGCCGTTAACTCGTCCATTTTGTTACGAATGCTACGTGCATTCAGATAAAGAACTTTCAAATATGTTTTGTGACACTTAGTTCCTGCTTTTTCCTTTTTTTAACACTTTACCTTTTACTCCATACCTTCTGTCCCTTCCTGACATGCTTTCCTCTGTCTCCCTGCTCAGGTGCCCAACCCCCTGCCACTTCAGTTTAAACCCTCCCCAACAGCACTAGCAAACACTCCCCCTAGGACAGTGGTCCCGGCCCTGCCCAGGTGCAGACCGTCCGGTTTGTACTGGTCCCACCTCCCCCAGAACCGGTTCCAATGTCCAAGGAATTTGAATCCCTCCCCCTTACACCATTCCTCTAGCCACGTATTCATTTGAAATATCCTCCTATTTCTACTCTGACTAGCACGTGGCACTGGTAGCAATCCTGAGATTACTGCCTTTGAGGTCCTCTTTTTTAATTTACCTCCTAACTCCCTATATTCTGCTTTTAGGACCTCATCCCCTTTTTTACCTATATCGTTGGTGCCTATGTGCACCACGACAGCTGGCTGTTCGCCCTCCCCCTCCAAAATGTTCTGTAGCCGCTCCGAGACGTCCTTGACCCTTGCACCAGGGAGGCAACACACCATCCTGGAGTCTCGGTTGCGGCCGCAGAAACGCCTATCTATTCCCCTTACAATTGAGTCCCCTATAACTATAGCTCTTCCACTCTTTTTCCTCCCAGCCTGTGCAGCAGAGCCACCCATGGTGCCAGGAAGTTGGCTGCTGCTGCCTTCCCCTGATAAGTCATCCCCCCCAACAGTATTCAAAGTGGTATATCTGTTTGAGAGGGGGATGTCCACAGGGGACCCCTGCACTACCTGCCTGCACCTCTTACTCTGCCTGGTGGTCATCCATTTACTTCCTGCCTGTACACCCTTTGCCTGCGGTGTGACCAACTCGCTAAACGTGCTATTCACGAGGTTCTCAGCATCGCGAATGCTCCAATACGCATCCAATCGCAGCTCCAGCGCCGTAATGCGGTCTGCCAGTAGCTGTAGCTGGATACACTTCCCGCACACATGGTTGTCAAGGACACCGGAAGGGTCCCTGATTTCCCACATAGCACAGGAGGAGCATACCACGGGGCCGAGCTCTCCTGCCTGACTTACCCTTTAATTAATTCAAATTAAATTAAAACAAATCAGTCCCACCAATTGCAGTACAGTTAAATGATACACTTAAGGGCCCTGGTTTACCAACAGTCCCCGCTACACCACAGAGAGCTTAGAAACTATAAACCACAGAGTTTAAGTTTAAAAAGAGAGAAATACTCACCAACCAATCACTTACCTGCTTTCTGGTGATGTCACACTTCGATTACTTTTTACTTCTCTCCCTCCGAGCTCGGAGATTGGTGAGGCCTACCTGGTCTCTGCCGCCTCTTAAACCTCGCCGCCGCCGCCTGGTTCCCCGCAGGCAGTAAGAGGGGAGACGATTAACACTGGGCCATTGACCCATTTACATCACTCCAGGACTACTTGGGCCTCCTCAAAGAGGCGGGCCTGAGCCTCGACCTGCAAGCATTCCCATGGAACCAAGGCATTCCTGGCTCAGGGACACCGGAAGGGTCCCTGATTTCCCACATAGGACAGGGAAATGGGGCTGAAGAGCCAGGAATGCCTTGGTTCCATGGAAATGCTTGCAGGTCGAGGCTCAGGCCCAGGTCCGCCTCTTTGAGGAGGCCCAAGTAGTCCTGGAGTGATGTAAATGGGTCAATGGCCCAGTGTTAATCGTCTCCCCTCTTACTGCCTATCATTATCAGGGGTCGGTGCTGGGTCCTCTGCTGTTTGTGATTTTTATCAATGACTTGGAGGAGGGGACTGAAGGGTGGATCAGTAAATTTGCTGATGACACCAAGATTGGTGGAGTAGTGGATGAGGTGGAGGGCTGTTGTAGGCTGCAAAGAGACATTGATAGGATGCAGAGCTGGGCCGAAAAATGGCAGATGGAATTTAACCCTGATAAGTGCGAGGTGATTCATTTTGGTAGGGCAAATTTGAATAAGGATTACAGGGTCAACGGCAGGGTTCTGAGGAACGTGGAGGAGCAGAGGGATCTGGGGGTTCATATCCACAGATCTCTGAAGGTTGCCACTCAAGTGGATAGAGCAGTAAAGAAGGCCTATGGTGTGTTGGCGTTTATTAACAGAGGGTTTGAGTTTAAGAACCGTGAGGTTATGCTGCAACTGTACAGGACCTTGGTGAGACCACATTTGGAATATTGTGTGCAGTTCTGGTCACCTCACTATAGGAAGGACGTGGAAGCATTGGAAAGAGTGCAAAGGAGATTTACCAGGATGCTGCCTGGTTTGGGGGGGAGGTCTTATGAGGAAAGATTGAGGGAGTTGGGGCTTTTCTCTTTAGAGCGGAGGAGGATGAGAGGCGACTTAATAGAGGTTTATAAGATGATGAGGGGGATAGATAGAGTGGATGTTCAGAGACTATTTCCTCGGGTAGAGGCAGCTGTTACAAGGGGGCATAACTATAAGGTGCATGGGGGGAGATATAGAAGGGATGTCCGAGGTAGATTCTTTACTCAGAGAGTGGTTGGGGTGTGGAATAGACTGCCTGCTGTGATAGTGGAGTCGGACACTTTAGGAACTTTCAAGCGGTTATTGGATAAGCACATGGATCACACCAGAGTGATACGGAGTGTGATAGCTTGATCTTGGTCTCGGACAATGCTCGGCACAACATCGAGGGCCGAAGGGCCTGTACTGTGCTGTACTGTTCTATGTTCTATTAGCAGCCAGGGAGAATCAGCCCCTTAATCTCCATGCGTCAGAAGGCATCTAGAAGATATTGTTGAACATTTCTGGGATTATTGCAATATATTTAGCAGATTTTTAATGTTTTTGCATGTTTGTTATGTTACAAGTTGTGCTGTTTATCTTGGGGGTAGCTGATTTGTTTCTGTATAGAACTGATTATTGCTATTCTGATTGATAAGCTATGAAGCTCTTGAATTGTGATTTGTTTAAATTTCTGAATATGATATTAGAGTGAGTGAAGTTTGAGTGTGACACAGACAGTGTGATTCCTGACACATGTCACAGGAGGCGCGGAGGAGGGTCTGGAGGCACTGGGGATGGTCTGGAGGCACTGGGGATGGTCTGGAGGCACTGGGGAGGGACCGGAGGCACTGGGGAGGGGCTGAAGCCACTGGGGAGGGGCTGAAGCCACTGGGGAGGGACTGGAGGCACTGGGGAGGGGCTGAAGCCACTGGGGAGGGACCGGAGGCACTGGGGAGGGACCGGAGGCACTGGGGAGGGGCTGAAGCCACTGGGGAGGGACCGGAGGCACTGGGGAGGGATCGGAGGCACTGGGGAGGGGCTGAAGCCACTGGGGAGGGACCGGAGGCACTGGGGAGGGACCGGAGAGGGGCTGAAGCCACTGGGGAGGGACCGGAGGCACTGGGGAGGGACCGGAGGCACTGGGGAGGGGCTGAAGCCACTGGGGATGGTCTGGAGGCACTGAGGACTCCTAGGGTTTGGAGCAGTGGGAGAAGGTCCTGGCTTCCAGCAGCACTAGCAGAACTGTCTGATTTCAGGAGTAATGGGGATCCTGGAGCACTGGGGAGGGGTGTCTGAATTCAGGATCACAGCGGGATCTAGGCGATCAACATTTTTAACTGCCTATTCTAGAAGATTTTGGCCTAGAAATTGGGCTGCATAGCTGTAGTGTAGTGTAACTTGGAGTGAACTTGGAGGTGATGGTGTTCCCATGCACCTGCTGCCCTTGTCCTTCTAGGTGGTAGAGGTCGCACGTTTGGAAGGTGCTGTCGAAGAAGCCTTGGCGAGTTGCTGCAGTGCATCTTGTAGATGGTAAACACTGCAGCCACGGTACGCCGGTGGTGGAGGGAGTGAATATTTAAGGTGGTGGATGGGGTGACAATCTCGCGGGTTGCTTTGTCCTGGATGGTGTCGAGATTCTTGAGTATTGTTGGAGCTACACGCATCCAGGCAAGTGGAGAGTATTCTATCACACTCCTGACTTGTGCCTTGTAGATGGTGTAAAGGCTTTGCGGAATCAGGAGGTGAGACACTTGCCGCAGAATAGCTAGCCTCTGACCTGCTCTTGTTGCCACAGTATTTATGTGGCTGGTCCAGTTAAGCTTCTGGTCAATGGTGACCCCCAGGATGTTGATGGTGGGGGATTCGGCGATGGTAATGCCGTTGAATATGAAGGGGTGGTGGTTAGACTCTCATTTGTTAGAGATAGTAACTGCCTGGCACTTGTGTGGCGCGAATGTTACCTGCCACTTATCAGCCCAAGCCTGAATGTCGTCCAGGTCTTGCTGCATGCGGGCATGGACTGCTTCATTATCTGAGGAGTTGCGAATGGAACTGAACACTGTGCAGTCATCAGCGAACATCCCCACTTCTGACCTTATGATGGAGGGAAATTCATTGATGAAGCAGCTGAAGATGGTTGGGCCTAGATGTGGGAACCAGTAGATGTGGTGTATTTGGATTTTCAGAAGGCCTTCGATAAGGTCCCACACAAGAGGTTGGTGAACAAAATTAGGGCATGTGGAATTGGGGGTAATATACTAGCATGGATTGAGAATTGGTTAACAGACAGAAAACAAAGAGTAGGGATAAATGGGTCTTTTTCAGGATGGCAGGCTGTGACTAGTGGGGCACTGCAAGGATCGGTGCTTGGGCCCCAGCTATTCACAATCTATATCAATGATTTGGATGAGGGGACTAAATGTAACATTTCCAAATTTGCTGATGATACAAAGCTAGGTGTCAGTGTCAGTTGTGAAGAGGCTTCAAGGGGATCTCGACAGGCTCAATGAGTGGGCGAGAACATGGCAGATGGAATATAATGTGGATAAATGTGAAGTTATCACTTTGGTAGAAAAATCAGAAAGGCAGAGTATTTCCTAAATGGTTAAAGATTGGGGAATGCAGATGCTCAAAGGGTCCTGGGTGTTCTTGTACATGAGTCACTGAAAGTGAATGTGCAGGTGCAGCAAGCCATTAGGAAGGCAAATGGTATGCTGGCCTTCATTACAAGAGGATTTGAGTACAGGAGTAAAGAAGTCTTACTCCAATTATATAGGGCCTTGGTGAGACCACACCTGGAGTACTGTGTACAATTTTGGTCTCCTTACCTAAGGAAGGATACACTTGCCATAGAGGGAGTGCAACGAAGGTTCACGAGATTGATTCCTGGGATGGCGGGACTGTCGTATGAGAAGAGATTGAGTAAACTAGGCCTGTATTCTCTTGAATTCAGAAGAATGAGAGGGGATCTCATTGAAGCAAACAAAATTATTACAGGGCTTGATAGGGTGGATGCTGGGAGAATGGTTCCCTTGGCTGGGGAGTCTAGAACCAGGGGCCACAGCCTCAGGATAAAGGGTAGGCCATTCAGGACTGAGATGAGAAGAAATTTCTTCACACAGAGGGTGGTGAATCTTTGGAATTCTCTACCCCAGAGGGCTGTGGAGGCTCAGTCATTGGGTATATTCAAAACAGAAGTCGATAGATTTCTGACTAGTAAAGGCATCAAGGGATATGGCGATAGGGCCGGTGAATGGAGTTGAGGCAGAAGATCAGCCATGATCTCATTGAATGGCGGAGCAGGCTCAAAGGGCCAAATGGCCTACTCCTGCTCCTATTTCTTATGTTCTTATGACACTGCCCTGAGGAACTCCTCCTCCTACTACTGATGTATATAATAATAAAGCACATGGGCAGTACAGTTCTTACCAGAAGCCATGTTGTTCAGTTGTATAGATATGCTGTGTGCCAAAATATCACACATCATCCTGGGTGCATTAGCTTTGGATGCTCTGCCTTTTCCCTTCAGGGGAATATGCTTCGTTTGTACCTGAACCATCTCTTCCCTGAATGCCCTCCATTGCTCCATTACTGCTTTACCTGCAATCTCTTTTTCCAATCTACCTGTGTCCCTTCTTAAATCACTGACATTAGCTCTTCCCCAGTTGAGCATTTTTACCTTTGATATTTTCTGGTCTCTTTCCATAATTACTTTAAACCGAATGATGTTGTGGTCACCGTGAGCCAGATGATCTCCGACTGTAACACACTCCACTTGTCCTACTTCATTTCCCACAACCAGATCCAACACTGCTTCCTTCCTTGTTGGACTGGAGACATATTGTTCGAGAAAGTTCTCCTGTGCACAGGTCAGAAATTCTCCTTCCCCACCCTTAGCACACTTTGTTTTTCCCAGTCTATATTAGAGTAATTAAAGACTCCTGATATTACTGCTACAATTTTGCTACACACCGTAGAAATTTGCCAACATATTTGCTCATCTATCTCCTGCTCATTATTTGGAGCTCTTTGAAGAGGGGTTCTCAACCTGGGGTCCACGGCCCCCTATGGGTCCGCGAGAAGGTTTTAATGGGTCCGCCAAAAAGATTCTACACAACATCCCACCCCTCACACAACCGATTGATTGGAGGACCCACTCGGTCCACCAGCCCCTCTTCCTATTGGTCTGGAGCTCACATCAATTACCTGGGCAGTGTGAGCTGGGCATTCGCGGGCAGTGCTGGCTGGTGGAGATGCAGCAGGTAAGCGGTCTGAATGGAGCGGATTCATAAACCCCTGGGGGACCAGTCCCCGGGTCCGCCCCGGCCGGAAAGCGCAATGTAAGCGCCAAACTCTGGGAGCAACAGCAAGTGCTGGGAACTCTCAGGGTAAATGATGGAGAAATGGTGACTGGGCAGGGAGCGTCTGTAAATGGCGGAGAAATGGTGACTGGTCAGGGAGAGTCTGTAAATGGCGGGGAAATGGTGACTGGTCAGGGAGCGTCTGTAAATGGCGGAGAAATGATGACTGGGCAGGGAGCGTCTGTAAATGTTGACAGGTCAGGGAGCGTTTGTAAATGGCGGAGAAATGGTGACAGGTCAGGGAGCGTCTGTAAATGGCGGAGAAATGGTGACTGGTCAGGGAGCGTCTGTAAATGGCGGAGAAATGGTGACTGGTCAGGGAGCGTCTGTAAATGGCAGAGCAATGGGGACAGGTCAGGGAGCGTCTGTAAATTATGGAGATATGGTGTCAGTCAGGGAGCGTCTGTAAATGAAGGGAAATGGTGACTGAGCAGGGAGCGTCTGTAAATGAAGGGAAATTGTGACTGGTTAGACCAACTCCCCATACCTTCCAGAGTGCCTCTCCTAGCCTTGGTATCCCCAACCCTAAACCTAGCATTGATCCCTAACCCTGACCCGTAAACATAAAATCCTAACCCGAAACACTAACATAATCCCTAACCCTAACCCCTAACTGCAACACCCTAACCACCATCCTAACATCTATCTTTGAATGTACGTTTATGACCTAGAAATTCGTCTCGGGCAGTGGCGCGAAACGGGCGGTATCGGATCGTTATACGCAGCACCTGATCTTCAGTTCCATTCACAGTCAGACCACCCGCTTTGCCAGTTTCTAGACCTATATGTTTAATTGTGTAAGTTTTCAAATCACTCCTCCCTATCTAAGTAATCTCCTCCAGCCCTACAACCCCCCGAGATCTCTGCGCTCCTCCAATTCTGGCCTCTGGAGCATCCCCGATTTTAATCGCTCCACCATTGGCAGCCGTGCCTTCAGCTGCCGAGGCCCTAAACTCTGGAATTCCCTCCCTAAACCTCTCAGCCTCTCTACTTCTCTCTGCTCCTTAAAACCTACCTCATTGACCAAGCTTTTACTCACCCATCCTTTATCTCTTTATGTGGCTCGCTGTCAAATTTTGTCTGATAACGCTCCTGTGAGGTGCTGGGACGTTGTTCTATGTTAAAGGCGCTGGGACGTTGTTCTATGTTAAAGGCGCTTTATAAATACAAGTTGTTGTTTTTGTTGTTAGAAAGGAAGAATTTGCATTTATATAGCGCCTTTCATGATCTCAGGACGTCCAAAATCACTTCACAGCCAATGAAGTACTTTTGAAATGTAGTAACTGTTGTAATGTAGGGAAATGTGGCTGCAAATTTGCACACAGCAGGATCCCATAAACAACAATGAGATAATCTGTTTTAGCGATGCTGGTTTGGAACAGGAGTAGGCCATTCAGCCCCTCAAGCCTGTTCCACCATTCAATCAGATCGTAGCTGATCTCTATCTCAACTCCATTTACCCGCCTTTGGAGAGGGTGCTGAGAGATTTACTGGAATGGTACGGGGCGTGAGGGACTTCAGTTATATGGAGAGACTGGAGAAGCTGAGGTTGTACTCCTTAGAGCAGAGAAGGTTAAGGGAAGACTTAATGGAGGTGTTGAAAATTTTGAAGGGTTTTGATAGAGTAAATAAGGAGCAACTGATTTAAGATAATTGGGAAAGGAAGCAGAGGGGCAGTAAGGACAATCTTTTTACACAGTGAGTTATGATCTGGAATGCACTGCCTGAGGGTGGTGGAAACAGATTCAATAATAACTTTCAAAAGGGGATTGGATAATTACTTGAAGGGAAAGTTTGCAGGGTTGTGGGGCAAAAGTGTGCCGCAGAGGCTGGCCAGAGTTGCAGCTTTAGATTGGGTTGGAGTTGAGTTCGGGCTCCGGCTTTCTGGTGTCGGTATCATAACATAAGAATTAGGAGAAGGCCAGACAGCCCTCGAGCCTGCTCCGCCATTCAATCAGATCATGGCTGATCATCTACCTCAACTCCACTTTCCTGCACTATCCCCAAATCCCTTGATTCTTTTAGATTTCAAAAATCTATCGATCCCAGCCTTGAATATACTCAACAACTGAGCACCCACAGCCCTTTGGGGCAGAGAATTCTAAACAGTCACAACCCTCTGAGTGAAGAAATTCTTCCACTTAAATGGCTAACCCCTTATCCTGAGACTATGCCCCTGAGTTCTAGACACTCCAGCCAGGGGAAACAACCTCTCAGCATCTACCCTGTCAATCCCTCTCAGAATCTTAGATGTTTCAATGAGATCACCTCTCATTCTTCTAAACTCCAGAGAATACAGGCCCAATCTACCCAATCTCTCCTCATAGGATAACCCTCTCACCCCAGGGAGAAATCTAGTGAAACTTCGTTGCACCGCCTCTAAGGCAACAATGTCCTTCCTCAGATAAGGAGACCAAAACTGTGCGCAGTACTCCAGCTGTGGTCTCACCAAAGCCCTGCACAATTTTAGTAAGACTTCCTTACTCTTGTACTCCAACCCCCTTGAAATAAAGGCCAACATGCCATTTGCCTTCCTAATTGCTTGCTGTACCTGCACGCTAACTTTCTGCGTTTCCTGTACAAGGACATCTGAATCTCTCTGAACACCATCGCAGCTCCTGAGGGGCAGATCCTAGTGCCTGGCCACCTGTGTGCTCAGATCGGAAGGGCCTCATTGTGTGAATGTGAAGGATGGAGCCGGAGGAACAATGGTGGAAGGGGCAGCACCCCGTCCAAGGACAATATATCCTTCCTGAGGTGTGGTGCCCAAAACTGAACATAGTGCTCCAGATGGGATCTGACCAAGGTTCTGTATAACTATAACATCATTTCCACCCCTTTGTATCCCAGCCACCTTGAGATAAAAGCTAACATTACATTAGCCATTTTAAATTATTTTTTGTACCCGTGCACTAGCTTTTAGTGATGTGTGTACCTGCTCCTCCACAGTTCCCAGTCTCTCATCATTTAGAAAATACCCCATTTGTCTTTCTTGGAGCCAGAGTGGATGACCTCACACTTCCCCACATTGAACTCCATCTGCCGCAGTTTTGCTCACTCACCTAAGGTTATGATTGAAGGATAAATATTGGCCAGGACACCAGGATAACTCCCCTACTCTTCTTCAAATAGTGCCCTGGAATCTTTTACGTCCACCTGAGAGAGCAGACGTCTCATCCGGTTAAACGTCTGATCCGAAGTACAGCACCTCTGACAGTGCAGCACTCCCTCAGCACTGCCCCTCTGACAGTGCAGCACTCCCTCAGCACTGCCCCTCTGACAGTGCAGCACTCCCTCAGCACTGCCCCTCTGACAGTGCAGCACTCCCTCAGCACTGCCCCTCTGACAGGGCAGCACTCCCTCAGCACTGCCCCTCTGACAGTGCAGCACTCCCTCAGCACTGCCCCTCTGACAGTGCAGCACTCCCTCAGCACTGCCCCTCTGACAGTGCAGCACTCCCTCAGCACTGCCCCTTGAACAGTGCAGCACTCCCTCAGCACTGCCCCTCTGACAGTGCAGCACTCCCTCAGCACTGCCCCTCTGACAGTGCAGCACTCCCTCAGCACTGCCCCTCTGACAGTGCAGCAGTCCCTCAGCACTGCCCCTCTGACAGTGCAGCAGTCCCTCAGCACTGCCCCTCCGACAGTGCAGCACTCCCTCAGCACTGCCCCTCCGACAGTGCAGCAGTCCCTCAGCACTGCCCCTCCGACAGTGCAGCACTCCCTCAGCACTGCCCCTCCGACAGTGCAGCACTCCCTCAGCACTGCCCCTCTGACAGTGCAGCACTCCCTCAGCACTGCACTGGAGTGTCAGCCTGGATTTTGTGCTCAAGTCTCTGGAGTAGGTCTTGAATCCACAACCTTCTGACTCAGAGGGAGAGTGCTACCAATGAGTCACTTGATTAGAAAGGTGGAACTCAGGGTCTCCTAGGGGAACCCTACAAGCCAGTGTGCTGGTTTGTGTGTTGTACGGGAGTTTGATGGTCCCAGGAATGACCGGCAGTGTTTGGGAGAGTGCTTTCACCGTGGTTCTCCTGCAGTGTGTAATCCCCATAGTTGAGTGTGGGATCAGATTACGGTCTCCCACTAGGAGGTCTGATTACACCTCGCCACACAATAGCTCAGGTGTGTTCGGATTGTGCTGAGCTGCCGACTCCAGCGTTCAAAGCCCCCGGAGCCTTTGCAGACTTGAACCGAGAGCGATCGCCACCCTTCCAGACCGGGGATGTTCGTCACCGTTAGGCACGGGGGTAGGTGGCAGTGCCCGGCTACTCCATGCCCATGTTAGAGTGTCGACTGCTGTGCTTTGTTTTTCAGTAAATGCGGGCGTGTTCCTCCCGCTGTTAACCACTCACTCTGCTTAGTTTTATTGAGAAACCAAACCAGGTAAAGGGCCGAGGCCAAATGTGCAGGGACGGGAAGCGTTCAAAAAAGGAGGATCTAATCAAGGTATTTAAGGTGATTAAAGGAGTTGATAGGAAAGATAGAGTTGATAAGTTGGTCAAAAAAGCATATGGGTTACTTGGTTTTATAAATAGAGGAATAGAATATAAAAGCAAAGAGATCAGGCGAGAACTTTATAAATCACTGGTTAGGCCTCAGCTGGAGTATTGTGGACAATTCTGGGCCCCACACTTCAGGAAAGATGTAAAGTCCTAGAAAGGGTGCAGAGGAGGTTTACCAGGATGTTACCAGGGATGAGGGACTTCAGTTATGAGGAGAGGTTGGAAAAGTTCGGACTGTTCTCCTTGGAACAGCGAAGGTTAAAAGGTGACCTAATAGAGGTTTTCAAGATGATGAGAGGTTTTGATAGAGAAAAAACTATTCCCTCGGTTTTTTTAAATTCATTTTTATGGTATCAGGGCATCGCTGGCAATGCCAGCATTTATTGCCCATCCCTAGTTGCCCTTGAGAAGGTGGTGGTGAGCCGTCTGCTTGAACCACTGCAGTCCGTGTGGTGAAGGTACTCCCACAGTGCTGTTAGGGAGGGAGTGCCAGGATTTTGACCCAGCGACAATGAAGGATCGGCGAAATACTTCTAAGTCAGGATGATGTGTGACTTGGAGGTGGTGGTGTTCCCATGCGCCTGCTGCCCTTGTCCTTCTAGGTGGAAGAGGTTGCGGGTTTGGGAGGTGCTGCCGAAGAAGCCTTGGCGAGTTGCTGCAGTGCATCTTGTAGATGGTACACACTGCAGCCACGGTACGCCGGTGGTGGAGGGAGTGAATGTTTAAGGTGGTGGATGGGGTACCAATCAAGCAGGCTGCTTGGTCCTGGCCTTCTCGAGTGTTGTTGGAGCTGCACTCATCCAGGCAAATGGAGGGTATTCCATCACACTCCTTACTTGTAGATGGTGGAAAGGCTTTGGGGAGTCAGGAGGTGAGACACTCGCCGCAGAATACCTAACCTCTGACCTGCTCTTGTTGCCACAGTATTTATGTGGCTGGTCCAGTTAAGTTTCTGGTCAATGGTGACCCCCAGGATGTTGATAGCGGAGGATTCGGCGATGGTAATGTCATTGAATGTCAAGGGGAGGTGATTAAACTCTCGCTTGTTGGATATAGTCATTGCCTGGCACTTCTGTGGCGCGAATGTTACCTGCCACTTATCAGCCCAAGCCTGAACGTCGTCCAGGTCTTGTTGCATGCGGGCATGGACTGCTTCATTATCTGAGGAGTTGTGAATGGCGCTGAACACACTGCAGTCATCAGCGAACATCCCCATTTCTGACCTTATGTTGGAGGGCAGGTCATTGATGAAGCAGCTGAAGATGGTTGGGCCTGGGACACTGCCCTGAGGAACTCCTGCAGCGATGTCCTGGGGCTGTGATGATTGACCTTCAACCACCACAACCATCTTCCTTTGTGCTTGGTATGACTCCAGCCAGTGGAGCGTTTCCCCCCCGGTTCCCATTGACTTCAGTTTTACTAGGGCTCCTTGATACCACACTCGGTCAAATGCTGGCGATGACACCTTCCATCACTTTGCTGATGATTGAGAGTGGACTGATGGGGCGGTAATTGGCTGGGTTGGATTTGTCCTACGTTTTGTGGACAGGACATACCTGGGTAGTTTTCCACATTGTCGGATAGATGCCAGTGTTGTAGCTGTACTGGAACAGCTTGGCTAGAGGCGCGGCTAGTTCTGGAGCACAAGTCTTCAGCACGATAGCCGGGATGTTGTCGGGGCCCATAGCCTTTGCTGTATCCAGTGCGCTCAGCCGTTTCTTGATATCACGTGGAGTGAATCGAATTGAGGATCTTAAAGAAATAAGTATACGTAAAGACATTGTACTGGAGAAATTAATGGGACTAAGTGGAGACAAATCCCCTGGACCTGATGACCTGTTTTAAAAGAGGTAGCTGCAGAGATAGTGGATGCACTGGTATTAATCTTCCAGAATTCCCTAGATTCTAGAACAGTCCCCAAGGATTGGAAGGTAGCAAACATAAACCCGCTATTTAAGAAAGGAGGAAGTGAAAAAATTGGGAACTATAGGCCAGCTAGCCTGACATCAGTAGTAGGGAAATGCTAGAATCTATTATTAAGGACGTGGTAACAGGGCACTTAGAAAATCATAATATGATTAGGCAGAGTCAACATGGTTTTATGAATGGGAAATCGTGTTTGACAAATCTGTTAGAGTTTTTTGAAGATGTAACTAGTAGGATGGATAAGGGGGAACCAGTGGATATAGTGTATTTGGATTTTCAAAAAGCATTCGATAAGGTGCCACACAAGAGGTTATTACACAAAATTAGGACTCATGGGATTGGGGGTAATATGGGTAATTGGGGGTAGCATGGATTGAGGATTGGTTAATGGACAGAAAACAGAGTAGGAATTTTTCAGGTTGGCAGGCTGTAACTGCAAGGATCAGTGCTTCGGCCTCAGCTATTTACAATCTATATTAATGACTTAGATGAAGGGACTGAGTGTAACGTATCCAAGTTTGCTGATGATACAAAGTTAGGTGGGAAAGTAAGCTGTGAGGAGGACACAAAGAGGCTGCAGAGAGATATAGACAGGTTGACTGAGTGGGCAAGAACATGGCAAATGGAATACAATGTGGGGAAGTGTGAAGTTATCCACTTTGGTAGGAAAAACAAAAAAGCAGAATATTTTTTGAATGGTGATAGACTGGGAAATGTTGGTATTCAGACGGACCTGCGTGTCCTTGTACATGAATCACAGAAAGTTAACTTGCAGGTTATAATGCGGCAGAACAAGTCCAGCAGATTCAGTCCGGAGTGATATACTCATCCTCTCAACAGTATCGGGCTGACACTCCAGTGCAGTGCTGAGCGAGTGCTGCACTGTCGGAGGTGGCATCTTTCGGATGAGACGTTAAACCGAAGCCCCGTCTACTCTTTCAGGTGGATGTAAAAGATCCCATGGCACTATTTTGAAGAAGAGCAGGGGAGGTATCCCTGGTGTCCTGACCAATATTTATCCCTCAATCAACATAACAAAAACAGATTTTCTGGTCATTATCACATTGCTGTTTGTGGGAGCTTGCTGTGTGCAAATTGGCTGCCGCATTTCCCACATTACAACAGTGACTACACTTCAAAAGTACTTTATTGGCTGTAAAGTGCTTTGGGACGTCCGGTGGTCGTGAAAGGCGCTATATAAATGCAAGTCTTTCTTTTTACAGCAAGCAATTAGGAAAGCAAATGGTATGTTAGCTTTTGTATTAGCGTATAAGAGTAAAGAAATCTTACTACAATTATACAGGGCATTGGTGAGGCCACACCTGGAGTACTGTGTACAGTTCTGGTCTCCTTACCTAAGGAAAGACATACTTGCCTTAGAGGGAGTGCAACGAAGGTTCACTAGACTGATTCCTGAGATGAGGGGATTGCCCTAGGAGGAGAGATTGAGTAGACTAGGCCTATATTCTCTAGAGTTTAGAAGAATGAGATGTGATCTAATTGAAACATATAAAATTCTTAAGGGACCTGACAGGGTTAATGCTGGGGAAATGTTTCCCCTGGCGTGGGGAGTCTAGAACACGGGGTCAGTCTGAGAATAAGGGGTCAGCCATTTAGGACTGAGATGAGATATTTCTTCACTCAGAGGGTTGAGAATCTTTGGAATTCTCTACCCCAGAGAGCTGTAGATTCTTAGTCGTTGAGTATATTCAAGACAGAGGTCGATAAATTTTTGGGAACGAAGGGAATTAAAGGATATGGGGATAGTGCGGGTAGCTGGAGATGAGGTAGACGATCAGCCATGATCTTGTTAAATGGCCGACTCCTGCTCCTATTTCTTATGTTCTTATGTAGAAGGAGGCCATTCAGCCCATCGTGCCTGTGCTGGCTCTTTGAAAGAGCTATCCAATTAGTCCCACTCCTCTGCTCTTTCCCCATAGCCCTGCAAATTTTCCTTTTCAAGTGTTTATCCATTTCCCTTTTGAAAGTTACTATTGAATCTGCTTCCACCATCCTTTCAGGCAGCGCGTTCCAGATCACAACAACTCACTGTGTAAAAAAAATCCTCATCTCCCCCCTGGGTCTTTTGCCAATTATCTTAAACCTGTGTCCTCTGGTTACCGAGCATCCTGCCAGTGGAAACAATTTCTCCCTATCTACTCTGTAAAAACCCCTCATTATTTTAAACACTTCTATTAAATCTTCTCTTAACCTTCTCTGCTCTAAGGAGAACAATCCCAGCTTCTCCAATCTCTCCACGTTATTGAAGTCCCTCATCCCTGGTACCATTCTGGTAAATCTCCACTGCACCCTCTCCAAGGCCTTGACACCTTCCTAAAGTGCGGTGCCCAGAATTGAACACAATACTCCAGCTGAGGCCGAACCAGTGCTTTATAAAGGCTTAGCAGAACTTCCTTGCTTTTGTACTCTATTCCTCTATTAATAAAGCCAAGGATTCCCAGATGCTTTTTTAACAGCCTTCTCAACTTGTCCTGCCACCTTCAATGATTTGTGTACATAAACCCCCAGGGCTCTCACCACACCAGCAGCCAGATGGGGTCACCACACCTGTAGCCAGACGGGGTCACCACACCAGCAGCCAGACGGGGTCACCACACCTGTAGCCAGACGGTGTCACCACACCTGTAGCCAGACGGTGTCACCACACCTGTAGCCAGGCGGTGTCACCACACCTGTAGCCAGGCGGTGTCACCACACCTGTAGCCAGGCGGTGTCACCACACCTGTAGCCAGGCGGGGTCACCACACCTGTAGCCAGGCGGGGTCACCACACCTGTAGCCAGGCGGGGTCACCACACCTGTAGCCAGGCGGGGTCACCACACCTGTAGCCAGGCGGGGTCACCACACCTGTAGCCAGGCGGGGTCACCACACCTGTAGCCAGGCGGGGTCACCACACCTGTAGCCAGGCGGTGTCACCACACCTGTAGCCAGACGGTGTCACCACACCTGTAGCCAGGCGGGGTCACCACACCTGTAGCCAGGCGGGGTCACCACACCTGTAGCCAGGCGGGGTCACCACACCTGTAGCCAGGCGGGGTCACCACACCTGTAGCCAGGCGGGGTCACCACACCTGTAGCCAGGCGGGGTCACCACACCTGTAGCCAGGCGGGGTCACCACACCTGTAGCCAGGCGGGGCCACCACACCTGTAGCCAGGCGGGGTCACCACACCTGTAGCCAGACGGGGTCACCACACCTGTAGCCAGACAGTGCCATGTCTTAATGGATCTGCCGCTTGTCAGTCTTACCAAGTTGCCCTGTCAATCCCCTTTTCAGTCACTCAGTGTAACCTGGGACTGGGAACAGGTGCTGAGGTTGATATTCACGGCAAAGATTTGCCTGAGTTTTGAGCCCATTACCGTGAGATGTACATTAATCCGCGAGAGTGGGCACATCTGCTCCTGTTGACTGACGATGGAGATACAGGGACTAAGAGGAAATTGTTTGCGGTGTAATTGTGTGTATTGAGAATCGAGCTGCAGTAACCTCCAACTAGCCTGCTTTTGTTGAGTGATTAATGCTGTATATCTCTTAAATCACAGCGGATCAGACGGAGATTTTCAATCACCAGTGTCGAATTGTGAACTTCATAGACTACATCAAACAGACATGTGACTGTGAGACTGAAGGTAATGTCTAATGGTTGGGGTATAAAACTGGGCCCACCTGAACTGAGATGAGCAGCCAGCGTGCAATTCTAGTGTGTGACCTTCCAAATGTGGGCACAGTAGAGTAAAGGGCGGAGGGTAAAGGAGGGAGTGGAAGACTACTGAGGGGGAGGAACGACAACCAGAAATATTAAAGAGTAGCATTTCTATAGCGCCTTTCACGATCCCAGGATGTCAAAGCGCTTTACAGCCAATGAAGTACTTTTTGAAGTGTAGTAACTGTTGTAATGTAGGAAACGTGGCAGCCAATTGTGCACAGCAAGCTCCCACAAACAGCAATGTAATAATGACCAGAACATCTGTTTTAGTGATGTTGATTGAGGGATAAATATTGGCCTCAGGACACCGGGGAGAACTCCCCTTTCAAAATAGTGCCATGGGATCATTTACGTTTACCATCTCATCCAAAAGATGGCACCTCTGACAATGCAGCACTCTCTCAACACTGCACTGGAGTGTCAGCCTAGATTTTGTGCTCAATTCCTGGAGTGGGACTTGAACCCACGACCTTCTGACTCAGAGGCGAGTGTGCTGCCCACTGAGACAGGGCTGACATGTTATCACACACGAAGAATGGTCATTTTGGAGAGGTTTGGGGCGGGGGGGGGGGGGGGTCCCAGGGGAGCAGATTCTGGCATCTGTGGAATTGTAGTTACTGTCCTCAGGTGACGAGGGGAGAAACTAGGTGTGAATTCAGGTGGGATCTCAGATTTCTTCCCATTTCATCGTTTCCAGCTTGCATCGATCTGATGGATGAGTCCGGGAACCTGATGAATCTCAGTGTGCGGCAAAACTCCCTAGAACTTGCCAGCAAGGTCCTGAAGGAGCGGCGGAGATATATTCTCATCAAAGTGACGAGTGAGTAAATTCAGAGCCTGTTCAAGCATCAATCAATCCAGATAATGGGTGGTTACCTTGGGCTAACGCAGCGAGAATGTTTGGAGTAGAGTTTACACATCATCACTGGGACAAGGGGAGCGACATGAACTGCGGCCAATGGGCAAACCTCCAGACACACTGGCTCAATCAATACTAAGCTGTGACTGAAGCTCTGCCTATAAGGCCAGGGTGTGAGGTGCGAACAATGTCCCACTGTCCCAGAGTGTGAAAGGACAGTGTCTGACCCACTGTCCCAGAGTGTGAAAGGACAGTGTCTGACCCACTGTCCCACTGTGTGAAAGGACAGTGTGTGACCCACTGTTCCAGAGTGTGAAAGGACAGTGTGTGACCCACTGTCCCAGAGTGTGAAAGGACAGTGTCTGACCCACTGTCCCAGAGCGTGAAAGGACAGTGTGTGACCCACTGTCCCAGAGCGTGAAAGGACAGTTTCTGACCCACTGTCCCAGAGCGTGAAAGGACAGTGTGTGACCCACTGTTCCAGAGTGTGAAAGGACAGTTTCTGACCCACTGTCCCAACCAGTCCCTGTTTCCACTGGCTGGAGAGTCTAGAACTAGGGGTCAGTTTTAGGATAGGGGATCGGCCATTTAGGACTGAGATGTGGAGAAATTTCTCCACTCAGAGGGTGGCAAATCTTTAGAATTCTCTACCGTAGAGGGCTGAATCGTTGAGTATATTCAAGACTGAGATCGATAGTTTTTTGGGCACTAAGGGAATCTAGGGATAGTGCGGAAAGGTGGAGTTGAGGTGGAAGATCATCCAGGAACTCACTGTAGGCTCGAGGGGCCTTAGGGCCTACTCCTGCTCCTTTTCCTTAAATCCCAGGGTGTGAAAAGGACAGTGTCTGATTCACTTGGGTGTGTTTATTTGACGTATTTAGTTGATGTGTATATTTGGCATGTACATTTGTTGTGTACATTTTAGAACAAGATGATTGCGAGGCCATCAAATACGAATCCATGTTGAAGAATATTGAGCGTTGCCATCCCATCCTGGCAGGTGAGTGTTCATGTACCAGAGGGAGGGGCCTCGATGGGAGGGGTGGTGTACTGGAGGGAGGGGCCTCAATGGGAGGGTTAATGTACCAGGGCAGGGCTTTATGTACTGGGGTGCGGAGCTTTGATGGGAGGGGTCATGTACTGGGGGGCAGGGCCATGGACTGGGGGCGGGGCTTTGATGGGAGGGGTCATGGACTGGGGGTGGGGCTTTAATGGGGGGTCATGGACTGTGGGGAGGTCATGGACTGTGGGGCAGGGCTTTGATGGGGGGGGGTCATGTACTGTGGGGAGGGGCTTTGATGGGAGGGTTAGCTTACCAGAAGGAGGGGGTGTAGCTCAGTCCTGGTCCTTGCGCTGAACCTCTGCTTGTGTTGTTAGACCAGCTGTGGAAGTTGTCCAATCCCAAGGCCAAGGACAGGAAGGAGTCGACACCGAGGAAACCCCGACCCACCAAGGAGGTCGTTCTCACCCTACCCCCCAAAAACAAATCAGCCTTCGGGACTAAAAAGAACTCCAGCGCCACACAGAAAGCTTTCTGAGTATAATTGAAACTGAGAATAAAATTCACAATCCAAGGATATGAGCAACTGTTAATAACACTGCAGATAAGAGACACACTCCACACGGGGGGGGCGCGGGGGCGGGCGGGGCGGGGGGGGGGGGGCGGCGGGGGGGCACAAAGCAGGAGTGTTGCTGGGTGGGTGGACATGGGGGGGGGTTGTAGTCTGAGCCCAATTGAAGTGCTTGTACTACCAACCCAGCTGAGGCCAACTAATTCATAACAGACCAGGGATTAAACCCGAGCTTGAGGTCTGCAAGGTCCTCAGGACTGTTTACATCCTTTGCAAAATATCCCCTAACCCACTGCTACTTTCCCTAAAATCAGTGTCACCCCAGTGTGCAGTGTCAGGAAATGGGTTAGAAAGCAGTCAAGGGGTTTGAAGAGCAGGTGGGGAGTTTTCCAACGTGGCCACTGTCAGTCTCTATCCTTATATAGGGATAACCAGACAAAGGAACAACATTCTCTCCGAATCACAGGGAGCAGCTCAGTCTGTCAACACATTTGAAAAGGAGGGAGGGGACCCGCAACATACGCTTTACAGGTTCCGCCCTGTACTTCAGGTGTTTGCAAGGACAATACCAGAACTGAGAGATTATAACCATCAGGAAAGACTGATCAGGCTGAGTCTCTTTTCTTTAGAAAAGATAAGACTGAGAGGTGACCTGTAAGATTATGAAAGGGGGTGTGATAAGGTAGACGTAGAGAAGATGTTCCACTTGACCAAAACTAGGGGCCATAAATATAAGATTGTGACTAATAAATCCAAGAGAATTCAGGAGAAACTTCTTTACCCAGAGAGTGGTGAGAATGTGGAACTTGCTACCACAGGGAGTGATTGAAGTGAATAGCAGAGATACATTTCAGGGGAAGCTAGATAAGTACATGAGGGAGAAAGGACTAGGATAGGCAGTGGGAGGCATTCAAACCAAACATGTGCCCTTAAAGAAAAAAGGTGGGACTAACAAATCTAGAGCCCCCCGGATGTCTAGGGACATACAGGGTAGGATAAAGAAAAAAGGGAGGCGTATGACAGATACCGAGGGCTAAATACTCCAGAATCTTTAGAGGAGTACAGAAAGTGCAGGGGTGCAATTAAAAAGGATATTAGGAAAGCAGTGAGAGCATGAAAAATTCTTGGCATATAAAATCAAGGAAAACACAAAGATGTTTTATAAATATATTAAGAGTAAGAGGATAACTAAAGAAAGGGTAAGGCCTATTAGAGATCATGAGGGTAATCTGTGTGTGGAGGCGGGAGACGTCAGTAGGGTTCTTAATGAATACTTTGCGTCTGTTTTCACAAAGGAGAGGGGCAAAGCAGACATTGCTATCGGGGGGAGGAGTGTGAAAAATTAGATGAAATAAACATAGCGAGAGAGGAAGTATCAAGGGGTTTAGCAGCTTTAAAAGTGGATAAATCCCCAGGCCCAGATGAAATGTATCCCAGGCTGTTAAGCGAAGCAAAAGAGCAAATAGCAGAGGCCCTGACCATCATTTTTCAATCCTCTCTGGCTTCAGGTGTGGTGCCGAAGGACTGCTAATGTGGTACCCTTGTTTAAAAAGGGAGAAAAGGATAGACCGAGTAATTACAGGCCAGTCAGCCTAACCTCGGTGGTGGGAAAATTATTGGAAAGAATTCTGAAGGACAGGATAAATCTTCATTTAGAAAGACACGGATTAATCAAGGATAGTCAGCACGGATTTGTTAAGGGAAGGTCGTGTCTGACAAACTTGATTGAATTTTTCGAGAAGGTAACAAGGAGGGTAGTGTGTTTGATCCTTCATCGTCACTGGGTCAAAATCCTGGAACACCCTACCTAACAGCACTGTGGGAGCACCTTCACCACACGGACTGCAGCGGTTCAAGGCGGCGGCTCACCACCACCTTCAAGGACAACGAGGGATGGGCAATAAATGCCGGCATTGCCAGTGACGCCCTGACCCCATAAACAAATTAAAAAAAAAAATGGACTTTAGCAAGGCTTTTGATAAGGTTCCACATGGCAGACTGGTTGCGAAGTTCAACGCCCATGGGATCCAGGGCAAAGTGTCAAGTTGGATTCAAAACTGGCTCGGAGACAGGAAGCAGAGGGTAATGGTTGATGGGTGTTTTTGTGACTGGAAGGCTGTTTCCAGTGGGGTTCTGCAGGGCTCAGTACTAGGTCCCTTGCTTTTTGTGGTATATATCAATGATCTAGACTTGAATATAGGGGGTATGATTAAGAAGTTTGCACAGGATACTAAAATTGGCTGTGTAGTTGATACTGAAGAAGGAAGCTGTAGACTGCAGGAAGATATCAATAAATTGGTCAGGTGGGCAGAACAGTGGCAAATGGAATTCAATCTGGAGAAGTGTGAGGTAATGCATTTGGGGAGGGCTAACAAGGAAAGGGAATACACATTAAATGGTAGGACACTGAGTAGTGCAGAGGAACAAAGGGACCTTGGAGTGCATGTCCACAGATCCCTGAAGGTAGCAGGCCAAGTAGATAAGGTGGTTAAGAAGGGTTACGGAATGCTTGCCTTTATTAGCCATGGCATAGAATACAAGAGCAGGGGGGTTATGCTTAAACTGTATAAAACACTAGATAGGCCTCAGCTAGAGTACTGCGTGCAGTTCTGGTCACCACATTACAAGAAAGATGTGATTGCACTAGAGAGGATACAGAGGAGATTTACAAGGATGTTGCCGGGAGTAGAGAATCTTAGCTATGAGGAAAGACTGGATAGGCTGGGTCGGTTTTCCTTGGAACAGAGGAGGCTGAGGGGAGACCTTATTGAGGTGTATAAAATTATGAGGGGCCTAGATAAAGTGGATAGAAAGGACCTATTTCCCTTAGCAGAGGGGTCAAAAACCAGGGGGCACAGATTTAAAGTAATTGGTGGAAGGTTTAGAGGGGATTTGAGGGGAAATTTCTTCACCCAGAGGGTTGTGGGGGTCTGGAACTCACTGCCTGAAAGGGTGGTAGAGGCAGGAACCCTAACCACATTTAAAAAGTACTTGGATGTGCACTTGGGATGCTCTAACCTGCAGGGCTACAGACCAAGAGCTGGGAAGTGGGATTAGACTGGATAGCTCTTTGTTGGCCGGTGCGGACACGATGGGCCGAAATGGCCTCCTTCCGTGCTGTAACTTTCTGTGATTCTATGGCGATAGGTCGAGATGAAGTAAGGCGGGAGGAGGCTCGTGTGGAGCATAAACAGCAGCATGGGCTGAATGGCCTGTTTCTGTGCTGTAAACAGGAGGCCATCGTGCCTGTGCCGGCTCTTTGGTAGAGCTATCCAATTAATCCCACTCCCCTTGTCTTCCACATAGCCCTGTAACATCAAGTATTTATCCAATTCCATTTTGTAAGTTACTATTGACTCTGCTTCCACCGCCCTTTCAGGCAGCGCATTCCAGATCACAACTTGCTGTGCAAAAAAAATTTTCCACGTCACTTTTTTTTTTGCCAATTACCTCAAATTGGTGTCCTTTGATTACCGACAGAGGTCAATAACCAGGGGGCATAGATTTAAAGTAATTGGTAGAAGGATTAAAGGGGAGTTGAGAACTTTTTTCACCCAGAGGGTGGTGGGGGTCTGGAACTCACTGCCTGAAAGGGTGGTAGAGGCAGAAACCCTCATCACATTTAAAAAGTACTTGGATATGCACTTGAAGTGCCGTAACCTACAGGGCTACAGACTGGATAGCTTTGTCTGCCGGCACAGACATGATGGGCTGAATGGCCTCCTTCTGCGCTGTAAATTTCTATGATTCGATGACCCTTCTGCCACTGGAAATAGTTTCTCCTTATTTACTCTATAAAACTGTTCATGATTTTGAACACCTCTATCAAATTACCTCTTAACCTTTAATTCTCCGCTCCACTCCCACTCTGACCTCACCGTCCTCGGCCTATTACAGTGTTCCACGGAAGCTCAGTGTAAGCTCGAGGAACAGCACCTCATCTTTCAGCCCTCTGGACTCAACATAGAGTTCAACAATTTCAGATCATAACCTCGGCCCCTATCACATTTATATTTTTTTATTTTATTTTTTCATCCACCCTTTTGTTTGGCCTTTTTTCCCCTCCCAGATGCTGGCAGCTGTCCTTCATTCTGCCAGCGCATCTCTCACTTAATCTAGCCTCAACCTGTCACATTAACACCTCCTCTTGCCTTGATAATCTCTTAATCTCTCCTGCTTTCTATCCCACCACTGACCTTCCCCTTTGTTCTTTCATCCCCTCCCCCTTTTCCCAGCTTTGTACTTGCTTTAAATCTATTTCATTGCCTGCTTTTTTCCAGTTCTGACGAAGGGTTTCGACCTGAAACGTTAACTGTTTCTCTCTCCACGGATGCTGTCTGGCCTGCTGAGTTTTTCCAGCGTTTTCTGTTGTTATTTCACCTCTTAACCTTCTCTGCTCCAAGAAGAAAATCCCAGATTCTCCAGTGTAAACAATGTAATTATCTACAGCAGGCACAGGTAACTGGTACTGAGTCCCAAACCAGGACATGAGCAACTGCTAAAAAGTCACCATAACAACCCCATGGCAACCAGAGGCTGTGCTGTGAATTATATTTATCCCATCCACATCCCAGCTGACAAACGGAGGCAGAGTCCAATCACAGAAGGAGATTTTATTCACATCTAGTGACTGTACACTACTGAGGTCTCTGCTATCTCATCGCTAAAACCATTACAAGGGGCACAATTGGAGTCATCACATTCCCGTTGTTCCTCTTCACATCCTCAGGCTCCAACGAGCAGCTCCCACTTCAGGATACACCTGGTAAAAAGATCACAAGAATTACAAGGGGTGCAATCCCACACCCTGGGGACGGCTGGTAGTTTGAGCCGATTTGGGTTGTGTCACATTTACTGACACCACCAGCAGCACAGAGTGGGGAGGGACAGAGGGGTCAGGAAGAGGCTTTGAAAAACTAGAGCTATCTGGGCAGACTTCCAAAATGTGAGTGCGCGTACACGCAGAGTGTGCACATGCGTTTGAGATTTGTGGCTGTACAACTGTATTTGAATGTTCCATCTCTCTCTCTCTCATCCACTCTCTCCTTTTCCCCCTACCTCCCCCTGCTCCCCCTCCTTCTCCTCTGCTCTGCTCCCCCCCCCCCACCCTCCACTCTCTCTTGCCGCCCCACCCCCCCCCACACCACCACCATTCTCCCTCGTGTACAGGCCCATCACACTTGACCAATCTATTTTCATGTCCTTTCCCGCAGGGGTCCCTTTACAACAGTCAGTAGCTGTAACCGTGATTAGTACACGCACTCTCTAGCCTAGGAGCGTGGAGTCCGATTGTAGAGTAATACAGCACAGACCAGGTACTGAGCTGGGACGGCCTGTTCGGTTTGAGTTTGGTACCACACCGGGCCGTGCATTTACAGACTGTGCCACAGGCAAGGGGCTAATCAGTCTAAACAAATTAAAACCAACAGTAATTTTGAACGTATCCCACTTACCATGTAAAGATTTGCATTGTTTCAACACATCGTTGAAACCATCGCAGAGTGTCAGGTCATGCTGGTTCTGGGCACACTCCAAGAACTGCCTCATCTCAAACTGGCAGGGCCAGTTCTGCTGGGCCGGAGGGGCTGCCATTGGGGGCTCCTACAAGGAAAAAGGGAAACTATGATTAAAGACCAACTGTCAGAGCAAAGTATTACATCGCACTGGACAGCATAGGGATTCCAACACAAACAGGCCGTTCGCCCCCACGAGTCCATTGGAGCTTCTCCTCCCACAATCCCATGTTCTCATATCACTTCACCCTCCTTTCCTTCATGCACCTATCCAATCTAATCTTGGATGCTGACAGTTTCTGCCTTGACCAGTAACCCTAGAATTGAATCCCACAGCCTCAACTCCAGTTTTGTTTGCTCTGTTCTAATTATAGAATACTACCGTACAGGAGGCCATTCGGCCCTTTGTGCCTGTGCCGGCTTTGTTAGAGCTCTCCAACTAGTCCCGCTTCCCTGCTCTTTCCCCATAGCCTTGTACATTTCCCCCCCTACAAGTATTTATCTAATTCCCTTTTGAAAGTTATTATTGAATCTGCCTCCACCGCCCTTTCAAGCAGCGCGTTCCAGATCACAACAACTCGCTGGGTAAAAAATGCTTCATGTCGCCTCTGGTTCTTCTGCCAATCACCTTAAATCTGTGTCCTCTGGTTACCGACACTGGAAAGTTTCTCCTTATTTACTCTATCAAAACCATTCATGATTTTAAACACCTCTATCAAATCTCCTAACCTTCTCTTCTCTAAGGAGAACAACCCCAGCTTCTCCACATAACTGAAGTCCCTCATCCCTGGTACCACTCTAGTAAGTCTCTTCTGTATCCTCTCTAAGGCCTTGACATCCTTCCTGAAGTGTGGGGCCCAGAATTGAACACAATACTCCAGCTGAGGCCTAACCAGTGCTTTATAAAGGTTTAGCGTAACTGCCTTGTTTTGGTACTCTGTCTGTTAATAAAACCAAAGATCCTGTATGCCCCTCTAACAGACTTCTCAACTTGTCCTCCCACCTTCAAAGATTTGTATACGTACACCCCCAGGTCTCTGTTCCTGCACCCCTGCTCTTTGACATTACTATATATAGCAGTGGTCCTAATATCGACCCCTGGGGAACACCACTGTATACTTCCCTCCAGTCTGAAAAACAACCGTTCACCACTACTCTCCACTTTCTGTCCCTTAGCTAATGTATCCACGCTGTCACTGTCCCATTAATTCTCTTACATTTAATCGTGTAACTATGGCCTCTTGTTCCAGGCCCCTCAACTACTGGAAGCAGTCTGCTTCTATCGATCCCTGTCCCATCCTTTCATCATTTTAAACACTTTATATTATATCACTTCATAATCTGCTTTGTTCCAATGGGGCAAAAAAAAATACATTTTCAAGTCTTTCTTCATATTTGTACTTCCTTATACCAAGCAGCATCCAAGCGAATCTACAATGTACCCTCTCTAAATCCTCAATATCCTTCTTATAGTGTGGAGGCAGCACTGCACCTGTACTGCAGGGGATTTTTAAAATTTCATTTCATTCACAGGATGTGGGCGTCGCTGGCAAGGCCAGCATTTATTGCCCATCCCTAATTGCCCTTGAGAAGATGGTGAAGGTACTCCCACAGTGCTGTTAGGGAGGGAGTTCCAGGATTTTGACCCAGCGACGATGAAGGATCGGCGACATACTTCTAAGTCAGGACAGTGTGTGACTTGGAGGGTAACTGGGAGGTGATGGTGTTCCCATGCACCTGCTGCCTTGTCCTTCTAGGTGGAAGAGGTTGCGGGTTTGGGAGGTGCTGCCGAAGAAGCCTTGGTGAGTTGCTGCAGTGCATCTTGTAGATGGTACACACTGCAGCCATGGTGCGCCGGTGGTGGAGGGAGTGAATGTTTAAGGAGTTTCCATGACCTTTATCCTGGAAGTACATTCAAATGCAAATTTCTCCTGTGTAAATTGGGGGTCCAAGGCTGTTCGGGTGTCCCTTTAAACATGAACCAATTTAACAGGGACAGCAGCAACTTGTCTCATTTTCAACTGGTCTTTTCAGCCAAACTCCAGGACAGGCACAGCACCATCAGTGGGGGGGGGGGGGGGAGGGGCAGTTCACTTCAGCCCTGCACCTTTGTGCTCGAGGTTCATTCCAGGCTGTGCCACTAAGGACTTCGGTAACATCCGTCAATTGGCTGTGCACAGATGCATCAAGCAGGTGACTGATCTGTTGCTTGCCCGAGCATGAAAACTTCATCACATTCCCCCCCCAGACAACGGCAGCAGCACGAGGGGGCACTGCAGCGTTCAAACACAAGGCCGAGGCATCGATTACACCCTGCACACTGGATTAGGAGAGGACACAGAGGCTGAAGTTGATGGACCGGCTTCTCCAAAATGATTGCCTCCACCCACGGCATTAAGAGTCCACTCAAATCGTCACAAGGAACAAACCTTCACCTCCTATTGAGCAGCCACATGCACCATTCACTCTCTCTGAGCACCGACAAACTGCAGTGTGGAGTGTCAGCATCACCCTGTGTGTGTGTGTCTAGCTTCTCTTTAGTGACAGGATGTGACAGATGTGTTCTGCATCCTAACCTTGTGCTTCTTCCACGTGCTCCCCAGTGGTGGAAGTATGTGACATGGCTGGCTACTGTGTGTCCATGAGACGACCTTGGGATTGAGATAGCCCTCGATCCCTGAGCTGAGTGCTGAGATCTTCCGGTTAATGGCCCGACCACCTCTACAACTCCATTGGCAGAGGTCCTGCTTACATTCTGGCACATGAACAGTCATTGCAGTAAAGATGTGGAGCAGGGAGAACAAAAGGGGGCGTTCCATCATAGAGTTTCCCTTGGGCTCACTCCAGACGGGTGAACGTGGCACCCAGCATGATACCAGCAGACTGAAATAGAATATTGAAATGCAGTAGCAGCTGCTTGTCAGCGAGGCCCTGCTAGGAACGAACACTCAGCACGGAGATGGAACAGATCCAGATACCTGGGCGGAAACAGGTTCCTGAGCCACCTGTGCTCAAAGAATCACCCCTTCGGATCCCTAAATGCTGTGGCTGAACAGAAGGCTGTATAACTGTACAGCATCCTCCCTGGCTCCAATAGCAATTATTTTACACTCCAACTGTATCTGCCACCAATTGGCCCAGTTACACAAAGGATTTGACCAGGCTCTTTTCTCATTGGTTCTGCTCAGAATGTTGTGGGTTCAAGTCCAACTCCAGAGACTCGAGCACATAATCTAGGCTGACACTCCAGTGCAGTACTGAGGGAATGCTGCACTGTCTGAGGTGCCGTCTTTCGGATGAGACATTAAACCGAGACCCCGTCTGCCCTCTCAGGTGGATGTAAAAGATGCCACGGCACTATTGAAGAGCAAGGGAGTTCTCCCAATGTCCTGGCCAATATTTATCCCTCACCCAACATCACTAACAGATTATGACATTGCTGTTTGTGGGTCCTTGCTGTGTTTACTACTTTACAACAGTGACTACACTTCAAAAGTACTTTTGAAGTGTAAAGTGCTTTGGGACGTCCTAGGAAGGAACACAGGAACAGTAGTAGGCCATTCAGCCCCTCGAACCTGTTCCGTCATTCAGTTAGATCATGGCTGATCTGTATCTTAACTCCATCTCCCCGCCTTGGTTCCATAACCCTTAATATCCTTGCCCAACAAAATTCTATCAATCTCAGTTTTGAAATTTTCTATTGACACCCAGCATCAACAGCTATTTGGGGGGGGGGGGGGGGGGGGGGGAAGAGAGTTGGTGATTTCCACTACCCTTTGTGTGAAGAAGTGCTTCCTGACATCACCCTGAACGGCCTAGCTCTAATTTTAAGGTTATTTTCCCCCTGTTCTGAACTCCCCCACCAGAAGAAATAGTTTCTCTCTATCTACCCTATCAACTTAAACATCTCAATTAGATCACCCCTTAATCTTCTATACTCAAGGGAATACAAGTCTAGTCCATGTCCTGATAATTTAACCCTTTAAACCCCGGTATCATTCTGGTGAATCTGCGCTGCATCCCCTCCAAGGCCAATATATCCTTCCTGAGATGCGGGGCCCAGAACTGAACACTACTCTAAAAAGGTGTCTAACCAGAGCTTTATATAATCATCATAACTTCCACCCCTTTGTATTCCAGCCCGAGATAAAGGCCAACATTCCATTAGCCTTTTTAATTATTTTTTGTACCTGTTTTTAGTGATTTCTGTACACGGACCCCTAAATCTCTCTGCTCCTCCACAGTTCCTAGCTTCTCACCATATGGAAAATAGTCTGATCGATCTTTATTAGGTCCAAAGTGGATGACCTCACACTTTCCCCACATTGAACTCCATCTGCCACAATTTTGCCCACTCACTGAATCTATCAATGTAACTTTAATAAATACTGAAAAGCTGAGGCCCCAGTACAGATCCTTGGGGAACACCACTGGTCACATCCTGACAATTGGACATACCCCTTATCCCTAGTCTGTCTCCTACCTTCTAACTAATTTCCTACCAACAGGTTGCCTCCAATTCCATGCACTTCCATTATTGTTAACAGTCTCTTGTGTGGAACCTTATCGAATGCCTTCTGGAAGTCCATATAAATAACATCCACAGACATTCCATTATCAACTACGTTAGTGAACTCCTCAAAAAGTTCAACTAAGTTAGTTAGACATGACTCACCCTTTACAAATCCACGCTGGCTCTCTCTGATCAGCTCACATTTGTCCAAATGCTCAGTCACTCTGTCGCTAATAACAGATTCTAGTAACTTCCCCACAACAGACGTTAGACTAATAGGCCTATCATTTCCTGGTTTCTCTCCCACCCTTCTTAAATAGTGGAGTGACACTGGAAATGTTCTAATCCAAGGGGACAATTCCTGAGTTGAGAGCGTTGTGGAAGATCATGACTAAAGCAACTGCAATTTCCTCACCTTTTTTTATTAAATTCCCTGGGGTGGAATCCTGGGGATTTGTCTATCTTTAGTCTCATTATTTTCTCCATTACCATTTTTTCTTTTATTAAATCTAGTACTTGATTTATTCTGAGCTTTCCTCGTTTCTCTGGTACTTTATCCTCTTCCGCTGCTGTGAAGACTGATACAAAAGTATGTAGTAAGTCTGCCATTTTCCACTTTTCCAATTACAATACGGTGCTGTACTCTCTCTGTGACTCGCCCCCTTACCTGGTAGGTGACGTCTGCCTTGGCTGGCTCCGAGCTGCTTCCTCCACTGAAGGCCCCGGTCAGCGCGCTCCCCATCATGTGACCCACCGCCGAGCCCACAGCCACTCCTGCTGCCGTGGTGGCCATCTGTGCCATCAGGCCGGGCTGCTGGGGCTGGGGTGGGACAGGAGCGACTGCTGTTGGTGGAGGGCGAGCAGGGGGAGGGGCGCGGGCTGGAGCTGGGCGGCTGCAACACAAACAACAATCCGTTAGAGCACGGAGCGCGAGCCCTGTCCCCACGGAGCGCGAGCCCTGTCCCCACGGAGCGCGAGCCCTGTCCCCACGGAGCGCGAGCCCTGTCCCCACGGAGCGCGAGCCCTGTCCCCACGGAGCGCGAGCCCTGTCCCCACGGAGCGCGAGCCCTGTCCCCACGGAGCGCGAGCCCTGTCCCCACGGAGCGCGAGCCCTGTCCCCACGGAGCGCGAGCCCTGTCCCCACGGAGCGCGAGCCCTGTCCCCACGGAGCGCGAGCCCTGTCCCCACGGAGCGCGAGCCCTGTCCCCACGGAGCGCGAGCCCTGTCCCCACGGAGCGCGAGCCCTGTCCCCAATGTAAAAACCGTGCATGTGCGGTATTTTGAATGGTCCGCGCAGGGCCAAAAAAATTACAGGGAACATAGGTCCTGACCCCATCCCACAGAGCATCGAGTGTGGGGCAATGAAGGAGGGAGAGAGACAGGGAGAGTGGACCAAGGGGGGGGGAGGGGGGGGGGGAAGGGGGGAAGAGAGAGAGAGATAGGAGAGAGACAGGGAGCCGGTGTGGGGCAATAATGGGGGGGGGAAGAGAGCCAGTGTGGGGCAATAAGGGGGGGGGAAGAAAGCCAGTGTGGGGCAATAAGGGGGGGGGGAGGGAAGAGAGAGACGGAGCCAGTGTGGGGCAATAAGGGGGGGGAGAGAGAGACGGAGCCAGTGTGAGGCAATAAAGGGGGGGAGGGGGGAGAACAGGGAGCCAGTGGGGGGGGGGGGGGGGGGGGGAGGGGAGGGGAGGGGAGGGGGGGGGAGGGGAGAGAACAGGGAGCCAGTGGGGGGGGGGGGGGAGGGGGAGAAAGAACAGGGAGCCAGTGGGGGGGGGGGGGGGGGAGGGGAGAAAGAACAGGGAGCCAGTGGGGGGGGGGGGGGTGGTGGGGGTGGGGGGGGGGGGAGAAAGAACAGGGAGCCAGTGGGGGGGGGGGGGGGGGAGAAAGAACAGGGAGCCAGTGGGGTGGGTGGGAGAAAGAACAGGGAGCCAGTGGGGTGGGGGGAAAGAACAGGGAGCCAGTGTGGGCCAATAAGTGGGGGGGGGGGAAGAGACAGGGAGCCAGTGTGGGGCAATAAGGGGGGGGGGGGGGAGACAGGGAGCCAGTGTGGGGCAATAAAGGGGGGATGGGGGGGACAGGGAGCCAGTGTGGGGCAATAAGCGGGGCGGGGCGGGAGAGAGAGCCAGTGTGGGGCAATAAGCGGGGCGGCGGGGGGGGGGGGGGGGAAGAGAGAGCCAGTGTGGGGCAATAAGGGGGGGCGGGAGAGAGCCAGTGTGGGGCAATAAGGGGGGGGGGCGGGAGAGAGCCAGTGTGGGGCAATAAAGGGGGGGGGGAAGAGAGCCAGTGTGGGGCAATAAAGGGGGGGGGGAAGAGAGCCAGTGTGGGGCAATAAGGGGGGGGGGGCGGGAGAGAGCCAGTGTGGGGCAATAAAGGGGGGGGGGAAGAGAGCCAGTGTGGGGCAATGAGGGGGGACAGGGAGCCAGTGTGGGACAATGAAGGGGGACAGGGAGCCAGTGTGGGGCAATGAGGGGGGACAGGGAGCCCGGGGTGGGGGGGGGGCGGGGCAGTAAGGCGGGGTTCTCCCCCGGGCCCCGGGGATTTCGGAGGTGCGCGGCCGAGGCCTGAAGCCGTGACCTCGGCCTGTCCTTCAGGCGGAGGACGGCGGGCCCAGCCCGGGACTCTCCCGCCGCCCCGCCCGATCGGCCCTTACCTCATTCGGCTGCGGCTTCCTCGGGGCATGGTGCGGGTCTGGGCTGAGCCTGGGGTCCTGCTGATCTTCCGCTCGCTTCCCCGCCGGGCAAAGGTCGTGAGTCTGCGCGGCCACGTGCTTACAGCGTGGCTGCGTCACCGCGCCGCCCGTGCGTCACATCGCGGCCCCGCCCCTCACACCAGGACCCGCCCCCTCACACAATAGTCCAGCACAGGAGGCCATTCGGCCCATCGAGTCTACATTGGCTCTTTCGAAGGGCAATCCAGTCAGTCCCACTCTCCCGCTCTTTCCCCGTATTCCTGCAATGTTTTCTCCTTCAAGTATTGATCCAATTCCCTTTTGAAGGCTACTATTGAGTCTGCCTCCACCGCCCGATCGGGCAGCGCATTCCAAATCCTAACCACTCGCTGCATAAAAAAGTTTTTCCTCATGTCACCTCTGGTTCTTTTGCCAATCACCTTAAATCTGAGCCGTCTGGTTATCGACCCTTCAGCCATTGGAAACAGTTTCTCTTTAATTACTCAATCAACACCCTTCAGAATTTGGAAGACCTCTATCAAATCACCTCTTAACCTCCTTTTTTAAATTTGTTTATGGGATGTGGGCGTCGCTGGCAAGGCCAGCATTTATTGCCCATCCCTAACTGCCCTCGAGAAGGTGGTGGTGAGCCGCCTTCTTGAACCGCTGCAGTCCATGTGGTGTTAGGGAGGGAGTTCCAGGATTTTGACCCAGCGACGATGAAGGAGCGGCGATATACTTCGAAGTCAGGATGGTGTGTGACTTGGAGGGGAACTTAGAGGTGGTGGTGTTCCCATGCGCTTGCTGCCCTTGTCCTTCTAGGTGGAAGAGGTTGCGGGTTTGGGAGGTGCTGCCGAAGAAGCCTTGGCGAGTTGCTGCAGTGCATCTTGGATGCCCAGTTTTGAGCTGCTAGATCTGTTCTGAATCTATCCCATTTAGCACGGTGGTAGTGCCACACAACACGATGGAGGGTGTCCTCACTGTGAAGAAGGGACTTCGTCTCCACAATGACTGTGCGGTGGTCACTGCTACCAATACTGTCATGGACAGATGCATCTGCGACAGGTAGACTGGTGAGGACGAGGTCAAGTAGGTTTTTCCCCCGTGTTGGTTCGCTCACCACCTGTCGCAGGCCCAGACTGGCAGTTATGTCCTTCAGGACTCGGTCAGTAGTGGTGCTACCAAGCCACACTTGGTGATAGACATTGAAGTCCCCCACCCAGAGTACATTCTGTGCCCTTGCAACTCTCAGTGCTTCTTCCAAGTGGTGTTCAACATGGAGGAGTACTGATTCATCAGCTGAGGGAGGACGGTAGGTGGTAATCAGCAGGAGGTTTCCTTGCCCATGCTTGAACTGAAGCCATGATACTTCATGGGGTCCGGCGTCAATGTTGAGGATTCCCAGGACCACTCCTTCCCGACTGTCTAACCACCCCTGGTGGGTCTATCCTGCCGGTGATGGAGGAGTCTGGGACATTGGCTGAAAGGTATGATTCTGTGAGTATGACTATGTCAGGCTGTTGCTTGACTAGTCTGTGGGACAGCTCTCCCAATTTTGGCACAAGTCCCCAGATGTTGGTGAGGAGGACTTTGCAGGGTTGACTGGCCAGGTGTGCCGTGTCCGTAGCCGAGGTCGTCCATCCGGTTTCATTCTTCTTATTTTGTTTCATAGTGGTTTGTTACAACTCGGTCATTTCAGATTCAATACAGAGCTGTGAGTCTGGAGTTCACATATAGGTCAGACCGGCCGATGGTGAACCAGGTTGGTTTTTACGACAATCCGATAGTTTCATGGTTACAATTACAATTTCGGATACTAGATTTTTATTCCAGATTTATGTAATGAACTGAATTTAAATTCCCCTGCTGCCGTGGTGGGATTTGAACTCATGTCTCTACGGATTATTAGTCCAGGCCTTTGGATTACTAGTCCAGTAACATAACCACTACACTACCGTTCTCTGCTGGAAGGTTAACAACCCCAGAGTCTCCAGTATCTCCATGTAACTGAAGTCACCTGGAACCATTCTGCAAAGTTATTTCAAGATCAATGCAGCTCATCCCAGCAGGGTTATTCTTAGCTCGGATCAAATGAGGGCTGCTGATCAACAACACTGTCAGCATGTAACCCTAGATAGACTCTGGGACACTACATGTGACCCTGGATAGACTCTGGGACACTGCATGTAACCCTAGATAGACTCTGGGACACTGCATGTGACCCTGGATAGACTCTGGGACACTGTATGTAGCCCAGGATAGACTCTGGGACACTGCATGTAACCCTGGATAGACTCTGGGACACTGCATGTGACCCTGGATAGACCCTGGGACACTGTATGTAGCCCAGGATAGACTCTGGGACACTGTATGTAGCCCAGGATAGACTCTGGGACACTGCATGTAACCCTGGATAGACTCTGGGACACTGCATGTAACCCTGGATAGACTCTGGGACACTGCATGTAGCCCAGGATAGACTCTGGGACACTGCATGTAACCCTGGATAGACTCTGGGACACTGCATGTAACCCTGGATAGACTCTGGGACACTGCATGTAACCCAGGATAGACTCTGGGACACTCCATGTAACCCTGGATAGACTCTGGGACACTGTATGTAGCCCAGGATAGACTCCGGGACACTGCATGTGACCATGGATAGACTCTGGGACACTCCATGTAGCCAGGATAGACTCTGGGACACTGCATGTAACCCAGGATAGAAAATGGGACACTGCATGTGACCCAGGATAGACTCTGGGACACTGCATGTGACCCACTGTCCCAGACTGTGAAAGGACAGTGTCCGACCCACTGTCCCAGAGTGTGAAAGGACAGTGTGTGACCCACTGTCCCAGAGTGTGAAAGGACAGTGTCTGACCCACTGTCCCACAGTGTGAAAGGACAGTGTCTGACCCACTGTCCCAGTGTGTGAAAGGACAGTGTCTGACCCACTGTCCCAGAGTGTGAAAGGACAGTGCGTGACCCACTGTCCCAGAGTGTGAAAGGACAGTGTGTGACCCACTGTCCCAGAGTGTGAAAGGACAGTGTCTGACCCACTGTCCCAGAGTGTGAAAGGACAGTGTGTGACCCCCTGTCCCAGAGTGTGAAAGGACAGTGTGTGACCCACTGTCCCAGAGTGTGAAAGGACAGTGTCTGACCCCCTGTCCCAGAGTGTGAAAGGACAGTGTCTGACCCACTGTCCCAGAGTGTGAAAGGACAGTGTGTGACCCACTGTCCCAGAGTGTGAAAGGACAGTGTGTGACCCACTGTCCCAGAGTGTGAAAGGACAGTGTCTGACCCACTGTCCCAGAGTGTGAAAGGACAGTGTGTGACCCACTGTCCCAGAGTGTGAAAGGACAGTGTCCGACCCACTGTCCCAGTGTGTGAAAGGACAGTGTGTGACCCACTGTCCCAGAGTGTGAAAGGACAGTGTGTGACCCACTGTCCCAGAGTGTGAAAGGACAGTGTGTGACCCACTGTCCCAGAGTGTGAAAGGACAGTGTCTGACCCACTGTCCCAGAGAGTGAAAGGACAGTGTCCGACCCACTGTCCCAGTGTGTGAAAGGACAGTGTCTGACCCACTGTCCCAGAGTGTGAAAGGACAGTGTCTGACACACTGTCTCAGAGTGTGAAAGGACAGTGTATTTCCCTTGTTCTGGTAAACCTGGCTGTGCTTGTGCATCTTGTGTTCGGCCTGGTATCAGCGGAAGAATCTGAGTCTGGCCTGGTCTGTCCAAATATCCCCCATTCACACACACAACATCCCAGAAGTGTTATCTTCTGGAGATAGTCACATTGGGCCTCCATATGGGGTAATATCTGGGCAACAGTGACCATAACGGTTTCTATTGGCTGGAAGAACTTAAGGTACTGAGAATCTGCAACTTCATAGAGTCTAAGGACTGGATTTTGTCAATGGGGACGTGATGGAGGCGGGACTCCCACTTTTTGGATTGTAGTCCCGCCTCCATCGACTTGTGGCCAACCCACTGTATTTTCCCTTGATTGACCTTGTTAAGCCCGCCCAGCGGGCTCAGCAGGCCAATTAAGGGCCACCCGGCAACAGGTGACATCACAGATTGTCATTTCATCTGTCAAGAGCTTTTGACAGATGAAATATCAGCGTTTGACAGCTCTGTGAAGCTGTCAAACACTGACAATCTGTCCTCTAAGTTAATTCCTTCCTCTCAGGCTGATTTAGAGATCTCTGCAGAACAAAAAGCAGAGGCCGCAGCTTTGGACAGCTCAACGGCCATTCTGCTTTCTGTGCCGGTGAGATTTCTGACTCCCGAGACCTGAAGGGCTGACACCTGCAGAAGCAAGTTAAGGTAAGTAAAACTTTTTTCCACACTTTACACTTACCTTACACACTTACTTCTGCACACATGCACCCATCACTCACCTGCCCACCGGACATATCGACCCCTCCAACCCCTGCAGGCCCACGGTCCGCCTCGCTAAAACGACGTGGTTGGGACCTGTCGGAGAGCCCACACTTCAGGGCTAAAAATAGGGATTAGGCAAAAAACTGCCTGTTAACTACCTGTTAACAGGCAGTTTATTGGCACTAATCCCCTTCCCGCCTCGGGGAGGCGGGTCCCAGCACAGGTCGGGTACCCACCTCCTGTGAAACTGGCATGGAGGCGGGATGGGTTCGGGACCCCCGAATCTGCAATTTTAACCCCCCACACGCCTCCAAACCCGCCTCCACGGGTCAATGAAAATTCTGCCCATAGAGTCATAACGGCACAGAAGGAGGCCATTCGGCCCATCGAGTCCGTGCCGGCTTTCTGTAGAGCAATCCAGTCAATCCCATTCCCCCGCTCTATCCCCGTAGCCCTGCAAGTTTATTTCCCTCAAGTGCCTATCCAGTCTCCCCTTGAAAACATTGAGTGTCTCCACTTCCGCCACTTCCGTCGGCAGCGAGTTCCAGGTCCTCACCACTCGCTGCGTAAATAAGCTTTTCCTCACATCCCCCCTGTATCTCTTACCCAAAACCTTAAATCTGTATCCCCTAGTCCTTGTACCATCAACTAGTGGGAACAGCCTTTCTCCGTCTAGCCTATCCAAACCTGTCATAATCTTGTACACCTCTGTCAAATCACCCCTCAACCTCCTTTGCTCTAATGAAAACAAATCCAGCTTCTCCAACCTGTCCTTGTAGCTAAGATCCCCCATCCCCAGAACCATTCTGGTAAATCTCCTCTGCACCCTCTCAAGGGCTTTCACATCCTTCCTAAAGTGTGGTGACCAGAACTGGACACAATACTCCAGTTGTGGCCTAACCAGCGCTTTATAAAGATTCAGGATAACTTCTCTACTTTTGTACTCAATACCTCTATTTATGAAACCCAAGATCCCATATGCTTTGCTAACCACTCTCTCAATATGTCCCGCCACCTTCAGGGACCTATGCACATTAACTCCCAGGTCCCTCTGTCCCTGCACACTCTTTAAAACTGTGCCATTAAGTGTATATTGCCTCTCCCTATCCCTTCTGCCAAAATGCATCACCTCACATTTCTCTGTATTAAATTCCATCTGCCACTTGTCTGCCCATTCTGCTAGCCTTGCAGTTGATTGGTATCATCCTCACTGTTTGCCACACCTCCAAGTTTGGTGTCATCGGCAAATTTAGAAATTCTACTTTGTATTCCAATATCCAGGTCATTTATATATATCAAAAACAGCAGTGGCCCCAGCACTGACCCTTGGGAAACGACACTGTCTACCATCCTCCACAACTCGCTGTTTTCTGTCCTTAAGCCAATTCCTTATCCAAGCTGCCACTGACCCACCTATTCCGTGAACCTCAATTTTGTTAACCAGCCTTCTATGTGGTACTTTGTCAAACGCCTTCCTCAAATCCATGTAGACAACATCCATTGCATTCCCTTCATCGATCCTCCCTGTTACTTCATCAAAAAATTCAATTAGATTAGTCAAACACGATCTACCTTTTACAAATCCGTGTTGGCTCTCCTTAATTAGCTTAAACCTCTCCAAGTGCCCATTAATTTTTTCCTTGATTATTGTTTCTAAAACTTTACCCATCACTGATGTTAAACTGTAGTTACTAGGATTGTCCTTACACCCTTTCTTGAACAATGGTGTCACATTTGCCACTTTCCAATCCTCAGGCACCTCCCCCACATCTAGGGAAGATTGGAAAATTATGGCAAGCCCCTCCGCTATCTCCTCCCCCAATTCCCTTAGCAATCTGGGATGCAAGGCATCTGGACCAGGCGACTTATCCTCTCTAAGCAAACCCAGCCTTTCTAGTACATCCTGTCTATCAATTTTCACCCCTTCCATTGCTTCTACCTTTTCCACTGCTATCGATATTTTGTCAGCATCCACCTCCTTAGTAAATACCGATACAAAGTGCTCATTGAGTATTCTAGCCTTGCCCTGCGCCTCTAAGCATATGTCACCTTCTTTGTCGCTAATAGGCCCACCCCGCCTCTTACTACCCGCTTACTGTTTACATGCCGGTAGAAGATTTTTGGGTTCCTTTTATTTAACCGCCATTCTACTCTCATATTCTCTCTTTGCCAATCTTATTTTCCATCTTCACTTCCCCTCTCAACTTATTGTATTTGGTCTGGTTCTCCCTTGAAGAATTCACCTGACATGCATCATGCACCCTCTTTTTTTGTTTCATCATCTTCTCTATCTCCCTCGTCATCCAAGGAGCCCTTGCTTTGGTTCCCTTACCCTTCTCTCTTGTTGGAATGTACCTAGCCTGTACTTGGAACATCTCCTCCTTAAAGATCACCCATTATTCCGTTACAGTTTTTCCTGTCAGTCTTTGGTTCCATTTTACCCTGGCTAGATCCTTTCGCATCCCATTGAAGTTAGCCCTATTCCAGTTTAGAAGTTCCACTCTAGATTGTTCATTGCTTCTCTTCATTGCTAATCTAAATCTTATGGTACGATGATCACTCGTACCCAAGTGTTCTCCCACAGACACTTGGTCGACCTGGCCCACCTCATTCCCCAGCACCAGCAATGCCTCTGTAACAGATTTTGAAAGATGGCAGATGATTTGGAGCGGGTAAATGAGCTAACCCCCCTGGGTGGTGATGAGACTGATGTAGAATACAAATGGAAAGATTTTAAGAACAAGATAAAAAAATGTGGAAGACAAATATGTATCCAAAGTCAAAAAAAGGAAGTGTGGTAAGAAAAAGCCAAGGTGGCTGACTGCTTATGTACAAAGACAAATGAGATGTAAACAGAAATGTTTCTATAAATTAAAGACATTTAATACTCAACTAAACAGAGTTGAGTACAAGGAACAACTAAAGAAAGCGAAGGCTGCTATTAGATCAGTTAAAAGGCTCATGGAAAAAAGGATCGTAGACAACTGGAAGTAATGGGAAAAGCTTTTTCAGTTATGTGAAGAGTCAGAGAACTATCAAAGACTGTATTGGGCCACTGAAGGGTGTTCAAGGACAGGTTACAAAGGACTCGCTGGGTATGGTGGAATTATTAAATGAGTACTTTGCATCGGTCTTCACCCTTGAAGATGATGCTCAACTATTAGAATTTAATAATGTTACTAACAAAACTAGTATTAACATAGATGAACATATTGTTTTAGAAAGAGCAGCCGGGCGGGATGATACCCACCCAAGGGTCCTCAGGGAGATGGGGCATGTGCTGTGCGAGCCCCTAGCCTGTATCTTTTTAATAGCTCACTGCACTCTGGGATGGTTCCTATAGACTGGAAGGAGGCTAATGTAGTCTCCATCTTTAAAAAAGCTGACAAGACAGACCCGGGTAACTATAGGCCCATTAGTTTAACATCAGTAATAGGCAAGATGCTTGAAGGAATCATTAGGGATGCAATATATGAATACTTGGATAGAGAGGGTCATATTAGAGACACCCAACATGGCTTCATAAAAAGGTCATGTCTTACAAATCTCATTGTATTTTTTGAAGAAGTTACAAAGTTGGTGGATGAGGGAAGTCCAGTGGACATTCTCTACTTAGACTTCCAAAAAGCTTTTGATAAGGTTCCGCACAAGAGGCTTCTCTATTAGATCGAAGCTTCTGGTATTAGTGGTAATATATTGAGCTGGATTCAGAACTGGCTGGCAGGACATCGGCAAACAGTAGTTATGGATGGATTTGGATCGGTTTGGAGACCGGTCACCAGTGGTGTCCCGTCAGTGTTGGGACTGTTGCTCTTTACTATTTTTATTAATGATCTGGATGTAGGTGTTGGGGCCATAATCTGCAAATTTACAGATGATACCAAGACCTGTGTTAGAACTGTAGATGATGCTCGTCTGCTTCAGGCAGATCTTAATGTGTTGGGAGATTAGGCTCAAGACTGGAAAATGATGTATAACTTAGATAAGTGCAGTGTTATGCATGTAGGCAGGGCAAATGCTTAACATTCATACACCCTTCAGGGAAAGGCATTAAAGATGGTGGAGATAGAAAGAGATTTGGGCATTCTAGTGCATACATCCTTAAAGGGACATGAGCAATGCCATGTAGCAATAGCTAGAGCAAATAGGGTGTGGAGGTATATCCATTGGACAATTGAGTATAAGACGAGGCATACTGTTTTGTCCTTGTACAAGACCTTAGTCAGGCCGCACTTGGAATACTGTGTCCAGTTTTGGTCTCCTCACATGGTGGGTGATATTGAGGCTTTGGAAAGGGTGCAGAGGAGGGCCACTAGAGTAATTCCCAGTCTAAAGTATCCTACTTATCAAGATAGGCTAAAAGAGTTGGGGCTCTATAACTTAGAGAAGCGTAGACTTAGGGGGGATCTGCTTGAGGTTTATAAGATAATGAAGGGAACAGTTTGTGTTCCAGCTGACAGTTTATTTCAATTAAATAGGTTAGGCAGGACCAGGGGTCACAAATTTAAGTTGTATAAGACTAGGTTAGATGTCAGGAGGTGGTTCTTTTCCCAGGGAATAGTGGACCTGTACAACAAGCTGCCGTCTCATGTGGTGGACACAAACTCGCTGAATTCCTTCAAGCGAGAGCTGGATTTGTTTCTGGCTAGGGCAGAGATCACCTCTTACAGAAGGTAGGTACTGCAGGGAATTCAGGGCCAGAGTGATCTCCTGGACTAGCTTCGATCACCTAGATGGGTCGGAGAGGAATTTCCCAGATTTGTTTCTCCCCAAATTGGCCTGGGTTTTATCTGTTTTTTGCCACTCCCAGGAGATCCCATGATTTTGGGTGGGGTGGAGTGTATATATTGTGATACACAAGGTATCGCAATTGTGTGGAACAGGCTCGATGGATCAGAGGGTCTTTACCTGTCCGTCATTGTTCGTATGTTTGTTCATTAGACTGATCCCAGGAGTCTCTCCGTGTTCGGAACTGCTGATCCCATCTGAAGATTAGATGAAAAACATTCCACCTCAGTCTAACCCAGAAAGAAATAACAGGAAATTCTGTGGAAAGCATCATAATGGAAGATTCTGTATAGACTCTGCAAAATGACTCACCCAAGTGTGACAGATAAAGCCAAATCACAACACACTGCAGCTCCAAAACATCCAGCGCCCTTCATTCAACTAGAATCTGCAGAGAGGAATTTGTGGTAAAAAGTGATAAGGAGAAATATGCAGAGTCTAGAATATTTAAAGGGGTGGCGGTTTGTGCTGGAATGTTTATTATTTAAAGGGATGCACTCTGTGTGGGATGTTTAATATTTAAAGGGATTTTAAGGGGAATTCTCCTCTTGGGGCAGAGTTTCTTTGGGACAGGACTTGCTCCCGCTCGCACGTAGCTGCCAATCCTGGGTCAGGGCTCATTATAGATGCACGGTTGGTTCCCAGTGGGATTCCCACCCTCAAGAGAGAGCCCACCAGCGCAAAGAGAAGAATCCGACAGTGGGGACTCCCTTGCAGCACTGGTAGATCCAACGAGGGAGCTCAAAGGGGCGGAAGCAGCTGGAAGATCAGAAAGAAGACCCCTACAGATGGTGTCCATGGAGACCAAGGCCTTCAACTTCAGCTGCACTGGAGGGAGGGGAGGGGAGGGGTGGTCGCAACAAGATCCCCCCCTCCACTCAGGGCCTTTACTGAGGCCTGCTGCTGCGTGGTGGCCCTGGGAACTGGGGGGTAAATGGGGCAGAAAGGGGGGAATCTGCTGGGAACCCAGGCCCCACCCCTTGCCGCCATTTGTATGTGACAGGCGGGAAGGTGACGGTGATCCCAGCAGGAGTGGGAGGAGGGAGGAGGGAATCCCAGTCAGTGTAGTGTGGCCTCACCACCACAATCCCAGCCGATTTGTGGCAGGTTCACTGGGGGAAATGCCCCCATTATATTTAAAGGGATGGTATTGTGTACTGGGATGTTTAATATTTAAAGGGATGGTATTGTGTACTGGGATGTTTAATATTTAAAGGGATGGTATTGTGTACTGGGATGTTTAATATTTAAAGGGATGGTATTGTGTACTGGGATGTTTAATATTTAAAGGGATGGTATTGTGTACTGGGATGTTTAATATTTAAAGGGATGGTATTGTGTACTGGGATGTTTAATATTTAAAGGGATGGTATTGTGTACTGGGATGTTTAATATTTAAAGGGATGGTATTGTGTACTGGGATGTTTAAATATTTAAAGGGATGGTATTGTGTACTGGGATGTTTAATATTTAAAGGGATGGTATTGTGTACTGGGATGTTTAATATTTAAAGGGATGGTATTGTGTACTGGGATGTTTAATATTTAAAGGGATGGTATTGTGTACTGGGATGTTTAATATTTAAAGGGATGGTATTGTGTACTGGGATGTTTAATATTTAAAGGGATGGTATTGTGTACTGGGATGTTTAATATTTAAAGGGATGGTATTGTGTACTGGGATGTTTAATATTTAAAGGGATTTTTGGGGGGAATTCTCCACAGCAGAGTTTCTGTGGGACAGGTATTATGTACAAGACACTTAGGGGGAAACACTGTAGCTCCTGTTTTTGACCTCCTAATGCTTGAAAATGGCGTCCGACATTCGTGCGCACATTTCCGATGGGAAGTGCGCCGGACGTCATCTTGTTAAAGGAGTTAGCGCGCGCTCCTAACGACTGTCGACAGCATGCAGAGCATGCTGATTTTGACATCAATCAGTGTGCAACGCTGATTTGACGCCATGCTGCCATTTCCGAACGGCATTCTCCAGCCTACGCCCTGTCTTAACCTCGCAGAACTGAACACGACATTAAACAGCGCTACTTAAAGGGATCATGAACAACTTGCAGGTTAGTTGCTGGATTATTTCTTCTGGCTGCTGGTGCACTTGCACTTGTTTTTGGATCTTTCCTATACTTGCCTAAAGTTTGAATAGTTGACAGGGAGCGGTCTGGCGAGTGCTGAAGTACTTTTTTGTTGATTTAAAAGCTTGTGCTGAAAGAAGTTGCTTCCAGACATGGGTGGCCTGATAGGCCTTCCTCTGGGAATGAGCATGACTGGGAGAATGAGCAGAGGCCACGCAGAGCAGGACAAGCTGCTAGAAGAGGGAGGAGGAGAAGGGGGAGAAAGGCTCTCAGCAGGAGGTCATATCCACCGAGGGTCTTTAGGGAGCTATTCAACTTCAGCAAGGACCAATGTTTGAGACGTCTTCACTTCAGTAAGGAGGTCTTGACTGAAATCTTCCAACTGATGCAGCCACAACTGCAACCTCAAAGCAAGGCAAGGACCGCATTGCCTGTGGCTGTCAAGGTGACCGTGGCTCTTAACTTGAATGCATCTGGCTACTTCCAGGCTGCTGCTGGAGATATAAGCAACATCTCGCAGGTTGCAGTCCACTGCTGCATAAGGGAGGTCACTGAGGCTCTCTATACACAGAGAGACAGCTTCATCTCATTCCCTCTTGCCAGAGACCCATAGGCGGTGCAAGCACAAGGGTTTACACAGACTGCAGGCTCCCCCATGGTGCAGGGTGCCACTCACTACACACACATTGCCTTGCGTGCGCCTCATGTGAACTCAGCCATGTTCATGAACCGAAAAGACTTGCACTCCCTCAATGTTGAGCTGCAGTGTGGCAGCAGGCAGCGTGTCATGCAGGTCAATGCCCGTGATCCCGACAGTAGTCATGATTCTGTGCAGTCCTCTGTGCCACCTGTATTTGACACACCACGGCAAGTCAAAGGCTGGCCACTGGCGACAAAGCTTATCCACTCATGATGTGGCTCATGAATCTGGTCCGGAACCCACGCATACATGCACAGCACTCTGACAATGAGAGCCATGCTGCCACAAGGAACATTAGTGTCCACAAGCAACACTTCCGCTGCCTGGACCGCTCCGGATGAGCCCTGCAGTACTCAGCTGAGCAGGTATCAAGATTTATGGTTGTATGGTGCATGCTGCACAACCTCGCCATTATGAGGGAACAGCCCTTGCCACCACCCATCAGGCAAGAAGCTGAGGAACAGGAGCACGAGGAAGAGGTGGAAGTGCAACAGGAGATGGAGGAAGAAGAAGGGAGGCTACAACGTAGACAGCCCCTTTCTGCCCAGGCTCTACGTGATGAAATAATTAACGAGTGATACCAGTAACCTCAACCACACCTCCCCATTCACCAACAGTCCCACGCTCCTTATCTTTCCTCTATCACTGACTATCACATCGTCCCCTTTCCGACAACACAAAAATAAAAACCACCAGAAAATGCACATTGCAATCCAAATTTATAAATTCAATAATTACATAATGCATACAAAAATAAACGAAGCACCCTTGTACATTCCTTTCGTGCTTGTCTTCCGTGTGCCTTTGCCTTTCCTCGTGCTTCCCCAGTAGCTGCAGGATGGGTGGTGGAAGGCTGCTGACCTCCAATTGAGGAGACTGCAGGTGGCCTTGGAGGGTGACGTCGAGCAGCTCTGGACCGAGAAGGCCCGGCTTCAGACTGCACCATCTCAGCCTGGGCATCAGTAGTCTGGGCTGGCTGGCTGACAGGCAACAGCAAGGGCACTGGCGGAGTGGGAGCAGGAGTGCTGTCTTCCTGAGAGGGGAAAGCAGGTTTGTGCTCCATGGATCGCTGCTACTCTCCCAGGGCAGCACCTCAGCAATCCTACTGATCTGTTGGAGAATAGATTGATCGACTGCTATGAGGCCCTGGAAGCCCCTTTGAACAGTACATTCAGAGCCATGATGGCAGCAGTCTGAGCTTCCCCTGCAGCACGCAGACCTTTGATTTTTATTCGCTTATGGGATCTGGGCGTCGCTGGCAAGGCCAGCATTTATTGCCCATCCCTAGTTGCCCTGGAGAAGGTGGTGGTGAGCCAACTTCTTGAACCGCTGTAGTTCGTGTGGTGAAGGTGCTCCCACAGTGCTGTTAGGTAGGGAGTGCCAGGATTTTGCTCCTTTGTCCATGTTTGGACCAAGGCTGTAATGAGGTCGGGAGCCGATTGGTCTTGGCGGATTCAAACTGGGCATCAGTGAGCAGGTTATTGGTGAGTAAATGCCGCTTGATAGCACTGTCGATGACACCTTCCATCACTTTGCTGATGATTGAGAGTAGAATGATGGTGCGGTAATTGGCCGGATTGGATTTGTCCTGCTTTTTGTCGACAGGACATACCTGGGCAGTTTTCCACATTGTCGGATAGATGCCAGTGTTGTAGCTGTACTGGAACAGCTTGGCTAGAGACGCGGCTAGTTCTGGAGCACAAGTCTTCAGCACAATAGCCGGGATGTTGTCGGGGCCCATAGCCTTTGCTGTATCCAGTGCACTCAGCCGTTTCTTGATATCACGTAGAGTTAATCCAGTTGGTTGAAGACTGGCTTCTGTGATGGTGGGGACCTCAGGAGGAGGCCGATATGTATCATCCACTCGACACTTCTGACTGAAGATGGTTGCAAACGCTTCAGCCTTGTCTTGTCTTTTGCACTCATGTGCTGGGCTCTGCCATCATTGAGGATGGGGATATTCATGGAGCCTCCTCCTCCCGTTAGTTGTTTAATGGTCCACCACCATTCATGACTGGATGTGGCAGGACTGCAGAGCTTTGATCTGATTCGTTGATTGTGGGATCACTTAACCCTGTCTAGAGCATGCTGCTCCTGCTTTTTAACATGCATGTAGTCCTGTGTTGCAGCTTCCCCAGGTTGGCTCCTCATTTTTAGGTACGCCTGGTGCTGCTCCTGGCATGCTCTTCTACACTCCTTATTGAACCAGAGTTGGTCCCCTGGCTTGGTGGTAATTGTAGAGTGAGGGATATGCCAAGCCATGAGGTTACAGATTGTGGTGGAATACAATTCTGCTGCTGCTGATGGCCCATAGCGCCTCATGGATGCCCAGTTTTGAGCTGCTAGATCTGTTCTGAATCTATCCCATTTAGCATGGTGGTAGTGCCACACAACACGATGGAGGGTGTCCTCAGTGTGAAGATGGGACTCCGTCTCCACAATGACTGTGCGGTGGTCACTGCTACCATGGACAGATAGATTGGTGAGGACGAGGTCAAGTAGGTTTTTCCCTCGTGCTGGTTCGCTCACCACCTGTCACAGGCCCAGACTGGCAGTTATGTCCTTCAGGACTCAGCCAGTAGTGGTACTACCGAGCCACTCTTGGTGATGGACATTGAAGTCCCCCACCCAGAGTACATTCTGTGCCCTTGTTACTCTCAGTGCTTCTTCAACATGGAGGACTACTGATTCATCAGCTGAGGGCGGGCGGGAGGGAGGTGGTAATCAGCAGGAGGTTTCCTTGCCCATGCTTGACCTGAAGCCATGAGACTTCATGGGGTCCAGAGTCAATGTTGAGGACTCCCAGGGCCACTCCAGGACATTGGCTGAAAAGTATGATTCTGTGAGTATGACTATGTCAGGCTGTTGCTTGATTTTGACACAAGTCCCCAGATGTTGGTGAGGAGGACTTTGCAGGGTTCACTGGGCTGGGTGTGCCGGTGCCGAGGTCGATGCCGGGTGGCCCGTCCGGTTTCGTTCTTATTATTAGTTACAACTGAGTGACTTGCTGGGCCATTTCAGAGGGCAGTTGTGGAGTCACATATAGGCCAGACCAGCAGATTTCCTTCCCTAAAGGACATTAGTGAACCAGATAGGTTTTTACAACAATCTGATAGTTTCATGGTCACCATTACTGATACGAGCTTTTTATTCCAGATTTAATTAACTGAATTTAAATTCCCCAGCTGCCATGGTGGGATTTGAACTCACGTCTCTGGATCATTAGTCCAGGCCTCTGGATTACTAGCCCAGTGACATTGCCACTACGCTACCATTCCCCTTGCTGTGAAAAGTCGCACAACACCAGGTTATAGTCCAACAGTTTTATTTGAAATCACAAGCTTTCGGAGCGGCTGCTCCTTCGTCAGGTGAAGGACGAAGGAGCAGCGCTCCGAAAGCTTGTGATTTCAAATAAAACTGTTGGACTATAACCTGGTGTTGTGCGACTTCTCACATTTGTCCACCCCAGTCCAACACCGGCAGCTCCACATCATTCCCCTTGATGGAAGCTGTTTGTGCTGCAATGGAAGCTGTGACATCGGCCATCAGACGCTGCATCATGGTGGGTTCCACTAGTATTTTTTTACTCGTTCATGGGATGTGGCATCGCTGGCAAGGCCAGCATTTATTGCTCATCCCGAATTGCCCTTGAGAAGGTGGTGGTGAGCCGCCTTCTTGAACTGCTATGGTGAAGGTACTCCCACAGTGCTGTTCGGGAGGGAGTTATGGATTTTGACCCAGCCAAGCCGAAGGACACACCACTGAAGGAGATCCTAACCAAGTTAGAACAGCACTACAGTCCTGAGCCCCGGAAATTGCTGAAAGTTATCCTTTTGGAACACGTGATCCAAATTAAATGATGAGGGTATCAGTGAGTATATTGTAGCTTTAAAAAAGCTATCCATTCACTGTCATTTTGGTAACTTTCAGGACCGAGCTTTGCGTGACCACTTTGTTTGTGGGTTGAAAAATGAACATATCAGAAGTAAATTGTTGACAACCCCTAACTTGACTTTTGACTTAGCTTATCAGACAGCTATGTCGATGGATATGGCCGACCGATACTCCTGAGAGTTCCACGCCATTTCCAGTCGTCAGACAATCGAGGTGAATCGACTGCAGGCTAAAAGTAAAAGGCAGTTGGGCCCCAAGGCCTCAGCAACTGGCCAAGGTAACAGTGCATTGAAGTCGTGCTTTCGGTGCCTGGGACAACACATCGCTCAAAGCTGTCCGTATGTGAAGGCAGAGTATTTCTACTGCAAGAAACTGGGCATCTTGCGAAGGCGTGTCGACAGAAGAGTAAACCGACTGACAATGCTAGAAGTAGAAATCGCCGGACACTACATACTGTTGAAGAGAAGCAGCAGGACGAGGAGTTTCTGGAGATTCATGTCATCAGGAGCACGAAGGTATCTAACAGCGATTCGCAAGGTATCGTCATTCAAGTAGATGTCGCAGGAACCAGGATACCCATGGAAATCAACATTGGTGCAACTGTGAGCGTAGTACCGGAATCACTATATCGCGACAAGTTGCGTGATTATCGACTAGAGAAATCGAAGGAAGAGCTGCGAGGCTACTCAGGAGAGCAAATCCCTGTAGTGGGAAGTGTCACCATACCAGTGAAATACAAGGATCAGTGTCAGAGCTTGCCTCTCATAGTAGTGGCAGGAGACAAGCCTGCCTTGATAGGTAGAAATTGGTTGAGATCACTGAAGCTGGATTGGAATGAGATTTTTCGTGTGGAAGCAAAATTTGCATCGAAAGATGATGTCATCAAGCAGTATCGGAAGGTGTTCAGCGAAACGGGCAGTCCGATCCAAGACTTCAAGGCGAGTGTCAGAGTGCAGAAGGACGCAAGACCAGATTACTGCAAGCCACGTCCCATACCATACGCACTCAAGGAGAAAGTTGAGCAAGAACTCAAAAGTCTAGAAACTGAGAACAGTATCTCTAAGGTAGATCTGAGTAATTGGGCTACACCCATTGTGTTTGTACCTAAGTCAGATGGTAAGGTAAGGTTGTGTGATGATTATAAGGTAACCGTAAACCAGGTTCTTGAGTGTAATCTACCCAATACGTTGCCTAATATGGAAAATAAGTTCATATCTTTTGTTTCTGTTACAGAATTCTATAGTAGATTTTGGAAAAATAAAATGGGTTCCATTTGAGAAATGTATACCAAGAATTGTGTATACCATGCAAGTCATGTACAATGATTATTTGCTATGATTAACTTCTTCAATAAGGAGGGAGAAGAGTAATAGAGCCACCTGGTGGAGTATAGATGCATATAATGATAAAGCCATATGCAGTACAGTTCTTACCAGAAGCCATGTTGTGCTGTTGTATATATATGCTGTGTCCCAAGATATCACAGGAGGTGCTGCCGAAGAAGCCTTGGCGAGTTGCTACAGTGCATCTTGTAGATGGTACTCACAGCAGCCATGGTACGCCGGTGGTGGAGGGAGTGAATGTTTAAGGTGGTGGATGGGGTACCAATCAAGCGGACTGCTTTGTCCTGGATGGTGTCGAGCTTCTTGAGTGTTGTTGGAGCTGCACTCATCCAGGCAAGTGGAGAGTATTCCATCACACTCCTTACTTGTGTCTTGTAGATGGTGGAAAGGCTTTGAGGAGTCAGGAGGTGAGACACTCGCCGCAGAATACCCAGCTTCTGACCTGCTCTTGTAGCCACTGTATTTATGTGGCTGGTCCAGTTAAGTTTCTGATGGAGGTGACCACCCGTTCCATGTTGGAAAGGACGGGTTCCAAGCTCTGCACAAGCCCTGTGCCAAGTTGGTGCTGAACGCCAACATGCTCCTTGACATTGAGCGCAGGCTTTCTGGCAGCCTTTCCAGTGCACCAAGCATTTGGTTATGTACACTCACCAACCTTCTTCTGTAGCCTGGCCCATCGAAGTCCTCATCGGAGTCCTCTGCAGCAGTACTAGTGTGCGACCTCGCCCTCCGGCAAGCTGGCACCTGCGCTATCCTTTCCCCCAGCCCTGGCTCCTGCGCACTTATGCACGGTGTCGCACCACATGCAGATCCCTCCTCAATCCTGGAGTCTAAAATCCGCGCAGTTTCAGTGTCTGAGCTGGTGGCTGCGAGTGTAAGATCGAGTGACAGTGTCTCTTCATCTTCACTGTCTTTTTCCTCTCCCTCCACTGACTGGAAAGGCGCCATTTCTTGGGTAGCTGAAATGAAAAAAGGACAAGGGTTGGGTTGTGGTGAGGGGAGAGGAGAAAGTAAGGAGTGCGTGCTTACACCATCTGCAGCTTGTAAGTCAGAACAGATTGAGGGAAGAGGGAGAAGTGGGATGTGAGAACGAGGATTAGGTATGCAGTTACCCTCAGCATCGATCGCTTCAGCCCTGCCAGTGGCCACAGCCTCAGTGATGTCCCTTCCTGTGATGGCCAGCAATGTCTCATCCATGGTGGTTAAAACATGCAGGCGTGCTTGTCCTCCTCCAGATCTTTGCTGCTACCTGCTGTTATGCGCCACCTTCTCCTGCAAGAAAGAGGGAAGTGTGTCAACGAGTGTCGTGCAATATGTTTGGGTGATGTGGCTGTCATGATTGAATAGCTGCCAGTGTGTGCGAGCTGTGAGTTGTGAGTGTGAGGCTTGCAACAGTGCTAAGTATGTGAGGATAAGGTAGAGCATATGAATTGAAGGGTCAAGTACTGATTGATCGAGATTGTTGGTAGGTGGGTGATGGGGGAGCAGTGAATTGAGCAGTGGCTGAAGCTAGTGGTGCAGTTGGTAGGATATGCCATTTGAAGATGAACTTACTGATCTTGACAACTCATGCGAGATTGTTAAACTTCTTCCTGCACTACATCCATGTTCTCGGAGCAACACTCCTGGCATTGACCGCTGTCGCTACTTGTTCCCACTACCTCCTGAGCATCTGTCTGGAGGGCCTCTTGCCCCCTGCGGATACAGGACTTTTCTCCTTCTTTCCACCTCTTCCACCAAGACCTCCAGTGCATTGTCTGAAAAGCTTGGTGCTCGCTCTATTACATTACATTACATAGTATTTACAGCACAGAAACAGACCATTCGGCCCAACAGGTTCTTGCTGGTGTTCATGCTCCACACGAGCCTCCTCCCACCCCTCTTCATGTCATCCCAACAACAAATCCTTCTATTCCTTTCTCCCTCATGTGCTTATCCAGCTTCCATTAAATTCCTTGATGCTATTCAACTCAATCACTCCCCGAAGTAGCGAGTTCCTCATTCTCACCACTCTCTGGGTAAAGATGTTTCTCCTGAATTCCCTGTTGGATTTATTAGTGACCATCTTATATTGATGGCCCCTAGTTATGCATTTACTGGTTTCTCTATTAACTCCTGTTGGGGGGATTTCTCTATTAACTCCTGTTGGGGAGATTTCTCTATTAACTCCTGTTGGGGAGATTTCTCTATTAACTCCTGTTGGGGGGATTTCTCTATTAACTCCTGTTGGGGAGATTTCTCTATTAACTCCTGTTGGGGAGATTTCTTTATTAACTCCTGTTGGGGGGATTTCTCTATTAACTCCTGTTGGGGAGATTTCTCTATTAACTCCTGTTGGGGGGATTTCTTTATTAACTCCTGTTGTTGGGATTTCTCTATTAACCCCTGTTGGGGAGATTTCTCTATTTCCTCCTGTTGGGGGGATTTCTCTATTTCCTTCTGTTAGACATAGAAAATAGGTGCAGGAGTAGACCATTCGGTCCTTCAAGCCTGCACCGCCACTCAATGCGTTCATGGCTGAACATGCTACCTCAGTACCCCATTCCTGCTTTCTCGCCATACCCCTTGGTCCCCCTAGTTGTGAGTATTATATCTAACTCCCTTTTGAATATATTTAGCGAACTGGCCTCAACAACCTTCTGTGGTAGAGAATTCCACAGATTCACCACTCTCTGGGTGAAGAAGTTCCTCCTCATCTCAGTCTTAAATGGTTTCCCCTTTATCCTTAGACTGTGACCCCTGGTTTTAGTTTTCCCTAACATTGGAAACATTCTGCCCGCATCTAATTTGTCTAAACCAGTCAGGAATTTAAACGTCTCTATAAGTTCCCCCCTCATTCTTCTGAACTCCAGAGGATACAAGTTCAGTTGATCCAGTCTTTCTTGATATGTCAGTCTGGCCATCCCAGGAATCAATCTAGTGAACCTTCGTTGCACTCCCTCAATAGCAAGAATGTCCTTCCTCAAGTTAGGAGACCAAAACTGCACACAATACTCCAGGTGTGACCTCACCAAGGCCCTGTACAACTGTAGCATCACCTCCCTACTCCTGTACTCAAATCCCCTTGCTATGAAGGCCATCATGCCATTTGCTTTCTAGACTGCCTGCTGCACTTGCCTTCCCACCTTCAGTGACTGATGTACCATGACGCCAAGGTCTCGTTGCACCTCCTCTTTCCCTAATCTGCCACCATTCAGGTAACAGTCTGCCTCCCTATTTTTACCACCAAAGTGGAAAAACCTCACATTTATCCACATTGCACTTCATCTGCCAGACATTTGCCCATTCACCCAACCTGTCCAAGTCACTCTGCAGCCTCCTAGCATCCTCCTCATTGTTCACACTGCCTCCCAATTTAGTGTCATCCGCAAATTTGGAGATATTTCTCTATTAACTCCTGTTGGGGGGATTTCTCTATTAACTCCTGTTGGGGGGATTTCTCTATTACCTCCTGTTGGGGGGATTTCTCTATTAACCCCTGTTGGGGAGATTTCTCTATTAACCCCTGTTGGGGGGATTTCTCTATTAACTCCTGTTGGGGGATTTCTCTATTTCCTCCTGTTGGGGAGATTTCTCTATTTCCTCCTGTTGGGGGGATTTCTCTATTTCCTCCTGTTGGGGGGATTTCTCTATTAACCCCTGTTGGGGAGATTTCTCTATTAACTCCTGTTGGGGGGATTTCTCTATTAACTCCTGTTGGGGGATTTCTCTATTAACTCCTGTTGGGGGGATTTCTCTATTAACCCCTGTTGGGGGATTTCTCTATTAACTCCTGTTGGGGGGATTTCTCTATTAACTCCTGTTGGGGGGATTTCTCTATTAACCCCTGTTGGGGGATTTCTCTATTAACTCCTGTTGGGGGGATTTCTCTATTAACCCCTGTTGGGGGGATTTCTCTATTAACTCCTGTTGGGGGGATTTCTCTATTAACTCCTGTTGGGGGGATTTCTCTATTAACTCCTGTTGGGGGGATTTCTCTATTAACCCCTGTTGGGGGATTTCTCTATTAACCCCTGTTGGGGGGATTTCTCTATTAACCCCTGTTGGGGGGATTTCTCTATTAACTCCTGTTGGGGGGATTTCTCTATTAACTCCTGTTGGGGGGATTTCTCTATTAACTCCTGTTGGGGGATTTCTCTATTAACCCCTGTTGGGGGGATTTCTCTATTAACCCTGTTGGGGGGATTTCTCTATTAACTCCTGTTGGGGGGATTTCTCTATTAACCGCTGTTGGGGGGCTTTCTCTATTAACTCCTGTTGGGGGATTTCTCTATTAACTCCTGTTGGGAGATTTCTCTATTAACTCCTGTTGGGGGGATTTCTCTATTAACTCCTGTTGGGGGATTTCTCTATTAACTCCTGTTGGGGGGATTTCTCTATTAACTCCTGTTGGGGGGATTTCTCTATTAACTCCTGTTGGGGGATTTCTCTATTAACTCCTGTTGGGGGGATTTCTCTATTAACTCCTGTTGGGGAGATTTCTCTATTAACTCCTGTTGGGGGATTTCTCTATTAACTCCTGTTGGGGGGATTTCTCTATTAACCCCTGTTGGGGAGATTTCTCTATTAACCCCTGTTGGGGGGATTTCTCTATTAACCCCTGTTGGGGGGATTTCTCTATTAACCCCTGTTGGGGGGATTTCTCTATTAACCCTGTTGGGGGGATTTCTCTATTAACCCCTGTTGGGGGATTTCTCTATTAACCCCTGTTGGGGGGATTTCTCTATTAACTCCTGTTGGGGAGATTTCTCTATTAACTCCTGTTGGGGGATTTCTCTATTAACTCCTGTTGGGAGATTTCTCTATTAACTCCTGTTGGGGGGATTTCTCTATTAACTCCTGTTGGGGAGATTTCTCTATTAACTCCTGTTGGGGAGATTTCTCTATTAACCCCTGTTGGGGGGATTTCTCTATTAACCCTGTTGGGAGATTTCTCTATTAACTCCTGTTGGGGAGATTTCTCTATTAACCCCTGTTGGGGGATTTCTCTATTAACTCCTGTTGGGGGGATTTCTCTATTAACTCCTGTTGGGAGATTTCTCTATTAACCCCTGTTGGGGGGATTTCTCTATTAACCCCTGTTGGGAGATTTCTCTATTAACTCCTGTTGGGGGGATTTCTCTATTAACCCCTGTTGGGGAGATTTCTCTATTAACTCCTGTTGGGGGATTTCTCTATTAACCCCTGTTGGGGGATTTCTCTATTAACTCCTGTTGGGGGATTTCTCTATTAACTCCTGTTGGGGGGATTTCTCTATTAACTCCTGTTGGGGGATTTCTCTATTAACCCCTGTTGGGGGGATTTCTCTATTAACCCCTGTTGGGAGATTTCTCTATTAACTCCTGTTGGGGGGATTTCTCTATTAACCCTGTTGGGGGGATTTCTCTATTAACCCCTGTTGGGGAGATTTCTCTATTAACCCTGTTGGGGGATTTCTCTATTAACTCCTGTTGGGGGGATTTCTCTATTAACCCTGTTGGGGGATTTCTCTATTAACTCCTGTTGGGGGATTTCTCTATTAACCCTGTTGGGGGGATTTCTCTATTAACTCCTGTTGGGGGGATTTCTCTATTAACTCCTGTTGGGGGATTTCTCTATTAACTCCTGTTGGGGGATTTCTCTATTAACCCCTGTTGGGGGGATTTCTCTATTAACCCCTGTTGGGAGATTTCTCTATTAACTCCTGTTGGGGGATTTCTCTATTAACCCCTGTTGGGGGGATTTCTCTATTAACTCCTGTTGGGGGATTTCTCTATTAACTCCTGTTGGGGGGATTTCTCTATTAACCCCTGTTGGGGGGATTTCTCTATTAACTCCTGTTGGGGGGATTTCTCTATTAACTCCTGTTGGGGGGATTTCTCTATTAACTCCTGTTGGGGAGATTTCTCTATTAACTCCTGTTGGGGGATTTCTCTATTAACCCCTGTTGGGGGATTTCTCTATTAACTCCTGTTGGGGGGATTTCTCTATTAACTCCTGTTGGGGGGATTTCTCTATTAACTCCTGTTGGGGGATTTCTCTATTAACTCCTGTTGGGGGATTTCTCTATTAACTCCTGTTGGGGGGATTTCTCTATTAACCCCTGTTGGGGGATTTCTCTATTAACCCTGTTGGGGGATTTCTCTATTAACTCCTGTTGGGGGGATTTCTCTATTAACCCCTGTTGGGGGGATTTCTCTATTAACTCCTGTTGGGGGGATTTCTCTATTAACCCCTGTTGGGGAGATTTCTCTATTAACTCCTGTTGGGGGGATTTCTCTATTAACCCCTGTTGGGGGATTTCTCTATTAACCCTGTTGGGGAGATTTCTCTATTAACTCCTGTTGGGGGATTTCTCTATTAACCCCTGTTGGGGGGATTTCTCTATTAACTCCTGTTGGGGGGATTTCTCTATTAACTCCTGTTGGGGGATTTCTCTATTAACCCCTGTTGGGGGATTTCTCTATTAACTCCCTGTTGGGAGATTTCTCTATTAACTCCTGTTGGGGAGATTTCTCTATTAACCCCTGTTGGGGGGATTTCTCTATTAACTCCTGTTGGGGGGATTTCTCTATTACCTCCTGTTGGGGGGATTTCTCTATTAACCCCTGTTGGGGAGATTTCTCTATTAACTCCTGTTGGGGGATTTCTCTATTAACTCCTGTTGGGGAGATTTCTCTATTAACTCCTGTTGGGGGGATTTCTCTATTAACTCCTGTTGGGGGGATTTCTCTATTAACTCCTGTTGGGGGGATTTCTCTATTAACCCCTGTTGGGGGGATTTCTCTATTAACTCCTGTTGGGGGGATTTCTCTATTAACCCCTGTTGGGGGGATTTCTCTATTAACCCCTGTTGGGGGATTTCTCCATTACCTCCTGTTGGGGGGATTTCTCTATTAACTCCTGTTGGGTGGATTTCTCTATTAACTCCTGTTGGGGGGATTTCTCTATTAACCCCTGTTGGGGGGATTTCACTATTAACTCTGTTGGGGGGATTTCTCTATTAACTCCTGTTGGGGAGATTTCTCTATTAACTCCTGTTGGGGGGATTTCTCTATTAACCCCTGTTGGGGGGATTTCTCTATTAACCCCTGTTGGGGGGATTTCTCTATTAACCCCTGTTGGGGGGATTTCTCTATTAACTCCTGTTGGGGGGATTTCTCTATTAACTCCTGTTGGGGGGATTTCTCTATTAACTCCTGTTGGGGGGATTTCTCTATTAACCCCTGTTGGGGGGATTTCTCTATTAACCCCTGTTGGGGGGATTTCTCTATTAACTCCTGTTGGGGGGATTTCTCTATTAACCCCTGTTGGGGAGATTTCTCTATTAACTCCTGTTGGGGGGATTTCTCTATTAACCCCTGTTGGGGGGATTTCTCTATTAACCCTGTTGGGGGGATTTCTCTATTAACCCCTGTTGGGGGATTTCTCTATTAACTCCTGTTGGGGGGATTTCTCTATTAACTCCTGTTGGGGAGATTTCTCTATTAACCCCTGTTGGGGGGATTTCTCTATTAACCCCTGTTGGGGGGATTTCTCTATTAACACCTGTTGGGGGATTTCTCTATTAACCCCTGTTGGGGGGATTTCTCTATTAACTCCTGTTGGGGAGATTTCTCTATTAACTCCTGTTGGGGGGATTTCTCTATTAACTCCTGTTGGGGGATTTCTCTATTAACTCCTGTTGGGGGGATTTCTCTATTAACTCCTGTTGGGGGATTTCTCTATTAACTCCTGTTGGGGAGATTTCTCTATTAACTCCTGTTGGGGGGATTTCTCTATTAACCCCTGTTGGGGAGATTTCTCTATTAACCCCTGTTGGGGGATTTCTCTATTAACTCCTGTTGGGGGGATTTCTCTATTAACCCTGTTGGGGAGATTTCTCTATTAACCCCTGTTGGGGGATTTCTCTATTAACCCCTGTTGGGGGGATTTCTCTATTAACCCCTGTTGGGGTGATTTCTCTATTAACTCCTGTTGGGGGATTTCTCTATTAACTCCTGTTGGGGAGATTTCTCTATTAACTCCTGTTGGGGAGATTTCTCTATTAACTCCTGTTGGGGGATTTCTCTATTAACTCCTGTTGGGGAGATTTCTCTATTAACTCCTGTTGGGGGATTTCTCTATTAACCCCTGTTGGGGGGATTTCTCTATTAACCCCTGTTGGGGGGATTTCTCTATTAACCCTGTTGGGGGATTTCTCTATTAACTCCTGTTGGGGGGATTTCTCTATTAACCCCTGTTGGGGGGATTTCTCTATTAACTCCTGTTGGGGGATTTCTCTATTAACCCCTGTTGGGGAGATTTCTCTATTAACCCCTGTTGGGGGGATTTCTCTATTAACTCCTGTTGGGGGATTTCTCTATTAACCCCTGTTGGGGGATTTCTCTATTAACCGCTGTTGGGGGGATTTCTCTATTAACTCCTGTTGGGGAGATTTCTCTATTAACTCCTGTTGGGGGATTTCTCTATTAACTCCTGTTGGGGAGATTTCTCTATTAACTCCTGTTGGGGGGATTTCTCTATTAACTCCTGTTGGGAGATTTCTCTATTAACTCCTGTTGGGGAGATTTCTCTATTAACCCCTGTTGGGGGGATTTCTCTATTAACCCCTGTTGGGAGATTTCTCTATTAACTCCTGTTGGGGAGATTTCTCTATTAACCCCTGTTGGGGGATTTCTCTATTAACCCTGTTGGGGGGATTTCTCTATTAACCCCTGTTGGGGAGATTTCTCTATTAACCCCTGTTGGGGAGATTTCTCTATTAACTCCTGTGGGGGGATTTCTCTATTAACCCCTGTTGGGGAGATTTCTCTATTAACCCCTGTTGGGGAGATTTCTCTAATAACTCCTGTTGGGGAAATTTCTCTATTAACCCCTGTTAGGGGGATTTCTCTATTAACTCCTGTTGGGGGGATTTCTCTATTAACTCCTGTTGGGGAGATTTCTCTATTAACTCCTGTTGGGGGATTTCTCTATTAACCCCTGTTGGGGGGATTTCTCTATTAACCCCTGTTGGGGAGATTTCTCTATTAACTCCTGTTGGGGAGATTTCTCTATTAACCCCTGTTGGGGGATTTCTCTATTAACTCCTGTTGGGGGGATTTCTCTATTAACTCCTGTTGGGGAGATTTCTCTATTAACTCCTGTTGGGGGGATTTCTCTATTAACTCCTGTTGGGGGATTTCTCTATTAACTCCTGTTGGGGGGATTTCTCTATTAACTCCTGTTGGGGGATTTCTCTATTAACTCCTGTTGGGGGGATTTCTCTATTAACCCCTGTTGGGGGATTTCTCTATTAACTCCTGTTGGGGGGATTTCTCTATTAACTCCTGTTGGGGGATTTCTCTATTAACCCTGTTGGGGAGATTTCTCTATTAACTCCTGTTGGGGGGATTTCTCTATTAACTCCTGTTGGGGGATTTCTCTATTAACCCTGTTGGGGGGATTTCTCTATTAACCCTGTTGGGAGATTTCTCTATTAACTCCTGTTGGGGAGATTTCTCTATTAACCCCTGTTGGGGGGATTTCTCTATTAACTCCTGTTGGGGGATTTCTCTATTAACTCCTGTTGGGGGATTTCTCTATTAACTCCTGTTGGGGGGATTTCTCTATTAACCCCTGTTGGGGAGATTTCTCTATTAACCCCTGTTGGGGAGATTTCTCTATTAACTCCTGTTGGGGGATTTCTCTATTAACCCCTGTTGGGGGGATTTCTCTATTAACTCCTGTTGGGGGATTTCTCTATTAACTCCTGTTGGGGAGATTTCTCTATTAACTCCTGTTGGGGAGATTTCTCTATTAACCCCTGTTGGGGGGATTTCTCTATTAACCCCTGTTGGGAGATTTCTCTATTTATTCCTGTTGGGGAGATTTCTCTATTAACCCCTGTTGGGGGGATTTCTCTATTACCTCCTGTTGGGGGGATTTCTCTATTAACTCCTGTTGGGGGGATTTCTCTATTAACCCCTGTTGGGGAGATTTCTCTATTTCCTCCTGTTGTGGGGATTTCTCTATTAACTCCTGTTGGGGAGATTTCTCTATTAACTCCTGTTGGGGGGATTTCTCTATTAACTCCTGTTGGGGGGATGTCTCTAGTAATCCCTGTTGGGGGGATTTCTCTATTAACCCCTGTTGGGGGGAATTCTCTATTAACTCCTGTTGGGGGGATTTCTCTATTAACCCCTGTTGGGGGGATTTCTCTATTAACCCTGTTGGGGGGATTTCTCTATTACCTCCTGTTGGGGGGATTTCTCTATTAACTCCTGTTGGGGGGATTTCTCTATTAACTCCTGTTGGGGGGATTTCTCTATTAACCCCTGTTGGGGGGATTTCTCTATTAACTCCTGTTGGGGGGATTTCTCTATTAATCCCTGTTGGGGGATTTCTCTATTAACTCCTGTTGGGGGATTTCTCTATTAACCCCTGTTGGGGGGATTTCTCTATTAACTCCTGTTGGGGGGATTTCTCTATTAACTCCTGTTGGGGGGATTTCTCTATTAACCCTGTTGGGGGATTTCTCTATTAACTCCTGTTGGGGGAGATTTCTCTATTAACTCCTGTTGGGGGGATTTCTCTATTAACCCCTGTTGGGGGGATTTCTCTATTAACCCCTGTTGGGGGGATTTCTCTATTAACTCCTGTTGGGGGGATTTCTCTATTAACTCCTGTTGGGGGGATTTCTCTATTAACTCCTGTTGGGGGATTTCTCTATTAACCCCTGTTGGGGGGATTTCTCTATTAACCCTGTTGGGGGGATTTCTCTATTAACTCCTGTTGGGGGGATTTCTCTATTAACCCCTGTTGGGGGATTTCTCTATTAACTCCTGTTGGGGGGATTTCTCTATTAACCCCTGTTGGGGGATTTCTCTATTAACTCCTGTTGGGGGGATTTCTCTATTAACCCCTGTTGGGGGGATTTCTCTATTAACCCCTGTTGGGGAGATTTCTCTATTAACTCCTGTTGGGGAGATTTCTCTATTAACTCCTGTTGGGGGATTTCTCTATTAACCCCTGTTGGGGGGATTTCTCTATTAACCCCTGTTGGGGGGATTTCTCTATTAACCCCTGTTGGGGGGATTTCTCTATTAACCCCTGTTGGGGGGATTTCTCTATTAACTCCTGTTGGGGAGATTTCTCTATTAACTCCTGTTGGGGGGATTTCTCTATTAACTCCTGTTGGGGGATTTCTCTATTAACTCCTGTTGGGGGATTTCTCTATTAACTCCTGTTGGGGGATTTCTCTATTAACTCCTGTTGGGGGGATTTCTCTATTAACTCCTGTTGGGGGATTTCTCTATTAACCCCTGTTGGGGGGATTTCTCTATTAACTCCTGTTGGGGGGATTTCTCTATTAACTCCTGTTGGGGGGATTTCTCTATTAACTCCTGTTGGGGGGATTTCTCTATTAACCCTGTTGGGGAGATTTCTCTATTAACCCCTGTTGGGGGATTTCTCTATTAACTCCTGTTGGGGGGATTTCTCTATTAACCCCTGTTGGGGGATTTCTCTATTAACCCTGTTGGGGGGATTTCTCTATTAACCCCTGTTGGGGGATTTCTCTATTAACCCCTGTTGGGGGGATTTCTCTATTAACTCCTGTTGGGGGATTTCTCTATTAACTCCTGTTGGGGAGATTTCTCTATTAACTCCTGTTGGGAGATTTCTCTATTAACTCCTGTTGGGGGGATTTCTCTATTAACTCCTGTTGGGGAGATTTCTCTATTAACTCCTGTTGGGGGATTTCTCTATTAACTCCTGTTGGGAGATTTCTCTATTAACTCCTGTTGGGGGGATTTCTCTATTAACCCTGTTGGGGGATTTCTCTATTAACCCCTGTTGGGGGATTTCTCTATTAACTCCTGTTGGGGGGATTTCTCTATTAACCCCTGTTGGGGGGATTTCTCTATTAACTCCTGTTGGGGGATTTCTCTATTAACCCCTGTTGGGGGATTTCTCTATTAACCCCTGTTGGGGGATTTCTCTATTAACTCCTGTTGGGGGGATTTCTCTATTAACCCCTGTTGGGGGGATTTCTCTATTAACCCCTGTTGGGGGATTTCTCTATTAACTCCTGTTGGGGGGATTTCTCTATTAACCCCTGTTGGGGGGATTTCTCTATTAACCCCTGTTGGGGGGATTTCTCTATTAACCCCTGTTGGGGGATTTCTCTATTAACTCCTGTTGGGGGGATTTCTCTATTAACTCCTGTTGGGGGATTTCTCTATTAACCCCTGTTGGGGGGATTTCTCTATTAACTCCTGTTGGGGGATTTCTCTATTAACCCCTGTTGGGGGGATTTCTCTATTAACTCCTGTTGGGGAGATTTCTCTATTAACTCCTGTTGGGGGGATTTCTCTATTAACTCCTGTTGGGAGATTTCTCTATTAACTCCTGTTGGGGGGATTTCTCTATTAACTCCTGTTGGGAGATTTCTCTATTAACTCCTGTTGGGGGATTTCTCTATTAACCCCTGTTGGGGGGATTTCTCTATTAACTCCTGTTGGGGGGATTTCTCTATTAACTCCTGTTGGGAGATTTCTCTATTAACTCCTGTTGGGGGATTTCTCTATTAACTCCTGTTGGGGGGATTTCTCTATTAACCCCTGTTGGGGGGATTTCTCTATTAACTCCTGTTGGGGGGATTTCTCTATTAACCCCTGTTGGGGGGATTTCTCTATTAACCCTGTTGGGAGATTTCTCTATTAACTCCTGTTGGGGGGATTTCTCTATTAACTCCTGTTGGGGGGATTTCTCTATTAACCCCTGTTGGGGGGATTTCTCTATTAACCCCTGTTGGGGGGATTTCTCTATTAACCCTGTTGGGGGGATTTCTCTATTAACTCCTGTTGGGGGGATTTCTCTATTAACCCCTGTTGGGGAGATTTCTCTATTAACCCCTGTTGGGGGATTTCTCTATTAACTCCTGTTGGGGGGATTTCTCTATTAACTCCTGTTGGGGGGATTTCTCTATTAACCCCTGTTGGGGGGATTTCTCTATTAACCCCTGTTGGGGGGATTTCTCTATTAACTCCTGTTGGGGGGATTTCTCTATTAACTCCTGTTGGGGGGATTTCTCTATTAACCCCTGTTGGGGAGATTTCTCTATTAACCCCTGTTGGGGGATTTCTCTATTAACTCCTGTTGGGGGGATTTCTCTATTAACCCCTGTTGGGGGGATTTCTCTATTAACTCCTGTTGGGGGATTTCTCTATTAACCCCTGTTGGGGGGATTTCTCTATTAACTCCTGTTGGGGGGATTTCTCTATTAACTCCTGTTGGGGGGATTTCTCTATTAACTCCTGTTGGGGGGATTTCTCTATTACCTCCTGTTGGGGGATTTCTCTATTAACTCCTGTTGGGGGGATTTCTCTATTAACTCCTGTTGGGGGATTTCTCTATTAACTCCTGTTGGGGGATTTCTCTATTAACTCCTGTTGGGGGGATTTCTCTATTAACTCCTGTTGGGGAGATTTCTCTATTAACCTCTGTTGGGGGGATTTCTCTATTAACCCCTGTTGGGGGATTTCTCTATTAACCCTGTTGGGGGGATTTCTCTATTAACTCCTGTTGGGGGGATTTCTCTATTAACCCCTGTTGGGGAGATTTCTCTATTAACCCCTGTTGGGGGGATTTCTCTATTAACCCCTGTTGGGGAGATTTCTCTATTAACCCCTGTTGGGGAGATTTCTCTATTAACTCCTGTTGGGGGATTTCTCTATTAACCCCTGTTGGGGGATTTCTCTATTAACCCCTGTTGGGGGGATTTCTCTATTAACCCCTGTTGGGGGGATTTCTCTATTAACCCCTGTTGGGGAGATTTCTCTATTAACTCCTGTTGGGGGATTTCTCTATTAACTCCTGTTGGGGGATTTCTCTATTAACTCCTGTTGGGGGGATTTCTCTATTAACCCCTGTTGGGGGGATTTCTCTATTAACTCCTGTTGGGGGGATTTCTCTATTAACCCCTGTTGGGGGGATTTCTCTATTAACTCCTGTTGGGGAGATTTCTCTATTAACTCCTGTTGGGGGGATTTCTCTATTAACCCCTGTTGGGGGATTTCTCTATTAACTCCTGTTGGGGAGATTTCTCTATTAACCCCTGTTGGGGGGATTTCTCTATTAACCCCTGTTGGGGGGATTTCTCTATTAACCCCTGTTGGGGGATTTCTCTATTAACCCTGTTGGGGGGATTTCTCTATTAACTCCTGTTGGGGAGATTTCTCTATTAACTCCTGTTGGGGGGATTTCTCTATTAACTCCTGTTGGGGGATTTCTCTATTAACTCCTGTTGGGGGGATTTCTCTATTAACTCCTGTTGGGGGATTTCTCTATTAACTCCTGTTGGGGGGATTTCTCTATTAACTCCTGTTGGGGGATTTCTCTATTAACCCCTGTTGGGGGGATTTCTCTATTAACTCCTGTTGGGGGGATTTCTCTATTAACCCCTGTTGGGGAGATTTCTCTATTAACCCCTGTTGGGGGGATTTCTCTATTAACTCCTGTTGGGGGGATTCTCTATTAACCCCTGTTGGGGGGATTTCTCTATTAACCCCTGTTGGGGGGATTTCTCTATTAACTCCTGTTGGGGGATTTCTCTATTAACTCCTGTTGGGGGGATTTCTCTATTAACTCCTGTTGGGGAGATTTCTCTATTAACTCCTGTTGGGGGGATTTCTCTATTAACTCCTGTTGGGAGATTTCTCTATTAACTCCTGTTGGGGGATTTCTCTATTAACCCCTGTTGGGGGGATTTCTCTATTAACCCCTGTTGGGGAGATTTCTCTATTAACTCCTGTTGGGGAGATTTCTCTATTAACCCCTGTTGGGGGGATTTCTCTATTAACCCTGTTGGGGGGATTTCTCTATTAACCCCTGTTGGGGAGATTTCTCTATTAACCCCTGTTGGGGAGATTTCTCTATTAACTCCTGTTGGGGGGATTTCTCTATTAACCCCTGTTGGGGAGATTTCTCTATTAACCCCTGTTGGGGGATTTCTCTATTAACTCCTGTTGGGGGATTTCTCTATTAACCCCTGTTGGGGGGATTTCTCTATTAACTCCTGTTGGGGGGATTTCTCTATTAACTCCTGTTGGGGAGATTTCTCTATTAACTCCTGTTGGGGGATTTCTCTATTAACCCCTGTTGGGGGGATTTCTCTATTAACCCCTGTTGGGGGATTTCTCTATTAACTCCTGTTGGGGAGATTTCTCTATTAACCCCTGTTGGGGGGATTTCTCTATTAACTCCTGTTGGGGGATTTCTCTATTAACCCCTGTTGGGGGGATTTCTCTATTAACTCCTGTTGGGGGGATTTCTCTATTAACTCCTGTTGGGGGGATTTCTCTATTAACTCCTGTTGGGGGATTTCTCTATTAACTCCTGTTGGGGGATTTCTCTATTAACCCTGTTGGGGGATTTCTCTATTAACTCCTGTTGGGGGGATTTCTCTATTAACCTCCTGTTGGGGGATTTCTCTATTAACCCTGTTGGGGGGATTTCTCTATTAACTCCTGTTGGGGAGATTTCTCTATTAACTCCTGTTGGGGGATTTCTCTATTAACCCTGTTGGGGGGATTTCTCTATTAACTCCTGTTGGGGGATTTCTCTATTAACTCCCTGTTGGGGGGATTTCTCTATTACTCCTGTTGGGGAGATTTCTCTATTAACTCCCTGTTGGGGGGATTTCTCTATTAACTCCTGTTGGGGGGATTTCTCTATTAACCCCTGTTGGGGAGATTTCTCTATTAACTCCTGTTGGGGGGATTTCTCTATTAACCCTGTTGGGGGATTTCTCTATTAACCCCTGTTGGGGGGATTTCTCTATTAACTCCTGTTGGGGGATTTCTCTATTAACCCCTGTTGGGGGGATTTCTCTATTAACTCCTGTTGGGGGGATTTCTCTATTAACTCCTGTTGGGGGATTTCTCTATTAACTCCTGTTGGGGGATTTCTCTATTAACCCCTGTTGGGGGGATTTCTCTATTAACCCCTGTTGGGGGATTTCTCTATTAATCCTGTTGGGGGATTTCTCTATTAACCCCTGTTGGGGGATTTCTCTATTAACTCCTGTTGGGGGGATTTCTCTATTACCTCCTGTTGGGGGGATTTCTCTATTAACTCCTGTTGGGGGATTTCTCTATTAACTCCTGTTGGGGGATTTCTCTATTAACTCCTGTTGGGGAGATTTCTCTATTAACTCCTGTTGGGGGGATTTCTCTATTAACTCCTGTTGGGGGGATTTCTCTATTAACCCTGTTGGGGGGATTTCTCTATTAACCCCTGTTGGGGGATTTCTCTATTAACTCCTGTTGGGGGGATTTCTCTATTAACTCCTGTTGGGGGGATTTCTCTATTAACCCCTGTTGGGGGGATTTCACTATTAACTCCGGTTGGGGGGATTTCGCTATTAATCCCTGTTGGGGAGATTTCTCTATTAACTCCTGCTGGGGGGATTTCTCTATTAACCCCTGTTGGGGGGATTTCTCTATTAACTCCTGTTGGGGGGATTTCTCTATTAACTCCTGTTGGGGGATTTCTCTATTAACCCCTGTTGGGGGATTTCTCTATTAACTCCTGTTGGGGAGATTTCTCTATTAACTCCTGTTGGGGGGATTTCTCTATTAACCCCTGTTGGGGGGATTTCTCTATTAACCCCTGTTGGGGGGATTTCTCTATTAACTCCTGTTGGGGGGATTTCTCTATTAACTCCTGTTGGGGGGATTTCTCTATTAACTCCTGTTGGGGGGATTTCTCTATTAACCCCTGTTGGGGGGATTTCTCTATTAACCCCTGTTGGGGGGATTTCTCTATTAACTCCTGTTGGGGGGATTTCTCTATTAACCCTTTTGGGGAGATT
>CM059437.1:43092683-43225299 GCA_030390025.1 Squalus acanthias | reverse complement strand
GGACTGGGACAGGCAATCCACCCCCCCCCCTCCCCCCAGGACTGGGACAGGCAATCCACCCCCCCCCCCCCAGGACTGGGACAGGCAATCTGCCCCCCCCCCCCCCCCAGGACTGGGACAGGCAATCCACCCCCCCTGCCCCCCCCCAGGACTGGGACAGGCAATTCCCCCCCCCCTATGGACTGGGACAGGCAATCCCCCCCCCCCCCCATGGACTGGGACAGGCAATCCCCCCCCACAGATCGACACTGTCTCTACTCCCAGCACAAACCGAACGCTCCCCTCCCTACCAGACCGTAACTGAGGGAAGGAGATTTAAATAAATCTCTGGGAGTTAATGAAGGAATTCCCTGGGGATTATTGCCGAGCTTTCTGGAACTTGCTGACACTTGATATTTCCGAATGTTAAACAAACTTGTCCAACTAGTTTACAAAGGTGAGCAAGTTCCCCCCAAAGGGAAGTCTGTGAATGAAGTGGTGGAGGGCCCAGTGAGTGTTGCTTTGCTGCCCTCTCTCAACCTGCTCTCTCCCCCAGGGCATTAGTCCACACTCCAGGGTACTGACTCCTGTTAGTCCTGTTTACATTAACCCCTCCCTTACCAGATCCTACTGCACCATGGGATGGTGGGCAGTCAATATATTGATACCCGGGGGTGGGGAGGGCGGGGGTTGGGAGGGGCAGGACCGGGGGTTCGGGAAGGGGAGAACCGGGGTGGGGGGGAGGCGGGGGGGTGGCTCAGTGGCTGTAGACAGTAAACATGTGGGCTGCTGTTTGTTATCTTATCTCCTGCAATACTTTCTGTTTAAGTTTTTGTCCACAAATATTTTCAATTTCTTGTTTATATGCAGGAAGTTTTTTAAAGTGGAAAGTTTCTGTTCCAATAATAGATCTTTGTGTCAGCTGTGGCTCAGTGGTAGCACTCTCGCCTCTGAGTCAGAAGGTTGTGGGTTCAAGTCCCACTCCAGAGACTGGAGCACATAATCTAGGCTGACCCTCCGGTGCAGTGTTGAGGGAGTGCTGCACTGTCGGAGGTGCCGTCTTTCCGATGAGACGTTAAACCGTTAGACGTCTGCCCTCTTGGGTGGATCTAAAAGATACCATGGCACAATTTCTAAGAAGAGCAGGGGAGTTCTCCTGTCTTAACCAATATTTAGCCCTCAACCAACAACCGTAAAACAGATTATCTGGTCATGTGTCTCATTTGTGTTTGTGGGAGCTTGCTGTACACAAATTGGCTGCAGTGTTCCTCTACATTGCTGCAGTGACTATGGGCCGAAAATTGATCCCGGGACGCGAGAGTACGCACTGCGTACTCTCGCGTATTCCCACTCCAATTGCCGGTTTTCTGCATGCCCTGCGCATGCGCTGAAAACCGGCAATTGCTCTACTGAAAAGGGGGCGGGGCCTGGGTGCATCGCGTGCGCGCTACAGGCTGCGCGCACGCTGTGCACTTCATGCTTTGGACGCGCAGGTAAGTAGGGAAGATTTTGGAAATGTAAAAAGGAGGAGTAAGACCCACTTTTAAGAAGGTAAGTAGTGAATTAAGTATTTTTTTGAATTTTTTTTTACAGGTATATCTTTTTTAGAGACTTTAAAGACAGGTAAGTTTATTTTTATAACTTTTTAAAAGATTTTAAATTTTTTCAAAAATTTAATTTTTTATTTAAAATGGTTAATTTAATTAACTATACTTATTTTATTAATGTGATGGGTTTTTTTTAATTTAATTGAGGTTTAGCTGTTATTTTGGGGGGGTGTAAGATTCATAGATTTCACAGCCATGCTGTGAGACTTATGAATGGAAGATGGTGTGCTGCCATTGGCTCTAACTGAGTCACGTGATCCCACAGCTCGCACGAATTCACTATGCCGCTGGGATACGCAAGCCCAGCACAGCTGATGTCTGGAACATCAAGTTCGTGCGAGCTGGATCTGAAAAAGCATAAGCGAGGTGAGACATCGCGGGAAAGGCTTACCCCCGCGGGAACAGAGCGAGATCAATTTCTGGGCCTATACTTCAAAAATGCTGAATTGGATGTAGAGTGCTTTGGGACGTGTTGAAGTTGTGAATGGCGCTATAAAAATGCCAGCTCTTTTTAAATATGCATCTTTAAATCTGAACCTCCCTTCAAACTTCAGTAATGGTGCAATCCTTCCAGATTTGCTACTGTCTACGAATTCTGTTTGAGTTCCAACATAACCAAAAGAAATGCACCTGATCTAACCAGTTAGAACACAGCACAAGAACCAAACACCCATTTTCAGTCTTCCCCAACTAACCAGTGTGTGTTTGGCACTGGTACTGTATTTACGGGACGTCATGTAGTGTATAATATTCAGTGTTTGCTTTTACAGTTACTTCAGGGAAAATTGGAAGAGTTTTAATGTTTTATACAAAAAGTTTGTATTTCCCTTTCTAATAATGGTTTCCCTTCTGGGGTTTCATCTTCAGTAATTTTCCATTGATACATAGTAAGGCCGGAGATTACGGGCAGGAGGGCCGGAGATTACGGGCAGGAGGGCCGGAGATTACGGGTAGGAGGGCCGGAGATTACGGGCAGGTGGTCCTGGCACACTGAATGCCCAATCAAAAACGACATTGATACACTCTGACACTGACTGGTTGGGCCGAATGGCCGGTGTCCGTGTTGTAATGTCCGTGTATATCTATGTATGTCACTTGGGTATTTGACCATGGAAGCCAGAGGGAGAGCCTAACCCTAACCTTGCCTGACATTGGGATGTGTGGTCTGGATGGTGATCAAGAGCAGAAACCTAGCTGATATTTCCCCCCCCCCCCCCCCCCCACCCCAACCCAAACCCTGTTGCTGAGTTCCCTCCTCGCCTTCTGCCAACCCCTGCCAAGGCAAATGTTAGCTGGGGGTAAGGCTATGGCAGGGGTGGGGCAGGGGCAGGGTGGAGAGGGGGGCTGATGGGTCCATTGGCGACAGGGTGGGTGGAGTATCTACTTCCCCAGGGGTGGATGGGTGCCAGAGTATCCAGCCAGCATGGGGCAGAGATGCGCTTGAAGTGGTGCCCACCCTGTGCCCGCCTGTCAACCCCCAGTGGAGTCAGTGCTGGCGCACAAGGCGGGGTTTAAACACCTCGTCGCCTCTATTAGCAGATTAAGGGATAGAATGCCGCTGGTGGTACATGGTATTGTTTGAACACCAGAGGCCGCCATGATGTGAGTCAGCCCCTTGTAGCAATGTCACTCCAGGGTCTCTCCTATAGACTGACCTATCTAGAGAGAATATTCCACAGTCTGAACTAAAAGCAGCCGTTGCATTTCCCCACTGACTGAAGGTTTATTGGACGTAACCCCCAGAGTAAAGATCTAAAGATTAGTTTCATAAAGTCATTAAAGTACCAAGAGGAGACTTGGTACATGCACCATCAGGAGAAGCAGAGCGGCAGATTGAAACGGTGTGAGGATGAGCGATGGATACCAGGCAAACAGAGGGAAAACTCAAAAAGTGACGTCATGGTCAGAGCGTGAGGTGGCGTGGGTACATTACAGATAAGTATTTAGTTTATTGTTGGTGTTTTTGGTGGTTAGCGTTTGTGTTTTAGTGTTAGTTAAACAGTTAAATAGCATTAAAACTAAAAAAAAAGTTTAAAATAACTTATCCAACATGGCAGGACAGCTGGGACACCTGTCGCATACTCAGACTGTGCCATGTGGGAATTCCAGGGCGCTTCTCATACTCGGACTGTGCCATGTGGGAATTCCAGGGCGCTTCTCATACTCGGACTGTGCCATGTGGGAATTCCAGGGCGCTTCTCATACTCGGACTGTGCCATGTGGGAATTCCAGGGCGCTTCTCATACTCGGACTGTGCCATGTGGGAATTCCAGGGCGCTTCTCATACTCGGACTGTGCCATGTGGGAATTCCAGGGCGCTTCACATACACAGACTGTGCCATGTGGGAATTCCAGGGCGCTTCTCATACTCGGACTGTGCCATGTGGGAATTCCAGGGCGCTTCTCATACTCGGACTGTGCCATGTGGGAATTCCAGGGCGCTTCTCATACTCGGACTGTGCCATGTGGGAATTCCAGGGCGCTTCTCATACTCGGACTGTGCCATGTGGGAATTCCAGGGCGCTTCACATACACAGACTGTGCCATGTGGGAATTCCAGGGCGCTTCTCATACTCAGACTGTGCCATGTGGGAATTCCAGGGCGCTTCACATGTCCTGGAAAACCACATATGGAGGAAGTGCCTCTAACTGCTCAAGCTCAGAGTTTGAGTTTGATGGGCAGCTGACGTCCCTATAGTACATACAGGAAGCTGAGAGTTTCGTGGATAACACAGTTCAGGAGGTGGTCACCCCGCAACTACAGAAAGTTCAGGAGGAGAGCGAGTGGGTGACCACCAAGTAGACTAGGAGGGCTTCAGATTCCTGGGGCATTGGGGCCAGTTCTGGGGCAGGAGGGACCTATACAAGACGGACAGGTTGCACCTGAACAGGGCTGGGAGCAGTGTCCTTGTGGGGAGATTAACCAGTGCTGTGCAGGAGGGTTTAAACTAATTTGGCAGTGGGAGGGAATACCAGTACGTAGCAGCAGAGCGGAGAAACAAGGTGCATGGAAAAACTAGGAGGGACAGCCAGCAACAGAACAAAGAATAGTGTAGAAAGAGCAGGAATTAGATGGAGGGGAGAAAGCAAAGCATTGTGTTGGAATGAATGTGTGTTAATGCGAGGAGTGTTACAAGTGTTACATGCTGTGCCCATATGCATTTCTTCACTTCACCTGATGAAGGAGCAGTGCTCCGAAAGCTTGTGATTTCAAATAAAACTGTTGGACTATAACCTGGTGTTGTGCGACTTCTCACTTTTGTCCACCCCAGTCCAACACCGGCATCTCCACATCATGTTATAAGGTTGACCAAGTTACAGGTGCAAGTTACCACATGGGGTTATGATATAGTGGCTATAACAGTGACTTGGCTTAAATATGGGCAAGAATGGGAACTAATCATTCCTGGCTACAATGTATTCAGGAGGGATAGGGAAGGAAGAAAGACAGGAGAGGGAATGGCAGTATTGATCAAGGATAATATTACAGTTCTACAGAGGGACGATATACCAGAGGGTTCAAAGACTGAATCTATTCGGCTAAAGTTAAGGAACAGAAAAGGAGCTGGTACATTGCTGGGTGTTCACTATAGACACCCAGATAGTGAACAGGAGATAGAGGAGCAAATCTGTAGGCAAATTTCAGAATGTAAAAATAATAGAGCAGTAATAGTCGGGGACTTCAATTACCCTAATATAGACTGGGGGGAAACAGTAAAGGGCAAGGAGAGTGAAGAATTCCCCAAATGTATATAGGAGAACTTCCTTAATCAGTAGGTTTCTAGCCCAACGCGGAAGGAAGCAGTGCTGGATCTAGTTCTGGGGAATGATGTAGGGCAAGTGGAGTGTGTTGCAGTGGGAAAATATCTGGGTAATAGTAATCATAATATAATTAGATTTAAAGTAGTTATGAAAAGGGACAAAGAAAAATCAACAGTGAAAATACCCAACTTGAAGAGAGACAATTTCAGTGATTCAAGAAGGGATTTAGCACAGGTAGACTGGAAGCAAAGATTTGCCAGGAAAACAATAAATGAGCAATGGCAGGCCTTCAAGGTGGAGATAGTTTGGGTACAAACCAATCAAATTCCCAGGAGGAGGAAAGAGGGGGCATCCAAAGCTAGAGCTCCCTGGATGACAAAGGAGATAGAGGTTAACATAAAACAGAAAAGGGGGGTTTATGACAAATGTCAGTACAGAATACAGTATAAAACCAGGCAGAATCAGAGTGCAGAGGTAAATTGAAAAATGATATAAGGACAAAGAGAAAGTACAAGAAAGATTAGCGGGTAAAATAAAGAGAACCCAACAATCCTTTTATAAACATATAAAAAGTAAAAGGATAGTTAAAGGAATGGTGAGGCCGTTAGGGACAAAAAAGGAAATCTTCTTGTGGAGGCAGAGGGCATGACTGAGGTACTGAATGAATACTTTGCATCTGTCTTCACAAAAGAAGAGGATGAAGTTAATGTACAGTGGAGGAGGGGGAAGGGGGGGGGGAGTAGAGATATCGGATAGGATAAAAATAGAGAGAAAGGAATTGCGAAATAGGTTGGCATCACTCAAAGTTAACAAGTCACACGGTCCAGGTGGGATGCATCGTAGATTGCTGAGGGAAGCTCGGGTGGCGATGGCAGAATTTCTGACCACAATCTTTCAAACCTCCTTGGAGCTGGGAATGGTGCCAGAGGACTGAGGATTGCAAATGTTACACCCCTGTTCAAAAAAGGGAGAGGGATAAACCTGGTAACTGCAGGCCAGACAGTCCAACATCAGTGGTGGGAAAACTACTAGAGACCATTGTCAAGGACAAAATTAATTCTCAATTGGAGAAGCACGGGTTAGTAAGGGAAAGCTAGCATGGATTTGTTAAAGGAAAATCGTACTTGACTAACTTGATTGAGTTCTTTGATGAAGTAATAGAGAGGGGTGATGAAGCAGTGCAGTAGATGTGTATATGGACTTTCAAAAGGCATTTGATAAAGTACCACATAACAGACTTATTTGGAAAATAGAAGCACATTAAATGGACGATGTAACTTGGGTACGTAACTGCTCAAGGGATAGGAGGCAGAGAGAGTGGTGAACGGATGTTTTTCTGACTGAAGAGAAGTATGCAGTGGGGTCCCCCAGGGTCAGTATTAGGACCATTGCTTTCCTTGTTATATATAGATGACCTAGACCTGGGTATAGGGAGTACAATTTCAAAGTTTGTGGATGATACAAAACTTGACAACATAGTAAATAGTGAGCAGGATACTAGCAGACTTCAGGAGGACATAGACAGACTGATGAAATGGGCAGACATATGGCAATGCAATTTAATATGGATAAGTGTGAAGTGATGCACTTTGGGAGAAACAACATGGAGAGGCGGTATAATCTAAATGCTACTACTTTGAAGGGGGTGCAAGAGCAGAAGGACCTAGGAGTACATATTCACAAATCCTTGAAGGTGGCAGGGCAAGTTGATAAGGCAGTTAAGAAAGCATATGGGATACTTGACTTTGTAAATAGGAGCATTGAATGCAAAAATAAGTCAGTCATGCTAAACCTTTATAAATCACTGGTTAGACCTCGGCTGGAGTATTGTGTACAATTCTGGGCACCACACTTTGGAAGAATGTCAAGGCCTTGGAGACGATACAGCCGTGGCTCAGTGGGTAGCACACTCGCCTCTGAGTCAGAAGGTTGTGGGTTCAAGTTCCACTCCAGTGACTTGAGCACAAAAATCTAGGCTAATACTCCAGTGCAGTACTGAGGGAGTGCTGCACTGTCAGAAGTGCCGTCTTTCGGATGAGGCGTTAAATCAAGTCTGCTCTCTCCGGTGGACATAAAAGATTCCATGGCACTATTCAAAAAAGAGCAGGGGAGTTATCCCTGGTGTCCTGGGGCCAATATTTATCCCTCAATCAACATCACTGAAACAGATTACCTGGTCATTATCACATTACTGTTCATGGGAGCTTGCTGTGTGCAAATTGGCTGCCGCGTTTCCCACATTACAACAGTGACTACACTTCAAAAACTACTTCATTGACTGTAAAGCACTTTGGGACGTCCTGGCATCGTGAAAGGCGCTATATAAATGCAAGTCTATCTTTCTTCGAGGTATTCAAAATTATGAGTATGAGTGGTCTTGATCGAGCAAATAGGGAGAAACTATTTCTTCTGGCAAGTGGGTCGGTAACCAGCGGTCATAGATTTAAAATAATTGGCTAAAGAGCTAGAGGGGAAATGAGGAGAAATTTCTTCACACAGTGGGTTGTTATGATCTGGAACGCACGGCCTGAAAAGGTGGTGGAAGCAGATTGCAGAGGAACTTTCAAAAGGCAATTGGCCGTGTACTTGATGTACTTGAAGAGGATTAATTTGCAGGGTTGTGGGGGACAAAGCTGGGGAGTGGGACTAAACTGGATTGCTCTTTCAAAGAGGCATGACGACCGAATGGCCTCCTTCTGTGCTGGAAGATTGTATGATTCTATCACCAAGTCTCTGTTTGTCACACACCTTCCTTCCCCTTTAAGGTGATCCATCCAACAGCCAGTCAATGGAACTGATCCAAATTTCCAGCTTCAGTAAGCAGTGTGGAGCAGCTTGATCCCTGTGAGTAACCCTGCTTTTCTGCGATTCGGAATGGGACAGCTACAAGCAAGTCCACACCTAGACCCTGTCTCTCTGACTCACCGCTTTTGGCACAAAAGCAAATTTTAAAAACCTTGTGCAATCCGGGCCCTTGGTCGACTGTAACCCCGAGAATTAACTCCAATTCTTTTGTGGCACAAAATCCTGCAGGGAGCGTAGCTGCAATCTGAGGTACTTCTGGAATAAAAACAAAGTTATCAGTGACCATCACAAATCAACAAGTTCTTGTTCCTCCCTCTCCCCCAAATTGCTGACCTTTGTTTCGCTGTCATTCTCTAGCGATGTTTTGAGACTTAAGATTCTGGTAAGTGTGATTCTGTTTCTTTACAAATATCTAATAATCACACCAATTTGTTTTTCATTCTACACTTTCCAATAATTGGATGTTGTCAATAAAGCGAGTTTAATCAAGAATGACTGGCTACTTTAACCCAATACTAATTAATGGACATTCTTCCTTTGTTTCTCTGCAGGTGATTCTTCAAAAGGAGGAGGAGGAGGGAGGTAAGAAGGTCGCACCAGTGACAGACTCCTGGGCAGGGGCTCAACCTCAAGCCCCTGAAAGTGAGTGGAGGTGGCGTGGCCTCCATTGTGTTGGGTCCTAGGGAGAATAGGGGGCGGGGGGATGAGCCCAGTGAAAAATCCACAAGGACACCTCAGTCGTTGAGGGGGGGGGGGGGAGGGGAACTGTCCCTCCAGCAAACCTGGAGTATACAGGGTGGGCATGGGCTGGTACTTCAGGGCATTCACACATCCTGGAAACTGAGGAGCCTTTTCTCACCCAGTCTCCCTGTGATGCGGCTTGGTACGACCCAGTCTCCCTGTGATGCGGCTTGGTACGACCCAGTCTCCCTGTGATGCGGCTTGGTACGACCCAGTCTCCCTGTGATGCGGCTTGGTACGACCCAGTCTCCCTGTGATGCGGCTTGGTACGACCCAGTCTCCCTGTGATGCGGCTTGGTACGACCCAGTCTCCCTGTGATGCGGCTTGGTACGACCCAGTCTCCCTGTGATGCGGCTTGGTACGACCCAGTCTCCCTGTGATGCGGCTTGGTACGACCCAGTCTCCCTGTCATGCGGCTTGGTACGACCCAGTCTCCCTGTCATGCGGCTTGGTACGACCCAGTCTCCCTGTCATGCGGCTTGGTACGACCCAGTCTCCCTGTCATGCGGCTTGGTACGACCCAGTCTCCCTGTCATGCGGCTTGGTACGACCCAGTCTCCCTGTCATGCAGCTTGGTATGACCCAGTTGGTGGACCTGGTGCATCTTTTGCAATTAAACTGCTCACCGCATTGGTCGGAAGCCGGTGGCCAACCACTGGCAGCTGTGGGATGTTGCTGTTCAGAGCACCCTCGAGCCTGTCAGTCTGTGCTGATTGCCAGTGTCCCCCACACATGGGGGGCGATTTTGCCAGCCCTGGGGAGGCGGGACTGCCGGGGAAATGGCAGAATCTGGGGGCAGGTACCCATACTACCCCCAACCCACCTCCGTGCCATCTTCCCAGGAGGCGGGCACCCGACCCGCACCAGGTCCCGTCTCCTCGAGGTGGGAAGGGGATTAGTGCCAATTAACTGCCTGTTAACAGGTAATTCACAGGCAGTTTTTTGGAGAATCCCTATTTTGCCACCTAAAGTGTAGGCTTCCCGATGGCTCCAAACCTCGCCAGGGTCAGCGAGGCGAGCCATGGGTCTGCGGGGTTGGAGGGGCCGAGATGTCCGGTGTGCAGGTGAGTGATGGGTGCATGTGTGGAGAGGTAAGTGTGTGAGGTGAGTGTTGAGTGTTTTAAAAGCTTTACTTACCTTTGCTTCTTCCTCCAGGCTTCATCCCTTCAGGTCTCGAGAGTCCCTCATCTCACCGGCAGAGAAAGCAGAATGGCCGCTGCATTCTCAAATGCATCAGCCTTCTGCTTTCTGCTCAGGACAGATCTCTAACTGAGCCTGTGTCCCAGGTCTCAACTTAGAAGACAGAATGTCAGTGTTTGACAGCGTCACAGAGCTCTCAAACGATGATAATTCACCTGTCAAAAGCTCTTGACAGATGAAACGTCACTCGCTGACATCACCAGTAACTGTCTTTCCCTTAATTGGCCTGCTCAACCCGCTGGGCGGGCTTAATGAGGCCAATCAAGGGAAAATAGCATGGGTTGGCCGGACGTCGATGGAGGCGGGACTAAAACCCGACATGCAGCAGTCCCGCCTCCATCACGTCCCCATTGGCAAAATCACCCCCTAGTTTCCATGCACTGTCCCGAACCTAGCCCTGGGGAGGACTCTTCAAGTGATGGGTCTTCAAATGCCGCTGTTAATTAGAGTTGTCAGCTGTGGCTCAGTGGGCAACACTCTCACCTCTGAGTTAGAAGGTTGAGGGTTCAAGTCCCATTCCAGAGACTCTAGGCTGACTCTCCAGTGCAGCACTGAGGGAGTGCTGTGCTGTTGGAGGTGCCGTCTTTCAGATGAGACGTTAAACCGAGGCCCGTCTGCTCCATCAGGTGGACGTAAAATTCTACTATTCAATGAAGAGCAGGGGAGTTCTCCCTGGTGTCCTGGCCAAAATATATCCCTTGACCAACAAAAAAAAAAAAACAGACTACCTGGTCATTTGTCTCATTGCTGTTTGTGGGAGCTTGCTGTGCACACATTGGTTGCTGCGTTTCCCACATTACAACAGTGACCACACTTCAAATAGTCATGAAATGATTGTAAAGCTCATCGGGATGTCCTGAGGTGGTGAAAGGCGCTGTAGAAATGCAAGTCTTTCGTTTTGTATATAAACAAGACATACAGATTTAGAAAAATAAGTTTGTTAAAGTTTAATTCCTTCAAACAGAAGCTTACACTTGGTGGGGGTGGGGGTGGGGGGGGGGAATATTTTGGGTACAGTGGATCAGTTAACAGCAACTTTCCATTGGTGATCAGGGATTGGGGAGCACATTCCAAACCACTTCTAATTTTCAGGATTATGTGACTTTCAATCCGTGTGAGTTAGAGGAAGTTTGCTGTATAAATATGGAGCAACCAAAACTCTTTAATTGCAATTTTTCTAAATTATTTCTATTTTAATTTAGAAAGTAATGAAAATAGTACTTTTGTACAATTTGGAAAACAAACCATTGTTGTTATCACTTCTGTGTCCAGTGTCATCTTTTTCCCTCCATTCTGGTGCCCGTTCCCATTTCAGATACAATTTTAAACAATGTCCAACTTCATGTTTTCTCTTAATCATCCTGTGTCTAGTTGGAATGGAATGTCCCTCCCCTGGCCAGACTCCAGCTCTCGGTGGAGTGTTTATGTGGTTTGCTGTGTTCAGCTGAAATACAGACATTTATTTTTGCCACAAGAATGTTGAGATTGCCGAGTTTCCCTAATTGCCCATTCCGAATACTGCAGCTGTTTGTGGTGATGTTTACACTGATTGTATAGCTCGGTAAACATCTGCATGACAAAAGGTTTAACCCTCCTATACTGACGGATCTTGGTTCTAGTCTGATCGGTTCCGACCCTGGTCGAGGGAGAGGAGTGGATTGAACCGATCTGGTGTGTGGTACATCCTGGCTCATGGTGGCAGGGGGCATTGATTGTTTTGGAGATCAGGCTGTCCACCCTCCAGCTTGGCTGAAGAGGTGTTGGGCAAAGAAATGGATAGCTGATGAATGGAGTCGGGGAAGGGGACTGAGAGTGGTTACACTTGAATTCACAATGGTAGCTCAAGGTTATAGTGTCTTACAACCTGAAGTGAAAAGTCAGGAGAGGTATATATCGAGTGGCCGGTCCAATATCCTTCATCACCCGTCTTGTACCTGCACAGTCTCGCCAGCTATGGCCCAATCTCCATCCTCAGTCCCTCCCTATGCGACGTCCCCTCTGTGACATTACAGTTCAGCGTCAGCTTTTGTAACCCCCATCACTCCGAGATGTCCGATCACCTGTCCAACATAGAGTTTCGGGTGAGTCAAAACCACCTCCATTTCGATCTCAACCAAAGCCTTGCGTTTTGGCTCCCACCTGAACCCCAATCAGTTTGTTGCCAACTCTCAATTCTGTCCCCTCAGACCAAGTTTGGTGGTCTGCACCCTTGACTTCCTGCTTGCGCCTGAGCTTTCTACTCTCACTTATCTCGTGAGGTCTGCCTTCTCCCCCCGCCCCCGCACTCCACCTCTGCTGAATCACTAATTCATCCCTTCATCACCTCCCAGGATTGGCTTCTCCACCATTCTCCTCAATGGCCTCCCTACCTCAACCCATCACAATCTTCAGCAACTCCAGCACCCTCTGGCCCTTCCTCTCCTCCCACATTAACTTCCCCACACCCACTGCCGCTGGTCTTGCCAAGACCCACAGGCTCCCCCTCCCCCTCCCCCCCTTCAGCATCCCTTTTGCTCCTTGGCCTTGCTCCACTTTGTTTGGATGATATAATCCAGCTGTCCCTCCATGGCTACAGCCTGACCCCAGGTCCCTGCACCCTCTGCTTCCCCCATCACAGGCCAGTCATTCAGTCACATGCCATGGTAATTCTTTATGAAACCCTCTGTCCTCCCTCTGTCCATCTCTCCTCTCAATATATACACCCATGTGCGCACACATCCTGCCTACTGCTTCTCCTCCCCATTATAGTTCTTTTTGACCCTCTTCTGTTGCCCCAGCATTGATCCATCAATTCAGCACAGACTCCGGGTCTGCCTCACTGGACAAACTCCGAGCCAGCAGTGAGTCCCCAGCATGTCCGTGGATTTGAACATTGTGCCTCTTGCCACAGCTGGCAGCTTCGAGCTGAAGTCAGCGCCATGCATTCATCAGTAGAGGGAGGTGTGTAATGGTGAATGGCTGCGGTGTGGAATGTAAATAACCTGCATTTATATAGCACCTTTCACATTCTCGGGACGCTCAAATGCTTTACAGCCAATGAATGACTTCTAGTGTGCAGTCACTGGGGGATAAATTGGATAGCCCCCGAAAACAAGCGCGGGAATCGCGATGCGTGATTAACCCACGCCCACTGATTTGAAATGCAGGTAGCATACTAAGAGCTAATTAACCTGGCTTCAGCATCCAGACAGTGCTAACCATGCTGATGAGTTCATTGGCTGGAAGCATCAGCAGGGGGCCAATATTGTAACTTTTTAAATTCGTTTATGGGATCTGGGCGTCGCTGGCAATGCCAGCATTTATTGCCCATCCCTAGTTGCCCTTGAGAAGGTAGTGGTGAGCCGCCTTCTTGAACCGCTGCAGTCCGTGTGGTGATGGTACTCCCACAGTGCTGTTAGGGAGGGAGTTCTAGGATTTTGACCCAGCGACAATGAAGGATCGGCGAAATACTTCTAAGTCAGGATGGTGTGTGACTTGGAGGGGAACTTGGAGGTGGTGGTGTTCCCATGCGCCTGCTGCCCTTGTCCTTCTAGGTGGAAGAGGTCGCGGGTTTGGGAGGTGCTGCCGAAGAAGCCTTGGCAAGTTGCTGCAGTGCATCTTGTAGATGGTACACACTGCAGCCACGGTACGCCGGTGGTGGAGGGAGTGAATGTTTAAGGTGGTGGATGGGGTGCCAATCAAGCGGGCTGCTTTGTCCTGAATGGTGTCAAGCTTCTTGAGTGTTGTTGGAGCTGCACTCATCCAGGCAAGTGGAGAGTAGTCCATCACGCTCCTTACTTGTGCCTTGTAGATGGTGGAAAGGCTTTGGGGAGTCAGGAGGTGAGACACTCGTTGCAGAATACCTAGCCTCTGACCTGCTCTTGTTGCCACAGCATTTATGTGGCTGGTCCAGTTAAGTTTCTGGTTAATGGTGACCCCCAGGATGTTGCTAGTACCAGTTAAAGCTAGCCTGCACCGCTTAAAGGGGAGGTGCATTGTGGCTGGAGCAGGTGCTGGCAGTCATTCAGAAAGTGAATCTGACCTGGGAAACAGTGAAGAATGGCACAATTTGGGAGAGACCTGGCTCCAAGGTTTACAGATGCTGCACTGGAGGCTTTGGTGAAGGAGGTGAAAAGTAAGAGAGATGTGCTTTATCAGCAGGGGGCCAGGAGGCCCTCCAGACACGCTCAGAAGGCAGTGGGAGCAGATAGCCGTGGAGGTCAATGCCAAGAGTCAAGCCCCGAGGACCAGGATGCAGTGCCGCAAGAAGTTCAACGACCTCACACGAGTGGTCAAGGTCAGTGAATGTATCTTCAAATGCCGTATCCTACCAACTGCACCACTAGCCTCAGCCACTACTCAATACACCACATCCCCATCACTCACCTATCAACAATCTCCATAATCAGGACTCGTACCTAACATTCATAACTTCACCTCACCCACTTAGCACTGCTGCAAGCCTCACACCCACATCTCACAGCCTGCACACACTGCCAGCAATGCAACCATGACAGCCACATCACACAAACAGATTGCACCACACTCACTGACACACTTCCCTCTCTTTTGCAGGACAAGGTGGTGCACAACCTAGAGGCAGCAGGAGGTAACCGGCGGGGACAGGCGTGCCTGCATGTCCGAACTCCATGGAGGAGACAGTGCTGGCCATTATTGGAATGGCCATTGCTGAAGCCATGGCTAGTGGCGGGGCTCAAACCATCAAAGATGACGGTGTCCTCATACCTACTCCTCCTTCTCACATCCACAATCTCTTTGACTTACAAGCTGCACATGGTGTAAGCATGCACCCCTTACTTCCCGCCACCCTCACCACAACCCTACCTTTGTGCCTTTCTCCTTTCAGATACCCAAGAAGTGCAACCTGCTCAGGCAGTGGTGGAAGAGCAGGAAGACAGTGATGATGAAGACACATCGTCACTCGATTTGACACTTGCAGCCACCAGCTCAGATACTGGCACTGTGCGTAATTTAGAGGATAGCATAGAAGTGGGATCTGCACGTGATGAGACACCGGGCATGAGTGCGCTGCAGCCAGGACAGAGGGCAAGGATAGCGCAGGTGCCAGCTCGCACACGGGTTCCGCTGCCAAGGACTCCGATGAGGACTTCAATGGGGCAGGCTACAGGAGAAGGCTGATGCGTATGTACAATGAAATGCTTGGTACATTGGGAAGCCTGCGTGCAATGTCAAGGAGCATGGAGGAGTCCGGCACCAACCTGGCACAGGGCTTTCTGCAGAGCTTGGAGCCCATCCTTTCCAGCATGGAAGTGGTGGCCAACTCCATTATTACACTTGTGGACCCAACCATGATGCAGTGTCTGATGGCCGATGTCTCGGTTTCCATTGCAGCACAAGCAGCAGCCACCCAACGTCTGAATGCTGCAGTGGAAACTCAGACTGCTGCCATCATGGCTGTGGATTACAGTGTTCAAAGGGGCTTGCTACCTTGCAGGGTGTTACAGCAGTCCAGCAATCTGTTCTTCAATAGATTACTAGAATTGCTGAGGTGCCTTCCCGGGGAGTGGCACTGGCTCCATGGAGCATGAACCTGTTGTCCTCTCTCGGAATAACAGCATTCGTCCTCCCACCACGGCCTCCCCGCCAGTGCTGTTGCTGTAGCTAGTCAGCCCAGACTGCTGCCACCCATGCTGAGATGGTGCAGTCCGTCCGCTGAAAGTCAGCAGCCTTCCACCAGCCATGCTGCAGCCACTGGGGTAGCACTGCGTAGGAGCACTAGGATAGGCAAAGGCACACGGAAGGCAGGCATTAAGGGAATGCACAAGGGTGATTAGTTTACGTTTGTATGCAATATGGCATGATTTCATTTATAAATTTGGTTTGGAATATTTATTTTGTGGTGGCTTTTATTTTTGCATTGTGGCCAAGTGGATGCTATGATGGTCAGTGAAAGAGGGAAGGCAAGGTGTGGAACTGTTGGTGAATGGGGAACTGAGGTTGCGGTTACTGGTATTGCACTCGGATGATTTCTTGCTGTCTAGGTTGCCTCCTCCCTTCCTCTTCCTCCACTGCTTGCCTTATGCCTGGTGGTCAGGACTGTGCCCTATGATAGCGAGGTTGTGGAGCATGCAGCAGACCACGACGAATCTTGAGACGCGCTTTGCCAAGTACTGCAGGGCTCCTCCAGGGCATTCCAGGCAGGAGAAGCATTGTTTTAGCATGCCAGTGGTCTGCTCTATCACATTTCGTGTAGCGGTATTACTTTTCGTTGTCTGAATGATGCACACGTGTGCATGGGTTCCACACCGGAGTCATGAGCCAGGTTGTCAGTGGATAGCCCTGTTCGCCCAGTAGCCACCCTTTGGTTTGTCGTGGTGGCTCAAATGCAGCTGGCACAGTGGACAGCCACAGAATGAAGGCATCATGACTGCTGCCAGGATACCAGGCATTGACCTGCATGATTCGCTGCCTATGGTCACACACCAGCTGGACGTTGAGGGAGTGGAATCCCTTTCGGTTCCGGTGTATGGCAGAGTTGACATGCGGCGCCCGGAAAGTGATGTCAATGACACCCTGCACCGTGGGGAAGCCTGCAATCCTTGCAAAGCCACGTGCTCGCTCCGCCTGCTGCTCTCTGACAAGAGAGAATGAAATGTATTCAGCTCTCTTTGAATAGAGAGACTCAGTGACCTCCCTTACACAACAGTGGACGGCAAACTGGGAGATGTTGCAAATATCTCCAGCTCCAGCCTGGAAGGAGCCCGACGCATAAAAGTTCATCGCCATGGTCACCTTCACAGCCACTGGCAATGCGGTCCTCGCCCTGCTCTCAGGTTGCAGTTGTGGCTGCAGCAGGTGGCAGATTTCAGTGAGGACGTCCTTACTGAAGCGCAGATGTCTCACACATTGTTACTCGCTGAGGTTCAGGTAGGAGAATTGTTCCCTGAACACCCTGGGCGGATATGGTCTCCTGCTGAGATATGGTCTCCTCCTCCTGCCCTCCTCCCCGCTCTTCCAGCAGATTGTCATGCGCTGCATCGCCCTCTGTTCATTCTCCAAGTCATGCTATATTCCAAGGGGAATTCCTACTAGTACACCCATGTCTGGCAGCAAGTGGTTTGTGCAGAAGCCTTGAAGTCAAGAAAAAGTCCTTCAGCACCTGCCACACCGCTCCCTGTAGATTTTAGCAACTTTAAACAACTATAGAAAGCACCAAACACTTGGAGACGTGTAGCAACAGCCAGAAGAAATCAACCAGCAACTAACCTGTAGGTAGTTGATGATCCCTTTAACTATCGCTGGTGGGGGGTCCTTCCTGCTGCTGAATGCGTGTCCAGCTGTGCGAGCTTAAGAGATGGCGTTAGCTGGAGCGTTGAGCTCCAAAATGGCAGCGCTGGCATCAAATTGGCATTGCACGCTGATTGACGTCATGATCTGCCTGCTCTGCATACTTTCGGTGGACGTTTGTGCGGCTAACACCCTCACCAGTATGGTATCTGGTGCAATTCGCCCCACGGTGTGTGCGTGTGCCGCGGACGCCATTTTGGAGCTCTAAGGGCACTTGTAGCGCCCCAAAAAAGGCTGCTAACAATCCCACTGCTTGTAGGTGAGCTGTTTGAATGAGTAACAGGCAGACACAGCACTGTGCTACCTCACTGAGCTGCTCTTGGCCTGCATCCCTGACCGTGCAAAGTCCTTCTCTCGGGTTCACAGGATGTCATAGGTTGGGAATGGAGGGAGTGCTTAAAGTAATAGTAATTCCAGAGAAGATTGTCTCTGATCGGCTGAGGAGGTTAAAGGAAGATGAGGCACTGGGCCAGCAAAACCAGCCAAGTCCCTGGCACTAGCTTTAGAGAATCAGTAGAAAGGTTAGTACCTGAGAATTGGAAACTAACATTACAGAAGCTTTTCAAACAGAGGGCATGAGGACAACACAGGGTGATACAGGCCAGTGAGCTGAACATCTGTTGTGGGTAAAGGATTAGAAGGAATCTTGAGAGAGGGGATAATGAAATCCCTTGGGGAGCTACAGTAACGGAAGAGGGAGGCGGCGTGGATTGATGGGCGGAGGGCTTGCCTGACAGGACTTCAAGGGAATGAAGGACTTTGGTTACAGCAAGTTCTGTAGATGCAATATATTCAGACTTAAGAAAGGTATTTGATCCTGTGCCACAGAAGCAATTAGCCTGTATGGTTGGAGGGTATGGCGTAAGAGACAGGCTTCTGAGGGAGATTGGAACTGGTGAAACCTCCGAGGTGGTGGTAAATGGAGCAGAGGTCACGTGCAGGGTACCACAGGGCTCACTGCTGAGTATATAAGCGATTTAGAACTGGGGACACGAACAAAATGTCTAGGTTTGCAGACGACAACCAAATGGAAGGGGCAGGGTTCAAACAATAGGGAACAGGTAATGTAAATATAAATCAAGAAGGTGGCTGATGTGTAGCCATAGTATTTAAAGTGGACACAGAATCAACAGTGGGAATGTGGACTAAATGGCTCCAGGCTACAGGATACAACACAACAGAAGGATCTGGTGGTATTCATGCACATCTCACTGAAGCCAACAACGCAGTGTGTCAGCAATGAGGAACGAGAACCGTATCTTGGGATGTATAGTCAGAGGGATAGAGCACAAATCCCACAGGGTAATAATGAGCCTGCACAAGGCACTGGTATGGCAATACCTGGAGCACTGGCTGCCATTCTGGTCACTGCACCAGAACTTCCCGATTTCCCAGCACGATCGGGAGGGCAGCCCATCAGTCAAATGGCAATCAGGCCTGGGTGTTAGTTCCCCGAGTCTCACGTAGACCACAGCTTCCCACCCACCCGACTTACACTCCGTTAAAATCGGGCTGGCTGTTTGTAAAGCCTCGCCTCTCCTTGTATTGCTGGAAGATTACTGCAGGCAAAAGCCTTTCACCATTACTCGAAGCAGTTAAGATAATTTCAACGTGTTTTCTTCTTGTATAAAACATTGAAAACAATCTCGGGGTTGGTTGGGGTGGAATCAGTGAGTCGGAATGAATGTGGAGGGGATGACTCTGTAGTTCTTTACAGGCTAGATTTTCTGCCCACTGACTCCATTTTGTAATGTTTTCTAAATGGTTACACCAGTTGCATTTCTTTTATTTGTGTTCATTTATCTCAAGTCAAAAGAAAGCAGGGTTCCTATAAACAGCAGCGAGCTCTGGACTATATCGTTAGTTAAGTTTGGAGGAGGGTCTGAATTGCTTAGAATAAATTAAAGTAGAACCTTTTGGGTAAGATGTAGTAAAATGAAAGATGCAAATTAGTTTAATCTTTTAAGTTTGTATTGCTTGGCCTGACTATAAAACCCACACCTTAAACCAATTGAAGGTAGAGTCGTTTCCCCATCTCTCACACAGTGAGTTATTTATTTATCATCAGTGGGTAAGGGAAAATACAATTTTTTCATGAACACTTACTGCACATTCTATGAAAAAGACAGACTTGCATTTATATAGCGTCTTTGACGACCGCTGGACGCTTCACAGCCAATGACGTACTTTTGGAGTGTAGTCACTGTTGTAATGTAGGAAACGCGGCAGCCAATGTGCACACAGCAAGATCCCACAAACCGCAATGGGGAAAAACTCAATTATGTGTGTGTGTGTGTGTGTGTATATATATATCGTTACTTTAGTGGAAAACCCTGGGGAAAAGGCACAACTGGCTATCTGTGCCGTTGGGGTTGCTGCTGAGGTTATGGTGGGAGATCAGGGATGTCCCGCAGGAATTCTACCCCATGAACTCTGCACGCACTGCCTGTCTGCACAATGCGACTTCCTGCGACCACTTTTTGTCTCACCTTTTTCTGTCCGCTCTTTCCTACTGTAAATTTCTACCTCCACATTTCAAATGGGATTTGCCTTTTGAAAACTCTACAATGTGATCGTGCCCTCTGGCCAACGGGTTCCCACAAAACTCTTTTCTGAAAATTTCTTTTCATCAACTTTTCTTTTTCCTGAGTAACTGAAATTTCTAATGTTTAAAAATAAGGGCTTCACCCATTAAATGGTCTTTGGTGCCTTAATGCTGTCACTAAAGTTTTAACTGACAGCTGTGCACTCTCTCTCAAAAGCTTGGGCTTGGATTTGATATTTTTGTTCAGATCTGTGACTGTGAGCTGAATTTGGATTGCGCGTCAAGGAGCCCGAGTAAAATCAATGGGAATTGGGCTGAGGGCAGGACTGGTTCTCTGTCGGCAGACACTCGCCAATAATGGCCACTAACCGGTTATAGTCACCAGTGTTCCAGGAGCCCAGCAAGTAGTCACTAGGAGCAGGGTCGAAAAGGGCAATAAAATGGAGGCTGTTCTCTCTTGAACCAGAGGTTCGAGACTAAAGCATCTAATATGTATTTTTAATTACTATAGTGTGAAGCACACAAAAATATAATCTATGTAAATATACATAACGTCCTGAATGGGTCAACCAACCCTTGTGAACAGGTCTTGTGGACAAAATGTAGAAGTCTTTGTAGTTCCAATAACCAAAGTTCTGGCACTGATGACAACTGCCTGGTTTAGATTTACTAACTGGGCAGTGAGCTGGGATCAAACCAGTGACTTTCCTGGGCTATATGGCAACGAACCACACTGAAAAGTTCATCAGCCACCCTGGGGGACTTCAGCAGTTATCAGAGAGATTGGCACGGAGTCACACTGCCTTCTATGTTGGCTATTGCTGAATAAACCTTTTGGTTGTATTAAGAACACCTGGTTTGTGTGCCTCATTTTAAAATAAATTAAATACACTTTTTGAAGGACCTGAAAAAACCTCCTCAGATCTGCACTTTGAAGACTGAGAGTGTAAAGAATGTGGAATTGGGCCCAGTCTCTCGCCCTGACTGGGTTTCCTCTGATACGAAGTATTTTGCCACCAGCACTTTAAAATCCATCGCTACACATAATTAAAGACAAACCGCAAGGCCCCATAGGAGATGATTACCTCCCCTCAATAACTTGCCCAAACCTAACTCAGCCCATGCTTCCCGTATGAAGCTGTGTGTCGAGGCTGCGAGTCATTAATCCCACAGTACTGCTCTCCCACAGGGTCACTTAACTGGCTCTGACTCAGCCCCCTGTTTATATCTGCAATGAGTCACTGCAGTCAGAGGTTTGGTGTGTGAGGGCTCAACGCACTTACACCCAAACAACAGAGGAGCAGGAGAGACTGTCTGGCCTAGTACAGGAGGGAATACAAAAACATCCCACTCCGCTCCACTTTACTGAAGGAAATGAAGACCAGCGTTGCCAATCAAACCTCAACCTGCACTCCTCATTGTGAATATTCTGCATCTGAAATGGAGGGATATTAGAGCTGGAGCTACTGTCCGCATCAAACACTCCCTGGACAACACCATGCTCCTGTTGCTCTGCCATTCAGTCCCTTAAGCCTGTTCTGCCATTCAATTGGATCATGGCTGATCTGTATCTTAACTCCATCTACCCACCTTGGTTCCATAACCTTTAATACCCTTGCCTAAACTCAGTTTTGAAATTTTCATTTGACTCCTAGCCTAAGCAGCTTTTTGGGGGAGAGTTTTCCAGATTTCCACCACCCTTAGTGTGAAGAAATGCTTCCTGACATCACCCTGAACTGTCTAGCTCTAATTTTAAGGTTGTTCTGGACTCTCCCCAACCAGAGGAAATCGTTTCTCTCCATCTACCCTATCAAAACACCTCAATTAGATCACCCCTTAATCTTTGATACTCAAGGAAATACAAACCTAGTCTATGCAACCTGTCCTCATAATTTAACCCATTTCATACAATCATAGAATGATACAGCACAGAAGGAGGCCCATCGTGCCTGTGCTGCCTCTGTGGTAGAGCAATCCAATTAATCCCACTCCCCTGCTCTTTCCCCACAGCCCTGTAAATGTTTACCTTCAAGTATTTATCCAATTCCCTTTTGAAAGTTACTATTGAATCTGCTTCCACCGCCCTTTCAGGCAGCGCGTTCCAGATCACAACAACAACTCCGCACCCCCCCCCGGCCTCTGGTTCTTTTGCCAATTACCTTCAATCTGTGTCCTCTGGTTACCAACCCTCCTGCCACTGGAAACAGTTTCTCCTTATTTACTTCATCAAAACCCCTCATGATTTCAAACACCTCTATCAAATCTCCTCTTAACCTTCTCTGCTGTAAGGCGAACAATCCCAGATTCTCCAGCCTATCCACATAACTGAAGTCCAATTTCTTTCCACAAAACACAAAGTTCCTGTGCAGAGGTGACCAGCTAATTCTTGGCTCTTTAACTTTCCAGGGCTGGTTGCAGAAATTGAATTTCCACATTCCGAAGCAGAGGACTGAGAGATGGCAGTCCCTGCCCCGCCGCGAGGATCTGTTCCTGCCAACAGAACCTGTGTCCCACAACAGCGCCGGGGATGGCTCAACGCTCCTTAACCCTCGCCGCTGTGGTGTTCCTGATCTACCGCCAGGGAAACACACCCACATCCAGCACGGCAACAACAACAGGAAGAGACGATTTGTGATCGCAGGAGACCGGTGGAACAAAACCGATCTGACCTACCGGTAGGAGATTACTCTCACCGTACCGCAGGGAATTACACGGGATTGCACTGTACGCTAACCGTACCGCGGGGAATTACACGGGATTGCACCGTACACTGACCGTACCGCGGGGAATTACACGGGATTACACCGTACACTGACTATACCGAGGGGAATTACACGGGATTACACCGTACACTGACTATACCACGGGGAATTACACCGTACACTGACCGTACCGCAGGGAATTACACGGGATTACACCATACACTGACCGTACCGCAGGGAATTACACGGGATTACACCGTACGCTGACCGTACCGCGGGGAATTACACGGGATTACACCGTACACTGACTATACCGTGGGGAATTACATGGGATTACACCGTACACTGACCATACCGCAGGGAATTACACGGGATTACACCGTACGCTGACCGTACCGCAGGGAATTACACGGGATTACACCGTACACTGACCGTACCGTGGGGAATTACACGGGATTACACCGTACACTGACCGTACCGCAGGGAATTACACGGGATTACACCGTACGCTGACCGTACCGCAGGGAATTACACGGGATTACACCGTACACTGACTGTACCGTGGGGAATTACACGGGATTACACCGTACACTGACCGTACTGAAGGGAATTACACGGGATTACACCGTACACTGACCGTACCGCAGGGAATTACACGGGATTACACCGTACGCTGACCGTACCGCAGGGAATTACACGGGATTACACCGTACACTGACCGTACCGCGGGGAATTACACGGGATTACACCGTACACTGACCGTACCGCGGGGAATTACACGGGATTGCACTGTACGCTGACCGTACCGCGGGGAATTACACGGGATTACACCGTACACTGTCCGTACTGAAGGGAATTACACGGGATTACACCGTACACTGATCGTACTGAAGGGAATTACACGGGATTACACCGTACACTGTCCGTACTGAAGGGAATTACACGGGATTACACCGTACACTGATCGTACTGAAGGGAATTACACGGGATTACACTGTACACTGACCGTACCGCGGGGAATTACACGGGATTACACCGTACACTGACCGTACTGAAGGGAATTACACGGGATTACACCGTACGCTGACTGTACCGCGGGGAATTACACGGGATTGCACCGTACGCTGACCGTACCGCGGGGAATTACACGGGATTACACCGTACGCTGACCGTACCGCAGGGAAATACAGGGGTTTACACCGTACGCTGACCGTACCGCGGGGAATTACACGGGATTACACCGTACACTGACCGTACTGAAGGGAATTACACGGGATTACACCGTACGCTGACCGTACCGCAGGGAATTACACGGGATTACACCGTACGCTGAACGTTCCGCGGGGAATTAGACGGGATTACACCGTACACTGAGCGTACCGCGGGGAATTACACGGGATTACACCGTACACTGACCGTACCGCGGGGAATTACACGGTATTACACCGTACACTGATCGTACTGAAGGGAATTACACGGGATTACACCGTACACTGACCGTACCACGGGGAATTACACGGGATTGCACCGTACACTGACCGTACCGCGGGGAATTACACGGGATTGCACCGTAAACTGATCGTACTGAAGGGAATTACACGGGATTACACCGTACACTGACCGTACCGAGGGGAATTACACGGGATTACACCGTACACTGACCGTACAGAGGGGAATTACACGGGATTACACCGTACACTGACCGTACAGAGGGGAATTACACGGGATTACACCGTACACTGATCGTACCGAGGGGAATTACACGGGATTACACCATAAACTGATCGTACTGAAGGGAATTACACGGGATTACACCGTAAACTGATCGTACTGAAGGGAATTACACGGGATTACACCGTACACTGACCGTACCGAGGGGAATTACACGGGATTACACCATACACTGATCGTACCGAGGGGAATTACACGGGATTACACCGTACACTGATCGTACCGCGGGGAATTACACGGGATTACACCGTACACTGACCGTACCGCGGGGAATTACACGGGATTACACCGTACACTGATCGTAACGCGGGGAATTACACGGGATTACACCGTACGCTGACCGTACCGCAGGGAATTACACGGGATTACACCGTACGCTGACCGTACCGCAGGGAATTACACGGGATTACACCGTACGCTGACCGTACCGCAGGGAATTACACGGGATTACACCGTACACTGACCGTACCGCGGGGAATTACACGGGATTGCACCGTAAACTGATCGTACTGAAGGGAATTACACGGGATTACACCGTAAATTGATCGTACCGAGGGGAATTACACGGGATTACACCGTACACTGATCGTACTGAGGGGAATTACACGGGATTACATCATACACTGACCGTACCGCGGGGAATTACACGGGATTACACCGTACGCTAACCGTACCGCGGGGAATTACACGGGATTACACCGTACGCTAACCGTACCGCGGGGAATTACACGGGATTACACCGTACGCTGACCGTACCGCGGGGAATTACACGGGATTACACCGTACGCTGACCGTACCGCGGGGAATTACATGGGATTACACCGTACACTGGCCGTACCGCGGGGAATTACACGGGATTACACCGTACACTGACCCTACCGCGGGGAATTACACGGGATTACACCGTACACTGACTGTACCGCGGGGAATTACACGGGATTGCACCGTATACTGACCGTACCGCGGGGAATTACACGGGATTACACCGTACACTGATCGTAACGCGGGGAATTACACGGGATTACACCGTACACTGACCGTACCGCAGGGAATTACACGGGATTACACCGTACGCTGACCGTACTGAAGGGAATTACACGGGATTACATCGTACGCTGACCGTACCGCGGGGAATTACACGGGATTACACCGTATGCTGACCGTACCGCGGGGAATTACACGGGATTACACCGTACACTGACTGTACCGCGGGGAATTACACGGGATTACACCGTACGCTGACCGTACCGCGGGGAATTACACGGGATTACACCGTACGCTGACCGTACCGCGGGGAATTACACGGGATTACACCGTACACTGACTGTACCGCGGGGAATTACACGGGATTACACCGTACACTGACCGTACCGCAGGGAATTACACGGGATTACACCGTACACTGACCGTACCGCGGGGAATTACACGGGATTACACCGTACACTGATCGTACCGAGGAGAATTACCTGGGATTACACCGTAAACTGACCGTACCGCGGGGAATTACATGGGATTTAACCGTACACTGATCGTACCGAGGGGAATTACACGGGATTTAACCGTACACTGATCGTACCGAGGGGAATTACACGGGATTTAACCGTACCGCGGGGAATTACACAGGATTACACAGTACACTGACTGTACCGCGGGGAATTACACGGGATTACACCGTACACTGACTGTACCGCGGGGAATTACACGGGATTACACCGTACACTGACCGTACCGCGGGGAATTACACGGGATTACACCGTACACTGACCGTACCGCGGAGAATTACACGGGATTTAACCGTACCGCGGGGAATTACACGGGATTTAACCGTACTGCGGGGAATTACACGGGATTACACCGTACACTGACCGTACCGCGGGGAATTACACGGGATTACACCGTACACTGACTGTACCACGGGGAATTACACGGGATTACACCGTACACTGACCGTACCGTGGGGAATTACACGGGATTACACCGTACACTGACTGTACTGCGGGGAATTACACGGGATTACACCGTACACTGACCGTACCGCGGGGAATTACAAGTCTTGGCATCCCTGGCCATCAGAGATGGGGACCTCCTCGCTACCTGGTGGCAGCATTAACTATCGTCGACCCAGCTGTCATGTTGACTTGGTTTCAGCAGTGAGTTTAATCTGATCATCTTCATACGTTGCAACATTCTTACCTTGCCAGTACCAATCATCTATTTTCCTTGCTTCAGCACCTTTACACATGCAGCAGCAGTCACTGGACCGCAGGGTGACGGATCCTGAGAGGAGCTGATTGCTCCTGAGGGTGCACCGTCACAGGACTCCTGCTTACCAGGCGCCAGCTCAGATACTCACACTTTGGTGGATCCAGTTAGACAAATAGTTGGGTTTTCACCTGGTGACTCACAGTTCACAAGTGAGCAAGAGCTGACAGTGGAGGCAGGGACAGCAGTGGAGAGTCTGGCACAGGGGGCACAGCCCTCTCCAAGCTCCGCTCAGCCGGACACAGATGCTGAACCCTGGGGTCCGCCGATGAAAAGGAGAATCATTGAACAGCAGCAGAGAATGCATGATGCACTGACAGGCCTTCCACACACACACTGTCCACAATTGCAGAGAATGGAGACGTCCACCTCAAGCACGAGTGGGTTGATGTTGCAGGACATTGCGAGGATGTCTTCTTCCATAGATAGAGTGGCCAGCTCTGTGGAACATCAATCACGGCAATCAGAAAAGTCCACGCAGGCCTTGACCACGGCCGTGCAGACTCTGGTGCCTGAAATAGGTTGACGGCCACCTTACCCTTGGCCTCACAGCGTGTCACTGATCTGCACCAAGCTGCTCTCCAGCAGAGTGGTAGTAGTGAAGTGGAGCTGGCCCATGAGAGGGATGATGGCGAAAGGGGACATGGAAGTGGGGACTCCACTCAAAGGGCATTCACTTCCCCCCCCCCCCCCCCCCCCTTGGCCCACATGCTGCCTCGTCTCCCAATGGCCGAGTCTGGCCCTGGACAGGTGCAGGTGGAGCAATCTTTGGCCGAGTCTGGCCCTGGACAGGTGCAGGTGGAGCAATCTTTGGCCGAGTCTGGCCCTGGACAGGTGCAGGTGGAGCAATCTTTGGCCGAGTCTGGCCCTGGACAGGTGCAGGTGGAGCAATCTTTGGCCGAGTCTGGCCCTGGACAGGTGCAGGTGGAGCAATCTTTGGCGGGGCCCAAACGGGCGCCAAAACCCAGAGGACGTCCACCAAGAGTATCTCGGCAGTCAGAGCAGGATCTGAGCAGCCTGCCTTTGGCTCTGCTCAAGACACAGGGGTTGCACCACGTAGGAGCGCTAGGAAAAGGAAGAGTAAAGCATTGTAGTTGAACAAGGGTCTGCACATTGGGTGTATGAGGAAATGTTATGTTGTTCCATTTCCGTTCTTTAGTAGAATCACATAAAATTTATTCTTTTGCACCACTTCCCCGTGTTGCCCATTCTTGGTTGCTGGGTGGCAACTCGCCTTTTCAGTTGCTTGTTGATGAATGTGAAGACATGAATTGATGGGGACCAATGGTCAGATGTGCAATGGGTGGTTGGTTGGTTACAGGACTGCTTTGTGTCAGTGGGATGGGGGGGAAATGAGAGCGGCCATTGGATGTTGCATAGACAGGAGGTTACAGCTCAGAAACAGGCCATTCGGCCCAACAGGGCTCTACCAGCATTTATCCTCCACACGAGCCTCCTCCCACCTTACTTCATCTCACCCTATCAGTTGATCCTTCGAGTCCTTTCTCCCTCGTGTCCCTATTTAGTTTCCCCTTAAATGTATCTATGCTATTCGCCTCAACTACTCCCTGTGGTAGCGAGTTCCACATTCTAAACACTCTCTGGGCAAAGAAGTTTCTCCTGAATTCCTTATTGGATTTATTAATGACTATCTTATATTTATGGCCCATACTTTTGGACTCCCCACAAGTGGAAACATCTTCTCCACGTTTATGCCCTTGTTACTGATTTTCCAACAGAATCTATTTCTACCTATGCAAGTTTCTATGTTCCGCTGGAACATCAACACATACTTCAATACAGGAAAGACATTTTTAGACATAGTATCAGTGACCTATTGATTGTTACATTGGTCCAGTGGTGGCAACTAACTGAACTTAACAGCTATAAGGGAACCCCTGGCATCCCAGGCAGCAATGTGAGTTGCTGGTGCTGCCTTGGGGTCGTCATCTTCCTCCTGCTCGGATTTGTCCGCAGACGATGGCTGCTCAGTGCCTTGTTCTCTTGCAGCTCCAATCCTGGCTGCTGCGCAATTTTGTGCATTCTGAAGACCCTGGCTGGTGAGCACTGAAGGGCGCCTCCAGATCTGTCCAGGCACCTAAAGCGCATCTTGAGCATGCTGATGGCTTGCTCAATGACACATCTGGTTGTCATATGGCTTTCATTGTGCTGCTCTTAGGTTGTGTTTCTCACGGATGTTATCAGTCAAGTTTGAAGGGGGTATCCTTTATCTCCTAGCAGTCACCCCTTAACTCTGCTTGCAGGTCCAAAGAGGTCGGGGAGCTTGGACTGCCACAGGATGAAAGCATCACGGCAGTTTCCCAGAAATCTGGCGCACACCTGCATAAACCTTTTCTTATGGTTGCACACCAGCTGCACATTGGTGGAATGGAACCCCTTGCAGTTTACGAATACTCCTGATTGATTTGGGAGTGTGTGGATTGCCATGTGTGTGCGGTCGATGACGCCCTGCACCGGTGTGAAGCCAGCCAGAGACGCAAATACAAGAGCCTCCTCATTCTGATTGGAGTCATCGCAAGCGAAATTGACATATAATTACCGGTCCTGGCAAACAACCCATCAGTGACCTGCCTTATGCAGCCGACTGGGAGATCCTGGATATGTCTCCGGTAGCGCCCTGGAAAGAACCGCAGGTAAAAAAGTTGAGGGCGGAGGTCACTTTCTCAGCCACTGGTAATGCAGGGCCACCAGGGAGCAGGTCTTTTTCTAGGAGGCTGCCGATGTCTGCCACCACCTGGTGCAACAACCTCAGCCTCCGGAAGCACTGCTCTTCCGAGTGGGAAGCTGAGCCTCTGCCTGTACACCGTTATGTGGGTAAGTGCCTCCTGTGAGCTCGACCCCTCTTCTGCTCCCCTCTCTGATCACCATCTGCAGGTTTCTCCACAGAAGGCTGTTGTTGCTGCTGATGGTCATCTTGCTCCTCATCCGAGGTCCAATCTAAGACAGTCATGGTGCCACCCATCCTGATCTGCGTCTCAATTCCTTCAAAGTGCAGGAATTAACTTCTCACCACATGTACTCTCAACAAACCCTTTCCCAGTGGGAGGTAAGAAAGCAGCTGTGAGCACTGAGTATTTATTGCTGCATTTGCCCGACTTTTAATGAGCTCCCTAAATTGCCATTCTGTTCACGTCTTGGTTTCAATGGCAAGTTTCAGGAAGCCCAGGAACCCGTGGATGCGCGGTTAAATTTGAATGTAGGTTAAAATATCGCTGGAATTGATCGATCAACATTTTTAAAATGCTAACCTGCCTCTCCAGAGTGGGTTATTTATTTATTTATTTTTTTTTTGAGTTTTCACATTTTATTTTATAACTACTATACATCAAGGCACAGTACTACAACAGACCAATGTTCAAGATCTTCATGACCAGCATCTGAGGTGCCTCTAAATTGTTGGTCTTGGTAGAACATGTATAAACAGAAGTGTCCAGAGTCCATTTGCCATGTAAGATTTAACAAAGCCTGATCAGCACTGTATCTTCAGCAGTAGTTCACCTGGACCTCTGCCTCATCTTTCGTCTTTTACGCTTCAGCCTGCGCATACGCTTCTTCCGCCACTTTGCTCTCATGTCGACAAGGATCTCAGAATCCCAGAGTGGGTTATGTGCAACCAGCCAAATGCGTCAGAGTTAAACCCGGAAGTCGACACATTGGAACTAGCTTCCGGATGCGAACACATTTTCGGCCACTTAACCTGTCCCACCCACCCCTAAACCCAAGCTCTGCTCCAGGTTAAAATTCCCCCCACTGTGTCTGGGAGTTTTACAAAAGTCTGCAGCTCAATTGTAGAGACAGAGAAAGCCGTGAGATTTACTGTGACTCGCCTGATGATTTCAGCAAGTCTGACTGACCCCTCCCGCCACTCGTGGAAAACAATCCCCGTTCTCATTTTTGTTCTTCTAGAATTGTGCGGTTTCCTTGGCAACTGAGCAAAGTGAAAGTAAGACGCACTATTGCTGAGGCAGTGAGGGTGTGGAGTGACGTGACTCCCCTAACGTTTACAGAGGTACAGCACGCCAGCGCTGACATCATCATCGAGTTTACACGGTAAGAGTTACTGGGGGAGGGGGAGTGGAGGGGTGGGGAGGACAGGGGTGGGCAGGGCAGGGCAGGGAAGAGCTAGCCCTCTGTTTAACACTCCTCACCATAATCTAGATGCGATGGACCTTTGGTGGGAACCATTTGATCTGCTCTCCTGCTAATCAATGGCCACCCTGAACCTGGGCTCGGAACCAGTGTGAGGGGCGAAGTCATCTCAGCAGCCCTTCACAGAGCAACTGCCCGGGTGCTGGAAGGCAGCTCGGGGTGAGAAGGGTCCAGGCACTCTGTGTGGAGCCAGCTGGCAGTAAGCATTTAAAGGGGTGGCACACTCCGCCCATGGTATCTGGAAATTGTGTGGGGATCTTACAACCAACCACTGACGGAATCTCACTCATATTTTAATAAGGCTCCCTCCTGTTTCACCTGGATTGCTGGCTGCCATTTCAAGGTCCAGCTGACTACCCCGTGACCCCGCGACGCCGTGACCCCGCGACACCGTGGCCCCACGACCCCACAACCCCGTCGGATATTTTCAGTCCTTCTAACAAGTAAATGCTCCCCAGAGGGCAGGTCCTGGTGGGTGAACACTCCTAGGTAAAGATCCAAATGTGACTGGTGTCTACAGAAAACAATTTGAGTGGAAACAGGGGATTAGGACGACTGCTTGTATAGAGGATAGACTCCAACGGGGGGAGGAGTGGGGGTGGGGAGGGGCGGGGGGGGTGGGGGTAGGGGCGGGGTGGGGGTGATGAGGGGTGGGGAGGGTCGGGCCGGGGTGGTGGAGGGGCGGGGAGGGTTAGGGTGGGGTGGGGAGGGTCGGGGCGGGGAGGGTTAGGGTGGGGTAGGGAGGAGAGGGGAGGGGCGGGGAGGGTCGGGGCGGGGTGGTGGAGGGGCGGGGAGGGTTAGGGTGGGGTAGGGAGGAGAGGGGAGGGGCGGGGAGGAGAGGGGCGGGGTGGTGGAGGGGAGTGGTGGGGAGGATAGACACCAACACGGATAGGTTGGGCCAAACAGCCTGTTTCCGGTTTGTAATTTCTATGTAAATTGACATGACCGGCACAATCAGAGGTTTTGCCAAAGGGCATTGGTTGTGTACAGAGCTTGGAATGGGATCTCACGTAGAGGCTGCACCTCCCAGTGTAGGATTGTGCCAGGTTGATTGGGTCCCATTAGAGTGAGGAGCACGCTCGCCTTCCTCCTGATATAAACACATCTCTTCCTCATTTGCGGCCTGGTAGGAGAGAGCTTTGTGTCTCCATTAGCTCAGTCAGTGACTTCCCACCATGCAGCAGGCTCCTGTGCTTTTACTGGACAATGGTCTTTAGCCCCCAAACAGGACCACCGGCCGTGGGTGCACCACCTGCAGCATGACCTCCAACCCTACCCCCTCAAAGGGAGCGGTGCTGCCCCATATCTCCACTGTGCTATTAGAAACCGGAGGAGGCCATTCAGCCCTTCGGGCCTGCCCCACCATTCAATCAGATCATGGCTGATCTGTCCTCCACTCCATTTACCCACCTTAGGTCCATGTCCCTTGATACCCTGAACAAAAATCTGTCCGTCTCATCTTGAAAGCTCCAATTGACCCTCAGCATCCACAGCCTTTTGGGGGAGAGAGTTCCAGATTTTCACTATCCTTTGTGTGAAGAAGTGCTTCCTGACATCACCCTGAACGGCCTGGCTCTAATTTTAATTATGCCCCCTTGTTCTGGACTCCCCCATCAGAGGAAATAGTTTCTCCGTAACTACCCTATCAAATCCTTTTAGAACAACTACTTGTATTTATATAGCACCTTTAACATAGCAAAATGTCCCAAGGCACTTCACAGGAGTATTATAAAACAAAATTTGACACCGAGCCACATAAGGAGATATTAGGACAGGTGACCAAAAGCTTGGTCACAGAGATAGGTTTTAAGGAGCGTCTGAAAAGATAGAGAGGCAGAGAGGTTTAGAGAGGGAATTCCAGAGTTTACGGCCTAGGCAGCTGAAGGCACGGCCACCAATTGTGGAGCGATTAAAATAGGGGATGCTCAAGAGCCCAGAATTGGAGGAGTGCCGAGATCTCGGAGTGTTGCAGGGCTGGAGCAGGTTACAGAGATAGGGAGGGTCGAGGCCATGGAGGGATTTGAAAACCAGGATAAAAATATTAAAATTGAGGCAGTGCCTTGACATTTTAAACACGTCAATCAGATAACCCCTTAGTCTCCTACATTCTAGGGAATACAAGCCTAATCTATGCAACCTGTCCTGATAATTTAACCCTCTAAGCCCCGGTATCATTCTGGTGAATCTGTGCTGCTCCCCCTCCAAGGCCAGTATCTCCTTCCTGAGATACGGTGCCCAGAACTGAACGCAGTGTCCAGATGGGGTCTGACCAACACTGTGTACAACTGAAGCATCGCTTTCTCCCCTTGTATTCCAGCCCCCTTGAGATAAAACCCAGCATTACATTAGCCTTTTTGATTGCTTTTTGTATCTGTCCACTATCTTTTAGAAAATACTCTGATCGATCTTTCTTAGGTCCAAAGTGGATGACCTCACACTTCCCCACGTTGAACTCTATCTGTGTGAGTTTTGCCCACTCACTGAATCTATCAATGTCCCTTTGCAACTTTCTGCTCCCACCTACACTACTTACTGTGCCACCTAATTTGGTGTCGTCAGCAAACTTGGATATACAGCTCTCTATTCCTTCATCTACATCATTGATAAATATAGTGAAAAGCTGAGGCCCCAGTGCAGATCCCTGGGGGACACCACTAGTCGCATCCCCACAATCAGAGTACACCCCTTTATCCCTGCTCTGTGTCCCACCTCCCAACCAATTTCCAACCCATATCACAAGGTTCCCTCCGATTCTGTGTGCCATTTTTGCTAATCTAACGGTTCCTACCTGCTCCTGAAAGTCCCGAGAGAGGATCTCCCATAAACTGGTCCCAGTGTCAGAAAGCTGGAATGGAGGCCTCTCTCAAACCAGTCCCCAGGACTACCAGTGGAGGGGAGGGGGGGCGCATGGCGGGATCACAGTCTACAGTGAAGATAGTTTCCCTAATGTTGCTGCACAGGAGGGTTGCGGATTCGGACATGACGTCTACCCAGATGCACTTTCCTCACCCCTACTGCTCCCACCCACCGGGTGATAGTCTCCGAGTTGGTGTGGGGGACAGAGAAGGTTCTGATGAAGGTGGTGAAATCAAGGTCCACCTGTGGAGTGGGATGGGCATCATCATCATCAAAATTTTCCAAAAGGCAGTTATCTCCTCCTTCCTCCTCCAAATCATCCCTCCCTCCCTCCCTCCCTCGGTACTGAGGTGACCCCAGGAATCCCGGTCACACCGTTGATACTGGACTGTAAGGAGATTGGCGGGTTTTCATGGCAACGCTGATCTGGGAATCCCGCGGGCCTCCTGGATGATTCTCAGATCAGTGTCGCGGGTTTGTTGGAAAGCGATTTGTCAGCGTCTCGAACGAATGACGCCAGGTTCTCCCTTTTCACCTTGCAGGTATTGGCACGGAGATAACCTGCCGTTCGATGGCCCTGGCGGGGTGCTGGCACACGCCTTCTACCCCCAAACCCCTCGGGCTGGAGACATTCACTTTGACTATGACGAGCTGTGGACCACTGACAGTAATAAGGGTAGGTGGGCTCGCAACCAGCCATAATACATCGAGATCACCGGGGGGTGTCCTGACATCCTCAGAGTAGACCACTGAGAGGCGCCAACCACCCCCCCCCTCTCCGCTCCCTCTATGCCCCCCTCCTGCCCCCCCCCCCCCCCGCCCCAAGTACCGCCAGTGAATTCAGACCAACAAGAAGGGTGAAGTTGTGCAGCGAGGGCCCCACATTGGGGCCTTTCTAGCAGCATGGGGCAGGTCTCGGACCCTCCTCGGCTCTCCCACCGGACGAGGGTCTGCACTGGGGCACAACCACACAGCACCTGCCCTAAATCATACACCAGTTCAGGAGCAGACACTTGCTTCAACCGTTGACCTCTGTTTGGCATGGGACAGCAGGTAAATCTTTAGCAGGATCTGTAAAATGGTCTCATTATTTCAGAAGTGAGGACTTGGGTGGTGGCAAAATCTCTCCGACCGCGTTGTTGAAGAATCCTGCCATTCCAGGCCAATATTGGACCATATTGGGACAAGAGTCGAAATTGTCTGCCCAGTTCAGAGCCCTGGACTGGGAGGGGCGAGGGGGAGGAATCAGCCAGGGATCCTGCTGGACGAGAGCGCGTGTGTGTGTGTGTGTGCGCGCGCGTGTGTGTGTGCGCGCGTGTGTGTGTGCGCGTGTGTGTGTGTGCGCGTGTGTGTGTGTGTGTGTGTGCGCGTGTGTGTGTGTGCGCGTGTGTGTGTGTGTGCGCGTGTGTGTGTGTGTGCGCGCGTGTGTGTGCGCGCGTGTGTGTGCGCGCGTGTGTGTGTGCGCGTGTGTGTGTGCGCGTGTGTGTGCGCGCGTGTGTGTGCGCGCGTGTGTGTGTGCGCGCGCGTGTGTGTGCGCGCGTGTGTGTGCGCGCGCGTGTGTGCGCGCGTGCGCGTGGCTCGCTTGGCTGAATAGCTCATTGACGCTCACTCCTAGGTTCGTGCATGAAAAGTGCTAATTGGGCAAGGGTATCGGAGGGCTACTGGGGCCTTCAGGAGAGGCGGATAATCAGGAGATGGGACAAAGATTGCTGTAAAAGTTAGCGTGCCTGTCGATTGGGCATCAGACGATGATGACGCTCTTGCCTCTGTTCTGTGGACAGGTACTGACCTTCTTCAAGTAGCAGCTCACGAGTTTGGCCATGCCCTCGGCCTGCAGCACTCCACAGTCCCAAAATCCTTGATGTCGCCTTATTACACTTTCCGCTACCCACTAAGTCTGGCAGAGGACGACAAACAAGGGATACAGTATTTGTACGGCAGGTCTCGTTACAAAGGAGTCGAGCACGTCAACCGGGAAACTGAAACCAATGAACTGCCCAGTGTCGACCGTCGAGGAGAAGAGGTACAGTGAGATAAATCTTACACAGGACCAGGAGTAGACCAGTGAGATAAACCTTACACAGGACCACAGGACCAGGAGTAGACCAGTGAGATAAACCTTACACAGGACCACAGGACCAGGAGTAGACCAGTGAGATAAACCTTACACAGGACCACAGGACCAGGAGTAGACCAGTGAGATAAACCTTACACAGGACCACAGGACCAGGAGTAGACCAGTGAGATAAACCTTACACAGGACCACAGGACCAGGAGTAGACCAGTGAGATAAACCTTACACAGGACCACAGGACCAGGAGTAGACCAGTGAGATAAACCTTACACAGGACCACAGGACCAGGAGTAGACCAGTGAGATAAACCTTACACAGGACCACAGGACCAGGAGTAGACCAGTGAGATAAACCTTACACAGGACCACAGGACCAGGAGTAGACCAGTGAGATAAACCTTACACAGGACCACAGAGAGGGATTTCTGCTGGACCTCCGGCCAAGTCTCAACGATGGAGGGGGAGCAAATCGAGGAAAATCTCGGCCTCCCCCCACCCACTCTCCAGCCAGTCAAACCTAAAGTATCCAATCACATGAGAGATGCTGCCCCGTGATGTCATTGGCTGGGCTTTGCCTAAAGCCACTGGCTATGTCCACAAAAGTGCCACATTGACCAACCGGTCGGGCACATCAGAGGTGCCCACCTTCACTGGCAGGTTCCAGAGCACCCACAGCTGGCCCACCTTGACACACCGATGATTGGAGCCAACATTTTCATTGACGCTTCAAAACCAGCGTCAAGCCCCATTTAACACTGCTCAATTGGGTTATACAGGGAAGGGATCGGGAACAGAAGGACCAACTCACAGCTGACATGATGGGAGTTAACGTGGTGATCTGGAAGTTGCTGGGGCCAATCTCTAGCTGAGATTGTAGGGTTTGGGTTACTTGTGCTGATTCCTTTCCTCCCTAGGCTGATGTACATTGGACACTGGTTCCGACCTACACTCACTAACGACTGTTAGAGGAAGCAGCCAGATTCTGACGCCAGTCCATATCAGTATAAATGTTGGTGTGGGGTACTGCCCACTGTTACTGAGCCTTAGCCGGAGAAGACCCAAGTCTGATCCTTGGTCTGTGCTGAACTAACTGATCTCAGATGGGGCATTGTGTATGCCTGAGGGCCCTTCGGTTGGGAGCAAAGAAGAGAAAATTGGCCAGGGTTCCTGCTCCTGTTTCCTATCCTGTTTGCAACCCTTGCTGGAATGTGTGTCTGTGTGTCTGTGTGTCTGTGTGTCTGTGTGTCTGTGTGTCTGTGTGTCTGTGTGTCTGTGTGTCTGTGTGTCTGTGTGTCGGTGTGTCGGTGTGTCGGTGTGTCGGTGTGTCGGTGTGTGTGGTGTGTGTCTGTGTGTGTGGTGTGTGTCTGTGTGTGTGGTGTGTGTGGTGTGTGTCTGTGTGTGTGGTGTGTGTCTGTGTGTGTGGTGTGTGTCTGTGTGTGTGGTGTGTGTGTGTGTGGTGTGTGTCTGTGTGTGTGGTGTGTGTGGTGTGTGTCTGTGTGTGTGGTGTGTGTCTGTGTGTGTGGTGTGTGTCTGTGTGTGTGGTGTGTGTCTGTGTGTGTGGTGTGTGTCTGTGTGTGTGGTGTGTGTCTGTGTGTGTGGTGTGTGTCTGTGTGTGTGGTGTGTGTCTGTGTGTGTGGTGTGTGTCTGTGTGTGTGGTGTGTGTGTCGGTGTGGTGTGTGTGTGGTGTGTGTCGGTGTGGTGTGTGTGTGGTGTGTGTCGGTGTGGTGTGTGTGGTGTTGTGTGTCGGTGTGTCTGTGTGTGGTGAGTGTGAGTGTATTCTGAGGGCACAATCTGGCTGGACTGTGAGACCCCTGTGGGGGAATAACCCGACGACCTTTACTGTTTAGTATCACATTGAATAATGGCCACTGACATCCCAGCTAGAGTCGGCGCCCTCGGGAAAGGATTGGAGAAAACCTTTTTTTTTGTTCTAATAATGTGGGCGTCGCTGGCAAGGCCGGCATTTATTGCCCATCCCTAATTGCCCTTGAGAAGGTGGTGGTGAGTTGCCTTCTTGAACCGCTGCAGTCCGTGTGGTGAGGGTGCTCCCACAGTGCTGTTAGGGAGGGAGTTCCAGGATTTTGACCCAGCGACGATGAAGGAACGGAGATATATTTCCAAGTCAGGATGGTGTGACTTGGAGGTGTTGGTGTTCCCATGCACCTGCTGCCCTTGTCCTTCTAGGTGGAAGAGGTCGCGGGTTTGGGAGGCAAGTTGCTGCAGTGCATCTTGTAGATGGTACACACTGCAGCCACGGTACGCCGGTGGTGGAGGGATTGGATATTCAGTCCAGTGGCATGGGCACCCATCAAGCGAACTCTTCTGTACTGGATGGTGTTGATGCGGATGCACCCAGCCCAGCGAGTGTGGAATATTCCATCACACTCCTGACTTGAGCCTTGTAGACGTTGAGGGTTTGAGGGGTCAGGAGCAATGTTCCCCCTTATTTCTTTGGGTGCGCATGCGCAAAATTTCACATTGGAAAAGCCGGTCCCGGGCTGCGCGGAACCAACAGAGAGCTGCGCGGCTTAGAGGGAACATTGGTCAGGAGGTGAGACACTCACCGCAGAATACCCAGCCTCTGACCTGCTCTTGTTGCCGCAGTATTTATGTGGCTGGTCCAGTTAAGTTTCTGGTCAATGGTGACCCCCAGGATGTTGATGGTGGGGGGGCTCGGTGATGATCGTGCTGTTGAAGGTCAAGGGGGAAATGGCTGGTCTTTCTCCTGCTCATTACTGGGGGACAAACCCCAGGCTATGTTGGGGCTGCGGATGTTCTACGGGTTTCCTGTGGTGACTCTTGCAGGCCTGTGGAGTTTCTGGGTGGTTGTGATAACTGTTGACCGGGAGCTGTGTAACTGTCACCAATTCACCATTTGCAGCCAGATGCCTGCGAGACCGACTTCGATGCAGTGTCGATGATCCGCGGGGAGCTCTTCTTTTTTAAATCCAAGTACGTGTGGAGATTGAGGGACCGACACCTGCAGCCTGGCTACCCAGCACTGGCCTCCCGGCACTGGTGGGCAATCCCTGACCATATTGATGCAGGGTTCGAGGACTCTGCCGGGAACTTCTGGTTCTTCCAAGGTTAGACTTTTTTCTCTGATTTATTTTGTATATTCCTCCCCCCTCCCCCACCCTTCTCTAACCCCTCCAACCCATTTCTTACCCCAAACCAGCTGGGAGTGGGCTATTTATTTTTAAAAGGCTGCGTGCAGTGTGAAATGCTGCACTCGGCCACAGAGATACACGTCAGTGATGGACAGAGTGGGTCTCTGGGTCAGTGATGGACAGAGGGGGTCTCTGGGTCAGTGATGGACAGAGGGGGTCTCTGGGTCAGTGATGGACAGAGGGGGTCTCTGGGTCAGTGATGGACAGAGGGGGTCTCTGGGCCAGTACTGGTCAGTGATGGACAGAGGGGGTCTCTGGGTCAGTGATGGACAGAGGGGGTCTCTGGGTCAGTGATGGACAGAGGGGGTCTCTGGGTCAGTACTGGTCAGTGATGGACAGAGGGGGTCTCTGGGTCAGTGATGGACAGAGTGGGTCTCTGGGTCAGTGATGGACAGAGGGGGTCTCTGGGTCAGTACTGGTCAGTGATGGACAGAGGGGGTCTCTGGGTCAGTACTGGTCAGTGATGGACAGAGGGGGTCTCTGGGTCAGTACTGGTCAGTGATGGACAGAGGGGGTCTCTGGGTCAGTGATGGACAGAGGGGGTCTCTGGGTCAGTGATGGACAGAGGGGGTCTCTGGGTCAGTGATGGACAGAGGGGGTCTCTGGGTCAGTGATGGACAGAGGGTCTATGGGTCAGTGATGGACAGAGGGGGTCTATAGGTTAGTGATGGACTGAGGGTCTATGGGTCAGTACTGGTCAGTGATGGACAGAGGGTCTATGGGTCAGTACTGGTCAGTGATGGACGGGAGAGGTCTATGGGTCAGCACTGGTGGCGGGGGGGGGGAAAGTTGGTGTTGGAGGGGGGAGCGGGGTGCGGTGTGAGTGACTAACTCAACCTTTGAGCTATTAAGACATCCCTGGCAACCTGAGCAGCAATGCGAGTGGCTGGTCTGGCTTTGGGGGCCCCAACTTCCTCCTCCTCCTCCTGCTCCTCTTCATTGGAAGCGTCATCAGATGGTGAGCCCCTTCTTCATCCGCCACCTCGAGTCCTCGCGGAATGCAGCACACCACGACCATTCTGGAGACCCTTGCTGGCGGGTACTGAAAGGCACCTGAGGCACATCTTCAGCATGCTGATAGCTTGCTCGATGACACATCTGGTGGTCATGTGGCTGTCGTACCGCTCTTGGGCTTCATTGGTGGGGTTCCTCACAGGTGCCATAAGAACATAAGACGTAGGAGCAGGAGTAGGTCATTTGGCCCCTCGAGCCTGCTCCGCCATCCAATAAGGGGCAAGTTTGAAGGTCGTATCCTTTGTCTGCTAAGAGCCACCCCTTCAAACTGTTTCTAAGTATGAAGAGGTCGGGATGTTGGGCTGCCGCAGCTCCTGGGAATCTGGCGCACACCTGCATAAACCTCTAGTGGTTGCACACCAGCTGCACATTGATGGAATGGAACCCCTTGCGGTTGACGAATATGCCTGGTTAATCTGGTGGTCCTTGGATTGTCACGTGTGGGAAGCCAGTCACAGATACGAATCTGAGTGCCAGCTCATTCAGGCTATTGTCGTCACAGGGAAAGTTGACGCCCTGCCAAACAACCAATCCATCAACTGCCGTATACATTTATGTGCAGCTGACTGGGAGATCCTGGATATGTCTCCGGTGGTGCCCTGGAAAGAGCCAGAAGCAAATAAATTGAGAGCAGTGGTAGAAACATAGAAAAATAGGAGCAGGAGTCGGCCATTCGGCCCTTCGAGCCTGCTCCGCCATTCAGTATGATCATGGCTGATCCTCTATCTCAATACCATATTCCACTCTCTCCCCATACCCCTTGATGCCTTTTGTGTCTAGAAATTTATCTATCTCCTTCTTAAATATATTCAGTGACTTGGCTTCCACAGCCTTCTATGGTAGAGAATTCCACAGGTTCACCACCCTCTGAGTGAAGAAATTTCTCCTCATCTCAGTTCTAAATGTCCTACCCCGTATCCTGAGACTGTGACCCCTCGTTCTAGACCCCCCAGCCAGGGGAAACATCCTCCCTGCATCCAGTCTGTCAGAATTTTATACGTTTCAATGAGATCCCCTCTCATTCTTCTAAACTCTAGTGAATACAGGCCTAGTCGACCCAATCTTTCCTCATACGACAGTCCTGCCATCCCAGGAATCAGTCTGGTGAACCTTCGCTGCATTCCCTCTATGGCGAGTATATCCTTTCTTAGGTAAGGAGACCAAAACTGCACACAATACTCCAGGTGTTGTCTCACCAAGGCCCTGTACAACTGTAGAAAGACATCCTTGCTCCTGTACTCAAATCCTCTTGCAATGAAGGCCAACATACAATTTGCCTTCCTAACTGCTTGCTGCACCTGCATGTTTGCTTTCAGTGACTGGTGTACAATGACACCCAGGTCCCTTTGTACGTTAGCATTTCCCAATCTAGCACCATTTAAATAATACTCTACCTTTCTGTTTTTCCTACCGAAGTGGATAACTTCACATTTATCCACATTATACTGCACCTGCCATGTATTTGCCCACTCACTCAACTTGTCTAAATCGCCTTGAAGCCTCTTTGCATCCTCCTCACAATCCCACCTAGTTTTCTGTCATCAGCAAACTTGGAAATATTACATTTGGTTCCCTCATCCAAATCATTGATATATATTGTGAATAACTGGGGCCCAAGCACTGATCCCTGCGGTACCCCACTAGTCACCGCCTGCCACCCCGAAAAAGACCCATTTATTCTTACTCTCTGTTTCCTGTCTGTTAACCAATTTTCAATCCATGCCAGTATATTACCCCCAATCCCATGTGCTTTAATTTTGCACACTAACCTCTTATGTGGGACTTTATTAAAGGCCTTCTGAAAATCCAAGTACACCACATCCACTGGTTCTCCCTTGTCTATTCTACCAGTTACATCCTCAAAAAACTCCAGTAGGTTTGTCAAACACGATTTCCCTTTCATAAATCCATGTTGACTTTGTCTAATCCCGTTGATATTTTCTAAGTGTCCTGTTATCACATCCTTTATAATGGACTCTAGTATTTTCCCTACTACTGATGTTAGGCTAACTGGTCTGTGGTTCCCTGTTTTCTCTCTTCCCTCCTTTTTTAAATAGTGGGGTTACATTTGCCACCCTCCAATCTGCAGGAACTGTTCCATAATCTATAGAATTTTGGAAGATGACAACCAATGCATCCACTATTTCCATGGCTACCTCTTTTAGTACTCTGGGATGCAGATTATCAGGCCCAGGGGATTTATTGGCTTTCAGTCCCATTAATTTCTCCAGCACTATTTTTTTACTAATACTAATTTCCTTTAATTCCTCCTTCTCACTAGACCCTTGGGGGTAAAAATTCAGTTGGTTGCGCCTCCCGTTAGCGCCTTAAGAGGGCGCTAATGGGGCGCAAAGCCGCTAACGCCCGGGCGCAGCGATGTTTGCGCCGCTCGAGAACTTAACTTGAAATTGTGCGGCGGCGCTAAAACTTACCGCTGCGACCACCTGCGCGCGCAGATTGTGACGTCATTCCATGGTGCAACGCCCTTGTGGCGCCCCGGAGCGGAAATTGAGTGGCGCCCCCTGCCTTACCGCCTGACGCTAGCAACGACAGGTTGAGGGGAGCGTGCTGCAGTCATGAAGGGAAAGGGGGAGCGCTATTTAAAGGTGACCGCTTCCTGCCTTTTATTGTTGGTGCCATTTTTGAACTACGCATTCCAACGACCGGAAGACTGGAACGCTATCAATCGCTGTGGGGCTGGGGGGGGCGCTATTTAAAGGGGGCCTCTTCCTGTCTCTTTCTGTGGTCGACATTTATGCACCACTCGTTCTGAGAGAGAGAGAGAGAGATTCGGAGAGAGAGAGAGAGACTTCTACATTGACTCAACGCTTTGTGAGGTAGTTTTGCCTATTGATCCTAACTTTGTTGCTACTTTAGTTGCTGTCCCTCATTACTTTGCTTGCAAAGAGAATATGGGGGCTGCACTGATTGAGGGCGTCGTCCTGCTCCAGCTGAATCGGAGGATACAGAGACGCAGAGAGAGAGTGGCAATGATGGCCAGACGGAGGAGGGCCATCAGGCGTCTGTACAGGAGAGCTTACCCTCCCAGGGTATATCGTGAACAGCTCTCCTACATCCATATGTCCGAGGAGCTGTGTTTGCGAAGGCTGCGATTCAGCAAGGAGGTGGTCACTGAGCTCTGCCACCTGCTGCAGCCAGATCTGCAGCCTCAACTGAGGTCCAGGACGTCTCTGTCGGTGGCAGTGAAGGTCACAGTGGCTTTGAACTTTTACGCCACTGGCTCATTCCAAGCTGCTGTTGGGGACCTCGCCAATATCTCCCAGTTCGCGGTGCATTGCTGCATCCGGCAGGTCACAAATGCCCTCTTCAGAAGGAGACGAGAGTTCATCTCTTTCCCTATGACCCCAGACAAGCAGCGTGACCGCGCTCTGGGCTTTGCGAGGGTAGCGGGCTTCCCCATGGTGCAGGGCGCCATTGACTGCACGCATGTGGCTTTGCGTGCTCCGCGTGCGAATGCCGAGGAATTCAGGAACAGAAAGGGGTTCCATTCCTTGAATGTCCAGTTGGTCTGTGACCACAGACAGCTGATACTCGCTGTCAATGCCCAGTATCCTGGCAGCTGCCACGATGCTTTTATCCTGCGCCAGACTACTGTGGCAGAACTTTTCGAGGCACCGCATCAGCCAGTTGGTTGGCTTCTCGGGGACAAGGGGTATGCATTGAGCACCTGGCTGATGACACCGCTCCGTACGCCCAACACCCCTGCTGAGCTGCGGTACAATGAAAGCCATCAAGCAACCAGGAACATTATTGAGCGCACAATCGGCGTGCTGAAACAACGGTTCCGCTGTCTGGACCATTCCGGAGGAGCCCTGCAGTACTCGCCTGAGCAAGTATCGAACTTCGTAGTCGTGTGCTGCATGTTGCATAACATGGCAATCCTCAGGACCCAGCCAATGCCACCAGGCCTTGGAGCACCACCAGAGGAGGAGGAGGAGGAGGAGGAGGAGGAAGAGGAGGAAGAGGACGAGGACAATGATCATCAGCAGCACCAAGGCAGGAGGGCGGCCCACAATGGTCAAACTGCAAGGGCCGTCCGTCAACGGCTAATAGCAAGCCGCTTCTAGGGCCCCTGCCATTGCTACCAGCATTAATCAACCCAGCACGCAACCCCTAAGCCGGCCAAGGCACCAATAATTCCAACCACCAACCATGTATATTTTGAATACAGAAACTTATTTATTTTACAAACTCTGTGTGTGTCAATTCCTCATGACAAACTCATAGAAATAAACACAAAAAAACAGTCAATAACATAACTGGTTCTCACAACCTGGAGATAATGTCCAAAACACTAAACAAAAGTTGGACCATGAACCTCGGCCTTTAATAAAAAAATGACCAGCATTTTGTCACACCTCCTACTTTTTGCCCTTCGAGGGTGATCTCCTTCCCTTGCGCACTTCCCCCCTTCTAACCCTACTGCTCCTCCGTAATGGGACCTCAGTGGCTGCAGCAAGGCTGGTGGAAGGCTGCTGCTCGTCAGACCCTGACACTGCAGATGCCCCTGAAGGACGGCCTCGACCACTTCTGGGCCTGGAGGGCCCGGCTGCAGACTGCACCAACTCTGCATGGGCGGCAGCAGTCTGTCCTACAGGCGGTGGCAAGTGCAGTGGAGAAGTGACAGTGTTGGCAGCAGGAATGCTGTCATCGTGAGAGAGGACAGCAACTCCCTGCTCGCCCGACACACTGGCACTCCCACGGGGCAGCACTTCAGCATCCGGAGCAATCTGCCGGAGAACAGATTGCTGGCCTGCTGCGGCGCGGTGACAGCCCCGGGGACATGTGCACGAACCATCGAGGTTGGCAGCAGTCTGTGCTCGCGTGGCCTCAATCTGAGTCTGTATGAGAGCAGTCAGAGATGGGATCACGGCAGCCAGTGACTGAATTGCAGCACTAAGCATTAGTGTGGCATCCGCCTGTGCTACAGCGAAGTGCTCCACACTCCTTGCCAGTGACTCAATGCATTCGGGCACCCTTCCCACTGCACCCATGAGCTCAGTGTGCATGCCCACCGCCTGGGTGTTCATTTCTGCGATCAGCCGCTCCTCCTCTGCGTCCATTGCAGTAGGAGTGTCTGGCATACTCTCCCTCTGGGGAGAAGGCCCCCGTTCTTCCCTACCCCCCCCATGGCGTTGCTGCAGCCCGCTGGGTCCTGGAGCTTCACCCTCATCAGCCCCTTCCCCCCTGCTCCCCTCCGGGGAAGGCATGTTCCCAGTGTGGGCATGGGCTTCCTCGGGAGAGGGTGGCACTGATGCTCTGGCTTCCTCTTCCTCCTCAGCTGCAGCATCACTCCCAGTGGCAGCTTCAGGGCCCGTCTCCTCAGCTGGTGAATCACCATCTGAAAGCAGGGAGGTACAAGAGTGGCTTTAGCGTGAGGACAGGGTGGCAGTAAGGGAGGAATAAGTGCAGCGAGTTAGCAAGTTGGATTGAAAGTGTCAAAGGCTGGTGTTGTGAGGGACAAGTGGAAGGACAGAGGACAAAAAGGTGATGACCTTACCATTGCTGTCCAGAACGGGGTCGGCGTCTCCAGTGGCGACGGGACCGATCACCCGGCTTGCCACAATCCTGTGGACGCGCTCCTCAAGATCGCTGAGGGGTTGCAGCTGAGGCCGCCCTCCACCTGTCCGTTGCTGCTGTCTCCTATTATGAGCCAGCTTGGCCTGCAAGAAAAAGGACAGCATCTGAGTAAATATACAGCCATGGTCTTGCCTGATGTGCCTCCCATAGATGAATAGCCCTTACAATATGCAGCCATGGTCTTGCCTGATGTGCCTCCCATAGGTGAATAGCCCTTACTGTATGCAAAGTGTGGAATGTGTGTGTGTGTTTGATGAAAGGGCCATAGGTGTTGGATGAGTGTTGTGCATTGGGGTTTTAAGACCCTCTGGCCATAGAGTGAGGTTGAGATGGAGGAATGGAGAGGTATTGAGAAAAAGCCACTCACCCTGACGACCCGAGTGAGGTCGTTGAACTTTTTGCGGCATTGAGTATGGGTCCTGGGCACCATGCTCCTGGAGGAGACGCTCTGAGCCACCTCCCTCCACACTCTTCTGAACTCGCGTGGCAAAGGCCTCCTGCCACTCTCAGGGAAGAGCATACATCGTCTGCGCTCCACTGCGCCAACCAGAGCATCCAAGGCCCGCTCGGTGAAGCGATGAGCGCGTTCTCTCACCCTCTCCATGCTTGGCAGCAAAATGGATTCACAGGTCTCTCCAGGCTGAGATTCAAGGCTGCAATGAGCAGGGTGTGGCTGGGGAGCAAGTGGGCCCCCCTCGCTTTAAGAAGTGGCCGGCGCCAGTGTGTCTGTGTTCCCTCGCTAACTGGCAGCAGCTGTGCTGCGCTCGCGCGCTGAGTTAGCGCCTCACTCCTTGGCCTTTGCGCCTTAAGACAGGTGTGCAGCGCCTGCTTTAGCGCTCCACTCACCTCCCGGGGCGGTAAAAGTGAAGTTTCCAGTCAGTGCCGATAATTAGCACCAGGCGCTAATATTTGCGTCCAGACGATATTTGCGCCCCAAATGGGGCGCGACCTAATTTCTACCCCTTGGTTCCTTAGCATTTCTGGGAAGTTATTTGTGTCCTCTTCCATGAAGACAGAACCAAAGTATTTGTTTAATTGCTCTGCCATTTCCTTGTTCCCCATTATAAATTCTCCCGTTTCAGACTGTAAGGGACCTACATTTGTCTTCACTAATCTTTTTCTTTTTACATACTTGTAGAAGCTTTTACAGTCTGCTTTTATGTTCCTTGCAAGTTTACTCTCATACTCTATTTTTCCCCTCTTAATCAATCTCTTGGTCCTTTTTTGCTGAATTCTAAACTGCTCCCAATCCTCAGGCTTGCTACTTTTTCATCAACTTTATATGACTCCTCTTTGGATCTAATACTATCCTTAATTTCTTTTGTTAGCCATGGTTGGGCCGCTTTTCCTTTTGTGTTTTTGCGCCAGAAAGGAATGCATAACTGTTGCAATTCATGCATTCGTTCCTTAAATGTTAGCCATTGCCTATCCACCTTCATGCCTTTTAATGAAGCTCCCCAATCTATCATAGCCAACTCCCTCCTCATACCTTCGTAGTTTCCTTCGTTTAGATTTAGGACCCTAGTTTCGGATTAGACTACTTCACTTTCCATCTTAATGAAGAACTCTATCATGTTATGGTCACTCTTCCCTAACGGACCCCGCACAACAAGATTATTAATTAACCCCTTCTCATTGCACAATACCCAATCTGGGATAGCCTGTTCCCTAGTTGGCTCCTTAACGTACTGGTCTAAAAAAACATCTCGTACACACTCCAGGAATTCATCCTCCCCAGTATTATTGCTAATTTGGTTTGGCCAGTCTATATGTAGATTAAAGTCACCCATGATTACTGTAGTAACCTTGTTACATGCATCTCTAATCTTCTGTTTGATGCCATCCCCTACATTACCACTACTGTTTGGAGGCCTATAGACAAATCCCACCAATGTTTTCTGCCCCTTGGTGCTTCTTAGCTCCACCCAGACTGATTCTACATCTTGATTTTCTGAGCCAATATCCTTTCTCACTATTGCTCTGATTTCATCTTTTACTAACAACGCCACCCCACCTCCTTTTCCTTTTTGCTTGTCTTTCATAAATATCGACTATCCTTGGAGATTCAGCTCCCAACCTTGGTCACCCTGCAGCCATGTCTCTGTAATCGCAATTATATCATATCCGTTTTCATCTATTTGCGCTGTTAATTCGTCTACCTTATTACGAATGCTTCGTGCATTCAGATACAGTGCCTTTAGATTTGTCTTTTTAACATTTTTAGACATCTTAACATTTTTTTGTACTATGGCCCTATTTGTCTTACCATTTTTTCTTACCCAGACCCTATTTGTTAGTGCACTCTTTTGTTTGTACGCTCTGTCCCTTCCTGACACAATCTGGTTATCCTTACCCCAATCACTTTCCTGCACTGCTTCCTTATCTTTTCTCTTTAGCATTCTAGATTTCTCTCCACCGGGACCCTTCCCCCCGCCCCCCCCCCCCCCCCCCCCCCCCACTTATTTAATTTAAAGCCCTATCTACCTCCCTAGTTATTCGATTCGCTAGAACTCTGGTCCCAGCATGGTTCAGGTGTAGTCCGTCCCAACGGAACAGCTCTCTCTTTCCCCAGTACTGGTGTCAGCGCCCCACAAATTGAAACTCACTTCTCCCACACCAATCTTTGAGCCACGCATTCATCTCCCTGATCCTATTGACCCTATGCCAATTTGCTCGTGGCTCTGGTAATAATCCAGAGCTTATGACCTTTGTGGTTCTGCTTTTTAATTTAGCCCCTAGCTGCTCAAACACTCTCAGCAGAACCTCTTTCTTAGTCCTACCTATGTCGTTGGTACTTACATGGACCACGACAACTGGATCCTCCCCCTCCCACTCCAAGTTCTTCTCCAGCCCGGAGGAGATGTCCTTTATCCTGGCACCAGGTAGGCAACATAGCCTTCGGGACTTACGCTTCTGGCTGCAGAGAACAGTGTCTATCCCCCTAACTATACTGTCGCCTACTACAACCACCTTCCTTTTTACTCCCTCCACTTACACAGTGCTGGCAATGCGGATCCAGCAGGAAGCAGGTCTTCTAGGAAGCTGCAGATGTCTGCCACCACCAGACGTGACAATCTGAGCCTCCAGAAGCACTGCTCTTCAGAGAGGCAAGAAAGCTGTTCCTCTGTCTGTACATCCTGTTACGTCGGTAGTCCTACTGCAACCTCGACCCCTCGCCGATGGTCCGCCTCGCTGTTGCCCCCCCCCCCCTCGCTGTTGCCCCCCCCTCTCGCTGTTGCCCCCCCCCTCTCGCTGTTGCCCCCCCCTCTCGCTGTTGCCCCCCCCTCTCTCGCTGTTGCCCCCCCCTCTCTCGCTGTTGCCCCCCCCTCTCTCGCTGTTGCCCCCCCCTCTCTCGCTGTTGCCCCCCCTCTCTCGCTGTTGCCCCCCCTCTCTCGCTGTTGCCCCCCCCTCTCTCGCTGTTGCCCCCCCTCTCTCGCTGTTGCCCCCCCCTCTCGCTGTTGCCCCCCCTCTCTCGCTGTTGCCCCCCCCTCTCGCTGTTGCCCCCCCCTCTCTCGCTGTTGCCCCCCCCTCTCTCGCTGTTGCCCCCCCCTCTCTCGCTGTTACCCCCCCTCTCTCGTGGTGTCCACCTGAATCTTGCTCCACACCAGGCTGTTGCTGGTTGTGTGTCTCCTCTGAAGTCCAGTCTAAAGCAGCCCCGGCGTCGCCCATCCTGATGTTCTCTGTGTGAACACCTCCAAACTTTACCAATATGTCTGTTACCACAAGAACTCTCAGCAAACCGTTTACCAGAGGGAGCAGAGAAAGCAGCTGTGAGCACTGAGCCTTTATTCATATCGGATACCTGAGCTTTAACCATCCCCATGAAGAACCGCTCGATCTCGCCTCAGTGTTACTGCCGAGTGCCCGGAAACCCGAGCTGGAGACGGGAAATTCAAATTCCAGTCCGAATGTGAGGGCAGTCCCCTCATTTACATATGATAATAAAGGACCCTCATTTACATATGATAATGAAGGGGCCCGCCTCTCGACATCCGCTTACTCGGCCACACCCAAACCCGCCTCCATTAAAACCATAAGTGAGCGGGTTGGGGCCGGATTTAAATTCCTGGGGGCAGAGTTTCCGCTTTGGGCACACTCGGTGATTCTGGGACAAATTGTGCCCAAAATTTTGCTCGTTTTGAAAAGTTCCGCTCAAACTCATTTGCATATCGACAATCGCAAACTCTGCCATGAACCAGCGCAATCGGGCAGCGTTTTAATACGGAACTTTAAAAAAAATTTCCTTGATATAGTTTCGAGTGGTAACTTGGTGCCGTTTCATTAATACAGCTGAAAATGGGTTTATCACAAAAAATAAACATTTTTGGTGTCAATCCACTACCTGTGAGTAACTGAAAATGACTTTTAAAAAATATACAAAACTCTTTTCTGGTGAGATTGGGGTACAATAGTAAGGACCTGAGCAAATTTTTTTTTTAATTTCAAAAAAACCTTTGGAAAAGTTTCGGTGTTCTTGTGGCCAAAATTTCCAGCTTCAATTTTGGAGCCTCCCAGAAGGCCTGCAGACGAGCGGGATTAGCGGAAATTGCCAATGGTGATGAATTGACCCTGGGGGCTCTGCCTGTTTGTGGGTGGGGCCTGCTTCCAGAGCGATGTTTCTAAAACTAGCGCAAAAGATCGCGGAAACTCCAGTTGCGCTGAATGCAATTTGCGCCTAGAATTCTGCAATCTTTTGCGCCGGTTACGCCGATATCGGGGGATTTGCACCGAAAAAACCAGCACAATCGAGTGGAAACTCCAGACCCTGATATTTTTATCCCCACCACACCCACCTCTCCCCAAATCGTTGGTTAAAATTGAGCCCTATGGGGTAAAAATTGAGTCGCGTCCCATTTGGGGCGCTAACCTCGCCGGGGCGCGACTTTTAGCGCCCCGAAAAAATTAGCGGCCCCGCGCCGGAACTTCAGTGGTTGCGCCCCAAGAGGGAAGCGGGGCGCCACTGGAAGCACCCCGCATCCCTCTTGGGGCGCTGCGAGTGAATATCCTGGCGCTACGTGCCGCAGCGCCGCGGTATTGCAGGCCTTCCTCCCCTTCTTAAAGGGGAGGGACCCTGCGCAGCGCGAACCGGGGCCCAGCTGGGCCCCCAGGGATCGGGAGTGCCGGCAAAAGAGCCCGGCACTCGAGAAGTGCCGGGCTCTTGGAGCGCAGCCGGCACTTCACGGTGGGGGGGCTTCACGGGGGCCGGGGGCAGGTGCTGGCAGGCGGCCAGCAACAAAAATGGCCGCCTGCCACCTCCCCTTTAAATATCGCCGCCCCGGCCGCACGTACGCCTCCCTGAACCCGTCGGACATAGCGTCTGGCGGTAAATCAGGGGGCGCGACTGAAGATCGCGGCTGGAGCGCGAGCGGGGTGCTGCGCACGGCAATGACGTCATCGCCGGTGGCGCAGCGCCACAGGGCGCTACCGGCTGGCGCCGCCGCTAACCTCCCGCTGAATTTTTCGGGAGGCGTGGGCGGCGCTGCGCCCGGGCGTTAGCTGCTTTACGCCCCATTAGCGCCCTCTTAAGGCACTAACGGGAGGCGCAAGCAGCTGAATTTTTCCCCCTATGTGTCAAAACTGGTCAGTGATGGACGGTTGGGTCTCTGATGGTCAGTGGACGGGAGGGACTCTGATGGTCAGCGATGGACGGGAGGGACTCTGATGGTCAGCGATGGACGGGAGGGACTCTGATGGTCAGTGGACGGGAGGGACTCTGATGGTCAGTGGACGGGAGGGACCCTGATGGTCAGTGGACGGGAGGGACTCTGATGGTCAGCGATGGACGGGAGGGACTCTGATGGTCAGTGGACGGGAGAGACTGATGGTCAGTGGACGGGAGGGACTCTGATGGTCAGCGATGGACGGGAGGTTCTCTGATGGTCAGCGATGGACAGGAGGGACTCTGATGGTCAGTGGACGGGAGGGTCTCTGATTGTCAGTGGACGGGAGGGACTCTGATGGTCAGTGGACGGGAGGGACTCTGATGGTCAGTGGACGGGAGGGTCTCTGATGGTCAGTGGTCGGGAGGGACTCTGATGGTCAGTGGACGGGAGGGACTCTGATGGTCAGTGGACGGGAGGGACTCTGATGGTCAGTGGACGGGAGGGACTCTGATGGTCAGTGGACGTGAGAGACTCTGATGGTCAGTGGATGGACAGGAGGGACTCTGATGGTCAGTGGACGGGAGGGACTCTGATGGTCAGTGGACGGGAGGGACTCTGATGGTCAGTGGACGGGAGGGACTCTGATGGTCAGTGGACGGGAGAGACTCTGATGGTCAGTGGATGGACGGGAGGGACTCTGATGGTCAGTGGATGGACGGGAGGGACTCTGATGGTCAGTGGACGGGAGAGACTCTGATGGTCAGCGATGGACGGGAGAAACTGATGGTCAGCGATGGACGGGAGGGACTCTGATGGTCAGCAATGGACGGGAGGGACTCTGATGGTCAGTGGACGGGAGGGACTCTGATGGTCAGTGGACGGGAGGGACTCTGATGGTCAGCGATGGATGGGAGGGACTCTGATGGTCAGTGGACGGGAGGGACTCTGATGGTCAGTGGACGGGAGAAACTCTGATGGTCAGCAATGGACGGGAGAGACTCTGATGGTCAGTGGACGGCAGGGGCTCTGATGGTCAGTGGACGGGAGGGACTCTGATGGTCAGCGATGGACGGGAGAGACTCTGATGGTCAGCGATGGACGGGAGGGACTCTGATGGTCAGCGATGGACGGGAGGGACTCTGATGGTCAGCGATGGACGGGAGGGACTCTGATGGTCAGCGATGGACGGGAGGGACTCTGATGGTCAGTGGACGGGAGGGACTCTGATGGTCAGCGATGGACGGGAGGGACTCTGATGGTCAGTGGACGGGAGGGACTCTGATGGTCAGCGATGGACGGGAGGGACTCTGATGGTCAGTGGACGGGAGGGACTCTGATGGTCAGCGATTGATGGGAGAGACTCTGATGGTCAGCGATGGACGGGAGGGACTCTGATGGTCAGCGATGGACGGGAGGGACTCTGATGGTCAGCGATGGACGGGAGGGACTCTGATGGTCAGTGGACAGGAGGGACTCTGATGGTCAGTGGACGGGAGGGACTCTGATGGTCAGTGGACGGGAGGGACTCTGATGGTCAGTGGACGGGAGGGACTCTGATGGTCAGTGGACGGGAGAGACACTGATGGTCAGCGATGGACGAGAGAGACTCTGATGGTCAGCGATGGACGGGAGGGACTCTGATGGTCAGTGGACAGGATGGTCTCTGATGGTCAGCAATGGACGGGAGGGACTCTGATGGTCAGTGGACGGGAGGGACTCTGGTGGTCAGTGGACGGGAGGGACTCTGACGGTCAGTGGATGGACGGGAGGGACTCTGATGGTCAGTGGACGGGAGGGACTCTGATGGTCAGCGATGGACGGGAGGGACTCTGATGGTCAGCGATGGACGGGAGGGACTCTGATGGTCAGCGAGGGACGGGAGGGATTCTGATGGTCAGCGAGGGACGGGAGGGACTCTGATGGTCAGCGAGTGACGGGAGGGACTCTGATGGTCAGTGGACGGGAGGGACTCTGATGGTCAGCGAGGGACGGGAGGGACTCTGATGGTCAGTGGACGGGAGGGACTCTGATGGTCAGTGGATGGACGGGAGGGACTCTGATGGTCAGTGGACGGGAGAGACTCTGATGGTCAGCGATGGACGGGAGGGACTCTGATGGTCAGCAATGGACGGGAGGGATTCTGATGGTCAGTGGACGGGAGGGACTCTGATGGTCAGTGGACGGGAGGGACTCTCATGGTCAGCGATGGATGGGAGGGACTCTGATGGTCAGTGGACGGGAGGGACTCTGATGGTCAGTGGACGGGAGAAACTCTGATGGTCAGCGATGCACGGGAGAGACTCTGATGGTCAGTGGATGGGAGGGACTCTGATGGTCAGTGGACGGGAGGGACTCCGATGGTCAGTGGACGGGAGGGACTCTGATGGTCAGTGGACGGGAGGGACTCTGATGGTCAGTGGTTGGACGGGAGGGACTCTGATGGTCAGTGGACGGGAGGGACTCTGATGGTCAGCGATGGACAGGAGGGACTCTGATGGTCAGCGATGGACGGGAGGGACTCTGATGGTCAGCGAGTGACGGGAGGGACTCTGATGGTCAGCGAGGGACGGGAGGGACTCTGATGGTCAGTGGACGGGAGGGACTCTGATGGTCAGCGAGGGACGGGAGGGACTCTGATGGTCAGTGGACAGGAGAGACTCTGATGGTCAGCGATGGACAGGGGGGACTCTGATGGTCAGTGGACGGGAGGGACTCTAATGATCAGTGGATGGACGGGAGGGACTCTGATGGCCAGTGGACAGGACGGGAGGGACTCTGATGGTCAGCAATGGACGGGAGGGACTCTGATGGTGAGTGATGGACAGGAGGGACTCTGATGGTCAGTGGACGGAGGGACTCTGATGGTCAGTGGACAGGAGGATCTCTGATGGTCAGCAATGGACGGGAGGGACTCTGATGGTCAGTGGATGGGAGGGACTCTGATGGTCAGTGGACGGGAGAGACTCCGATGGTCAGCGATGGACGGGAGGGACTCTGATGGTCAGTGGACGGGAGGGTCTCTGATGGTCAGCGATGGACGGGAGGGACTCTGATGGTCAGTGGACGGGAGGGTCTCTGATGGTCAGTGGACGGATGTGCCTCTGATGGTCAGTGGACGGGAGGGACTCTGATGGTCAGTGGACCGGAGGGACTCTGATGGTCAGCGAGGGATGGGAGGGACTCTGATGGTCAGTGGACGGGAGGGACTCTGATGGTCAGCGATGGACGGGATGGACTCTGATGGTCAGTGGACGGGAGGGACTCCGATGGTCAGTGGACGGGAGGGACTCTGATGGTCAGTGGACGGGAGGGAATCTGATGGTCAGTGGATGGACGGGAGGGACTCTGATGGTCAGTGGACGGGAGGGACTCTGATGGTCAGCGATGGACAGGAGGGACTCTGATGGTCAGCGATGGACGGGAGGGACTCTGATGGTCAGCGAGTGACGGGAGGGACTCTGATGGTCAGCGAGGGACGGGAGGGACTCTGATGGTCAGTGGACGGGAGGGACTCTGATGGTCAGCGAGGGACGGGAGGGACTCTGATGGTCAGTGGACGGGAGGGACTCTGATGTTCAGCGAAGGACGAGAGGGACTCTGATGGTCAGTGGACGGGAGGGACTCTGATGGTCAGTGGACGGGAGGGCCTCTGATGGTCAGTGGACGGGAGGGACTCTGATGGTCAGTGGACGGGAGGGTCTCTGATGGTCAGTGGACGGAAGTGCCTCTGATGTTCAGTGGACGGGAGGGACTCTGATGGTCAGTGGACCGGAGGGACTCTGATGGTCAGCGAGGGACGGGAGGGACTCTGATGGTCAGTGGACGGGAGGGACTCTGATGGTCAGCGATGGACGGGATGGACTCTGATGGTCAGTGGACGGGAGGGACTCCGATGGTCAGTGGACGGGAGGGACTCTGATGGTCAGTGGACGGGAGGGACTCTGATGGTCAGTGGATGGACGGGAGGGACTCTGATGGTCAGTGGACGGGAGGGACTCTGATGGTCAGCGATGGACAGGAGGGACTCTGATGGTCAGCGAGGGACGGGAGGGACTCTGATGGTCAGTGGACGGGAGGGACTCTGATGGTCAGCGAGGGACGGGAGGGACTCTGATGGTCAGTGGACGGGAGGGACTCTGATGGTCAGCGAAGGACGAGAGGGACTCTGATGGTCAGTGGACGGGAGGGACTCTGATGGTCAGTGGACGGGAGGGACTCTGATGGTCAGTGGACGGGAGGGACTCTGATGGTCAGTGGACGGGAGGGTCTCTGATGGTCAGCGATGGACGGGAGGGACTCTGATGGTCAGTGGACGGGAGGGACTCTGATGTTCAGCGAAGGACGAGAGGGACTCTGATGGTCAGTGGACGGGAGGGACTCTGATGGTCAGTGGACGGGAGGGCCTCTGATGGTCAGTGGACGGGAGGGACTCTGATGGTCAGTGGACGGGAGGGTCTCTGATGGTCAGTGGACGGAAGTGCCTCTGATGTTCAGTGGACGGGAGGGACTCTGATGGTCAGTGGACCGGAGGGACTCTGATGGTCAGCGAGGGACGGGAGGGACTCTGATGGTCAGTGGACGGGAGGGACTCTGATGGTCAGCGATGGACGGGATGGACTCTGATGGTCAGTGGACGGGAGGGACTCCGATGGTCAGTGGACGGGAGGGACTCTGATGGTCAGTGGACGGGAGGGACTCTGATGGTCAGTGGATGGACGGGAGGGACTCTGATGGTCAGTGGACGGGAGGGACTCTGATGGTCAGCGATGGACAGGAGGGACTGTGATGGTCAGCGATGGACGGGAGGGACTCTGATGGTCAGCGAGTGACGGGAGGGACTCTGATGGTCAGCGAGGGACGGGAGGGACTCTGATGGTCAGTGGACGGGAGGGACTCTGATGGTCAGCGAGGGACGGGAGGGACTCTGATGGTCAGTGGACGGGAGGGACTCTGATGGTCAGCGAAGGACGAGAGGGACTCTGATGGTCAGTGGACGGCAGGGACTCTGATGGTCAGTGGACGGGAGGGACTCTGATGGTCAGTGGACGGGAGGGACTCTGATGGTCAGTGGACGGGAGGGTCTCTGATGGTTAGCGATGGACGGGAGGGACTCTGATGGTCAGTGGACGGGAGGGTCTCTGATGGTCAGTGGACGGGAGAGACTCTGATGGTCAGCGATGGACAGGAGGGACTCTGATGGTCAGTGGACGGGAGGGACTCTAATGATCAGTGGATGGACGGGAGGGACTCTGATGGCCAGTGGACAGGACGGGAGGGACTCTGATGGTCAGCGATGGACGGGAGGGACTCTGATGGTGAGTGATGGACAGGAGGGACTCTGATGGTCAGTGGACGGGAGGGACTCTGATGGTCAGTGGACAGGAGGATCTCTGATGGTCAGCAATGGACAGGAGGGACTCTGATGGTCAGTGGATGGGAGGGACTCTGATGGTCAGTGGACGGGAGAGACTCCGATGGACGGGAGGGACTCTGATGGTCAGTGGACGGGAGGGTCTCTGATGGTCAGCGATGGACGGGAGGGACTCTGATGGTCAGTGGACGGGAGGGTCTCTGATGGTCAGTGGACGGGAGGGACTCTGATGGTCAGTGGACGGGAGGGCCTCTGATGGTCAGTGGACGGGAGGGACTCTGATGGTCAGTGGACGGGAGGGTCTCTGATGGTCAGTGGACGGAAGTGCCTCTGATGTTCAGTGGACGGGAGGGACTCTGATGGTCAGTGGACCGGAGGGACTCTGATGGTCAGCGAGGGACGGGAGGGACTCTGATGGTCAGTGGACGGGAGGGACTCTGATGGTCAGCGATGGACGGGATGGACTCTGATGGTCAGTGGACGGGAGGGACTCCGATGGTCAGTGGACGGGAGGGACTCTGATGGTCAGTGGACGGGAGGGACTCTGATGGTCAGTGGATGGACGGGAGGGACTCTGATGGTCAGTGGACGGGAGGGACTCTGATGGTCAGCGATGGACAGGAGGGACTCTGATGGTCAGCGAGGGACGGGAGGGACTCTGATGGTCAGTGGACGGGAGGGACTCTGATGGTCAGCGAGGGACGGGAGGGACTCTGATGGTCAGTGGACGGGAGGGACTCTGATGGTCAGCGAAGGACGAGAGGGACTCTGATGGTCAGTGGACGGGAGGGACTCTGATGGTCAGTGGACGGGAGGGACTCTGATGGTCAGTGGACGGGAGGGACTCTGATGGTCAGTGGACGGGAGGGTCTCTGATGGTCAGCGATGGACGGGAGGGACTCTGATGGTCAGTGGACGGGAGGGACTCTGATGTTCAGCGAAGGACGAGAGGGACTCTGATGGTCAGTGGACGGGAGGGACTCTGATGGTCAGTGGACGGGAGGGCCTCTGATGGTCAGTGGACGGGAGGGACTCTGATGGTCAGTGGACGGGAGGGTCTCTGATGGTCAGTGGACGGAAGTGCCTCTGATGTTCAGTGGACGGGAGGGACTCTGATGGTCAGTGGACCGGAGGGACTCTGATGGTCAGCGAGGGACGGGAGGGACTCTGATGGTCAGTGGACGGGAGGGACTCTGATGGTCAGCGATGGACGGGATGGACTCTGATGGTCAGTGGACGGGAGGGACTCCGATGGTCAGTGGACGGGAGGGACTCTGATGGTCAGTGGACGGGAGGGACTCTGATGGTCAGTGGATGGACGGGAGGGACTCTGATGGTCAGTGGACGGGAGGGACTCTGATGGTCAGCGATGGACAGGAGGGACTGTGATGGTCAGCGATGGACGGGAGGGACTCTGATGGTCAGCGAGTGACGGGAGGGACTCTGATGGTCAGCGAGGGACGGGAGGGACTCTGATGGTCAGTGGACGGGAGGGACTCTGATGGTCAGCGAGGGACGGGAGGGACTCTGATGGTCAGTGGACGGGAGGGACTCTGATGGTCAGCGAAGGACGAGAGGGACTCTGATGGTCAGTGGACGGCAGGGACTCTGATGGTCAGTGGACGGGAGGGACTCTGATGGTCAGTGGACGGGAGGGACTCTGATGGTCAGTGGACGGGAGGGTCTCTGATGGTTAGCGATGGACGGGAGGGACTCTGATGGTCAGTGGACGGGAGGGTCTCTGATGGTCAGTGGACGGGAGAGACTCTGATGGTCAGCGATGGACAGGAGGGACTCTGATGGTCAGTGGACGGGAGGGACTCTAATGATCAGTGGATGGACGGGAGGGACTCTGATGGCCAGTGGACAGGACGGGAGGGACTCTGATGGTCAGCGATGGACGGGAGGGACTCTGATGGTGAGTGATGGACAGGAGGGACTCTGATGGTCAGTGGACGGGAGGGACTCTGATGGTCAGTGGACAGGAGGATCTCTGATGGTCAGCAATGGACAGGAGGGACTCTGATGGTCAGTGGATGGGAGGGACTCTGATGGTCAGTGGACGGGAGAGACTCCGATGGACGGGAGGGACTCTGATGGTCAGTGGACGGGAGGGTCTCTGATGGTCAGCGATGGACGGGAGGGACTCTGATGGTCAGTGGACGGGAGGGTCTCTGATGGTCAGTGGACGGAAGTGCCTCTGATGGTCAGTGGACGGGAGGGACTCTGATGGTCAGTGGACCGGAGGGACTCTGATGGTCAGCGAGGGACGGGAGGGACTCTGATGGTCAGTGGACGGGAGGGACTCTGATGGTCAGCGATGGACGGGATGGACTCTGATGGTCAGTGGACGGGAGGGACTCCGATGGTCAGTGGACGGGAGGGACTCTGATGGTCAGTGGACGGGAGGGACTCTGATGGTCAGTGGATGGACGGGAGGGACTCTGATGGTCAGTGGACGGGAGGGACTCTGATGGTCAGCGATGGACAGGAGGGACTCTGATGGTCAGCGATGGACGGGAGGGACTCTGATGGTCAGCGAGTGACGGGAGGCACTCTGATGGTCAGCGAGGGACGGGAGGGACTCTGATGGTCAGTGGACGGGAGGGACTCTGATGGTCAGCGAGGGACGGGAGGGACTCTGTTGGTCAGTGGACGGGAGGGACTCTGATGTTCAGCGAAGGACGAGAGGGACTCTGATGGTCAGTGGACGGGAGGGACTCTGATGGTCAGTGGACGGGAGGGACTCTGATGGTCAGTGGACGGGAGGGACTCTGATGGTCAGTGGACGGGAGGGTCTCTGATGGTCAGTGGACGGAAGTGCCTCTGATGTTCAGTGGACGGGAGGGACTCTGATGGTCAGTGGACCGGAGGGACTCTGATGGTCAGCGAGGGACGGGAGGGACTCTGATGGTCAGTGGACGGGAGGGACTCTGATGGTCAGCGATGGACGGGATGGACTCTGATGGTCAGTGGACGGGAGGGACTCCGATGGTCAGTGGACGGGAGGGACTCTGATGGTCAGTGGACGGGAGGGACTCTGATGGTCAGTGGATGGACGGGAGGGACTCTGATGGTCAGTGGACGGGAGGGACTCTGATGGTCAGCGATGGACAGGAGGGTCTCTGATGGTCAGCGATGGACGGGAGGGACTCTGATGGTCAGCGAGTGACGGGAGGGACTCTGATGGTCAGCGAGGGACGGGAGGGACTCTGATGGTCAGTGGACGGGAGGGACTCTGATGGTCAGCGAGGGACGGGAGGGACTCTGATGGTCAGTGGACGGGAGGGACTCTGATGGTCAGCGAAGGACGAGAGCGACTCTGATGGTCAGTGGACGGGAGGGACTCTGATGGTCAGTGGACGGGAGGGACTCTGATGGTCAGTGGACGGGAGGGACTCTGATGGTCAGTGGACGGGAGGGACTCTGATGGTCAGTGGATGGACGGGAGGGACTCTGATGGTCAGTAGCCGGGAGGGACTCTGATGGTCAGCGAGGGACGGGAGGGACTCTGATGGTTAGTGGACGGGAGGGACTCTGATGGTCAGCGATGGACGGGAGGGACTCTGATGGTCAGCGATGGACGGGAGGGACTCTGATGGTCAGCGATGGACGGGAGGGACTCTGATGGTCAGTGGACGGGAGGGACTCTGATGGTCAGTGGACGGGAGGGACTCTGATGGTCAGCGAGGGACAGGAGGGACTCTGATGGTCAGTGGACGGGAGAGACTCTGATGGACAGCGAGGGGCGGGAGGGACTCTGATGGTCAGTGGACGGGAGAGACGCTGATGGTCAGCGATGGACGGGAGGGACTCTGATGGTCAGTGGACGGGAGGGACTCTAATGATCAGTGGATGGACGGGAGGGACTCTGATGGCCAGTGGACGGGACGGGAGGGACTCTGATGGTCAGCGATGGACGGGAGGGACTCTGAGGGTGAGTGATGGACAGGAGGGACTCTGATGGTCAGTGGACGGGAGGGACTCTGATGGTCAGCGAGGGACGGGAGGAATTCTAATGGTCAGCGATGCACGGAAGGGACTCTGATGGTCAGTGGATGGGAGGGACTCTGATGGTCAGTGGACGGGAGGGTCTCTGATGGTCAGCAATGGACGGGAGGGACTCTGATGGTCAGCGGACGGGAGGGACTCTGATGGTCAGTGGACGGGAGAGACTCTGATGGTCAGCAATGGACGGGAGGGACTCTGATGGTCAGTGGACGGGAGGGACTCAGATGGTCAGCGATGGATGGGAGGTACTCTGATGGTCAGTGGACGGGAGGGACTCTGATGATCAGTGGACGGGAGAAACTCTGATGGTCAGTGGACGGGAGGGACTCTGATGGTCAGTGGACGGGAGGGACTCTGATGGTCAGTGGACGGAAGTGCCTCTGATGGTCAGTGGACGGGAGGGACTCTGATGGTCAGTGGACGGGAGGGACTCTGATGGTCAGCCAGGGATGGGAGGGACTCTGATGGTCAGTGGACGGGAAGGACTCTGATGGTCAGCGATGGACGGGATGGACTCTGATGGTCAGTGGACGGGAGGGACTCCGATGGTCAGTGGACGGGAGGGACTCTGATGGTCAGTGGACGGGAGGGACTCTGGCGGTCAGCGATGGACAGAAGGGACTCTGATGGTCAGCGATGGACGGGAGGGACTCTGATGGTCAGCGAGTGACGGGAGGGACTCTGATGGTCAGCAAGGGACGGGAGGGACTCTGATGGTCAGTGGACGGGAGGGACTCTGATGGTCAGCGAGGGACGGGAGGGACTCTGATGGTCAGTGGATGGGAGGGACTCTGATGGTCAGCGAAGGACGAGAGGGACTCTGATGGTCAGTGGACGGGAGGGACTCTGATGGTCAGTGGACGGGAGGGACTCTGATGGTCAGTGGATGGGAGGGACTCTGATGGTCAGCGAGGGACAGGAGGGACTCTGATGGTCAGCGAGGGACGGGAGGGACTCTGATGGTCAGCGAGGGTCGGGAGGGACTCTGATGGTCAGTGGACGGGAGGGACTCTGATGGTCAGCGATGGACGGGATGGACTCTGATGGTCAGTGGACGGGAGGGACTCCGATGGTCAGTGGACGGGAGGGACTCTGATGGTCAGTGGACGGGAGGGACTCTGATGGTCAGTGGATGGACGGGAGGGACTCTGATGGTCAGTGGACGGGAGGGACTCTGATGGTCAGCGATGGACAGGAGGGTCTCTGATGGTCAGCGATGGACGGGAGGGACTCTGATGGTCAGCGAGTGACGGGAGGGACTCTGATGGTCAGCGAGGGACGGGAGGGACTCTGATGGTCAGTGGACGGGAGGGACTCTGATGGTCAGCGAGGGACGGGAGGGACTCTGATGGTCAGTGGACGGGAGGGACTCTGATGGTCAGCGAAGGACGAGAGGGACTCTGATGGTCAGTGGACGGGAGGGACTCTGATGGTCAGTGGACGGGAGGGACTCTGATGGTCAGTGGACGGGAGGGACTCTGATGGTCAGTGGACCGGAGGGACTCTGATGGTCAGCGAGGGACGGGAGGGACTCTGATGGTCAGTGGACGGGAGGGACTCTGATGGTCAGCGATGGACGGGATGGACTCTGATGGTCAGTGGACGGGAGGGACTCCGATGGTCAGTGGACGGGAGGGACTCTGATGGTCAGTTGACGGGAGGGACTCTGATGGTCAGTGGATGGACGGGAGGGACTCTGATGGTCAGTGGACGGGAGGGACTCTGATGTTCAGCGATGGACAGGAGGGACTCTGATGGTCAGCGATGGACGGGAGGGACTCTGATGGTCAGCGAGTGACGGGAGGCACTCTGATGGTCAGCGAGGGACGGGAGGGACTCTGATGGTCAGTGGACGGGAGGGACTCTGATGGTCAGCGAGGGACGGGAGGGACTCTGATGGTCAGTGGACGGGAGGGACTCTGATGTTCAGCGAAGGACGAGAGGGACTCTGATGGTCAGTGGACGGGAGGGACTCTGATGGTCAGTGGACGGGAGGGACTCTGATGGTCAGTGGACGGGAGGGACTCTGATGGTCAGTGGACGGGAGGGTCTCTGATGGTCAGTGGACGGAAGTGCCTCTGATGTTCAGTGGACGGGAGGAACTCTGATGGTCAGTGGACCGGAGGGACTCTGATGGTCAGCGAGGGACGGGAGGGACTCTGATGGTCAGTGGACGGGAGGGACTCTGATGGTCAGCGATGGACGGGATGGACTCTGATGGTCAGTGGACGGGAGGGACTCCGATGGTCAGTGGACGGGAGGGACTCTGATGGTCAGTGGACGGGAGGGACTCTGATGGTCAGTGGATGGACGGGAGGGACTCTGATGATCAGTGGACGGGAGGGACTCTGATGGTCAGCGATGGACAGGAGGGTCTCTGATGGTCAGCGATGGACGCGAGGGACTCTGATGGTCAGCGAGTGACGGGAGGGACTCTGATGGTCAGCGAGGGACGGGAGGGACTCTGATGGTCAATGGACGGGAGGGACTCTGATGGTCAGCGAGGGACGGGAGGGACTCTGATGGTCAGTGGACGGGAGGGACTCTGATGGTCAGCGAAGGACGAGAGGGACTCTGATGGTCAGCGAAGGACGAGAGGGACTCTGATGGTCAGTGGACGGGAGGGACTCTGATGGTCAGTGGACGGGAGGGACTCTGATGGTCAGTGGACGGGAGGGACTCTGATGGTCAGTGGACGGGAGGGACTCTGATGGTCAGTGGATGGACGGGAGGGACTCTGATGGTCAGTAGCCGGGAGGGACTCTGATGGTCAGCGAGGGACGGGAGGGACTCTGATGGTTAGTGGACGGGAGGGACTCTGATGGTCAGCGATGGACGGGAGGGACTCTGATGGTCAGCGATGGACGGGAGGGACTCTGATGGTCAGCGATGGACGGGAGGGACTCTGATGGTCAGTGGACGGGAGGGACTCTGATGGTCAGTGGACGGGAGGGACTCTGATGGTCAGCGAGGGACGGGAGGGACTCTGATGGTCAGTGGACGGGAGAGACTCTGATGGACAGCGAGGGGCGGGAGGGACTCTGATGGTCAGTGGACGGGAGAGACGCTGATGGTCAGCGATGGACGGGAGGGACTCTGATGGTCAGTGGACGGGAGGGACTCTAATGATCAGTGGATGGACGGGAGGGACTCTGATGGCCAGTGGACGGGACGGGAGGGACTCTGATGGTCAGCGATGGACGGGAGGGACTCTGAGGGTGAGTGATGGACAGGAGGGACTCTGATGGTCAGTGGACGGGAGGGACTCTGATGGTCAGCGAGGGACGGGAGGAATTCTAATGGTCAGCGATGCACGGAAGGGACTCTGATGGTCAGTGGATGGGAGGGACTCTGATGGTCAGTGGACGGGAGGGTCTCTGATGGTCAGCAATGGACGGGAGGGACTCTGATGGTCAGCGGACGGGAGGGACTCTGATGGTCAGTGGACGGGAGAGACTCTGATGGTCAGCAATGGACGGGAGGGACTCTGATGGTCAGTGGACGGGAGGGACTCAGATGGTCAGCGATGGATGGGAGGTACTCTGATGGTCAGTGGACGGGAGGGACTCTGATGATCAGTGGACGGGAGAAACTCTGATGGTCAGTGGACGGGAGGGACTCTGATGGTCAGTGGACGGGAGGGACTCTGATGGTCAGTGGACGGAAGTGCCTCTGATGGTCAGTGGACGGGAGGGACTCTGATGGTCAGTGGACGGGAGGGACTCTGATGGTCAGCCAGGGATGGGAGGGACTCTGATGGTCAGTGGACGGGAAGGACTCTGATGGTCAGCGATGGACGGGATGGACTCTGATGGTCAGTGGACGGGAGGGACTCCGATGGTCAGTGGACGGGAGGGACTCTGATGGTCAGTGGACGGGAGGGACTCTGGCGGTCAGCGATGGACAGAAGGGACTCTGATGGTCAGCGATGGACGGGAGGGACTCTGATGGTCAGCGAGTGACGGGAGGGACTCTGATGGTCAGCGAGGGACGGGAGGGACTCTGATGGTCAGTGGACGGGAGGGACTCTGATGGTCAGCGAGGGACGGGAGGGACTCTGATGGTCAGTGGACGGGAGGGACTCTGATGGTCAGCGAAGGACGAGAGGGACTCTGATGGTCAGTGGACGGGAGGGACTCTGATGGTCAGTGGACGGGAGGGACTCTGATGGTCAGTGGATGGGAGGGACTCTGATGGTCAGCGAGGGACAGGAGGGACTCTGATGGTCAGCGAGGGACGGGAGGGACTCTGATGGTCAGCGAGGGACGGGAGGGACTCTGATGGTCAGTGGACGGGAGGGACTCTGATGGTCAGCGATGGACGGGATGGACTCTGATGGTCAGTGGACGGGAGGGACTCCGATGGTCAGTGGACGGGAGGGACTCTGATGGTCAGTGGACGGGAGGGACTCTGATGGTCAGTGGATGGACGGGAGGGACTCTGATGGTCAGTGGACGGGAGGGACTCTGATGGTCAGCGATGGACAGGAGGGTCTCTGATGGTCAGCGATGGACGGGAGGGACTCTGATGGTCAGCGAGTGACGGGAGGGACTCTGATGGTCAGCGAGGGACGGGAGGGACTCTGATGGTCAGTGGACGGGAGGGACTCTGATGGTCAGCGAGGGACGGGAGGGACTCTGATGGTCAGTGGACGGGAGGGACTCTGATGGTCAGCGAAGGACGAGAGGGACTCTGATGGTCAGTGGACGGGAGGGACTCTGATGGTCAGTGGACGGGAGGGACTCTGATGGTCAGTGGACGGGAGGGACTCTGATGGTCAGTGGACGGGAGGGACTCTGATGGTCAGTGGATGGACGGGAGGGACTCTGATGGTCAGTAGCCGGGAGGGACTCTGATGGTCAGCGAGGGACGGGAGGGACTCTGATGGTTAGTGGACGGGAGGGACTCTGATGGTCAGCGATGGACGGGAGGGACTCTGATGGTCAGCGATGGACGGGAGGGACTCTGATGGTCAGCGATGGACGGGAGGGACTCTGATGGTCAGTGGACGGGAGGGACTCTGATGGTCAGTGGACGGGAGGGACTCTGATGGTCAGCGAGGGACGGGAGGGACTCTGATGGTCAGTGGACGGGAGAGACTCTGATGGACAGCGAGGGGCGGGAGGGACTCTGATGGTCAGTGGACGGGAGAGACGCTGATGGTCAGCGATGGACGGGAGGGACTCTGATGGTCAGTGGACGGGAGGGACTCTAATGATCAGTGGATGGACGGGAGGGACTCTGATGGCCAGTGGACGGGACGGGAGGGAGTCTGATGGTCAGCGATGGACGGGAGGGACTCTGAGGGTGAGTGATGGACAGGAGGGACTCTGATGGTCAGTGGACGGGAGGGACTCTGATGGTCAGCGAGGGACGGGAGGAATTCTAATGGTCAGCGATGCACGGAAGGGAGTCTGATGGTCAGTGGATGGGAGGGACTCTGATGGTCAGTGGACGGGAGGGTCTCTGATGGTCAGCAATGGACGGGAGGGACTCTGATGGTCAGCGGACGGGAGGGACTCTGATGGTCAGTGGACGGGAGAGACTCTGATGGTCAGCAATGGACGGGAGGGACTCTGATGGTCAGTGGACGGGAGGGACTCAGATGGTCAGCGATGGATGGGAGGTACTCTGATGGTCAGTGGACGGGAGGGACTCTGATGATCAGTGGACGGGAGAAACTCTGATGGTCAGTGGACGGGAGGGACTCTGATGGTCAGTGGACGGGAGGGACTCTGATGGTCAGTGGACGGAAGTGCCTCTGATGGTCAGTGGACGGGAGGGACTCTGATGGTCAGTGGACGGGAGGGACTCTGATGGTCAGCCAGGGATGGGAGGGACTCTGATGGTCAGTGGACGGGAAGGACTCTGATGGTCAGCGATGGACGGGATGGACTCTGATGGTCAGTGGACGGGAGGGACTCCGATGGTCAGTGGACGGGAGGGACTCTGATGGTCAGTGGACGGGAGGGACTCTGGCGGTCAGCGATGGACAGAAGGGACTCTGATGGTCAGCGATGGACGGGAGGGACTCTGATGGTCAGCGAGTGACGGGAGGGACTCTGATGGTCAGCGAGGGACGGGAGGGACTCTGATGGTCAGTGGACGGGAGGGACTCTGATGGTCAGCGAGGGACGGGAGGGACTCTGATGGTCAGTGGACGGGAGGGACTCTGATGGTCAGCGAAGGACGAGAGGGACTCTGATGGTCAGTGGACGGGAGGGACTCTGATGGTCAGTGGACGGGAGGGACTCTGATGGTCAGTGGATGGGAGGGACTCTGATGGTCAGCGAGGGACAGGAGGGACTCTGATGGTCAGCGAGGGACGGGAGGGACTCTGATGGTCAGCGAGGGACGGGAGGGACTCTGATGGTCAGCGATGAACGGGAGGGACTCTGATGGTCAGTGGACGGGAGGGACTCTTATGGTCAGTGGATGGTAGGGACTCTGATGGTCAGTGGACAGGAGGGACTCTGATGGTCAGTGGACAGGAGGGACTCTGATGGTCAGTGGATAGACGGGAGGGACTCTGAAGGTCAGTGGACGGGAGGGACTCTGATGGTCAGCGAGGGACGGGAGGGACTCTGATGGTCAGTGGACGGGAGGGACTCTGATGTTCAGCGAAGGACGAGAGGGACTCTGATGGTCAGCGAGGGCATGGGAGGGACTCTGATGGTCAGCAAGGGACGGGAGGGACTCTGATGGTCAGCGTGTGACGGGAGGGACTCTGATGGTCAGTGGACGGGAGGGACTCTGATGGTCAGCGAGGGACGGGAGGGACTCTGATGGTCAGTGGACGGGAGGGACTCTGATGGTCAGTGGATGGACAGGAGGGACTCTGATGGTCAGTGGACGGGAGAGACTCTGATGGTCAGCGATGGACGGGAGGGACTCTGATGGTCAGCAATGGACGGGAGGGACTCTGATGGTCAGTGGATGGGAGGGACTCTGATGGTCAGTGGACGGGAGGGACTCTCATGGTCAGCGATGGACGGGAGGGACTCTGATGGTCAGCAATGGACGGGAGGGACTCTGATGGTCAGCAATGGACGGGAGGGACTCTGATGGTCAGTGGATGGGAGGGACGCTGATGGTCAGTGGACGGGAGAAACTCTGATGGTCAGCGATGCACGGGAGAGACTCTGATGGTCAGTGGATGGGAGGGACTCTGATGGTCAGTGGACGGGAGGGACTCCGATGGTCAGTGGACGGGAGGGACTCTGATGGTCAGTGGACGGGAGGGACTCTGATGGTCAGTGGATGGACGGGAGGGACTCTGATGGTCAGTGGACGGGAGGGACTCTGATGGTCAGCGATGGACAGGAGGGACTCTGATGGTCAGCGATGGACGGGAGGGACTCTGATGGTCAGCGAGTGACGGGAGGGACTCTGATGGTCAGCGAGGGACGGGAGGGACTCTGATGGTCAGTGGATGGGAGGGACTCTGATGGTCAGCGAGGGACGGGAGGGACTCTGATGGTCAGTGGACGGGAGGGACTCTGATGGTCAGCGAGGGACGGGAGGGACTCTGATGGTCAGTGGACGGGAGGGACTCTGATGGTCAGTGGACGGGAGGGACTCTGATGGTCAGTGGACGGGAGGGACTCTGATGGTCAGTGGACGGGAGGGTCTCTGATGGTCAGTGGACGGAAGTGCCTCTGATGGTCAGTGGACGGGAGGGACTCTGATGGTCAGTGGACCGGAGGGACTCTGATGGTCAGCGAGGGACGGGAGGGACTCTGATGGTCAGTGGACGGGAGGGACTCTGATGGTCAGCGATGGACGGGATGGACTCTGATGGTCAGTGGACGGGCGGGACTCTGATGGTCAGTGGACGGGAGGGACTCTGATGGTCAGTGGATGGACGGGAGGGACTCTGATGGTCAGTGGACGGGAGGGACTCTGATGGTCAGCGATGGACAGGAGGGACTCTGATGGTCAGCGATGGACGGGAGGGACTCTGATGGTCAGCGAGTGACGGGAGGGACTCTGATGGTCAGCGAGGGACGGGAGGGACTCTGATGGTCAGTGGACGGGAGGGACTCTGATGGTCAGCGAGGGACGGGAGGGACTCTGATGGTCAGTGGACGGGAGGGACTCTGATGGTCAGCGAAGTACGGGAGGGACTCTGATGGTCAGTGGACGGGAGGGACTCTGATGGTCAGTGGACCGGAGGGACTCTGATGGTCAGCGAGGGACGGGAGGGACTCTGATGGTCAGTGGACGGGAGGGACTCTGATGGTCAGCGATGGACGGGATGGACTCTGATGTTCAGTGGACGGGAGGGACTCCGATGGTCAGTGGACGGGAGGGACTCTGATGGTCAGTGGACGGGAGGGACTCTGATGGTCAGTGGATGGACGGGAGGGACTCTGATGGTCAGTGGACGGGAGGGACTCTGATGGTCAGCGATGGACAGGAGGGACTCTGATGGTCAGCGATGGACGGGAGGGACTCTGATGGTCAGCGAGTGACGGGAGGGACTCTGATGGTCAGCGAGGGACGGGAGGGACTCTGATGGTCAGTGGACGGGAGGGACTCCGATGGTCAGTGGACAGGAGGGACTCTGATGGTCAGTGGACGGGAGGGACTCTGATGATCAGCGATGGACAGAAGGGACTCTGATGGTTAGCGATGGACGGGAGGGACTCTGATGGTCAGCGAGTGACGGGAGGGACTCTGATGGTCAGCGAGGGACGGGAGGGACTCTGATGGTCAGTGGACGGGAGGGACTCTGATGGTCAATGAGGGACGGGAGGGACTCTGATGGTCAGTGGACGGGAGGGACTCTGATGGTCAGCGAAGGACGAGAGGGACTCTGATGGTCAGTGGACGGGAGGGACTCTGATGGTCAGTGGACGGGAGGGACTCTGATGGTCAGCGAGGGACAGGAGGGACTCTGATGGTCAGCGAGGGACGGGAGGGACTCTGATGGTCAGCGAGGGACGGGAGGGACTCTGATGGTCAGTGATGGACGGGAGGGACTCTGATGGTCAGTGGACGGGAGGGACTCTTATGGTCAGTGGATGGTAGGGACTCTGATGGTCAGTGGACGGGAGGGATTCTGATGGTCAGTGGACAGGAGGGACTCTGATGGTCAGTGGATAGACGGGAGGGACTCTGAAGGTCAGTGGACGGGAGGGACTCTGATGGTCAGCGAGGGACGGGAGGGACTCTGATGGTCAGTGGATGGGAGGGACTCTGATGGTCAGCGATAGACGGGAGGGACTCTGATGGTCAGCGATGGACGGGAGGGACTCTGATGGTCAGCGAGGGACGGGAGGGACTCTGATGGTCAGCGAGGGACGGGAGGGACTCTGATGGTCAGCGAGTGACGGGAGGGACTCTGATGGTCAGTGGACGGGAGGGACTCTGATGGTCAGCGAGGGACGGGAGGGACTCTGATGGTCAGTGGACGGGAGGGACTCTGATGGTCAGTGGATGGACGGGAGGGACTCTGATGGTCAGTGGACGGGAGGGACTCTGATGGTCAGTGGACGGGAGGGACTCTGATGGTCAGTGGACGAGAGAGACTCTGATGGTCAGCGATGGACGGGAGGGACTCTGATGGTCAGTGGACGGGAGGGACTCTGATGGTCAGTGGACGGGAGAAACTCTGATGGTCAGCGATGCACGGGAGAGACTCTGATGGTCAGTGGATGGGAGGGACTCTGATGGTCAGTGGACGGGAGGGACTCTGATGATCAGTGGACAGGAGAAACTCTGATGGTCAGCGATGGACGGGAGGGACTCTGATGGTCAGTGGACGGGAGCGACTCTGATGGTCAGTGGACGGGAGGGATTCTGATGGTCAGCGATGGACGGGAGAGACTCTGATGGTCAGCGATGGACGGGAGGGACTCTGATGGTCAGCGATGGACGGGAGGGACTCTGATGGTCAGCGATGGACGGGAGGGACTCTGATGTTCAGCGATGGACGGGAGGGACTCTGTTGGTCAGCGATGGACGGGAGGGACTCTGATGGTCAGCGATGGACGGGAGGGACTCTGATGGTCAGTGGACGGGAGGGACTCTGATGGTCAGTGGACAGGAGGGACTCTGATGGTCAGCGAGGGACGGGAGGGACTCTGATGGTCAGTGGACGGGACATACTCTGATGGTGCAGCGAGGGGCGGGAGGGACTCTGATGGTCAGTGGACGGGAGAGACTCTGATGGTCAGCGATGGACAGGAGGGACTCTGATGGTCAGTGGACGGGAGGGACTCTTATGATCAGTGGATGGACGGGAGGGACTCTGATGGCCAGTGGACAGGACGGGAGGGACTCTGATGGTCAGCGATGGACGGGAGGGACTCTGATGGTGAGTGATGGACAGGAGGGACTCTGATGGTCAGTGGACGGGAGGGACTCCGATGGTCAGCGATGGACGGGAGGGTCTCTGATGGTCAGTGGACGGAAGTGCCTCTGATGGTCAGTGGACGGGAGGGACTCTGATGGTCAGTGGACCGGAGGGACTCTGATGGTCAGCGAGGGACGGGAGGGACTCTGATGGTCAGTGGACGGGAGAGACTCTGATGGTCAGCGATGGACGGGATGGACTCTGATGGTCAGTGGACGGGAGGGACTCCGATGGTCAGTGGACGGGAGGGACTCTGATGGTCAGTGGACGGGAGGGACTCTGATGGTCAGTGGATGGACGGGAGGGACTCTGATGGTCAGTGGACGGGAGGGACTCTGATGGTCAGCGATGGACAGGAGGGACTCTGATGGTCAGCGATGGACGGGAGGGACTCTGATGGTCAGCGAGTGACGGGAGGGACTCTGATGGTCAGCGAGGGACGGGAGGGACTCTGATGGTCAGTGGACGGGAGGGACTCTGATGGTCAGCGAGGGACGGGAGGGACTCTGATGGTCAGTGGACGGGAGGGACTCTGATGTTCAGCGAAGGACGAGAGGGACTCTGATGGTCAGTGGACGGGAGGGACTCTGATGGTCAGTGGACGGGAGGGATTCTGATGGTCAGTGGACGGGAGGGACTCTGATGGTCAGTGGACGGGAGGGACTCTGATGGTCAGTGGATGGACGGGAGGGACTCTGATGGTCAGTAGCCGGGAGGGACTCTGATGGTCAGCGAGGGACGGGAGGGACTCTGATGGTTAGTGGACGGGAGGGACTCTGATGGTCAGCGATGGACGGGAGGGACTCTGATGGTCAGCGATGGACGGGAGGGACTCTGATGGTCAGTGGACGGGAGGGACTCTGGTGGTCAGTGGACGGGAGGGACTCTGATGGTCAGCGAGGGACGGGAGGGACTCTGATGGTCAGTGGACGGGAGAGACTCTGATGGACAGCGAGGGGCGGGAGGGACTCTGATGGTCAGTGGACGGGAGAGACTCTGATGGTCAGCGATGGACGGGAGGGACTCTGATGGTCAGTGGACGGGAGGGACTCTAATGATCAGTGGATGGACGGGAGGGACTCTGATGGCCTGTGGACGGGACGGGAGGGACTCTGATGGTCAGCGATGGACGGGAGGGACTCTGAGGGTGAGTGATGGACAGGAGGGACTCTGATGGTCAGTGGACGGGAGGGACTCTGATGGTCAACGAGGGACGGGAGGGATTCTGATGGTCAGCGATGGACGGAAGGGACTCTGATGGTCAGTGGATGGGAGGGACTCTGATGGTCAGTGGACGGGAGGGTCTCTGATGGTCAGCAATGGACGGGAGGGACTCTGATGGTCAGCGGAGGGGAGGGACTCTGATGGTCAGTGGACGGGAGAGACTCTGATGGTCAGCGATGGATGGGAGGGACTCTGATGGTCAGTGGACGGGAGGGACTCTGATGGTCAGTGGACGGGAGAAACTCTGATGGTCAGCGATGGACGGGAGGGACTCTGATGGTCAGTGGACGGGAGGGTCTCTGATGGTCAGCGATGGACGGGAGGGACTCTGATGGTCAGTGGACGGGTGGGACTCTGATGGTCAGTGGACGGGAGGGTCTCTGATGGTCAGCGATGGACGGGAGGGACTCTGATGGTCAGTGGACGGGAGGGACTCTGATGGTCAGTGGACGGGAGGGACTCTGATGGTCAGTGGACGGGATGGACTCTGATGGTCAGTGATGGACGGGAGGGACTCTGATGGTCAGCGATGGACGGGAGGGACTCTGATGGTCAGTGGACGGGAGGGACTCTGATGGTCAGCGAGGCACGGGAGGGACTCTGATGGTCAGTGGACGGGAGGGACTCTGATGGTCAGTTGACGGGAGGGACTCTGATGGTCAGTGGACGGGAGGGACTCTGATGGTCAGCGATTGACGGGAGGGACTCTGATGGTCAGTGGACGGGAGGGACTCTGATGGTCAGCGATGGATGGGAGGGACTCTGATGGTCAGTGGACGGGAGGGACTCTGATGATCAGTGGACGGGAGAAACTCTGATGGTCAGCGATGGACAGGAGAGACTCTGATGGTCAGTGGACGGGAGGGACTCTGATGGTCAGTGGACGGGAGGGACTCTGATGGTCAGTGGACGGGAGGGACTCTGATGGTCAGTGGATGGGAGGGACTCTGATGGTCAGTGGACGGGAGGGACTCTGATGGTCAGCGATGGACGGGAGAGACTCTGATGGTCAGCGATGGACGGGAGGGACTCTGATGGTCAGCGATGGACGGGAGGGACTCTGATGGTCAGCGATGGACGGGAGGGACAATGATGGTCAGCGATGGACGGGAGGGACTCTGTTGGTCAGCGATGGACGGGAGGGCCTCTGATGGTCAGCGATGGACAGGAGGGACTCTGATGGTCAGTGGACAGGAGGGACTCTGATGGTCAGTGGACAGGAGGGAACTGATGGTCAGCGAGGGACGGGAGGGACTCTGATGGTCAGCGAGGGGCGGGAGGGACTCTGATGGTCAGTGGACGGGAGAGACTCTGATGGTCAGCGATGGACAGGAGGGACTCTGATGGTCAGTGGACGGGAGGTACTCTAATGATCAGTGGATGGACGGGAGGGACTCTGATGGCCAGTGGACAGGTGGGAGGGACTCTGATGGTCAGTGGACGGGAGGATCTCTGATGGTCAGCAATGGACGGGAGGGACTCTGATGGTCAGTGGATGGGAGGGACTCTGATGGTCAGTGGACGGGAGAGACTCCGATGGTCAGCGATGGACGGGAGGGACTCTGATGGTCAGTGGACGGGAGGGTCTCTGATGGTCAGCGATGGACGGGAGGGACTCTGATGGTCAGTGGATGGGAGGGACTCTGATGGTCAGTGGACGGAAGTGCCTCTGATGGTCAGTGGACGGGAGGGACTCTGATGGTCAGCGATGGACGGGATGGACTCTGATGGTCAGTGGACGGGAGGGACTCCGATGGTCAGTGGACGGGAGGGACTCTGATGGTCAGTGGACGGGAGGGACTCTGATGGTCAGTGGATGGACGGGAGGGACTCTGATGGTCAGTGGACGGGAGGGACTCCGATGGTCAGTGGACGGAAGTGCCTCTGATGGTCAGTGGACGGGAGGGACTCTGATGGTCAGTGGACGGGAGGGACTCTGATGGTCAGCCAGCGACGGGAGGGACTCTGATGGTCAGTGGACGGGAGGGACTCTGATGGTCAGCGATGGACGGGATGGACTCTGATGGTCAGTGGACGGGAGGGACTCCGATGGTCAGTGGATGGGAGGGACTCTGATGGTCAGTGGACGGGAGGGACTCTGATGGCCAGTGGACGGGACGGGAGGGACTCTGATGGTCAGCGATGGACGGGAGGGACTCTGAGGGTGAGTGATGGACAGGAGGGACTCTGATGGTCAGTGGACGGGAGGGACTCTGATGGTCAGTGGACGGGAGGGTCTCTGATGGTCAGGAATGGACGGGAGGGACTCTGATGGTCAGTGGACGGGAGAGACTCTGATGGTCAGCGATGGACAGGAGGGACTCTGATGGTCAGTGGACGGGAGGGACTCAGATGGTCAGCGATGGATGGGAGGGACTCTGATGGTCAGTGGACGGGAGGGACTCTGATGATCAGTGGACGGGAGAAACTCTGATGGTCAGTGGACGGGAGGGACTCTGATGGTCAGTGGACGGGAGGGACTCTGATGGTCAGTGGACGGGAGGGACTCTGATGGTCAGCGATGGACGGGAGAGACTCTGATGGTCAGCGATGGACGGGAGGGACTCTGATGGTCAGCGATGGACGGGAGGGACTCTGATGGTCAGCGATGGACGGGAGGGACAATGATGGTCAGCGATGGACGGGAGGGACTCTGTTGGTCAGCGATGGACGGGAGGGCCTCTGATGGTCAGCGATGGACAGGAGGGACTCTGATGGTCAGTGGACAGGAGGGACTCTGATGGTCAGTGGACAGGAGGGAACTGATGGTCAGCGAGGGACGGGAGGGACTCTGATGGTCAGCGAGGGGCGGGAGGGACTCTGATGGTCAGTGGACGGGAGAGACTCTGATGGTCAGCGATGGACAGGAGGGACTCTGATGGTCAGTGGACGGGAGGTACTCTAATGATCAGTGGATGGACGGGAGGGACTCTGATGGCCAGTGGACAGGTGGGAGGGACTCTGATGGTCAGTGGACGGGAGGATCTCTGATGGTCAGCAATGGACGGGAGGGACTCTGATGGTCAGTGGATGGGAGGGACTCTGATGGTCAGTGGACGGGAGAGACTCCGATGGTCAGCGATGGACGGGAGGGACTCTGATGGTCAGTGGACGGGAGGGTCTCTGATGGTCAGCGATGGACGGGAGGGACTCTGATGGTCAGTGGATGGGAGGGACTCTGATGGTCAGTGGACGGAAGTGCCTCTGATGGTCAGTGGACGGGAGGGACTCTGATGGTCAGCGATGGACGGGATGGACTCTGATGGTCAGTGGACGGGAGGGACTCCGATGGTCAGTGGACGGGAGGGACTCTGATGGTCAGTGGACGGGAGGGACTCTGATGGTCAGTGGATGGACGGGAGGGACTCTGATGGTCAGTGGACGGGAGGGACTCCGATGGTCAGTGGACGGAAGTGCCTCTGATGGTCAGTGGACGGGAGGGACTCTGATGGTCAGTGGACGGGAGGGACTCTGATGGTCAGCCAGCGACGGGAGGGACTCTGATGGTCAGTGGACGGGAGGGACTCTGATGGTCAGCGATGGACGGGATGGACTCTGATGGTCAGTGGACGGGAGGGACTCCGATGGTCAGTGGATGGGAGGGACTCTGATGGTCAGTGGACGGGAGGGACTCTGATGGCCAGTGGACGGGACGGGAGGGACTCTGATGGTCAGCGATGGACGGGAGGGACTCTGAGGGTGAGTGATGGACAGGAGGGACTCTGATGGTCAGTGGACGGGAGGGACTCTGATGGTCAGTGGACGGGAGGGTCTCTGATGGTCAGGAATGGACGGGAGGGACTCTGATGGTCAGTGGACGGGAGAGACTCTGATGGTCAGCGATGGACAGGAGGGACTCTGATGGTCAGTGGACGGGAGGGACTCAGATGGTCAGCGATGGATGGGAGGGACTCTGATGGTCAGTGGACGGGAGGGACTCTGATGATCAGTGGACGGGAGAAACTCTGATGGTCAGTGGACGGGAGGGACTCTGATGGTCAGTGGACGGGAGGGACTCTGATGGTCAGTGGACGGAAGTGCCTCTGATGGTCAGTGGACGGGAGGGACTCTGATGGTCAGTGGACGGGAGGGACTCTGATGGTCAGCCAGGGACGGGAGGGACTCTGATGGTCAGTGGACGGGAGGGACTCTGATGGTCAGCGATGGACGGGATGGACTCTGATGGTCAGTGGACGGGAGGGACTCCGATGGTCAGTGGACAGGAGGGACTCTGATGGTCAGTGGACGGGAGGGACTCTGATGGTCAGCGATGGACAGGAGGGACTCTGATGGTCAGCGATGGACGGGAGGGACTCTGATGGTCAGCGAGTGACGGGAGGGACTCTGATGGTCAGCGAGGGACGGGAGGGACTCTGATGGTCAGTGGACGGGAGGGACTCTGATGGTCAGCGAGGGACGGGAGGGACTCTGATGGTCAGTGGACGGGAGGGACTCTGATGTTCAGCGAAGGACGAGAGGGACTCTGATGGTCAGTGGACGGGAGGGACTCTGATGGTCAGTGGACGGGAGGGATTCTGATGGTCAGTGGACGGGAGGGACTCTGATGGTCAGTGGACGGGAGGGACTCTGATGGTCAGTGGATGGACGGGAGGGACTCTGATGGTCAGTAGCCGGGAGGGACTCTGATGGTCAGCGAGGGACGGGAGGGACTCTGATGGTTAGTGGACGGGAGGGACTCTGATGGTCAGCGATGGACGGGAGGGACTCTGATGGTCAGCGATGGACGGGAGGGACTCTGATGGTCAGTGGACGGGAGGGACTCTGGTGGTCAGTGGACGGGAGGGACTCTGATGGTCAGCGAGGGACGGGAGGGACTCTGATGGTCAGTGGACGGGAGAGACTCTGATGGACAGCGAGGGGCGGGAGGGACTCTGATGGTCAGTGGACGGGAGAGACTCTGATGGTCAGCGATGGACGGGAGGGACTCTGATGGTCAGTGGACGGGAGGGACTCTAATGATCAGTGGATGGACGGGAGGGACTCTGATGGCCTGTGGACGGGACGGGAGGGACTCTGATGGTCAGCGATGGACGGGAGGGACTCTGAGGGTGAGTGATGGACAGGAGGGACTCTGATGGTCAGTGGACGGGAGGGACTCTGATGGTCAGCGAGGGACGGGAGGGATTCTGATGGTCAGCGATGGACGGAAGGGACTCTGATGGTCAGTGGATGGGAGGGACTCTGATGGTCAGTGGACGGGAGGGTCTCTGATGGTCAGCAATGGACGGGAGGGACTCTGATGGTCAGCGGAGGGGAGGGACTCTGATGGTCAGTGGACGGGAGAGACTCTGATGGTCAGCGATGGATGGGAGGGACTCTGATGGTCAGTGGACGGGAGGGACTCTGATGGTCAGTGGACGGGAGAAACTCTGATGGTCAGCGATGGACGGGAGGGACTCTGATGGTCAGTGGACGGGAGGGTCTCTGATGGTCAGCGATGGACGGGAGGGACTCTGATGGTCAGTGGACGGGTGGGACTCTGATGGTCAGTGGACGGGAGGGTCTCTGATGGTCAGCGATGGACGGGAGGGACTCTGATGGTCAGTGGACGGGAGGGACTCTGATGGTCAGTGGACGGGAGGGACTCTGATGGTCAGTGGACGGGATGGACTCTGATGGTCAGTGATGGACGGGAGGGACTCTGATGGTCAGCGATGGACGGGAGGGACTCTGATGGTCAGTGGACGGGAGGGACTCTGATGGTCAGCGAGGCACGGGAGGGACTCTGATGGTCAGTGGACGGGAGGGACTCTGATGGTCAGTTGACGGGAGGGACTCTGATGGTCAGTGGACGGGAGGGACTCTGATGGTCAGCGATTGACGGGAGGGACTCTGATGGTCAGTGGACGGGAGGGACTCTGATGGTCAGCGATGGATGGGAGGGACTCTGATGGTCAGTGGACGGGAGGGACTCTGATGATCAGTGGACGGGAGAAACTCTGATGGTCAGCGATGGACAGGAGAGACTCTGATGGTCAGTGGACGGGAGGGACTCTGATGGTCAGTGGACGGGAGGGACTCTGATGGTCAGTGGACGGGAGGGACTCTGATGGTCAGTGGATGGGAGGGACTCTGATGGTCAGTGGACGGGAGGGACTCTGATGGTCAGCGATGGACGGGAGAGACTCTGATGGTCAGCGATGGACGGGAGGGACTCTGATGGTCAGCGATGGACGGGAGGGACAATGATGGTCAGCGATGGACGGGAGGGACTCTGTTGGTCAGCGATGGACGGGAGGGCCTCTGATGGTCAGCGATGGACAGGAGGGACTCTGATGGTCAGTGGACAGGAGGGACTCTGATGGTCAGTGGACAGGAGGGAACTGATGGTCAGCGAGGGACGGGAGGGACTCTGATGGTCAGCGAGGGGCGGGAGGGACTCTGATGGTCAGTGGACGGGAGAGACTCTGATGGTCAGCGATGGACAGGAGGGACTCTGATGGTCAGTGGACGGGAGGTACTCTAATGATCAGTGGATGGACGGGAGGGACTCTGATGGCCAGTGGACAGGACGGGAGGGACTCTGATGGTCAGTGGACGGGAGGATCTCTGATGGTCAGCAATGGACGGGAGGGACTCTGATGGTCAGTGGATGGGAGGGACTCTGATGGTCAGTGGACGGGAGAGACTCCGATGGTCAGCGATGGACGGGAGGGACTCTGATGGTCAGTGGACGGGAGGGTCTCTGATGGTCAGCGATGGACGGGAGGGACTCTGATGGTCAGTGGATGGGAGGGACTCTGATGGTCAGTGGACGGAAGTGCCTCTGATGGTCAGTGGACGGGAGGGACTCTGATGGTCAGCGATGGACGGGATGGACTCTGATGGTCAGTGGACGGGAGGGACTCCGATGGTCAGTGGACAGGAGGGACTCTGATGGTCAGTGGACGGGAGGGACTCTGATGGTCAGTGGATGGACGGGAGGGACTCTGATGGTCAGTGGACGGGAGGGACTCCGATGGTCAGTGGACGGAAGTGCCTCTGATGGTCAGTGGACGGGAGGGACTCTGATGGTCAGTGGACGGGAGGGACTCTGATGGTCAGCCAGGGACGGGAGGGACTCTGATGGTCAGTGGACGGGAGGGACTCTGATGGTCAGCGATGGACGGGATGGACTCTGATGGTCAGTGGACGGGAGGGACTCCGATGGTCAGTGGATGGGAGGGACTCTGATGGTCAGTGGACGGGAGGGACTCTGATGGCCAGTGGACGGGACGGGAGGGACTCTGATGGTCAGCGATGGACGGGAGGGACTCTGAGGGTGAGTGATGGACAGGAGGGACTCTGATGGTCAGTGGACGGGAGGGACTCTGATGGTCAGTGGATGGGAGGGACTCTGATGGTCAGTGGACGGGAGGGTCTCTGATGGTCAGGAATGGACGGGAGGGACTCTGATGGTCAGTGGACGGGAGAGACTCTGATGGTCAGCGATGGACAGGAGGGACTCTGATGGTCAGTGGACGGGAGGGACTCAGATGGTCAGCGATGGATGGGAGGGACTCTGATGGTCAGTGGACGGGAGGGACTCTGATGATCAGTGGACGGGAGAAACTCTGATGGTCAGTGGACGGGAGGGACTCTGATGGTCAGTGGACGGGAGGGACTCTGATGGTCAGTGGACGGAAGTGCCTCTGATGGTCAGTGGACGGGAGGGACTCTGATGGTCAGTGGACGGGAGAGACTCTGATGGTCAGCCAGGGACGGGAGGGACTCTGATGGTCAGTGGACGGGAGGGACTCTGATGGTCAGCGAAGGACGAGAGGGACTCTGATGGTCAGTGGACGGGAGGGACTCTGATGGTCAGTGGACGGGAGGGACTCTGATGGTCAGCGAGGGACAGGAGGGACTCTGATGGTCAGCGAGGGACGGGAGGGACTCTGATGGTCAGCGAGGGACGGGAGGGACTCTGATGGTCAGCGATGGACGGGACGGACTCTGATGGTCAGTGGACGGGAGGGACTCTTATGGTCAGTGGATGGTAGGGACTCTGATGGTCAGTGGACGGGAGGGATTCTGATGGTCAGTGGACAGGAGGGACTCTGATGGTCAGTGGACGGGAGGGACTCCGATGGTCAGTGGACGGGAGGGACTCTGATGGTCAGTGGACGGGAGGGACTCTGATGGTCAGTGGACGGAAGTGCCTCTGATGGTCAGTGGACGGGAGGGACTCTGATGGTCAGTGGACGGAAGTGCCTCTGATGGTCAGTGGACGGGAGGGACTCTGATGGTCAGCCAGGGACGGGAGGGACTCTGATGGTCAGTGGACGGGAGGGACTCTGATGGTCAGCGAGGGATGGGAGGGACTCTGTTGGTCAGTGGACGGGAGGGACTCTGATGGTCAGCGATGGACGGGAGGGACTCTGATGGTCAGCGATGGACGGGAGGGACTCTGATTGTCAGCGAGGGACGGGAGGGACTCTGATGGTCAGCGAGGGACGGGAGGGACTCTGATGGTCAGCGAGGGACGGGAGGGACTCTGATGGTCAGTGGACGGGAGGGACTCTGATGGTCAGTGGACGGGAGGGACTCTGATGGTCAGCGATGGACGAGAGGGACTCTGATGGTCAGTGGACGGGAGGGACTCTGATGGTCAGTGGATGGGAGGGACTCTGATGGTCAGCGAGGGATGGGAGGGACTCTGATGGTCAGCGAGGGACGGGAGGGACTCTGATGGTCAGTGGACGGGAGGGACTCTGATGGTCAGCGATGGACGGGATGGACTCTGATGGTCAGTGGACGGGAGGGACTCCGATGGTCAGTGGACGGGAGGGACTCTGATGGTCAGTGGATGGACGGCAGGGACTCTGATGGTCAGTGGACGGGAGGGACTCTGATGGTCAGCGAGGGACGGGAGGGACTCTGATGGTCAGTGGACGGGAGGGACTCTGATGGTCAGCGATGGACAGGAGGGACTCTGATGGTCAGCGATGGACGGGAGGGACTCTGATGGTCAGCGAGTGACGGGAGGTACTCTGATGGTCAGCGAGGGATGGGAGGGACTCTGATGGTCAGTGGACGGGAGGGACTCTGATGGTCAGCGAGGGACAGGAGGGACTCTGATGGTCAGTGGACGGGACGGACTCTGATGGTCAGTGGACGGGAGGGACTCTGATGGTCAGCGAGGGACAGGAGGGACTCTGATGGTCAGCGAGGGACGGGAGGGACTCTGATGGTCAGCGAGGGACGGGAGGGACTCTGATGGTCAGCGATGGACGGGAGGGACTCTGATGGTCAGCGAGGGATGGGAGGGACTCTGTTGGTCAGTGGACGGGAGGGACTCTGATGGTCAGTGGATGGGAGGGACTCTGATGGTCAGTGGACGGGAGGGACTCTGATGGTCAGTGAACGGGAGGGACTCTGATGGTCAGTGGATGGACGGGAGGGTCTCTGATGGTCAGTAGCCGGGAGGGACTCTGATGGTCAGCGAGGGACGGGAGGGACTCTGATGGTCAGTGGACGGGAGGGACTCTGATGGTCAGCGATGGACGGGAGGGACTCTGATGGTCAGCAATGTACGGGAGGGACTCTGATGGTCAGCGAGGGACGGGAGGGACTCTGATGGTCAGCGAGGGACGGGAGGGACTCTGATGGTCAGTGGACGGGAGGGACTCTGATGGTCAGCGAGGGACGGGAGGGACTGTGATGGTCAGTGGACGGGAGGGACTCTGATGGTCAGCGATGGACGAGAGGGACTCTGATGGTCAGTGGACGGGAGTGACTCTGATGGTCAGTGGACGGGAGGGACTCTGATGGTCAGCGATGGATGGGAGGGACTCTGATGGTCAGTGGACGGGAGGGACTCTGATGGTCAGCGAGGGACGGGAGGGACTCTGATGGTCAGCGATGGACGGGAGGGACTCTGATCATCAGTGGACGGGAGGGTCTCTGATGGTCAGCGAGGGATGGGAGGGACTCTGATGGTCAGCGAGGGATGGGAGGGACTCTGATGGTCAGTGGATGGACGGGAGGGTCTCTGATGGTCAGCGATGGACGGGAGGGACTCTGATGGTCAGTGGACGGGAGGGACTCTGATGGTCAGTAGACGGGAGGGACTCTGATGGTCAGTGGACGGGAGGGACTCTGATGGTCAGCGATGGACGAGAGGGACTCTGATGGTCAGCGAGGGACGGGAGGGACTCTGATGGTCAGCGATGGACGGGAGGGACTCTGATGGTCAGCGATGGACGAGAGGGACTCTGATGGTCAGTGGACGGGAGGGACTCTGATGGTCAGCGATGGACGGGAGGGACTCTGATGGTCAGTGGAATTATAGCCGTTTGTGGAGCAGCCCGCAGCAGACCTTTAAAGACTGTTAGGACCAATGGACAGAGCCTGTACAGTGTCCACCCCATGTACAGTGTCCACCCCATGTATAATGTACACCCCATGTATCGATAAATGAAAATCGTGTCAGGATCCGACAAGGGTCATGGGACCCGAGTTTATATATTTAAAGAGAATTCATGTGCCAGAGGGAGGGGTTTCGATGGGAGGGTCCATGTACCAGAGGGAGGGGCTTCGATGGGAGGGTCCATGTACCAGAGGGAGTGGCTTTGATGCGATGGTCCATGTACCAGAGGGAGGGGCTTCGATGGGAGGGTTCGTGTACCAGAGGGAGGGGCTTCGATGGGAGGGTTCATGTACCAGAGGGAGGGCTTCGGTGGAGGGTCCATGTATCAGAAGGAGGGGCTTTGATGGGAGGGATCGTGTATCAGAAGGAGGGGCTTTGATGGGAGCGTCCATGTACCAGAGGGAGGGGCTTTGATGGGAGGGTCCATGTACCAGAGGGAGTGGCTTCGATGGGAGGGTCCATGTACCAGAGGGAGGGGCTTCGATGGGAGTGTTCGTTACCAGAGGGAGGGGCTTCGATGGGAGGGTTCGTGTACCAGAGGGAGGGGCTTCGATGGGAGGGTCCGTGTATCAGCGGGAGGGGCTTCGGTGGGAGGGTCCATGTATCAGCGGGAGGGAGGGGCTTCGATGAGAGGGTCCGTGTATCAGAGGGAGGGGCTTCGATGGGAGGGATCGTGTATCAGAGGGAGGGGCTTCGATGGGAGGGTCCATGTATCAGAGGGAGGGAGGGGCTTCGATGGGAGGGTCCATTTATCAGAGGGAGGGAGGGGCTTCGATGGGAGGGTCCGTGTATCAGCGGGAGGGGCTTCGGTGGGAGGGTCCATGTATCAGCGGGAGGGGCTTCGATGGGAGGGATCGTGTATCAGCGGGAGGGAGGGGCTTCGATGAGAGGCTCCGTGTATCAGAGGGAGGGGCTTCGATGAGAGGGTCCGTGTATCAGAGGGAGGGGCTTCGATGGGAGGGATCGTGTATCAGAGGGAGGGGCTTCGATGGGAGGGTCCATGTATCAGAGGGAGGGAGGGGCTTCGATGGGAGGGTCCATTTATCAGAGGGAGGGAGGGGCTTCGATGGGAGGGTCCGTGTATCAGAGGGAGGGGCTTCGATGCGAGGGATCGTGTACCAGAGGGAGGGGCTTCGATGGGAGGGTCCATGTATCAGAGGGAGGGAGAGGCTTCGATGGGCTGAATTGCATTTTCCCCTCCCTGTCTTGTTCTTCGTCAATCTGGGATGGGTTTGAACCCAGGTTCTGAAGGTGAAAAGTCAGTGTTTATCTCGTTGCACTGCCCAGTCCCCCAGCAGACCTTTGTTATGTTTGTAAACTTGCTCTGCTCCCATGATTCTCAGCACCGTCATCGCCTCCATTTTCTTCCAGGCTCCAATTACTGGATCTATGACGGAGAAAATCAAGTGTCGGGGCCCAAGTTAATCTCCGAGCTGGGACTGTCTGCCGGGGAGGTCCAGGCTGCTCTAATGTGGGGCTTGGAGCAGAATAAGAAGATCTATTTCTTTAAAGGAAGCAATTACTGGCGATTCGATGCGAACAAAAGCGGCGGGCCCGTGGACAGTATCTACCCACGCAATCTCATCGACTGGCGAGGTATCCCTCCCGACATTGACGGGGCATTCGAGGACCAGTATGGTGAGCAGCCTCTGACGTGGTACACCCCCAGGCTGCAGTTGGGCGGGTGGGGTGGGGGGTTTCAAGCTGCCGACTGCTCTAGGAACCTCTGCCAAAGCTTCAACTGGGGCGGATGAAATCTTGTTGCCCAATGAACAGGTTTTTAATGTAATCTCCCCTCCCTTCCTTTCCTGAGGTGTTGACTCATGCGGGGGTTCTATGGGCTGCAGCTCGCTCCCTCGTGGGGCGTTTAATGGTGAGTGCCAAGGAGACATCACAGTTGAGCTAGACCCTGCCCTCACCCAATGCCCACACCTCTCTGTACCCAATTGTAGTGCCTCTACTGGGATTAGCTATCTTTCCAGGGACCAGGGATACCGTCTGGGACCTTCCCTCCTGTATAGTTCATTCCCACACCTGGGGGGACTTCCATCAAGGCTATTGAAGGGTTGAGGGTATCGCTCCCCCAGTTCAATGAACACCTGAGCAGGATCATTTCTGATAGTTTAGTAAAAAGGCCACGTTTTCTTTTAATCGGCACATTGTGGGAGCACCTTCAGCACACGGACTGCAGCAATTCAAGAAGAAGGCCCATCACCTCCTTCTCAAGGGCAACTAGGGATGGGCAATAAATGCTGACCTTGCCAGCGATGCCCGCATCCCCAGAATGAATAAAAACAGAAGCAATCTTGGGGCTGGGTGGCCTGTTGTGCTGCCCTGATGGTGTCTCTGAGGAGGAGAGATCTAGAGCGGCTCCATGGGAAGCAACCAGGACAGCAGCTTCAGCCTGGGATCACACAATGTGGGCTGGGTTGCAGAGTCCCCAGTCCCAGTTTCTGTTACCCCAAGTAGTGTGCAGGCCAGTTTAAAGTCTATGGAGTCACTCGGGGATCTACAAGGACCCTCCCTGTAGATGTCATTAGTTAGACCTTGACTCTGGGATTACCCTGTGCCACTTTGCGATATTACTAACGAGTGGGCTAGCATGGTATACCTGTACTCCCAAAAGGCCCACAACAAAGTTCCCCTTGAGAGGCTGCTACTTATACCTAAAATGACTCGAGGTAACATCTGGGAAGAGATCCTCCCTGGGTCTCAGTGACCAGAACTGTACACTGTATCCATGGTGAGATCAGCTCCACACCTCAAGTACTGTGTCCAGTTCTGGTCACTGAGAGCCAGGGTTCAAGTAGTTCAGAGAAAGGCCACCAGACTGGTCCCTGGTGTTTGAGGATTCCGTGATGAGGAAAGGCTGGAGAGACTTGTGCTTTGAAAGGACATAACTGAGAAGGCACATTATAGGGGTCCATTGTAGATAAGAAGAATAGGGAGGTCACTTATTACTTGGAGGGTGCAAATCTAGGTGGGATAGAGAAACAAAGCGATCTCGGAGTACAAATACACAAATCACTAAAAGTTGCGACACAGGTTAGCAAGGCCATAAAAAAAGCAAACCAAGCACTAGGGTTTATTTCTAGAGGTATAGAATTGAAAAGTAGGGAAGTTATGTATCGAACCTTGTTTAGACCACACTTAGAGTACTCTGTATAGTTCTGGTCACCATGTTATAAAAAGGATATAGAGGCACTGGAGAGGGTGCAGAGAAGATTTACAAGGATGATACCAGAAATGCGAGTGTATACATATCAGGAAAGGATGAACAGGCTGGGTCTCTTCTCTCGAAAAAAGAAGGCTGAGGGGTGACCTAATAGAGGTCTATAAAATTATGAAAGGTTTTGATAGGATGGATACAGAGAGAATGTTTCCACTTGTGGGGAAGAGCATAACTAGAGGCCATCAATATAAGATAGTCACCAAGAAATCCAACAGGGAATTCAGAAGAAACGTTCTTTACCCAGAGGGTGGTGAGAATGTGGAACTCGCTACACAGGGAGCGGTTGAAGCGAATAGTATAGATGCATTTAAGGGGAGGCTAGACAAGCATATGAGGGAAAAGGGAATAGAGGGTTATGCTGATAGATTTAGATGAGGAAAGATGGGAGGAGACTCGAGTGGAGCATAAACGCTGGCATGGACTGGTTGGGCTGAATGGCCTGTTTCTGTGCTGTATATCCTATGTAATCCTTCATAGATAATAAATGCTATAGAAGAGGTAAATCTGAAACATTACTTCAAACTAAACTATGACAGTAGGACAAAAGAGCAGCAAAAGGCAAATTGAGGACTACAGACAGGAGTGGTCAACATGCTTGAGTTCTTTGAGGACATAACGTACAGGGTGGATAAAGGGGAACCAGTGGACGTAGTGTATTTAGACTTCCAGAAAGCATTCGACAAGGTGCCACATAAAAGATTATTGCTCAAGATAAAAAATCACTAGATTGGGGGTAATATTCTGGCATGGGTGGAGGATTGGTTATCTAACAGGAAGCAGAGAGTTGGGATAAATGGTTCATTCTCGGACTGGCAACCAGTAGCCAGTGGTGTTCCGCAGGGGTCGGTGCTGGGTCCCCAACTCTTTACAATCTATATTAATGATTTGGAGGAGGGGACCGAGTGTAACATATCAAAGTTTGCAGATGATACAAAGATGGGAGGGAAAGTAGAAAGTGAGAAGGACATAAAAAACCTACAAGGGGATATAGACAGGCTGGGTGAGTGGGCGGAGATTTGGCAGATGCAATACAATATTGGAAAATGTGAAGTTATGCACTTTGGCAGGAAAAATCAGAGAGCAAGTTATTATCTTAATGGCGAGAAACTGGTAAGTACTGCAGTACAAAGGGATCTGGGGGTCCTAGTGCAAGAAAATCAAAAAGTTAGTATGCAGGTGCAGCAGGTGATCAAGAAGGCCAACGGAATGTTGGCTTTTATTGCTAGGGGGATAGATTATAAAAACAGGGAGGTATTGCTGCAGTTATATAAGGTATTGGTGAGACCGCACCTGGAATACTGCATACAGTTTTGATGTCCATACTTAAGAAAAGACATACTTGCTCTCGAGGCAGTACAAAGAAGGTTCACTCGGTTAATCCCGGGGATGAGGGGGTGGACATATGAGGAGAGGTTGAGTAGATTGGGACTCTACTCATTGGAGTTCAGAAGAATGAGAGGCGATCTTATTGAAACATATAAGATTGTGAAGGGGCTTGATCGGGTGGATGCGGTAAGGATGATCCCAAGGATGGGTGAAACTAGAACTAGCGGGCATAATCTTAGAATAAGGGGCTGCTCTTTCAAAACTGAGATGAGAAGGAACTACTTCACTCAGAGGGTGGTGGGTCTGTGGAATTTGCTGCCCCAGGAAGCTGTGGAAGCTACATCATTAAATAAATTTAAAACAGAAATAGACAGTTTCCTAGAAGTAAAGGGAATTAGGGGTTACGGGGAGCGGGCAGGAAATTGGACATGAGGCTGAGTTCGGATCGGTCAGGGCCCTGTGGGTGGCGGAGCGGGCCCAGGGGCTGAGTGGCCAGGTCCTGCTCCTACTTCTTGTGTTCTTTAGAGTTGAGGTTAGGATCAGATCAGCCATGATCTTATTGAATGGCGGAGCAGGCTCGAGGGGCCGATTGGCCTACTCCTGCTCCTGTTTCTTATGTTCTTATGGAGTGTATTCCCAGACAGTAGTGGAGGTGGAAACTCTAGAATCACTTCAGAAACACTGGATGCTTTGAGGGAGGGACTGTAGGGTTTCCCAGGTCCATGAGCTAGATGGGCTAAATGGCCTTCCTCACCCACTGGTATTCATCCTGTGATCGTGTGAAGAATGGCATATCCCATGGGCGATTTAAACACTCAGCCATTTTGGTTCAAAGATTCTCTTCTGGTCCATCAAATCCAGATTATTTATTAAATAGGAATTTGACTGATAGATTGGTTGGCAAGTTTTCTGGTGTAGAATTGTTCTCTGAATCAACACAATTAAAGGACAGCGTACATCAGAAACTGTTATCCAGGCCAACATTCAAGTAATCCAGTGTTATGATCACCGTGTGATGTGGTACTGAGCCATATAGACCAGAAGGTCTCTGGTCAGATACCAGGACTCTGCAGTTCACTGGTATCAGTAGGAGTAAAGTGAGAAGTCGTACAACACCAGGTTATAGTCCAACAGTTTTATTTGAAATCATGAGCTTTCGGAGCGCTGCTCCTTCGTCAGGTGAAGTAAAGGAATACAAAGGAATTGTATTCCTTTACTTCACCTGACGAAGGAGCAGCGCTCCGAAAGCTTGTGATTTCAAATAAAACTGTTGGACTATAACCTGGTGTTGTGCGACTTCTCACTTTTGTCCACCCCAGTCCAACACCGGCATAGAAACATAGAAAATAGGTGCAGGAGTAGACCATTCAATGCGTTCATGGCTGAACATGCTACCTCAGTACCCCATTCCTGCTTTCTTGCCATACCCCTTGATCCCCCTAGTTGCGAGTATTATATCTAACTCCCTTTTGAATATATTTAGCGAACTGGCCTCAACAACCTTCTGTGGTAGAGAATTCCACAGATTCACCACTCTCTGGGTGAAGAAGTTCCTCCTCATCTCAGTCTTAAATGGCTTCCCCTTTATCCTTAGACTGTGACCCCTGGTTTTAGTTTTCCCTAACATTGGAAACATTCTGCCGCATCTAATTTGTCTAAACCAGTCAGGATTTTAAACGTCTCTATAAGATCCCCCCTCATTCTTCTGAACTCCAGAGGATACAAGTTCAGTTGATCCAGTCTTTCTTGATATGTCAGTCTGGCCATCCCAGGAATCAATCTAGTGAACCTTCGTTGCACTCCCTCAATAGCAAGAATGTCCTTCCTCAAGTTAGGAGACCAAAACTGCACACAATACTCCAGGTGTGGCCTCACCAAGGCCCTGTACAACTGTAGCATCACCTCCCTACTCCTGTACTCAAATCCCCTTGCTATGAAGGCCATCATGCCATTTGCTTTCTTGACTGCCTGCTGCACTTGCCTTCCCACCTTCAGTGACTGATGTACCATGACGCCCAGGTCTCGTTGCACCTCCCCTTTCCCTAATCTGCCACCATTCAGGTAATAGTCTGCCTCCCTATTTTTACCACCAAAGTGGATAACCTCACATTTATCCACATTGTACTTCATCTGCCATACATTTGCCCATTCACCCAACCTGTCCAAGTCACTCTGTAGCCTCCTAGCATCCTCCTCATTGTTCACACTGCCTCCCAATTTAGTGTCATCCACAAATTTGGAGATATTACAATTAATCCCTTCGTCCAAATCATTAATATATAATGTAAACAGCTGGGGCCCCAGCACCGAACCCTGCGGTACCCCGCTGGTCACTGCCTGCCATTCTGAAAAGTACCCATTTACTCCTACTCTTTGTTTCCTGTGTGCCAACCAGTTCTCAATCCACGTCAACACATTACCCCCAATCCCATGTGCTTTAACTTTGCACACCAATCTCTTGTGTGAGACCTTGTCGAAGGCCTTCTGAAAGTCCAAATACACCACATCTACTGGTTCCCCCCCGTCCACCCTTTCACAAATCCATGCTGACTTGGACCTATCATGTCGCCACTTTCCAAATGGTCTGTTATGACATCTTTAATAATTGATTCCATCATTTTACCCACCACCGATGTCAGGCTGACCGGTCTATAATTCCCTGCTTTCTCCCTCCCTCCTTTTTTAAAAAGAGGGGTTACATTAGCCACCCTCCACTCCTTCGGAACTGATCCAGAGTCTAAGGAATGTTGGAAAATGATCGTCAATGCATCCACTATTTCCAAGGCCACCTCCTTAAGTACTCTGGGATGCAGACCATCAGGCCCTGGGGATTTATCAGCCTTCAGTCCCATCAATTTCCCCAACACCTTTTCCCGACTGATAAGGATTTCCCTCAGCTCCTCCCTCTTACCAGATCCTTTGATCTCTTTTATTTCCGGAAGGTTGTTTGTGTCCTCCACAGTAAACACCGAACCAAAGTACTTGTTCAATTGATCTGCCATTTCTTTGTTCCCCATTATGACTTCCCCTGTTTCTGACTGCAGGGGACCTACGTTTGTTTTTACTAACCTCTTTCTTTTTACATATTTATAGAAGCTTTTGCAGTCTGTTTTAATGTTCTCCACAAGCTTCCTTTCATATTTTATTTTCCCTGCCCTAATCAAACCCTTCGTCCTCCTCTGCTGAGTTTTAAAGTTCTCCCAGTCCCCGGGTTTGCTGCTACTTCTGGCCAATTTGTATGCCACTTCCTTGCTTTTAATACTATCCCTGATTTCCCTTGTTAGCCATGGTTGAGCCACCTTCCCTTTTTTATTTTTACGCCAGACAGGGATGTACAATTGCTGTAGTTCATCCATGCGATCTCTAAATGTCTGCCATTGCCCTTCCACTGATAACCCCTTAAATATCGCTTGCCAATCTAACCTCGCCAATTCACGCCTCATACCCTCAAAGTTGCCCTTATTTAAGTTCTGGACCATGGTCTCTGAATTAACTGTTTCCTTCTCCATCCTAATGTAGAACTCCACCATACTATGGTCACTCTTCCCCAAGGGGCCTCGCACCACAAGATTGCTGATTAGTCCTTCCTCATTACACAACACCCAGTCCAGGATGGCCTCCCCTCTAGTTGGTTCCTCAACATATTGGTTTAGGAAACCATCCCTTAAACACTCCAGGAAATCCTCCTCCACCGTATTGCTTCCAGTTTGAGTAGCCCAATCTATATGCATATTAAAGTCACCCATGATAACTGCTGCGCCTTTTTTGCATGCACCTCTGATTTCCTGTTTCATACCCTCCCCCACCTCACTACTACTGTTTGGAGGTCTGTACACAACCCCCACTAACGTTTTCTGCCCTTTGGTGTTCTGCAGCTCAACCCATATTGATTCCACATCCTCCAAGCTAATGTCCTTCCTAGCTATTGCATTAATCTCCTTTTTAACCAGCAATGCTACCCCACCCCCTTTTCCTTTTATTCTATCCTTCCTGAATGTTGAATACCCCTGGATATTCAGTTCCCAGCCTTGATTGTTCTGGAGCCACGTCTCTGTAATCCCAATCACATCATATCCGTTAACATCAATTTGCACAGTCAATTCATCCACCTTATTACGGATACTCCTTGCATTAAGACACAGAGCCTTTAGGCTTGTTTTATTAACACCCTTTGTCCTTTTAGACTTATGATTTAGTATGGTCCTTTGTGTTTCTTGCCTTTGTTTACTCGGATTTCCCTTATTGTTTCTCACCCTTCTAACATTTGTTTCTGACTGCATATTACTTCCCCCTGTTTTGCTACATAGGTTCCCATTCCCCTGCCATATTAGTTTAAATCCTCCCGAACTGCCTTAGCAAATATTACCCCGAGGACATCGGTTCCAGTCCTGCCCAAGTGCAGACCGTCCCTTTTGTACAGGTCCCACTTCCCCCAGAACTGGTTCCAATGCCTCAGGTATTTGAATCCCTCCCTCCTGCACCACTGCTCAAGCCACGTATTTAATCTCGCTATCCTGTTCATGCTACTCTGATTAGCACGTGGCACTGGTAGCAACCCAGAGATTACTACCTTTGAGGTCCTACTTTTCAATTTAGCTCCTAGCTCCCTAAATTCTGCTTGTAGGACTTCTTCCCGCTTTTTACCTATATCGTTGGTACCTACATGCACCACGACAGCTGGCTCTTCACCCTCCCTTTCCAGAATGTTCTGCAGCCGCTCCGAGACATCCTTGACCCTTGCACCAGGGAGGCAACATACCATCCTGGAATCTCGGTTGCGGCCACAGAAACTCCTGTCTATTCCCCTTACAATTGAGTCCCCTATCACTATAGCTCTACCACTCTTTTTCCCGCCCTGCTGTGCAGCAGAGCCAGCCATGGTGCCATCTCCGCATCATGATCAGTAGGAGTGACTGTGATGCTGTTGGATTTTTGTAAAAACCCAACTGGTTCACTAATGTCTTTTGGGGAAGGAAACCTACCGTCCTTACCCGGTCTGGCCCACATGTGACTCCAGTCACTCAGTTGTATCAAACTGTTCAGGAAGACGGGCGACCACCACCTTCTTGGGACAACACGTGATGGGTAATAACCGCCTGCATTGCCAGCAATGGGCACATCCCGAGAATTCTTTGTTTGAATGTCTGGATGCTGATCAACTGGCCTCACTAACGCATGAGGGGCGGCTACTTGGTCAGGTTACAAGAAGGCGGCCAGCACCCATGGAACCATGGAACCGTGCCCCAGGTGGGCTCAAGGCTAATGGGGGTAGGAGAGCGAAAAACGGGGAGCAAATTTGAAGAAAGACTCGTTAAAACGTTCTCTGGGTTTCACTAAGTACGTATTAAGAGTTGTCGATGTGCCATCCAGTAGCACAGCGCATGTTCAGCCTCGTTCCATTCTACTGAAGACCTGACCTTAGCTGTGGTGTTGTAGTGGAGGTACTGACTGGGGCAAGTTTCTACCCTATGGGAGAAGGCACGATTATGCCGGACTGGGGCCAGTGCTGGGTCCAGAGAGGCAAAGGGAGGAAAGGGTAACTGGGGAAGAAATCACACCTTCAGCCAGGTTCTAGGGCCAATATACCTTGGGTTGAACACCATACAAGGACATTCTGCTGGCTAGCTGACCAGCTGTGCCTTTCACACCATTGACACGATCAAGATTTTTATGGTAAATCACAACATGAAACTACCCTGGGGGCCTGTATTCTTTGCATCTTAACTCTGACCTCTTTGTTGGCAGGTTATGCTTACTTTCTCCGAGGGAGATATTACTGGAAGTTTGACCCGGTGCAGGTGAAGGTAGAGGAAGGCTACCCACGGCTGATAGGCCACGACTTCTTTGGATGTGCCTCTTCCCCTCAGCCATACACATGACTCCGAAAGACGCTCACGGCTGCTGGAGCTACTCTTGGAGATTCTTCTGAACCCGATTCTGCGACCTTCCCGTCTACCCTTCACTCTGGGTCTTTCCCATTTCCCCACTTACTTTCCTGGGATTTTCTTCTGGACAATGATCCAGAGTTGGGTTGAACCTCGGCATATGGCAAGATGGAAGGAAGAGTTGGCACAAGTGTGCCTTTGTTTGGCCCTGTAGCCTGGAATGAATGAGGGCCCCATCTGTTTAGCATAGCTGCTCCTCTCTACACAACAAAGCACAAAGACCTCAGGACTGCCCCTCAGAAGAAAGCTAATATAACACCGAGATCTGGCCGCCACTTCAGCTTGGCAGAGACCATTACATTATCTGTATCACTTGATACCTTCTAGGCCTTGGCATTATTTTGGGGAGGAAGAAAACTTGACCTTTCATGTAAAGGCCTGTAATCCCGTTTGGAGGCTTAGCACGACCATTCAATGATTATTCCCATAGCAACATAGAGGTCATTCAGGGTCAGGGGTGACGTGGGGGATGGACTCCCGCCCACTGGGCAACCATGGGCTGCAATCACAGGATTGCCAAGTGCGCACTCCCAGCGGGCAGGAGTCCATTCCAGCATTGGGCAACTTGCCCTGTGTGGTAACGGCCAGGCTGTCTGAAGAATGAAGTCACTTTGTAGAGAAGTGATGAGACACCAGGTTTGTCCACAATGTCAAACACTCCAGCAATCTGACTGGCTTCTAAAACCACATTCAGTAAAAAAGTTGAATTGTAAGCCTGGTAGCTCAGTGGGTGTTTACTGCCCCTGTATGGTGGTAAACTGCACAGGTCAGTAGGTTGCAGGTTCGATCCCTGGTCTGTGCTGGGGTTGGCAGCTGCAAGTGGCTGCAACTCACATGTTCTCCAATAACCAATAGGCGAGTTTTAACTTTGAGCCACAATTCAGTAACGGGCAAGCTCACCACGTCCAGCACTCCCACACCACACGGTGACCCGTGGTTAACGGTCCCACACCACATGGTGACCCGTGGTTAACGGTCCCACACCACACGGTGACCCGTGGTTAACGGTCCCACGCCACATGGTGACCCGTGGTTAACGGTCCCACACCACACGGTGACACGGTGACCCGTGGTTAACAGTCCCACACCACACGGTGACCCGTGGTTAACGGTCCCACACCACACGGTGACCCGTGGTTAACGGTCCCACGCCTCACGGTGACCCCTGGTTAACGGTCCCACACCACATGGTGACCCGTGGTTAACGGTCCCACACCACACGGTGACCCGTGGTTAACGGTCCCACGCCTCACGGTGACCCCTGGTTAACGGTCCCACACCACACGGTGACCCCTGGTTAACGGTCCCACACCACACGGTGACCCGTGGTTAACGGTCTCACACTCCGATTCACATTGTTCTTCAAAACTAGAGTAAGTTGTGTACTATTTTCTTTTGCTTAAATTTTCTCCCCTCCCCTCCAAATAGTGACTGGCTCCTGTTGGGTCCAGTTCCACCAGCACCAGCAGCCCTCACACAAATGGCCAATTTTCACACGTGAGTCCAGACGGAGAGTGCCAGCATAGTATTCGACTATGGGAGCCATCACAGCCCACCTGATCCTGCCATCACCCACTGCCCGATCCTGCCCTTGCCCCTGCCCCCGGACAGTGGTGACTGGGACCCCGGACAGTGGTGACTGGGACCCCGGACAGTGGTGACTGGGACCCCGGACAGTGGTGACTGGGACCCCGGACAGTGGTGACTGGGACCCCGGACAGTGGTGACTGGGACCCCGGACAGTGGTGACTGGGACCCCGGACAGTGGAGAACGGGACCCCGGACAGTGGAGAACGGGACCCTGGACAGCGGAGAACGGGACCCCGGACAGTGGAGAACGGGACCCCGGACAGTGGAGACTGGGACCCCGGACAGTGGAGAACGGGACCCCGGACAGTGGAGAACGGGACCCCGGACAGTGGAGAACGGGACCCCGGACAGTGGAGAACGGGACCCCGGACAGTGGAGAACGGGACCCCGGACAGTGGAGAACGGGACCCCGGACAGTGGAGAACGGGACCCCGGACAGTGGAGAACGGGACCCCGGACAGTGGAGAACGGGACCCCGGACAGTGGAGAACGAGACCCCGGACAGTGGGACCCCGGACAGTGGAGACTGGGACCCCGGACAGTGGAGACTGAGACCCCGGACAGTGGAGACTAGGACCCCGGACAGTGGGACCCCGGACAGTGGAGACTGAGACCCCGGACAGTGGAGAACGGGACCCCGGACAGTGGAGAACGGGACCCCGGACAGTGGAGAACGGGACCCCGGACAGTGGAGAACGGGACCCCGGACAGTGGAGACTGGGACCCCGGACAGTGGGACCCCGGACAGTGGAGACTGGGACCCCGGACAGTGGGACCCCGGACAGTGGAGACTGGGACCCCGGACAGTGGAGACTGAGACCCCGGACAGTGGAGACCGGGACCCCGGACAGTGGAGACCGAGACCCCGGACAGTGGAGACCGAGACCCCGGACAGTGGAGAACGGGACCCCGGACAGTGGAGAACGGGACCCCGGACAGTGGAGAACGGGACCCCGGACAGTGGAGAAAGGGACCCCGGACAGTGGAGAACGAGACCCCGGACAGTGGGACCCCGGACAGTGGGACCCCGGACAGTGGAGACTGGGACCCCGGACAGTGGAGACTGAGACCCCGGACAGTGGAGACTGGGACCCCGGACAGTGGGACCCCGGACAGTGGAGACTGGGACCCCAGACAGTGGAGACTGAGACCCCGGACAGTGGAGACCGGGACCCCGGACAGTGGAGAACGAGACCCCGGACAGTGGAGACCGAGACCCCGGACAGTGGAGAACGGGACCCCGGACAGTGGAGACCGAGACCCCGGACAGTGGAGAACGGGACCCCGGACAGTGGAGAACGGGACCCCGGACAGTGGAGAACGGGACCCCGGACAGTGGAGACTGGGACCCCGGACAGTGGAGACTGGGACCCCGGACAGTGGAGACTGGGACCCCGGACAGTGGAGACTGGGACCCCGGACAGTGGAGACTGGGACCCCGGACAGTGGAGACCGGGACCCCGGACAGTGGAGACAGGGACCCAGGACAGTGGAGACCGGGACCCCGGACAGTGGAGACCGGGACCCCGGACAGTGGAGACCGGGACCCCGGACAGTGGAGACCGGGACCCCGGACAGTGGAGAACGGGACCCCGGACAGTGGAGAACGGGACCCCGGACAGTGGAGAACGGGACCCCGGACAGTGGAGAACGGGACCCCGGACAGTGGAGAACGGGACCCCCGGACAGTGGAGAACGGGACCCAGGACAGTGGAGAACGGGACCCGGACAGTGGAGAACGGGACCTCGGACAGTGGAGAACGGGACCTCGGACAGTGGAGAACGGGACCCCGGACAGTGGAGAACGGGACCCCGGACAGTGGAGAACGGGACCCCGGACAGTGGAGACTGGGACCCCGGACAGTGGAGACTGAGACCCCGGACAGTGGAGACTGGGACCCCGGACAGTGGAGACTGGGACCCCGGACAGTGGAGACTGGGACCCCGGACAGTGGAGACTGGGACCCCGGACAGTGGAGACAGGGACCCCGGACAGTGGAGACCGGGACCCCGGACAGTGGAGACCGGGACCCCGGACAGTGGAGACCGGGACCCCGGACAGTGGAGACCGGGACCCCGGACAGTGGAGACAGGGACCCCGGACAGTGGAGACCGGGACCCCGGACAGTGGAGAACGGGACCCCGGACAGTGGAGAACGGGACCCCGGACAGTGGAGAACGGGACCCCCGGACAGTGGAGAACGGGACCCAGGACAGTGGAGAACGGGACCCCGGACAGTGGAGAACGGGACCTCGGACAGTGGAGAATGGGACCCCGGACAGTGGAGAACGGGACCCCGGACAGTGGAGAACGGGACCCCGGACAGTGGAGAACGGGACCCCGGACAGTGGAGAACGGGACCCCGGACAGTGGAGAACGGGACCCCGGACAGTGGAGACTGGGACCCCGGACAGTGGAGACTGAGACCCCGGACAGTGGAGACTGGGACCCCGGACAGTGGAGACTGGGACCCCGGACAGTGGAGACAGGGACCCCGGACAGTGGAGACCGGGACCCCGGACAGTGGAGACCGGGACCCCGGACAGTGGAGACCGGGACCCCGGACAGTGGAGAACGGGACCCCGGACAGTGGAGAACGGGACCCCGGACAGTGGAGAACGGGACCCCGGACAGTGGAGACTGAGACCCCGGACAGTGGAGACCGAGACCCCGGACAGTGGAGACCGGGACCCCGGACAGTGGAGAACGAGACCCCGGACAGTGGAGACCGAGACCCCGGACAGTGGAGAACGGGACCCCGGACAGTGGAGACCGAGACCCCGGACAGTGGAGAACGGGACCCCGGACAGTGGAGAACGGGACCCCGGACAGTGGAGACTGGGACCCCGGACAGTGGAGACTGAGACCCCGGACAGTGGAGACTGGAGACCGGGACCCCGGACAGTGGAGACCGGGACCCCGGACAGTGGAGACCGGGACCCCGGGCAGTGGAGACAGGGACCCCGGACAGTGGAGACCGGGACCCCGGACAGTGGAGACCGGGACCCCGGAAAGTGGAGAACGGGACCCCGGACAGTGGAGAACGGGACCCCGGACAGTGGAGAACGGGACCCCGGACAGTGGAGAACGGGACCCCGGACAGTGGAGAACGGGACCCCGGACAGTGGAGAACGGGACCCCCGGACAGTGGAGAACGGGACCCAGGACAGTGGAGAACGGGACCCCGGACAGTGGAGAACGGGACCTCGGACAGTGGAGAACGGGACCCCGGACAGTGGAGAACGGGACCCCGGACAGTGGAGAACGGGACCCCGGACAGTGGAGAACGGGACCCCGGACAGTGGAGAACGGGACCCCGGACAGTGGAGACTGGGACCCCGGACAGTGGAGACTGGGACCCCGGACAGTGGAGAACGGGACCCCGGACAGTGGAGAACGGGACCCCGGACAGTGGAGACTGGGACCCCGGACAGTGGAGACTGAGACCCCGGACAGTGGAGACCGGGACCCCGGACAGTGGAGAACGGGACCCCGGACAGTGGAGACCGAGACCCCGGACAGTGGAGACCGAGACCCCGGACAGTGGAGACTGGGACCCAGGGAAAGAATGAGTCGGTATGGAAGGTGGCACGATGTGTCTTGATTCGGACAGGGTGAGGATGCAGAGAGGGAGAAGGGTGTGGGGTGGAACCTGCTCTGCTGGTACAGTATTCTTTCACAACAACTTAAGGCCAACTGTTTGTCTCCTATCAGGTTGCAGACTGTTTTGCCACTACAGAACTGTTTCTGTCTGGGATGTTACTGAAGTGCGGAGTGTATACAAATGGTAAACCTATTGTGATTGGCTCTCTGATGGACGTATGAAGACTGGCCTCCCACAACATGCTTGGATTGTGCGGAGTCACAGACCTGCAGCTCCACAACATTCTCACCCTCTCAACACCTCTCTGGACCAACCGTTGTTTTTGTATTTTTGACAATAAATCATGTTTTCTACACAGTTCTGTGTTTTTCTTTTGGATGTGAGTCTGTCTCTTGCCCATCGCACTCCCAGGACTCAGCATCCCAGAGGTGGTACTGCATTCCAGGCTCCAGCACCAGGCGGTGTGAGCGAACTGATCCCACTCGGAGCAGCAGATGGAGCAGTAATCCCGGCCTCAGCCTCACTGTCAGCCAGGCTTCCTGCTCCTCAGCACCCGGTGCCCCTGTTGAAAGCCGGCTAAGTGCAGGACAGGGCTCCCCTCTATGGTTGATGACAGTTGTTGTCTAGGCTCGTGTGAAAAGTAGCTGCTTGAAGGAGCGACCAAGGGCCTGCTCGATATCACTGGAAGCAACTCAATAGATCATCAGTCAGAAGTAGCTCTACACTCGGAGTCAAAGGGTTCTGCTGTCATTGAATGGGTTCAGAGGGGAGCAGGAAGATGATTCCTGGTATGAGAATTTTAAAAAAAACTTAGTCCTGGGATATGGGCAATTTCTTGAGCGAATTAAGGCAAATGCTACAGTGGGACTGGAGTTACCTGTAGGGCCAGACCAGGTAGGGGCGGCAGGTGTCCTTCCCTGAAGGACATCAGTGAACCAGTTGGGTTTATACAAACAGATCGGCAGCTTCATTGGTCATTTTCCTGGTGCCAGCCACAAATGACCAGATTTATTAAATTCTGTTCTTTGATGAAGTAATGGAGAGGGTTGATGAGGGTAGTGCGGTTGATGTTGTGTTTCTGGACTTTCAAAAGGAGTTTTACAAAGTATCACATCATAGACTTGTTAGCAAAATTAAAGCCCATGGGATTAAAGGGACAGTGGCAGCATGGATACAAAATTGGCTAACAGACAGAAAGCGGAGACTAGTGGTGAACGGTTGTTTTTCAGACTGGAGGGAAGTATACAGTGGTGTTCCCCAGGGGTCGGTATTAGGACCACTGCTCTTATTGATATAAAAATGAGAAGTCGCACAACACCAGGTTATAGTCCAACAGATTTATTTAAAATTACAAGCTTTCGGAACTGTCGCCCCTTCTTCAGGTAGGGTAGCTGTGAGAGAATCTCCCAGAATTCACAATATAAACACAGAAAAAATGTATTCAAATCTTTCCCTACATCAAAGACACACTAAGAGCACAGCCAAGACAATGAGATGTGTCCCAGGGGGTCCAACGTGTCAAAACACCTGCTGGCTGCATATCCTCTCCATTTGGGTTTTAAAAAAAACCTGGAAAGACCGGCCATGATGTCAAGTCACGTTCTGTATCGTGACATGAACCCGATATCGTGATTGAGGCCATCCTCATGAGTGCGGAACTTGGCTATCAGTTTCTGCTCTATGATTTTGCGCTGTCGTGTATCCCGAAGGCAGCCTTGGAGAACGCTTACCCGCAGATCCGAGGCTGAATGCCCCTGACTGCTGAAGTGTTCCCCGACTGGGAGGCAACCCTCCTGCCTGGCAATTGTTGCGCGGTGTCCGTTCATACGTTGTCTCAGTGTCTGCATGGTCTCGCCGATGTACCATGCTCTGGGGCATCCTTTACTGCAACGTATCAGGTAGACAACGTTGGCCGAGTCACATGAGTATGTACCATGTACCTGGTGGGTAGTGTCCTCACGTGTGATGATGGTATCTGTGTCCATGATCTGGCATGTCTTGCAGAGGTTGCCATGGCAGGGTTGTGTGGTGTCGTGGTTGCTGTTCTCCTGAAAGATGGGTAATCTGCTGCGAACGATGGTACTTTTGAGGTTAGGCGGCTGCTTGAAGGCGAGTAGTGGAGGCGTGGGGATGGCCTTAGCAAGGTGTTCGTCGTCATCGATGACATGTTGAAGGCTGCGAAGAACATGGCGTAGTTTTTCCGCTCCGGGGAAGTACTGGACGATGTAGGGTACTCTGTTGGTTGTGTCCCGTGTTCGTCTTCTGAGGAGGTCTATGCGGTTTTTCGCTGTGGCCCGTCGGAACTGTCGATCGACGAGTCGAGCGTCATATCCCGTTCTTACGAGGGCGTCTTTCAGTGTCCATAGGTGTCCATTGCGTTCCTCCTCGTCTGAGCAGATCCTGTGTATTCGCAGGGCTTGTCCATAGGGGATGGCTTCTTTAACGTGGTTGGGGTGGAAGCTGGAGAAGTGGAGCATCGTGAGGTTGTCCGTGGGCTTGCGGTAGAGTGAAGTGCTGAGGCGTCCGTCTTTGATGGAGATTCATGTGTCCAAGAATGAAACCGATTCTGAGGAGTAGTCCATGGTGAGTTTGATGGTGGGATGGAACCTGTTGATGCTATCGTCTAGTCCTTTCAGTGATCCTTCGCTGTGGGTCCAAAGGAAGAAGATGTCGTCGATGTATCTGGTGTACAGCGTTGGTTGGAGGTCCTGTGCAGCGAAGAAGTCTTGCTCGAACTTGTGCATGAAGATGTTGGCGTATTGGGGTGCGAATTTGGTCCCCACGGCTGTTCCGTGTGTTTGGGTAAAAAAATGGTTGTCGAAGGTGAAGACATTGTGGTCAAGGATGAAGCGGATGAGTTGTAGGATGGCGTCCGGAGATTGGCTGTTGTTGGTGTTGAGTACTGAGGCTGTCGCAGCGATGCCGTCATTGTGGGGGATATTGGTGTAGAGTGCCGATACGTCCATCGTGACGAGGAGTGTTCCTGGTTCAACTGGTCCATGGGTGCTGAGTTTCTGCAAGAAGTCTGTAGTGTCGCGACAGAAGCTGGGGGTTCCCTGTACGATGGGTTTCAGGATGCCCTCGACGTACCCAGAGAGGTTCTCACACAGGGTTCCGTTGCCTGATACGATAGGACGTCCGGGTGTGTTGGCTTTGTGTATCTTTGGGAGGCAGTAAAAGTCTCCTACGCGGGGAGTACGTGGGATGAGAGCGCGTAGGATGTTTTGAAGGTCTGGATCGAAGGTCTTGATCAGTCTATTGAGTTGGCGGGTGTGTTCTTTGGTCGGATCTGCGGGTAGCTGTCTGTAGTGTTCCTGGTTGTCCAGTTGTCGTTATGCTTCTTTGCAATAGTCCATTCTGTTCTGTATGACGATGGCTCCTCCTTTGTCCGCTGGTTTGATGACGATGTTGCGGTTGGTCTTGAGAGCGTGGATGGCGTTGCGTTGTGCTCGGGTGACATTCTGGACTGTCTTGTGAGTACGGCTGATGAATCTGGCGTTGATGCATTTCCTGACAGCTTGAGCATACATGTCAAGCTTAGGGCTGCGACCCTCCGGAGGGGTCCAATTTGACTCTTTCTTCCTCGGTTGCAGCACTGCGGTTCCCTCTGTCTGCTGTTCCGGATCATTGATTGTCTCATTAGGAATGTTGCTGACATCTTGGGATTTGTGGTAGTATTCCCGGATCCTCATTCTCCTGATGAATTCCTCTGTGTCCGCCGCGAGACCGATGGGGTCCATTTTGGTGGTGGGGCAGAACTTGAGCCCTAGGGCGAGAACTTCGTTTTCGTCTGGTTGAAGGGTGTGGTCCGACAGGTTGACGATGGACTTCCCTGTGGTTGCAACCGTGGTACCGGGGGAGGCTTGGTTACAGCTGGTGGTTACACCGAGTTTCTCAAGCTTCCTGTTCTTGATGCGCATTTAGGCAGCGTAGTTCCGTTGCCTCGTCTGTTTGGCGGTATCTCGTAGCTGGTCTGCTGTGTCCTGAGCACAGGCTGAGAGCATGGACTCTATCTTGGTTTCGAGGTTGCGACGTCTGCTGTCGAGCTGGTGTACGAGATGGTTGAGGAGTGTGCGAGAGGTACGACGGCAAAGTCTCTCAGCGTAGTCTGTGTTGTATGTCGACTTGAGTGGGTTCGTGATCTGTAGTCCTTTCGGAATCTTGTCTGCTTTCTTGCATCTCTGCAGGTACTTGATGTCTGTGTCAATATGCGCGATCTTCTTGGCGATTCTCTCCACTTTGAGCCGGCAGTTTGCGGTGTCAATAGAGGTCATGATGTGGAGATGCCGGCGTTGGACTGGGGTGGACAAAAATGAGAAGTCGCACAACACCAGGTTATAGTCCAACAGATTTATTTAAAATTACAAGCTTTCGGAGCTGTCGCCCCTTCTTCAGGTAGGGTAGCTGTGAGAGAATCTCCCAGAATTCACAATATAAACACAGAAAAAATGTATTCAAATCTTTCCCTACATCAAAGACACACTAAGAGCACAGCCAAGACAATGAGATGTGTCCCAGGGGGTCCAACGTGTCAAAACACCTGCTGGTGCATATCCTCTCCATTTGGGTTTTTAAAAAAACCTGGAAAGACCGGCCATGATGTCAAGTCACGTTCTGTATCGTGACATGAACCCGATATCGCGATTGAGGCCATCCTCATGAGTGCGGAACTTGGCTATCAGTTTCTGCTCTATGATTTTGCGCTGTCGTGTATCCCGAAGGCCGCCTTGGAGAACGCTTACCCGCAGATCCGAGGCTGGACTTGGGTATACAGGGCATAATTTCAAAGTTTGTAGATGATACGAAACTCGGAAATGTAGTAAACAATGAGGAGGATGGTAACAGACTACAGGAGGACAGAGACAGGCTGGTGAAATGGGCAGACACATGGCAGACGGAATTTAACGCAGAGAAGTGTGAAGTGATCCATTCCAGTAGGAAGAATGAGGAGAGGCAATATGAACTAAATGGTTCAATTTTAAAGGGAGTGCAGGAACAGAGAGACCTGGGGGTGTGTGTACACAAATCATTGAAGGTGGCAGGACAAGTTGAGAAGGCTGTTAACAAAACACATGGGAATCCTCATCAGAGTACAAAAGCAAGGCAGTTATGTTCAACCTTTATAAAACACTGGTCAGGCCCCAGCTGGAGTATTGTGTCCAATTCTGGGCACCACACTTTAGGAAGGATGTCAAGGCCTTGGAGAGACTGCAGAAAAGATTTACTGGAATGGTACCAGGGATGAGGGACTTGGGTTACGTGGAGAGACTGGAGAAGCTGGGGTTGTTCTCCTCGGAGCAGAGACGGTTAAGTGGAGATTTGATAGAGGTGTTCAAAATCATGAAGGGTTTTGATAGAGATAAATAAGGAGAAACTGTTTCCAGTGGCAGAAGGGTCGGTAACCAGAGGACACAGATTTAAGGTGATTGGCAAAAGAACCCGAGGCGACATGAGGAAAAAAAATTTACACAGCGAGTTGTTGTGATCTGGAATGCGCAGCTTGAAAGGGCGGTGGAGGCAGATTCAATAATAATTTTCAAAAGAGAATTGGATAAATACTTGAAGGGAAAACATTTGCAGGGCTCTGGGGAAAGAGCCGGGGAGTGGGATTAATCGGATAGCTCTACGACAGAACCGGCACAGCATGATGGGCCAAATGTCCTCCTTCTGTGCTGTATCATTCTATGATTCTAATTTTCACAACGTTCCCTGGTGGGATCTGAACTCACAACCTCTGAGTTGCTAGGCTACTGTAACCATGTGCAGTGTTATGGGAAAGATTAAGGGAATCGGTGATCTAACAGAAGTCTGTAGAATCATGAGGGGGTTGGACAAGAACGATCCAGGCAAAGTGGTCCCAGTGGTGACGGGCTCCAGTGTCAGGGGACATAGGTGGGAAGCTGGGAATAAGGAGGGATGGCAGTGGTACCTTTTCACACAAAGGTTAACTGAACTGAGGTGCATCAGTAAAATGAACATCAGAAGTCAACCAGGTTTTCAGATTATGAAAGGGTTCCATAGGTTAGGCATAGAGAAGATGCTTCCACTTGTGGGGGAGTCCAAGACTAGGGGCCATAAATATAAGATAGTCACTAATAAATCCGAAGTTGCACAACACCAGGTTAAATCCAATAAATCTAATAAATCCAATAAGGAATTCAGGAAAAACTCCTTTACCCAGAGAGTGGTGAGAATGTGGAACTCACTACCACAGGGAGTAGTTGAGGCGAATAGCATCGATACATTTAAGGGGGAGTTAGATGAGGGAGAAAGGAACAGAAGGGTATGCTGATAGGGTGAGATGAAGTAAGGTGGGAGGAGGCTCGTGTGGAGCATAAACACCGGCACAGACCAGTTGGGCCAAATGGCCTGTTTCTGAGCTGTAAATTTTATATAATTCTATGTAAGACCTGACCCCACCTTTCCCTTGGCCTTGGAAGGCAATTGAAGCACATGGTATAAATGGGGTCCAATGGGATGAGTTTCCGGGGAGAGCAGGGATTGAGATCAACTTAATAGGGATGGACTTGCCTGGATTAACAGCCTGTTTCTGTCTCTAAAAAATTGTTAAATTGTTAACATTAAAATGTCAAATGATATGATCACAAATTTGTTTTTCTCCTCAGTTTATATTTTGTGTACTTTCGCATCTTTAAATTGAAGAGAAAACAGTAACTAGCCAACAGGATCTCCAATCTGAAGGCTGGCTTTCACCCAGAGCGTGCTGGCAGTTGTAATACTTACACAAGGTGGCCGCTTACTGTAGCTCCAACTCCAACTCCCAGGGCAGGATGGAGGCACCCACAAGACAATCACAGGCACGCTCTGAAGAACTTCCCCATGAGTACAATAAACTTTGTGTTTTGCTTCTGCAGCAAATGTGGAGATGGTTTTACTTAAAATAATTATTCTTCACATTCCTACTCAAAAAATAATAAACCTAAGTGCTGGGTTATTTTCCTCTGACACTTCTATCAATGTTTACATTTAACCCTGTTTAATAGCTGTGGGGTTGTGGTAATCGGAGTTAATAATGTTTTCAATTACTTTTCATCACCTGCGAAGCAAACATCAAAGGTCAACCCTTAATCACATCCTCGCCCCAACAACCATGCATCCCCTTCGCGGTTTCATTCTGCCCTCTGTTTGATATTGGGCTTGGTAACCTGAAATAACTTAATGTTATTTTAAATACCACATCTATCCCCATTCCTAATTCACCTCTACTGTTCAAGAGCAATGTACCAATGTATCTCTGGATCTCTGCTCTTCAATCATTTGGTGAATCACCTGTCATTGCCGTGAATATCTCCCGACCTGCTGATGTTTCTAAGTCAGGTACATTGATATGGCCTCCCAACAAGGCTATGTCCCTGGATTTCTGGTTTCCTCTCCAATCAATCTATCTCTTCTTTAGTTCATGGTTCACCTTCAGACTCTTTTACCTTCAGCTCAAGGATTTCCCAAGGCTCTGTCCTCTCTCTCACTCTGTTCCATCTTCCTATCACTGACGATCTCCAATCGTCGTTTGACCCAATCCACTCTTTTACTAATGATGCCATTCTACCATTCAACAACTTCCTTCACATCACAAGTCTTCAGGGCTCACAGCCTTCTGTTGTCTTGATCATTGCCTCGATCACTGCACTTTAAAATTTGCTCTTGGGGTGTGGTTGACACTGAAAAGTCAGTGTTTATTGCCCATCCCAACATTCCCCGAGGGCTTTAAGAATCAACCATCTAGTCAGGGACTGTAGTCACTCATCTAGTGAGAGACTGGAGTCAACCATCTAGTGAGAGACTGGAGTCAACCATCTAGTGAGAGACTGGAGTCAACCATCTAGTGAGAGACTGGAGTCAAACATCTAGTGAGAGACTGGAGTCAACCATCGAGTGAGAGACTGGAGTCAACCATCTAGTGAGAGACTGGAGTCAACCATCTAGTGAGAGACTGGAGTCAACCATCTAGTGAGGGACTGGAGTCAACCATCTAGTGAGGGACTGGAGTCAACCATCTAGTGAGAGACTGGAGTCAAACATCTAGTGAGAGACTGGAGTCACCCATCTAGTGAGAGACTGGAGTCAACCATCTAGTGAGAGACTGGAGTCAAACATCTAGTGAGAGACTGGAGTCAACCATCTAGTGAGAGACTGGAGTCACCCATCGAGTGAGAGACTGGAGTCAACCATCGAGTGAGAGACTGGAGTCAACCATCTAGTGAGGGACTGGAGTCAACCATCTAGTGAGAGACTGGAGTCAACCATCTAGTGAGAGACTGGAGTCAACCATCTAGTGAGAGACTGGAGTCACCCATCGAGTGAGAGACTGGAGTCAACCATCAAGTGAGAGACTGGAGTCAACCATCTAGTGAGGGACTGGAGTCAAACATCTAGTGAGAGACTGGAGTCACCCATCTAGTGAGAGACTGGAACTCACTGCCTGAAAGGGTGGTAGAGGCAGGAACCCTCAAAACATTTAAGAAGCATTTAGATGAGCACTTGAAATGCCATAGCATACAAGGCTATGGACCAAGTGCTGGAAAATGGGATTAGAATAGACAGGGCTTGATGGTCGGCACGGACACGATGGGCCAAAGGGCCTCTTTCTGTGTTGTATAACTCTCTGACTGTATGGTCATTCTCCTGGTGCCAGCCCAGAAATGACCAGATTTGCTTGAATTCAATTTCACAACTTGCCATGTTGGGATTTGAACTCATGACCACTAGGTTGCTAATCCAGGACCAGAATCCCTAGTCTACCGTACCCAAACATTTTGAGCAGCTCCTTTGATGGGAAATAACATTTTATCTCTTTAATGTCTATCGCAAGGTTCGCCAACAGGTCCCAACTCTTACCTTTCGTGATTCCATTCTTACCCTTCTCCATCTGTTGATACTTTTGGTTGCACCATCTCCTCTGATCTCAGATGGAACTCCCACATCTCCATTGCTAAAGTTGCCTCCAAGATGCACCGTTTCCACGGTTGTGCCAAACCTTTTATTTTCAATTAACTATTTTTAATCATCCATAAAGCTAAAGTCCACCCAAGACTTGAATATTGCATCCCTATCTGGGAAACCTCTTCAAGCACTTCTCTTACACTCCCGGACCAAATACAAGGGAAAGCAAGTTGTTTCTTTCGCAGTGCCTCTCTCACTAAAGCTTTCTCTATTTATTCGATATTTGTCCCCTCTTGTTCTGGATTCCCCCACTAGAGAAAACTGTTTCTCTCTGTCTACCCTACTGAATCCTTTTAACATTTTAAATATCTCAATTAGATCACCCCCCAAACTTTCTAAACTCAAGGGAATACAAGCCAAGTTTATGCAAACTGTCCTCATAATTTAACTCTTTAAGCACCTGTATAATTCTGGTGAATCTGCACTGTAATGAGAAAGGATTAATTGTAATGAGAAAGGATTAATTGTAATGAGAAAGGATTCATTAGCAATCTTGTTGTGCGAGGCCCCTTGGGGAGGAGCGATCATAATATGATAGAATTCTTCATTAAGATGGAGAGTGAAGTAGTTGACTCAGAGACTAGGGTCCTGAATTTAAATAAAGGAAACTACGATGGTATGAGGCGCGAGTCGGCTAGGATGGATTGGGGAACGTTACTTAAAGGGTTGACGGTGGATAGGCAATGGCAAACATTTAAAGATTGCATGGATGAACTACAGAATTTGTTCATCCCTGTTTGGCATAAAAATAAAACAAAAAAGGTGACTTAACCGTGGCTAACAAGAGAAATTAGGGATAGCATAAGATCCAAGGAGAGGACATATAAATTGGCCAGACAAAGCAGCAAACCTGAGGATTGGGAGCAGTTTAGGATTCAGCAAAGGAGGACAAAGGGCTTAATTAAGAGGGGGGAAATAGAGTATGAGAGTAAGCTTGCAGGGAACATAAAAACTGACTGTAAAAGCTTCTAAAGATATGTGAAGAGAAAAAGATTGGTGAAGTCAAGCGTAGGTCCCTTGCAGCCAGAATCAGGGGAATTTATAATGGGGAACAAAGAAATGGCAGACCAATTAAATACATACTTTGGTTCTATCTTCACAAAGGAGGACACAAATAACCTCCCAGAGATGTCGGGGAACATAGGGTCTAATGAGAGGGAGGAACTGACTGAAATCAGTATTTGTAGGGAAATGGTGTTAGGGAAATTGACAGGATTGAAGGCCGATAAATCCCCAGGGCCTGATAATCTACATCCTAGGGTACTTAAGGAAGTGGCCCTAGAAATAGTAGATGCATTGCTGGTCATCTTCCAAAACTCTATAGACTCTGGAACAGTTCCCATGGATTGGAGGGTAGCTAATGTAACCCAACTATTTAAAAAAGGTGGTAGAGAGAAAACGGGGAATTATAGACTGGTAAGCGTGACATCGGTAGTGGGGAAAATGCTAGAGTACATTATAAAAGATGTAATAGCAGAGCACTTGAAAAACAGTGACAAGATCGGACAAAGTCAACATGGATTTACAAAAGGTAAATCATGCTTGACTAATCTACTGGAATTTTTTGAGGATGTAACTGGTAGAATAGATAAGGGAGAACCAGTGGATGTGGTGTATTTGGACTTTCAGAAGGCTTTCGATAAGATCCTGCATAAGAGATTAGCATGCAAAGTTAAAGCACATGGGATTGGGGGTAAGGTACTGACTTGGATAGAAAACTCGTTGGCAAAGAGTTGGAATAAACGGGTCTTTTTCTGAGTGGCAGGCAGTGACTAGTGGGGTACCGCAGGGATCGGTGCTAGGACCCCAGTTATTCACAATATATATTAATGATCTAGACGAGGGAACTAGATGTAATATCTCCAAGTTTGCAGACGACACAAAGCTGGGTGGGCGTGTGTGCTGTGAGGAGGATGCAGAGAAACTCCAGTATGATTTGGACAGGTTGGGTGATTGGGCAGATGCATGGCAGATGCAGTATAATGTGGATAAATGCGAGGTTATCCACTTTGGTGGCAAAAACAGGAAGGCAGATTATTATCTGAATGGCAATAGATTGGGAAAAGGGGAAGTGCAACGAGACCTGGGTGTCCTTGTGCACCAGTCGCTGAAGGTAAGCATGCAGGTGCAGCAGGCGGTTAAGAAGGCAAATGGTATGTTGGCCTTCATAGCGAGAGGATTCGAGTACAGGAGCAAGGATGTCTTGCTGCAGTTGTACAGGGCCTTGGTGAGACCACACCTTGAGTATTGTGTGCAGTTTTGTTCGCCTTATCTGAGGAAGGATGTTCTTGCCATGGAGGGAGTGCAGCAAAGATTCACCAGACTGATAGCTGGGATGGCAGGAATGACGTATGAAGAGAGATTGGGTCGATTGGGCTTGTATTCGCTAGAGTTTAGAAGAATGAGAGGGGATCTCATTGAAACTTATAAAATTCTAACAGGACTAGACAGACTAGATGCAGGAAGGATGTTCCCGATGGCGGGGGAGTCCAGAACCAGAGGTCACAGTCTAACGATAAGGGGTAAGCCATTTGGGACTGAGATGAGGAGGAATTTCTTCACCCAGAGAGTGGTGAACCCGTGGAATTCTCTACCACAGAAGACAGTTGAGTCCAATTCATTAAATATATTCAAGAAGGAGTTAGATATATTTCTTAAGGCTAAAGGGATCAAGGGATATGGGGAGAAAGCAGGGACAGGGTACTGAATTTGGATGATCAGCCATGATCTCATTGAATGGCGGAGCAGGCTCGAGGGGCTGAATGGCCTGCTCCTGCTCCTATCTTCTATGTTTCTATGTTTCTATGTTTCTATGTATATCCTTCCTGAGGTGCAGTGCCCAGAACTGAATGCAGTATTCTAAATGGGGTTTAGTTAATGCAGCAGAACTTCCATCCCTTTGTATTCCAGCCCCTTGAGATAAGGGCCAACATTCCATTAGCCTTTTTGATTATTTTTTATACCTGTTCACTAGCTTTTAGTGATCTGTGTACCGGGACCACTAAATATCCCTGCTCCCCCACAGCTCCTAGCTTCCTCAGGCTTTTAAAACCTAAGCTTGGTGTCCCCGATCAGTACTTTTCAATTTACAGTATCATGTCTTTTATCATTGGGGGTTTGTGAAGGAAAGAACTTGTATTGATATAGACCCCTTACACATCTCTCAGAAGTGAAGTCACTGTTGCTCCGTGGGTCATCAGAAAGAGAGAGACAGACTGAACATCCATTTCAATAAATGACACGGCACTTGTCTATAGCAGTGAAGTATCAGGATGCATTCATTTTCTAAACCAAATTATTCCATTTCTGTGTGCAAAACTGAATTTTCACCTATTGACATTAATAGTAATATAAATTTAGATAATCAGTGAAGTATTAAAGGTAGCTGCTAAGTTGTTCTAAGTTGAGTTTAGGTGCTGATGAGTTGCTGGCTGGGTTCTGATGGGGTGCTGGCTGGGTTCTGATGGGTTGCTGGCTGGGTTCTGATGGGTTGCTGGCTGGGTTCTGATGGGTTGCTGGCTGGGTTCTGATGGGTTGCTGGCTGGGTTCTGCTGGGGTGCTGGCTGGGTTCTGATGGGATGCTGACTGGGTTCTGATGAGTTGCTGGCTGGGTTCTGATGGGATGCTGGCTGGGTTCTGATGGGGTGCTGGCTGGATTCTGATGGGTTGCTGGCTGGGTTCTGCTGGGGTGCTGGCTGGGTTCTGATGGGTTGCTGGCTGGGTTCTGATGGGGTGCTGGCTGGGTTCTGATGAGTTGCTGGCTGGGTTCTGATGGGATGCTGGCTGGGTTCTGATGGGGTGCTAGCTGGGTTCTGATGGGTTGCTGGCTGGGTTCTGCTGGGGTGCTGGCTGGGTTCTGATGGGTTGCTGGCTGGGTTCTGATGGGGTGCTGGCTGGGTTCTGATGGGATGCTGACTGGGTTCTGATGAGTTGCTGGCTGGGTTCTGATGGGATGCTGGCTGGGTTCTGATGGGGTGCTGGCTGGGTTCTGATGGGTTGCTGGCTGGGTTCTGCTGGGGTGCTGGCTGGGTTCTGATGGGTTGCTGGCTGGGTTCTGATGGGGTGCTGGCTGGGTTCTGATGGGGTGCTGGCTGGGTTCTGATGGGGTGCTGGCTGGGTTCTGATGAGTTGCTGGCTGGGTTCTGATGAGTTGCTGGCTGGGTTCTGATGGGTTGCTGGCTGGGTTCTGATGGGGTGCTGGCTGGGTGTTGATGGGTAGAGTCTGATGATTGTGGGTACTGGCTATTTGCTAATGTGTGCTGGTCATTGCTGCTAGATGCTGATGCTTGTTGGCTGGGTGTGAATGGTAATCGGTGGATGCTGATGGTCACTGGTCAGATGCTAATGTTGCTGTTTCATGCTGATGGTTGCTGGCTGGGTGCTGAGTGGGTACTGGGTGGGTGCTTTGAATGCTGATGATTTTTAGTTGGGTGCTGTTCCATGTTTGCTGGGTGCTGATAGTGTTGTGTGGATGCTAATGAGTGCTGACTGGGTGTTGATGGGTTTTGGTTGGGTACTGATGGTTGCTGATGGACTTCCAGAAGACATTCGATAAGGTTCCATGCAAGAGATTGTCAGCAAAAATGAGAACACAGAGATTTGGCAGCGACCTATTGACATGGGTAGGGAATTGGTTAGGAGGCAGGAGACAAAGGGGTAAAAATTAGGTCGCGCCCCATTTGGGGCGCAAATATCGTCCGGACGCAAATATTAGCGCCTGGCGCTAATTATCGCCACTGACTGGAAACTTCACTTTTACCGCCCCGGGAGGTGAGTGGAGCGCTAAATCAGGCGCTGCACACCTGTCTTAAGGCGCAAAGGCCAAGGAGTGAGGCGCTAACTCAGAGCGCTGGCGAAGCTCATGTAATGTCAGTCAGCAATGGAACACACACACAATGGCACGGGCCAGTTCTTAAAGGGGATGGTTAATCTTGCTTTCCATCCACATCCTGTTCATTGCAGCCTTGAATCTCGGCCTGGAGAGACTTGCACATCAAATGTGCTGGAAAGAACAATGGAGAGTACCAGGCAAAGAGCTCAGAGTGCAGCTCCCACAGTCTCTGCTAAATCGATACAAGGAATGGCAAATCAAAATGAACCTGCAAAGTGCTGCTCAGTACCCAAAACTCCTTCACACAACGTTGAATCTCTCCAGAAGTCTCTCCCTCTCTCTCTCAGAATGCGTAGTTCAAAAATGCCACCAACAATAAAAGACAGGAAGAGGCCCCCTTTAAATAGCGCCCCCCCCAGCCCCACAGCGATTGATAGTGTTCCAGTCTTCTGGTCGTTGCTAGCGTCAGGCGGTAAGGCAGGGGGCACCACTCAATTTCCGCTCCGGGGCGCCACAAGGGCGTTGCACCATGGAATGACGTCACAATCTGCGCGCGCAGGTGGTCGCAGCGGTAAAGTTTAGCGCCACCGCACAATGTCTAGTTAAGTTCCCGAGCGGCGCAAACATCACTGCACCCGGGCGTTAGCGGCTTTGCACCCCATTAGCGCCCTCTTAAGGCGCTAACGGGAGGCACAACCAACTGAATTTTTACCCCAAAGAGTTCGGATAAAGAGTATGTCGTCCAATTGTCATGGTGTGACTAGTGGTGTTTCCCAGGGATCTGTACTGGGTCCTCAGCTTTTCACTATATTTATCAATGATGTAGATGAAGGAATAGCGAGCCATATATTCAAGTTTGCTGACGACACTAAGTTAGGTGGCACAGTAAATAGTATAGACGGGAGCAGAAAGTTGCAGAGGGACATTGATAGATTCAGTGAGTGAGCAAAACTGTGGCAGATGGAGTTCAACGTGGGGAAGTGGGAGGTCATCCATTTTGGACCCAAGGAAGACAAATAGGAGCATTTTGTAAATGGTGAGAAGCTGGGAACTGTGGAGGAGCCGAGAGATTTAGGGTCCATGTACAGAAATCACTAAAAACTAGTGGACAGGTACAACAAATAATGAAACAGGCTCATGGAATGTTGGCCTTTATCTTGAGGGCTGGAATACAAAGGGGTGGAAGTTAAGCTCCTGTTGTTAAAGCTCTGGTCAGACCCCAACTGGAGAAACTGCGTTCAGTTCTGGGCCCCGCCCCTCGGGGAGGAGATATTGGCCTTGGAGGGGGGGGCAGCACAGATTCACCAGAATGATACCGGGGTTCAAAGGGTTAAATTATCAGGACATAGACTAGGCTTGTATTAATTTGAATATAGAAGATTAAGAGGTGATCTAATTGAGATGTTTAAGATGATTAAAGGATTTGATTGGGTCGATAGAGAGAATTATTTCCTCTGGTGGGGGGAGTCCAGAACAAGGGGGGCAGAACCTTAAAATTAGAGCCAGGCCGTTCAGGGTGATGTCAGGAAGCACTTCTTCACACAAAGGGGAGTGAAAATCACCAACTCTCTCCCCAAAAAGCTGTTGAGGCTAGGGTCAATTGAAAATTTCAAAACTGACATTGATAGGGGGAGAAATTCAGTTGATTAGCGCCTCCCGTTAGCGCCCTAAGAGGGAGGCGCTGCTCGCGAAATTGACCAGAGTTTTTGCGGCGGCACTAAACTCTACCGCCACAAACTCCTGCGCCGGCATATCGTGACGTCAGTCGAGTGTGCAACGCCCTGTTGGCGCCCCGGACCGGATATTGAGTGGCGCCCCCTTCCTTTCCGCTAGCAACTACAGGGAGAGTGGAACGTTTTGCAGTCGGGAAGGGGCTGGGGGAGCGCTATTTAAAGGCGCCCTCTTCCTGCCTTTTTTTGTGGGAGACATTTTTGCACCACTCATTCTGAGAGAGAAAGAGAGAGAGAGAGACTTCTGGAGAGAGTCAACGCTGTGTGAAGTAGTTTTGGTTACTGAGCAGCGCTTTGCAGTTCTTTTGGATTTGACTTTCATTACTTCGACTGTCAAGAGACTGAGGGGGCTGCACTGATTCGGGGCGTCGTCCTGCGCCTGCAGAATCGGAGGCAGCAGAGGCGCAGAGAGAGAGTGGCAATCATGGCCAGAGGGAGGAGGGCCAACAGGCCTCTGCACAGGAGACCTCACCCTCCCAGGGTATTCTAGGAAGAATTCTCCTACATTTATTTGTCTGAGGAGCAGTGTTTGCGAAGGCTGCGCTTCAGCAAGGAGGTGGTCACTGAGCTCTGCCACCTGCTGCAGCCAGATCTGCAGCCTCAACTGAGGACCAGGACGTCTCTGTCGGTGGCAGTGAAGGTCACCGGCTCCTTTCAAGCTTCTACTGGGGATATCGCCAATATCTCCCAGTTCGCTGTCCATTGCTGTATGCGGGAGGTGACAAATGCCCTGTATAAAAGGAGACGCCAGTACATCTCTTTCCCCATGACCCGGGCCAAACAGCATGAATGTGCATTTGGCTTTGCGAGGATAGCGGGCTTCCCCATGGTGCAGGGCGCCATTGATTGCACGCATGTGGCATTGCGGGCACCGCATGAGAATGCAGAGGTTTTCCGAAACCGCAAGGGCTACCACTCCTTAAATGTCCAGTTGTTCTGTGACCACACACAGCTGATACTCGCCGTCAATGCCCGCTATCCTGGCAGCAGCCACGATGCTTTCATCCTGCGCCAGACTGGTGTGCCAGACCTTTTCCAGGTACCGCATCAGCCAATTGGTTGGCTCCTCGGGGACAAGGGTTATCCACTCTGCACCTGGCTGATGACACCGCTCCGTAACCCCAACACCCCTGCTGAGCTGCGGTATAATGAGAGCCATAGCACCACTAGGAACATAATTGAGCAGACGATCGGCGTGCTCAAGCAACGGTTCCGCTGTCTGGACCACACAGGAGGAGCCCTCCAGTACTCTCCTGAGCGAGCCTCCCTCTTCATAGTTGTGTGCTACATGCTTCACAACCTGGCAATCCTGAGGACCCAGCCAATGCCACCAGGCCTTGGTGCACCACCGGAGGAGGAGGAGGAAGAGGAAGAGGAGGAGGATGATCAGCAACAGCACCAACATGGGAGGGAGGCGCACAATGTTGCCACTGCAAGGGCCGTCCATCAACGGCTGATAACAAGCCCCTTCTAGGCCCCTACTCAGAAGATGGCTTCTGGCATGGAGAACAACATCATGGAAAGCAACCCGCACCCCCTATAGCCGGCCAAGGCAGCAATGATTCCAAAGGCCAAACATGTACATTTTGAATACAACAACTTTTTTATTTTACAAACTCTGTGTGTGTCATTTATTCAGGACAAACTAATGGAAACAAACACAACAAATCATTCATTAACATAACTGGTTCTCACAAGCTGGAGATAAACGCCAAAACACTAAACAAAAGTTATCACACAAACCTCGACCTTTACTACAAACATTCTCACCATTTATTTAGACCTACTGTTTGCCCTTCGAGGGTGATCTCCATCCCCTGCGCACTTCCCCCCCTTCCCACCCCATTGCTCCTCTGTAATGGGGCCCCAGTGGCTGCAGCAAGGCTGGTGGAAGGCTGCTGAATGTCAGATGCAGAGACTACAGATGCCCTTGAAGGACGCCCTTGACCAGCTCTGGGCCTGGAGGCCCCGGCTGCAGACTGTACCAACTCTGCATGGGCGGCAGCAGTCTGGGCTGGCTGTGTTGCAGGCGGTGGCAAGTGCAATGGCGGAGTGGCAGTGGTGGGAGCAGGAATGCTGTCATCCTGAGAGAGGACAGCACCTTCCTGCTCAACCGACACACTGGCACTCCCACGGGGCAGTACCTCAGCATCCAGAGCAATCTGCTGGAGCACAGATTGCTGGCCTGCTGCAACACCGTGACAGCCCCAGGACAATGTGGCCGACTCAGCGACGATGGCAGCAGTCAGTGCTTGCGTGACATCAATCTGAGACTGCATGAGAGCAGTCTGAGACTGGATGGCAGCAACCAGTGACTGAATTGCAGCACCAAGCCGTTGCATTGCGTCGGCCTGTGCTGCAGCGGACTGCTCCACACTCCTTGCCTTCCATCAATGCTTTCGGGCACCCTTGCCATTGCACCCATGAGCTCAGTGTGCATGCTCAAGGCCTGGCTATTCATTTCAGCGATGAGCCGCTCCTCCTCTGCGTCCTGTGCAGCAGGACTCGCTTGCCTACTCGCCCTCCGGGGAGAAGGACCCCGAGCTTCCCTAACCCCATGGCGTTTCTGCAGCCCACTGGGTCCCGGAGCTTCATCCTCATCAGACCCTTCCCCCCTGCTCCCCTCCAGGGAAGGCGTGGTCCCAGTGTGGGCGTGGGCTCCCTCAGGAGACGCAGGCACTGAGGCTCCGGCTTCCTCTTCCTCCTCGCCTGGGGAGTCGCTGCCACTGGTTGGTTGAGGGCCCGTCTCCTCAGCTGGTGGTTCACTATCTGAAAGCAGGGAGCTACAAGAGTGGTTTTCGCGTCAGGACAGGGGGGCAGTAAGAGAGCAAGGCCTGGAGCAATTTAGTAAGTTGGATTGAAAGTGTAAAAGGCTAGTGTTGTGAGGGGCAAGTGGAATGAGAGAGGAGAGAAAGCTGATGAACTTACCATTGCTGTCCCGAACGGGGTCGACCTCTCCAGGGGCCACGGGACCGATCACCTGGCTTGCGACGATCCTGTGGACGCGCGCCTCCAGATCGCTGAGGCGGCCCTCCACCCGTCCGTTGCTGCTGGCGCCTATTATGAGATAGCTTGGCCTGCAAGAAAAAAGACGGTGTCTGAGTAAATGTGCAGCCATGTGCTTGCCTGATGTGCCTCCCATAGTTGAATAGCCCTTAATGTATGCAGCCATGTGCTTGCCTGATGTGCCTCCCATAGTTGAATAGCCCTTAATATATGCAAGGTGTGGAATGTGCGTGTGTGTTTTATGAGAGGGCCATAGGTCTTGGATGAGTGTTGGGCATTGGGGTTTTTACACCCTCTGGGCACAGAGTGAGGTTGAGATGGAGGGATGGAGAGGTATTGAAAAGCAGCCACTCATCCTGACAACTCGAGTGAGGTTATTGAACTTTTTCCGACATTGTGTGGGGGTCCTGGGCACCATGCTCCTGGAGGAGACATGCTGAGCCACCTCCCTCCACACTCTTCTATAATCGCGGGGCAATGGCCTCCTGCCACTCTCTGGGTACAGTATTGCTCTTCGGCGCTCCACTGCACCAACCAGAGCCACCAAGGCCCGGTCGCTGAAGCGCTGAGCTCGTTCCCTGGCCCGCTCCATAGTCCTTTGCAGCAGCTTTGAGGTTGAGGTCTGTCCAGGCCGAGATTCAAGGCTGCAATGAGCAGGGTGTGGCTGGAGAGCAAGATCGACCCTCCCCTTTAAGAACTGTCCGGCGCCAGTGTGTCTGTGTTCCATTGCTGACTGACATCATATGAGCTTCACCCGCGCTCTGAGTTAGCGCCTCGCTCCTCGGCCTTTGCGCCTTAAGACAGGTGTGTAGCGCTTGATTTAGCGCTCAAATCACCTCCAGGGGCGATAGAAGCCAAGTTTGTAGTCGGAGGCGATAATTTGCGCCAGGCACTAAACTTTGCGCCCTGCCGATAATTGCGCCCCAAACGGGGCGATACCGAATTTCTCACCCAGAGAGTTTTGTTTGGCAAGGGTTAAGGAACTAAGGCAGGCAGGCGGAGTTAAGATACAGATCAGACATGATCGAATCGAATGGCGGAACCGACTCGAGAGACTGAATGGCCTCCTCCTGTTCGTATGTTCCTTTGCTGCTGGTTGCTGATGACATTCTCTATGACTGTGACCATGGTGCACTCTCCCTCCTCATCCTCTTCCACTACTCTGCAGCCTTTGACACGGTTGACCACACCATCCTCCTCGACGTTGCTCCTCCATTTTACAAATCAGTGGTACCCTGTTTGGTTTAACTCTTACCTATCTGATTGTAGCCAGAGCATCTCTACCAATGGTTTCTCCTACCACACTTGCACCGTCACTTCCCGAGATGCCCAGGTATCTGTCCTTGATCTTTTCATAGAATCATAGAACAGTACAGCACAGAAGGAGGCCATTCGGCCCATCGAGTCTGCGCCGGCTCTTTCGAAGAGCAATCCAGTTAGTCCCACTCCCCCGCTCTTTCCCCATAGCCCTGCAATTTTTTCTCCTTCAAGTATTGATCCAATTCCCTTTTGAAGGCTACTATTGAATCTGCCTCCACCACCCTATCAGGCAGCGCATTTCAACCTAACCACTCGTTGCATAAAAAAGTTTTTCCTCATGTCGCCTCTGGTTCTTTTGCCAATCACCTTAAATCTGAGCCGTCTGGTTATCGACCCATCAGCCATTGGAAACAGTTTCTCTCTATCTACTCTGTCCAGACCCCTCATGATTTTGAACACCTCTATCAAATCTCCTCTTAACCTTCTCTGCTCCAAGGAGAACAACCCCAGCTTCTCCAGTCTGTCCACATAACTGTAATCCCTTATCCCTGGAACCATTCTAGTAAATCTCTCTGCACCCTCTCCAAAGCCTTCATGTCCTTCCTAAAGTGCGGTGCCCAGAATTGGACACAATACCCCAGCAGGGGCGGAGCCAGTGTTTTATAAAGGTTCAGCATAACTTCCTGACTTTTGTACTCTCTGCCTCGATTTATAAAGCCCAGGATCCCATATGCTTTATTAACTGCTTTGTTAACCTTCCTGCCACCTTCAAAGATTTGCGTACAAACACCCCCAGGTCGCTCTCTTTTTGCACCCCCTTTAAAATTGTACCATTTTTAGCATGTGTTGTCTCTCCTTGTTCTTCCTAACAAAATGTATCGTCTCACACTTTTCTGCATTGAATTTCATCTGCCATGTGTCGGCCCATCCCACCAGCTTGTCTATGTCCTCTTGAAGTCTGTCACTAGAGCTGAACCACAAATCGCAATGTGAACTGAGTGCAACATAAACAGAGTGGGAAGTTGAGAATTTGGTGAGTGTGGGAATTTGGTGCAGAAGGGGAAAGAGGTGCTCATTTTTGCCTTTAATGCTTGCAGTGGTTTGTGTAAGCTTGAGGCAGTAAGTATTTAAAAGGAGTATCAGGACAGTTTGCTCCACACCTTGGTCATAACTCGTAGAGAGGTGTAGGATCAGAACGGGGTTGTTGTGAGTGATAGTCTACAGAGTAAGGGGAACCCAGGTGAGATAGAGAATGGGGATCTGCATAAACTGATCCTATCCAACAGGCACAATGTACTTCCTGTTTGAGGATAAGGATAAAGAATGTTGGAAGGACAGCCAGAATGCTAACCATGGCACCTTGGAGCAGGAGGCTGTCCAAAGGGAGGAGATGAGGAAGCATAATGTGGTAGTTGTAGGGGATTCAATAATTAGGGGGCCTAGGAACAAAGGAATTGCCAGACGAATAATGATCAAGGTCCATCTAGTTCGCCTTCTATCATCCTGGCAGTCGCATGATCCAACGATGATGGAGTTGTTGACTGATCTCTATCAATGAGTCTACAACAGACCCAGTCATGAGGTGAGACAAACATCAGTGGTGGAGAGCTTTGGGAACCATAGGTCCAAAGTCACCTGTTCCTCCCGAGCATGCCACACTCACATGTCATGTCTCAAATTACTCATATACTGTATCCCACAGTGTTATTTTCTGAAAGAAATCTATCTAATTTGTATTTGAATAGATCAACACTATCTACTTCCACTGTCTCCCTGGTAAGTCTTTTCCATAGATTGACCACTCGTTCACTGATATAATGTTTCCACAGATTAGTTTTGAATTTATCCCCCTTCCAGCGCAGACTGTGTGCCTGGTTCTCCTCTTTCTCATTTACATGCTATCCCTTGGGGTCAGGTTCTATATGTACGCTGACGACACCCAGCTCTACCTCACCACCACCTCTCTCGACCCTTCCATACCCTCTGTGTTGTCACGCTGTTTGTCCGACATCCAGTCTTGGATGAGCCGCAATTTCATCCAATAAAAAAAAGACAAAAATTTTGGGAAGACCGAAGCCATTGTCTTCGGTCCCCGTCACAAACTCCGTTCCCCAGCCACTGACTCCATCACCCTCCCTGGCCACTGTCTGAGGCTGAACCAGCCCGTTCGCAACCTCGGTGTCCTATCTGACCCTGAGCTGAGTTTGCGAACCCATATCCACTCCATCACAAAGACCGCCTACTTCTACCTTCGTAATATCACCCGTCTCCGTCCCTGTCTCAGCTCATCTGCTGCTGAAACCTTCATCCATGCCTTTGTCACCACCAGACACGACTATTCCAACACACTCCTGGCCGGCTTCCCATCCTCTGGTTAGGCCATAGTTGGTTTCAGCCCTGGCTCAATGGTAGCACTTTCTCCTCTGAGTCAGTAGGTTGTGGGTCAAGCCCCATTCCAGAGACTTGAGCATATAATCCAGGCTGACAATGCATTGCAGTCCTGAGGGAGTGCTGCACTGTAGGAGGTGACGTTATTCGAAGAAAAGCAGGGGAATTCTCCCTGGGGTTCTGGCCAATATTTATCACTCAAACAACATCACTAAAAACAGATTATCTGTCGTGCTGGGCTGTGCTGGGGGGTTGTGCTGGGTCCTGTTGGGCTGTGCTGGGGGTTTGTGCTGGGTCCTGTTGGGCTGTGCTGGGTCCTGTTGGGCTGTGCTGGGGGGTTGTGCTGGGTCCTGTTGGGCTGTGCTGGGTCCTGTTGGGCTGTGCTGGGGGGTTGTGCTGGGTCCTGTTGGGCTGTGCTGGGTCCTGTTGGGCTGTGCTGGGGGGTTGTGCTGGGTCCTGTTGGGCTGTGCTGGGTCCTGTTTTGTTATGCTGGGAATAGTGCTGGGTCCTATTGGGCTGTGCTGGGGTGGATTGTGCTGGGAACTGTGGGCTGTGCTGGGGATGGATTAAGCTGGGCCCTGTTGGTCTGTTTTGGGGAGCAGGCTGTGCTTGGTTCTGTTGGGTTGTGTTGGGATTGTGCTGGGTCCTGTTGGGTCATGCAGAGTCCTGTTGGGCTATACTGGGTCCTGTTGGGCTGTGCTGGGTTCTGCTGGGCTGTGCTGGAGTGGATTGTGCTGGCTTCTGCTGGGCTGCTCTGGAGAGGGGTCTGTGCTGGGAAGGAGGCTGCGCTTGGTGATGTTGGGTTGTGCTGGAGGATTGTGCTGAGTCCTGTTGGGCTGTGCTTGGTGCTGCTGGGCCATTCTGGGCCCTGTTGGGCTGTGCAGGGGCTATGTTGGGCTGTGCTGGGCTGTGTTGATTTGTTTTGGGTTGTGTTGGGCTGTGCAGGGGCTGTGATGGGCTGTGCTGGGGCTGTGTTGAGCTGTGCTGGGCTGGGGCTGTGCTGGGCTGTGTTGGGCTGTGCTGGGGCTGTGTTGGGTTGTGCTGGGGCTGTGTTGGGGCTGTGCTGGGGCTGTGTTGGGCTGTGCTGGGGCTGTTTTGGACTGGGTTGGGCTTTGCTGGGCTGTACTGGACTGTGCTGGACTGTGTTGGGCTGTGCTGGGCTGTGTTGGGCTGTGCTGTGTTGTTTTGGGCTGTGTTGGGTTGTGCTGGGGCTGGGGCTGTGCTGGGCTGTGTTGGACTGTGTTGGGGCTGTGCTGGGCTGTGTTGGGCTGTGTTGGGTTGTTTTGAGCTGTGCTGGGCTGTGTGTGGCTGTGCTGGGACTGTGCTGGACTGTGTTGGGCTGTGTGTGGCTGTGCTGGGGCTGTGCTGGGCTGTGTTGGGCTGTGCTGGGGCTGTTTTGGGCTGTGCTGGGCTGTGTTGCGCTGTGCTGGGTTGTTTTGAGCTGTGTTGAGCTCTGCTGGGTTGTTTTGAGCTGTGTTGGGCTGTGCTGGGCTGTGTGTGGCTATGCTGGGGCTGTGTTGGGCTGTGCTGGGCTGTGCTGGGCTGTGTGTGGCTGTGCTGGGGCTGTGCTGGGCTGTGTTGGGCTATGCTGGGGCTGTGTTGGGCTGTGCTGTGTTGTTTTGAGCTGTGCTGGGTTGTTTAGAGTTGTGCTGGGGCTGTGCTGGGTTGTTTTGAGCTGTCATGGGCTCTGCTGGGATGTTTTGAGTTGTGTTGGGCTCTGCTGGGATGTTTTGAGTTGTGTTGGGCTCTGCTGGGATGTTTTGAGCGGTGTTGGGCTCTGTTGGGATGTTTTGGGCTGTGCTGGGTTGTTTTGAGCTGTGCTGGGATGTTTTGAGTGGTGTTGGACTCTGCTGGGATGTTTGGAGCTGTGCTGGGGCTATGCTGGGATGTTTTGAGCTGGGCTGCGGCTATGCTGGGATGTTTTGAGCTGTGTTGGACTGTGCTGCGACGTTTTGAGCTGTGCTGGGCTGTGCTGGGATGTTTTGAGCTGTGGTGGGCTGTGCTGGGATGTTTTGAGCTGTGCTGTGCTGTGCTGGGATGTATTGAGCTGTGCTGGGCTGTTTGGAGCTGTGCTGGGCTGTTTTGAGCTGTGCTGGGATGTTTTGAGCTGTGCTGGGCTGCGCTGGGATGTTTTGAGCTGTGCTGGGATGTTTGAGCTGTGCTGGGCTGTGCTGGGATGTTTTGAGCTGTGCTGGGATGTTTTGAGCTGTGTTGGGCTGTGCTGGGATGTTTTGAGCTGTGTTGGGCTGTGCTGGGATGTTTTGAGCTCTGCTGGGCTGTGCTGGGATGTTTTCAGCTGTGTTGGGCTGTGCTGGGATGTTTTGAGCTGTGTTGGGCTGTGCTGGGATGTTTTGAGCTGTGCTGGGATGTTTTGAGCAGTGTTGGGCTGTGCTGGGATGTTTTGAGCTGTGTTGGTCTGTGCTGGGATGTTTTGAGCTGTGCTGGGCTGTGCTGTGATGTTTTGAGCTGTGTTGGGCTGTGCTGCGATGTTTTGAGCTGTGTTGGGCTGTGCTGGGATTTTTTGAGCTGTGTTGGGCTGTTTTGAGCTGTGCTGGGATGTTTTGAGCTGTGTTGGGCTGTGCTGGGATGTTTTGAGCTGTGTTGGTCTGTGCTGGGATGTTTTGAGCTGTGCTGGGCTGTGCTGGGATGTTTTGAGCTGTGTTGGGCTGTGCTGGGATGTTTTGAGCTGTGTTGGGCTGTGCTGGGATTTTTTGAGCTGTGCTGGGCTGTGCTAGGTTGTGTTGAGCTGTGCTGGGCTGTGCTGGGATGTTTTGAGCTGTGCTGGGATGTTTTGAGCTGTGCTGGGCTGTGCTGGGATGTTTTGAGCTGTGCTGGGATGTTTTGAGCTGTGCTGGGCTGTGCTGGGATGTTTTGAGCTGTGCTGTGCTGGCTGTGCTGGGATGTTTTGAGCTGTGCTGGGCTGTGCTGGGATGTTTTGAGCTGTGCTGGGATGTTTTGAGCTGTGCTGGGCTGTGCATGGCTGTTTTGAGCTGTGCTGGGCTGTTTTGAGCTATGCTGGGCTGTTTTGAGCTGTGCTGTGCTGTGCTGGGATGTTTTGAGCTGTGCTGGGCTGTTTTGAGCTGTGCTGGGATGTTTTGAGCTGTGCTGGGCTGTGCTGGGATGTTTTGAGCTGTGCTGTGCTGGGATGTATTGAGCTGTGCTGGGCTGTTTTGAGCTGTGCTGGGCTGTTTTGAGCTGTGCTGGGCTGCGCTGGGATGTTTTGAGCTGTGCTGGAATGTTTTGAGCTGTGCTGGGCTGTGCTGGGATGTTTTGAGCTGTGCTGGGATGTTTTGAGCTGTGTTGGGCTGTGCTGGGATGTTTTGAGCTGTGCTGGGATGTTTTGAGCTGTGCTGGGCTGTGCTGGGATGTTTTGAGCTGTGCTGGGATGTTTTGAGCTGTGTTGGGCTGTGCTGGGATGTTTTGAGCTGTGTTGGGCTGTGCTGGGATGTTTTGAGCTGTGCTGGGCTGTGCTGGGATGTTTTCAGCTGTGTTGGGCTGTGCTGGGATGTTTTGAGCTGTGTTGGGCTGTGCTGGGATGTTTTGAGCTGTGCTGGGATGTTTTGAGCAGTGTTGGGCTGTGCTGGGATGTTTTGAGCTGTGTTGGGCTGTGCTGGGATGTTTTGAGCTGTGCTGGGATGTTTTGAGCTGTGTTGGGCTGTGCTGGGATGTTTTGAGCTGTGTTGGGCTGTGCTGGGATGTTTTGAGCTCTGCTGGGCTGTGCTGGGATGTTTTCAGCTGTGTTGGGCTGTGCTGGGATGTTTTGAGCTTGTTGGGCTGTGCTGGGATGTTTTGAGCTGTGCTGGGATGTTTTGAGCAGTGTTGGGCTGTGCTGGGATGTTTTGAGCTGTGTTGGTCTGTGCTGGGATGTTTTGAGCTGTGCTGGGCTGTGCTGTGATGTTTTGAGCTGTGTTGGGCTGTGCTGCGATGTTTTGAGCTGTGTTGGGCTGTGCTGGGATTTTTTGAGCTGTGTTGGGCTGTTTTGAGCTGTGCTGGGATGTTTTGAGCTGTGTTGGGCTGTGCTGGGATGTTTTGAGCTGTGTTGGTCTGTGCTGGGATGTTTTGAGCTGTGCTGGGCTGTGCTGGGATGTTTTGAGCTGTGTTGGGCTGTGCTGGGATGTTTTGAGCTGTGTTGGGCTGTGCTGGGATTTTTTGAGCTGTGCTGGGCTGTGCTAGGTTGTGTTGAGCTGTGCTGGGCTGTGCTGGGATGTTTTGAGCTGTGCTGGGATGTTTTGAGCTGTGCTGGGCTGTGCTGGGATGTTTTGAGCTGTGCTGGGATGTTTTGAGCTGTGCTGGGCTGTGCTGGGATGTTTTGAGCTGTGCTGTGCTGTGCTGTGCTGGGATGTTTTGAGCTGTGCTGGGCTGTGCTGGGATGTTTTGAGCTGTGCTGGGATGTTTTGAGCTGTGCTGGGCTGTGCATGGCTGTTTTGAGCTGTGCTGGGCTGTTTTGAGCTATGCTGGGCTGTTTTGAGCTGTGCTGTGCTGTGCTGGGATGTTTTGAGCTGTGCTGGGCTGTTTTGAGCTGTGCTGGGATGTTTTGAGCTGTGCTGGGCTGTGCTGGGATGTTTTGAGCTGTGCTGTGCTGGGCTGTTTTGAGCTGTGCTGGGCTGTTTTGAGCTGTGCTGGGCTGTTTTGAGCTGTGCTGGGCTGCGCTGGGATGTTTTGAGCTGTGCTGGAATGTTTTGAGCTGTGCTGGGCTGTGCTGGGATGTTTTGAGCTGTGCTGGGATGTTTTGAGCTGTGTTGGGCTGTGCTGGGATGTTTTGAGCTGTGTTGGGCTGTGCTGGGGTGTTTTGAGCTGTGTTGGGCTGTGCTGGGATGTTTTGAGCTCTGCTGGGCTGTGCTGTGATGTTTTCAGCTGTGTTGGGCTGTGCTGTGATGTTTTGAGCTGTGTTGGGCTGTGCTGGGATGTTTTGAGCTGTGTTGGGCTGTGCTGGGATGTTTTGAGCTGTGCTGGGATGTTTAGAGGTGTGCTGGGTTGTTTAGAGTTGTGCTGGGGCTGTGCTGGGTTGTTTTGAGCTGTCATGGGCTCTGCTGGGATGTTTTGAGTTGTGTTGGGCTCTGCTGGGATGTTTTGAGTTGTGTTGGGCTCTGCTGGGATGTTTTGAGCGGTGTTGGGCTCTGTTGGGATGTTTTGGGCTGTGCTGGGTTGTTTTGAGCTGTGCTGGGATGTTTTGAGTGGTGTTGGACTCTGCTGGGATGTTTGGAGCTGTGCTGGGGCTATGCTGGGATGTTTTGAGCTGTGCTGCGGCTATGCTGGGATGTTTTGAGCTGTGTTGGACTGTGCTGCGACGTTTTGAGCTGTGCTGGGCTGTGCTGGGATGTTTTGAGCTGTGCTGGGCTGTGCTGGGATGTTTTGAGCTGTGCTGTGCTGGGATGTATTGAGCTGTGCTGGGCTGTTTGGAGCTGTGCTGGGCTGTTTTGAGCTGTGCTGGGATGTTTTGAGCTGTGCTGGGCTGCGCTGGGATGTTTTGAGCTGTGCTGGGATGTTTTGAGCTGTGCTGGGCTGTGCTGGGATGTTTTGAGCTGTGCTGGGATGTTTTGAGCTGTGTTGGGCTGTGCTGGGATGTTTTGAGCTGTGTTGGGCTGTGCTGGGATGTTTTGAGCTCTGCTGGGCTGTGCTGGGATGTTTTCAGCTGTGTTGGGCTGTGCTGGGATGTTTTGAGCTGTGTTGGGCTGTGCTGGGATGTTTTGAGCTGTGCTGGGATGTTTTGAGCAGTGTTGGGCTGTGCTGGGATGTTTTGAGCTGTGTTGGTCTGTGCTTCGATGTTTTGAGCTGTGCTGGGCTGTGCTGTGATGTTTTGAGCTGTGTTGGGCTGTGCTGCGATGTTTTGAGCTGTGTTGGGCTGTGCTGGGATTTTTTGAGCTGTGTTGGGCTGTTTTGAGCTGTGCTGGGATGTTTTGAGCTGTGTTGGGCTGTGCTGGGATGTTTTGAGCTGTGTTGGTCTGTGCTGGGATGTTTTGAGCTGTGCTGGGCTGTGCTGGGATGTTTTGAGCTGTGTTGGGCTGTGCTGGGATGTTTTGAGCTGTGTTGGGCTGTGCTGGGATTTTTTGAGCTGTGCTGGGCTGTGCTAGGTTGTGTTGAGCTGTGCTGGGCTGTGCTGGGATGTTTTGAGCTGTGCTGGGATGTTTTGAGCTGTGCTGGGCTGTGCTGGGATGTTTTGAGCTGTGCTGGGATGTTTTGAGCTGTGCTGGGCTGTGCTGGGATGTTTTGAGCTGTGCTGTGCTGTGCTGTGCTGGGCTGTGCTGTGATGTTTTGAGCTGTGCTGGGATGTTTTGAGCTGTGCTGGGCTGTGCATGGCTGTTTTGAGCTGTGCTGGGCTGTTTTGAGCTATGCTGGGCTGTTTTGAGCTGTGCTGTGCTGTGCTGGGATGTTTTGAGCTGTGCTGGGCTGTTTTGAGCTGTGCTGGGATGTTTTGAGCTGTGCTGGGCTGTGCTGGGATGTTTTGAGCTGTGCTGTGCTGGGATGTATTGAGCTGTGCTGGGCTGTTTTGAGCTGTGCTGGGCTGTTTTGAGCTGTGCTGGGCTGCGCTGGGATGTTTTGAGCTGTGCTGGGATGTTTTGAGCTGTGCTGGGCTGTGCTGGGATGTTTTGAGCTGTGCTGGGATGTTTTGAGCTGTGTTGGGATGTGCTGGGATGTTTTGAGCTGTGTTGGGCTGTGCTGGGGTGTTTTGAGCTGTGTTGGGCTGTGCTGGGATGTTTTGAGCTCTGCTGGGCTGTGCTGTGATGTTTTCAGCTGTGTTGGGCTGTGCTGGGATGTTTTGAGCTGTGTTGGGCTGTGCTGGGATGTTTTGAGCTGTGTTGGGCTGTGCTGGGATGTTTTGAGCTGTGTTGGTCTGTGCTGGGATGTTTTGAGCTGTGTTGGGCTGTGCTGGGATTTTTTGAGCTGTGTTGGGCTGTTTTGAGCTGTGCTGGGATGTTTTGAGCTGTGTTGGGCTGTGCTGGGATGTTTTGAGCTGTGTTGGTCTGTGCTGGGATGTTTTGAGCTGTGCTGGGCTGTGCTGTGATGTTTTGAGCTGTGTTGGGCTGTGCTGGGATGTTTTGAGCTGTGTTGGGCTGTGCTGGGATTTTTTGAGGTGTGCTTGGCTGTGCTGGGATGTGTTGAGCTGTGCTGGGCTGTGCTGGGATGTTTTGAGCTGTGCTGGGATGTTTTGAGCTGTGCTGGGCTCTGCTGGGATGTTTTGAGCTGTGCTGGGATGTTTTGAGCTGTGCTGGGCTGTGCTGTGATGTTTTGAGCTGTGCTGTGCTGTGCTGGGATGTTTTAAGCTGTGCTGGGCTGTGCTGGGATGTTTTGAGCTGTGCTGGGATGTTTTGAGCTGTGCTGGGCTGTGCATGGCTGTTTTGAGCTGTGCTGGGCTGTTTTGAGCTGTGCTGGGCTGTGCTGGGGTGTTTTGAGCTGTGCTGGGCTGTGCTGGGATGTTTTGAGCTGTGCTGGGATGTTTTGAGCAGTGCTGGGCTCTGCTGGGATGTTTTGAGCTGTGCTGGGCTGTGCTGGGATGTTTTGAGCTGTGCTGTGCTGTGATGTATTGAGCTGTGCTGGGCTGTTTTGAGCTGTGCTGGGCTGTTTTGAGCTGTGCTGGGCTGTGCTGGGATGTTTTGAGCTGTGCTGGGATGTTTTGAGCTGTGCTGGGCTGCGCTGGGATGTTTTGAGCTGTGCTGGGATGTTTTGAGCTGTGCTAGGCTGTGCTGGGATGTTTTGAGCTGTGCTGGGATGTTTTGAGCTGTGTTGGGCTGTGCTGGGATGTTTTGAGCTGTGCTGGGCTGTGCTGGGATGTTTTGAGCTGTGTTAGGCTGTGCTGGGATGTTTTGAGCTCTGCTGGGCTGTGCTGTGATGTTTTCAGCTGTGTTGGGCTGTGCTGGGATGTTGTGAGCTGTGTTGGGCTGTGCTGTGATGTTTTGAGCTGTGTTGGGCTGTGCTGGGATGTTTTGAGCTGTGCTGGGATGTTTTGAGCTGTGTTGGGCTGTGCTGAGATGTGTTGAGCTGTGTTGGTCTGTGCTGGGATGTTTTGAGCTGTGCTGGGCTGTGCTGTGATGTTTTGAGCTGTGTTGGGCTGTGCTGGGATGTTTTGAGCTGTGTTGGGCTGTGCTGGGATGTTTTGAGCTGTGTTGGTCTGTGCTGGGATGTTTTGAGCTGTGCTGGGCTGCGCTGTGATGTTTTGAGCTGTGTTGGGCTGTGCTGGGATGTTTTGAGCAGTGTTGGGCTGTGCTGGGATTTTTTGAGCTATGCTGGGCTGTGCTGGGATATGTTGAGCTGTGCTGGGCTGTGCTGGGATGTTTTGAGCTGTGCTGGGATGTTTTGAGCTGTGCTGGGCTCTGCTGGGATGTTTTGAGCTGTGCTGGGATGTTTTGAGCTGTGCTGGGCTGTGCTGGGATGTTTTGAGCTGTGCTGTGCTGTGCTGGGATGTTTTGAGCTGTGCTGGGCTGTGCTGGGATGTTTTGAGCTGTGCTGGGATGTTTTGAGCTGTGCTGGGCTGTGCATGGCTGTTTTGAGCTGTGCTGGGCTGTTTTGAGCTGTGCTAGGCTGTTTTGAGCTGTGCTGGGCTGTGCTGGGGTGTTTTGAGCTGTGCTGGGCTGTGCTGGGATGTTTTGAGCTGTGCTGGGATGTTTTGAGCAGGGCTGGGCTGTGCTGGGATGTTTTGAGCTGTGCTGGGCTGTGCTGGGATGTTTTGAGCTGTGCTGTGCTGGGATGTATTGAGCTGTGCTGGGCTGTTTTGAGCTGTGCTGGGATGTTTTGAGCTGTGCTGGGCTGTGCTGGGATGTTTTGAGCTGTGCTGGTCTGCGCTGGGATGTTTTGAGCTGTGCTGGGATGTTTTGAGCTGTGCTGGGATGTTTTGAGCTGTGCTGGGCTGTGCTGGGATGTTTTGAGCTGTGCTGGGATGTTTTGAGCTGTGCTGGGCTGGCGCTGGGATGTTTTGAGCTGTGCTGGGATGTTTTGAGCTGTGCTGGGATGTATTGAGCTGTGCTGGGATTTTTGAGCTGTGCTGGGCTACGCTGGGATGTTTTGAGCTGTGCTGGGATGTTTTGAGCTGTGCTGGGCTGTGCTGGGATGTATTGAGCTGTGCTGGGCTGTTTTGAGCTGTGCTGGGCTGTGCTGGGATGTGCTGGGATGTTTTGAGCTGTGCTGGGCTGTGCTGGGATGTTTTGAGCTGTGCTGGGCTGCGCTGGGATGTTTTGAGCTGTGCTGGGATGTTTTGAGCTGTGCTGGGCTGTTTTGAGCTGTGCTGGGATGTTGTGAGCTGTGCTGGGATGTTTTGAGCTGGGCTGTGCTGGGATGTTTTGAGCTGTGCTGGGCTGTTTTGAGCTGTGCTGGGATGTTTTGAGCTGTGCTGGGCTGTGCTGTGATGTTTTGAGCTGTGTTGGGCTGTGCTGGGATGTTTTGAGCTGTGTTGGGCTGTGCTGGGATTTTTTGAGCTGTGTTGGGCTGTTTTGAGCTGTGCTGGGATGTTTTGAGCTGTGTTGGGCTGTGCTGGGATGTTGTGAGCTGTGTTGGTCTGTGCTGGGATGTTTTGAGCTGTGCTGGGCTGTGCTGTGATGTTTTGAGCTGTGTTGTGCTGTGCTGGGATGTGCTGGGATGTATTGAGCTGTGCTGGGCTGTTTTGAGCTGTGCTGGGCTGTGCTGGGATGTGCTGGGATATTTTGAGCTGTGCTGGGCTGTGCTGGGATGTTTTGAGCTGTGCTGGGATGTTTTGAGCTGTGCTGGGATGTATTGAGCTGTGCTGGGATTTTTGAGCTGTGCTGGGCTGTGCTGGGATGTTTTGAGCTGTGCTGGGATGTTTTGAGCTGTGCTGGGCTGTGCTGGGATGTTTTGAGCTGTGCTGGGATGTTTTGAGCTGTGCTGGGATGTTTTGAGCTGGGCTGTGCTGGGATGTTTTGCGCTGTGCTGGGATGTTTTGAGCTGTGCTGGGCTGTGCTGGGATGTATTGAGCTGTGCTGGGCTGTTTTGAGCTGTGCTGGGTTGTGCTGGGATGTGCTGGGATGTTTTGAGCTGTGCTGGGCTGTGCTGTGATGTTTTGAGCTGTGTTGGGCTGTGCTGGGATGTTTTGAGCTGTGTTGGGCTGTGCTGGGATTTTTTGAGCTGTGTTGGGCTGTTTTGAGCTGTGCTGGGATGTTTTGAGCTGTGTTGGGCTGTGCTGGGATGTTGTGAGCTGTGTTGGTCTGTGCTGGGATGTTTTGAGCTGTGCTGGGCTGTGCTGTGATGTTTTGAGCTGTGTTGTGCTGTGCTGGGATGTGCTGGGATGTATTGAGCTGTGCTGGGCTGTTTTGAGCTGTGCTGGGCTGTGCTGGGATGTGCTGGGATATTTTGAGCTGTGCTGGGCTGTGCTGGGATGTTTTGAGCTGTGCTGGGATGTTTTGAGCTGTGCTGGGATGTATTGAGCTGTGCTGGGATTTTTGAGCTGTGCTGGGCTGTGCTGGGATGTTTTGAGCTGTGCTGGGATGTTTTGAGCTGTGCTGGGCTGTGCTGGGATGTTTTGAGCTGTGCTGGGATGTTTTGAGCTGTGCTGGGATGTTTTGAGCTGGGCTGTGCTGGGATGTTTTGCGCTGTGCTGGGATGTTTTGAGCTGTGCTGGGCTGTGCTGGGATGTATTGAGCTGTGCTGGGCTGTTTTGAGCTGTGCTGGGTTGTGCTGGGATGTGCTGGGATGTTTTGAGCTGTGCTGGGCTGTGCTGGGATGTTTTGAGCTGTGCTGGGATGTTTTGAGCTGTGCTGGGCTGTTTTGAGCTGTGCTGGGATGTTGTGAGCTGTGCTGGGATGTTTTGAGCTGGGCTGTGCTGAGATGTTTTGAGCTGTGCAGGGATGTTTTGAGCTGTGCTGGGATGTTTTGAGCTGTGCTGGGCTGTGCTGTGATGTTTTGAGCTGTGTTGGGCTGTGCTGGGATGTTTTGAGCTGTGTTGGGCTGTGCTGGGATTTTTTTGAGCTGTGTTGGGCTGTTTTGAACTGTGCTGGGCTGTGCTGGGATGTATTGAGCTGTGCTGGGATGTTTTGAGCTGTGCTGGGCTGCTCTGGGATGTTTTGAGCTGTGCTGGGATATTTTGAGCTGTGCTGGGCTGTATTGAGCTGTGCTGGGATGTTTTGAGCTGTGCTGGGATGTGTTGAGCTGTGCTGGGCTGTGCTGGGATGTTTTGAGCTGTGCTGGGATGTTTTGAGCTGTGCTGGGCTGTGCTGCGATGTTTTGAGCTGTGCTGCGCTGTGCTGGGATGTTTTGAACTGTGCTGGGCTGTTTTGAGCTGTGCTGGGCTGTGCTGGGATGTTTTGAGCTGCGCTGGGAAGTTTTCAGCTGTGCTGGGCTGTGCAAGGATGTTTTGAGCGGTGCTGGGATGTTTTGAGCTGTGCTGCGATGTTTTGAGCTGGGCTGGGATGTTTTGAGCTGTGCTGCGATGTTTTGAGCTGTGCTGGGCTGTGCTGGGATGTTTTGAGCTGTGCTGGGCTGTGCTGGGGTGTTTTGAGCTGTGCTGGGATGTTTTGAGCTGTGCTGGGCTCTGCTGGTTTGTTTACCGCTTGAAGCCGTGGCCGGGCTGGATGTGACGCATGCGCAGTGGCGGGCGGGTGAAGATGGCGGCGAGCAAAACCTTCGGGCAGAAGCCGGTGAAGTTCCAGCTGGAGGAGGCGGGCGAGTGGTACATGATCGGCTCCGAGGTAAGCGGGAGCCCCCGGCCCAGGCTCGGGCCCGCCCTCGGCGCCTGGCGGTTCCGCGCCGTGTGAGAGGCCCAGACCCGGGACCCGGAGCCCGACTGTTCCCGACGCGGCCTGCGCTCCCCGACCCGACCCGGCGGCAGAGACCCCCCGCCCCCCCTCCCCCCCTCCCCTCCCTCCCTCTCTCCCTCCCTCCCTCCCTCCCTCCCTCCCTCTCTCCCTCCCTCCCTCCCTCCCTCCCTCTCTCCCTCCCTCCCTCTCTCTCTCCCTCCCTCCCTCTCTCCCTCCCTCGCTCCCTCTCTCCCTCCCTCCCTCCCTCTCTCCCTCCCTCTCTCCCTCCCTCCCTCCCTCCCTCCCTCTCTCTCTCCCTCCCTCCCTCTCTCTCTCCCTCCCTCCCTCCCTCTCTCCCTCTCTCCCTCCCTCTCCTCCCCCCTCCCTCTCCTTCCCCCCTCCCCTCCCCTCCCTCTCCTTCCCCCCTCCCCTCCCTCTCCTTCCCCCCTCCCCTCCCTCTCCTTCCCCCCTCCCCTCCCTCTCCTTCCCCCCTCCCCTCCCTCTCCTTCCCCCCTCCCCTCCCTCTCCTTCCCCCCTCCCCTCCCTCTCCTTCCCCCCTCCCCTCCCTCTCCTTCCCCCCTCCCCTCCCTCTCCTT
>CM059437.1:43035671-43092183 GCA_030390025.1 Squalus acanthias | reverse complement strand
CCCTCGCGCCCCCCCCCTCTCCCTCCCTCTCACCGCACTGCCCCATCGCCGTGTTGCCCCTTCACCCTCATCGTGTTGCTGCCTCGACGTGATGCCCCCTCCTCTCACTCCCTTTCCTCTCTTGCAAAGATCTAGCTTGCACATTGGATCCAGTTAAAATGCAATGGCCTTTGTCCTGCAAGGAATCCAAATCAGACATGCTGTACCTTGGTGTTTGTGTTTTGGAGTTGATCTATCTTTTAAAAGAAAGAACTTGCATTTATATAGCACTTTTCACGTACTCAGGACGTCCCAAAACGATTCACAGCCAATGAAGTATTTTTTGAAGTGTACTCACTGTTGTAATGTAGGAAATGCAGCAGCCACTTTGTGCACAGGAAGATCCCACAATAATAATGTGATAATGACCAGATAATCTGTTTTTGTGATGTTGGTTGAGGTGTAAAAGTTGGCCAGGACACTGGGGAGAGCACTGCTGCTCCTTGTCCAGTGCCATGGGATTTTTTACATCCCTCTGAGAAGGCAGATGGGGCCTCGGTTTAACACCTTATCCTAAAGACAGCACCTCCGACAGTGCAGCACTCCCTCAGTACTGCAGTGGAGTGCTGTTCACTTTAAAGGTACATCAGACCTTGCACAGCTTTGTTGCAGGTGGTTCAATTATACTCTCTGCAGAAACAACCCACGTTTCGCTTTTGCTCACCCTTTGTGTCTCGGTCCCTCCTCCGGGTTCAGCGAGACTCGGGTTCCTCCACTTTACTCACTAGTTATAGAGCATTTGTACTTTTGCTGAGCATTGTGAGGAAGCTTTGACTCCATTAGAATGAAACTGACCACAGTAGTGGGAGCAGAGGTCTCTCGCCACTATTACAAGCTTGTCTCACCGTGTGTGATGTTGGCTGTGGTATGAGGATCCAGGAATCTGGAGAACTCTGCATAGATTGAGAGTTTGTTAGCATGAAGTGGTCTACATTAAGTTAGCAATTGGTTGGGAGTTAGGAGACCGAGATTAGGGATAAAGGGCTGTACTCTGATTGTGGGGTCCTCACCACTCGCTGCGTAAAAAAGCTTTTCCTCACGTTCCCCCTGAATCTCTTGCCCAAAACCTTAAATCTGTGTCCCCCTAGTCCTTGTACCATCAACTAGTGAGAACAGCCTTTCCCTGTCTAGCCTATCCAAACCCGTCATAATCTTGTACACCTCTATCAAATCACCCCTCAACCTCCTTTACTCTAATGAAAACAAATCCAGCTTCTCCAACCTGTCCTTGTAGCTAAGATTCCCCCATCCCCGGGGGCTGGAATACAAGGGGAGGAAGGGATGCTTCAGTTGTACAGAGCTCTGGTTAGGCCCAATCTGGACACTGCGTTCAGTTCTGGGCCCCGCACCTTAGGAAGGATATATTGGCTGTGGAGCGGGGGGGCAGCGCAGATTCACCAGAATGATACCGGGGTTTAGAGGGTTAAATTATCAGGACAGTTTGCACAAACATGGCTTGTATTCCCTGAGTTTAGAATATTGAGGATGATCTGATTTAGGTGTTAAAATGTTAAAATTATTTGATAAGGTAGATAGAGAGAAACTATTTCCTCTGGTGGGGGGAGTCCAGAATAATGGGACATAACCTTCAGGAATAAAATCAGGAAGCACTTTTTCACACAAAGGGTGGTAGAGATCTGGAAAACTCTCCCCAAAAGGTTGGGGTCAATTGGAGCTTTCCAAACTGAGAGCGATAGATTTTTGTCAGGTAAGGGCATCAAGCGATATGGAGCTAAGGTGGGTAGATGGAGTTGAGGTGGATGATCAGCCGTGATCTCATTGAATGGCAGAGCAGGCTCAAGGCTGAATGGCCTCCTCCTGTTGCTATGGTCACACTGCCATGAGGCCATTGCCGATTGGGCCCAGTTGCAGCCAGTGTGAATTCAAGGCTTTTTGTTGGGATTGGAAAAATTTGAAACAACTTTGTTGAAATTATTCGGCTCGTCTGGCAAAACAATTCTTAATGGGAATTTTGTTTAGTTCTGTTTTTAGGGCACCTGGGTCCAGTTCCATGAGTACCAGCAACCAGTGTTCCCTGTAAGCTGTGCAGCACTCCAGGGAACCTGCACAGCCGGCTTTTCAATACATAAACCGCATGTGCGGTATTTTGAATGGCCTGCGCAGCACCTTAAAGGGGCCGCACAGGGCCAAACAAAATGAGAGGGAACATTGCCACCAACCCTCTGCTATCTTGGGACAATGGCCCTCCGTGTGAGAGCTCAGACAGAGTGTTGTGCGGCTGTGTGACCTTTGGAGGCACCGTCACAGCCGAAGCTGAGCCCAATGTCCAGACACTTGCGTTCAAGCCGGTGTCATTGGATCGCGATCAGTAACGGGAGTCATGGTGTGGCTACGAGCAGTGAGCTCGGTGCCAGGCAGAGATTAACATGGGTTTGTCTGACTTGGTGCCGCACTGGGCTGTGAGGGAGCCTTTGCTGCTCATTCACTGACCGAAAACAGAGCAAGCTCCTGAAATAGTCACATCGCTGCTCACGTGACCTTTGTTGCATTTTTCTCTGTCAAAGCTGCTTGTTCTTCAGCCACCTGTTGTTTTGGTGCAGGCAGACTGGCGAAAAATAAGATTCAGCAGAAATAAACTCCGTGAGATGAAGAGATTGTGCGTGTCGTGAAGGTGTCAGCCGGGGCTCAGTGGGTAGCACTCTCACCTCGGAGTCAGAAGGTCGTGGGTTCAAGGCCCACGCCAGTGATTTGAGCACAAAATCTAGGCTGACACTCCAGTGCAGTGCTGAGGGAATGCTGCATTGTCGGAGGTGACATTTTTCGGATGAGACGTTAAACCGAGGCCCCGTCTGCTCTCGGGTGGGTGTAAAAGATCCCATGGCCACTATTTCAAAGAAGAGCAGGGGAGTTCTCCCCGGTGTCCTGGCCAATATTTATCCCTCAATCAACATCACTAAAACAGGTTATCAGATCATTATTGCATAGCTGTTTGTGGGAGCTTGCTGTGCACAATTGGCTGCTGTGATTACACTTCAAAAGTATTTCATTGGCTGTAAAGTGCTTTGGGATGTCCTGAGATTGTGAAAGGCGCTATAGAAATGCAAGTCTTTTCTGTCTTTTCTTTCCTTTCCTTTATTTCTTTCTTTACTTACTTTTCTTTCCCTGTTGAATGACGAGATAATCTATAGCAATCCCTCTCACTGCCTGTCTCTGTCTCAGGTTGGTAACTATCTGCGCATGTTCAGGGGCTCCCTGTACAAGAGGTACCCGTCTCTGTGTCGACGACTAGCCACAGTTGAAGAAAGGAAGAAGATCGTAGCGTCCTCGCACGGTAGGCACCCTGACCCCTCACCAGCATGCAGTGTTTGTATTGAAATGCAGGCTGTCCCATCGAATGTTGCTGAAAGAGCAAGTGTTTGAAGTGTTCATGTCAGGCCAGCTCGTTTTTGTATTTATTACCCCCTAGCCCCCCCCCCCACCCCCAGATCTCCTGAAGGTGCTGACTCACACTGCGGAATAGTACCAGGAGCTTACCTGAAGCTCAACCCACTAATACTTCATGTGAGTGCAGTGTATTGGCCTGCTGTTTAACCGTGGGGGCCATCACACTCAAGTCCACTCCTGTTCTCACCATGAGTCCACATGCCTGTACTTTCAAACAGGGGTCATTGGACAGTCACCAGGAGTGGGGACTCTGGCTGAATTCTCTCTCTTCCCCTGCCTCTCCTCAGGCTCCGAGCCCATTTGTAGGGCCCATGGCTGAGAACAACTAACTCGGCACAAGCCAGGGCTCATACCTGGGACCTTGATGCTTGAGAGTTGGTAATACGCCAGCCTTTATCTGTGAGGCCAGTGGGGAACGTTTTGACGACATTTCTATTTTCCCCTCTAAATGGTACTTGCCCAAACTGACCAGGAAACTCTTTGGTTCTGCTCCGCTCTACCAGGGTCCCTGCGCTGGAAGTGCAATGCAGACCCCATAACCGGAGCAGCTCCGAGGAATCTGCCCACCCACCTTTCCTGGGTCCATTGTGGTGGAGGGAAGAGCCCAACAGTGGACCCTGCCATCGACGCAGTTTGTGGACCCTCCCAGCAGTTGTGCTCGAGTTGTAACCACAGCTGCCCCACCCCCTCCCCCCCTCAGCGGTCAGACTGGGACAGCCTGAGTGCCCGTGTCCATTGACATTAGAGCATGTAGTCAAGAGTCCAGTGCTTGTGTGCAGTGGCTCCCAGTCTAACTCTCTTTAATGGATTGCAGTATGCAGCTTGCAGCCTGAAAGGGTGCTGGAAGCAGATTCAGTAACTTTCAACAGGGAATTGGATAAATACTTGAAAAGGAAAAATTTGCAGGGCTATGGGGAAAGAGCAAGGGAGTGGGATTAATTGGAGAGCTCTTTCAAAGACAACGGGCCGAATGGCCTCCTTCTGTGCTGTATGATTCTGTGTCTGTGGTGTATAACCCTGCACATGTCTGATTTGGCTCTGCACAGTGAAGGTTTATACCTGTTATGTGGAAGAGTTGTTGAAGCATCTTGCTCTCTCCCCTCTTGTCCTGGGTGATTTGCCTCTAGCTGGGATTCCAGATCCTCCCCCCGCCCCGTACTGTGTCCCAGGGAGCTGTTCTTCACGTGTGAACCGAGTGTTGGCAGGTTCCCCACTGCACCGGGTCTGGGTGGCTGGATACTGATCAGGAGCTCAAACCCCTCCTAGCCCAAAGGTGCGAAGACTGTTTATCACCCTGACCTTCACCCTGGCTGCAGTTTAATTTGCTGCTCTACTGATTAATAATAATTAGCCTGTTCGTGTTTGGCCTGTTTAAATGCTTTGAACTGACAGAAGTCTGATGAAATCGCTAATGTGTGTGCTATTCATATAATTCCAGACTCACTACATTTCCAATTTAACAAGTCCCATTCTACTGAGCTGATTGGCCCATGAGAACCATGTGACTACAGTCTCCACTTCATTGTAACCCCATTTCATAGGTTGCTGTTAATCACGTGACCATTAACATATTATGAGTAACTATTGTGTTTTTTACACTAATGACCAGCAAGTAGCATGGAGGGTAGGGGAGGGTAGCAGAGTGGAAAATCTGAGGGGTTGTCACCCCGGCTGATTGCACACCTTGTAGCTCCCAGCGCTGCAGCAGCAGTCAGGCCACGGAACAGGACACCCTGTTGTGTTGGAGCTGGCGTGGAGAAGCCTTGAAGTGTAATTGAGAGACTGGAAGCAGAGACCTCGACAAAGCTTGCTATTCTAGAGTTTTAGATTAAAACTGTACATTTCAGGTATTTATGTTGTGTTTTTTTAATTGATCAGATCATGGTTATACCACTTTAGCTACCAGTGTGACGCTTCTTAAGGCTGCGGAGGTCGAAGAAATCCTAGAGGGGAACGATGAGAAGTACAAGGCCATCTCGATCAGCACCGAACCACCCGCCTATCTCAGGTACTGTCTGTATCCCGGCCCAGCGCCCCGTCCCAGCCCAGCCCAGTCCAGCGCCCCGTCCCGTCTCGACCCAGCGCCCCAGTCCAGCGCAGCGCCCCGGCCCAGTCCAGCGCCCCGGCCCAGTCCAGCGCCCCGCCCCGGTCCAGCGCCCCGCCCCGGCCCAGCCCAGCGCCCCGTCCCGGCCCAGCGCCCCGCCCCGGCCCGGTCCAGCGCCCCGCCCCGGCCCGGTCCAGCGCCCCGCCCCGGCCCAGTCCAGCGCCCCGCCCCGGCCCAGTCCAGCGCCCCGCCCCGGCCCAGTCCAGCGCCCCGCCCCGGCCCAGTCCAGCGCCCCGCCCCGGCCCAGTCCAGCGCCCCGCCCCGGCCCAGTCCAGCGCCCCGCCCCGGCCCAGTCCAGCGCCCCGTCCCGGCCCAGTCCAGCGTCCCGTCCCCGCCCCAGCCCAGTCCAGCGCCCCGCCCCAGCGCCCCGCCCCGTCCTGGCCCAGCCCAGCGCCCCGTCCCGGCCCGGCCCAGCGCCCCGTCCCGGCCCGGCCCAGCGCCCCGTCCCGGCCCGGCCCAGCGCCCCGTCCCGGCCCGGCCCAGCGCCCCGTCCCGGCCCGGCCCACCGCCCCGGCCCGGTCCACCGCCCCGGCGCAGCGCCCCGTCCCGGCCCAGCGCCCCGTCCCCCGTCCCGGCCCAGCGCCCCGTCCCCCGTCCCGGCCCAGCGCCCCGTCCCCCGTCCCGGCCCAGCGCCCCGTCCCGGCCCAGCATCCCGGCCCAGCGCGCACCAGCCCAGTCCAGCGCAGCACGCACTGACCCAGCACCTATCTCAGGTACTGTACCACAGTCTCCCAGTACTGTACACACTGGTAGGTTTAATGATGGGTTAGTGCTGACTGGTAGGAGCATAATGTGGGCAGCCTTGTGTAAAGAGTCTGTCGTGTTATCTGAATCAAGAGTGAAATTGTTGTGACCTTGGAGCACCCGAGTAGCTGCCTCATGGGTATTCTTCACCCCTTTGTGCCAATACAGAGAGCAGAAGGCAAAACGGAACAGTCAGTGGGTGCCCACCCTGCCCAACAGCTCGCACCACCTGGATGCTGTGCCGTGTTCCACAACCATCAATCGCAACCGTATGAGCCGGGACAAGAAGAGGACATTCCCACTCTGGTAAGTGTCACTGGAGGTCACTACCAAGCTTGGCGAGAGCCTTGAGCCCATGTCTCTATTGCTGTGGCCCAGTCCTTCTGGTTTTGGGAGTGGGAACCCAGAGTTCCAGAGCTCAAATCCAACCGTGGCAAGTTATGAAATTGAATTCAGTAAATCTGGTCGTTTGTGGCGGGCACCAGGAAATTGACAATGAAATCTGCCAGATTGTTGTAAAAACCCAACTGGGTCAGTAATGTCCTTCAGAGAAGGGATCCTGCTGCCCTTAGCCCGTCTGGCCTACGGTGACTCCAGTCTCGCACTATGTGGTTGAATCTTAATGCCCTCAGGGTAACTAGGGATGGCCAATAAACACTGGCGCCAAAAAACCCAATGACAAATTAAAAAAGCAACTCCATAGTGCATTTTACGATGTGATACCATTGTTAAATAACTTGGCAGGATGGGGAAAGAAATCATGGTAGAGACACTGGGGGATTTTTTGACTCTACGTGTTGATTCACATTGTGCCACGGACTCCCTAACTGAGGGAAGGCTGCGCTGCTGAGAACCCCTGCTTATCGGGGGTGAAGTCTGTAGAGTTTAACGGTTCACCAGTGTGTTTCTGTTTGTCTGAGTTGGTATGTGTCCTAACTGTGGTGTCATCGGCAGCAAGGCGATGCTGGTGAGACTTGTACCGAAAGGAGGGAGCTGGCTGGAAACCTATCTAAACATGTGGAGTGCTGTTTGTTTTAAAGAGAGCGATACACTACAATAGGTCGCATCTGTAAGTGAGGTGGGATTGTTTTGGAACCGCCTGAGTCCAGGGCTGGTGTGGGAGATGGCAAAGTTACAATGGTACGTTATAGAGGCGCTCTGTTATGGTTGTTGGGGGAGGGGGAAGAAACATTAAATCATAACCTGTGCTATATCTGACTGGGACTGTTCAATACAGGCACTGGGTAATAAAAGTGAAAATGGTTCCTTTCCCCAGCATCCACATCTCTTCACCTTGATCAAACAGACCGTGTTTTGAGAAACTGTAACCATTGATTTTCTTGGATTAATTAGGGCTCCCGATGGCTTATACTGCTCTCGCCCCGAACTGGCAAATTTAATCAACTTTGCTTCCAATTTCCACCCCTCTCGCATTCACACGGTCCATCTCCGGCTCTTCCCTTCCCTTCCTCGATTTCTCTGTCTCCATTGCTGGGGATAGGCTATTGACCAATATTCACTATAAGCCCACTGACTCCCACAGCTACCTTGACTACACTTCCTCCCACCCTGCTTCCTGTAAGGACTCTATTCCAGTCTCCCAGTTTCTCCGTCTCGGTCGCATCTGTTCTGACGATGCCATCTTCCATACTAGTGCTTCCAATATGTTTTCCTCAACCGAGGATTCCCCATCACCGTGGTTGACATGGCCCTTAACCTTGTCCATCCCATTTCCCACACTTCTACTCTCACCCCTTCCCCTCCCTCCCAGAGCCACGATAGGGTTCCCCTTGTCCTCACCTTCCACCCCACCTGCCTCCACATTAGCAGGTCATACTCCGCCATCTCCGTCACCTCCAGCACGATGCGACCACCAGATACAACTACCCCTCCTCTCCCCTTTCAGCATTCCAAAGGGACCGTTCCCTCCGCGACACCCTGGTCCACTCTTTAATCACCCCTTCCCCTTCCCATGGCACCTTCCCGTGCAAGCACAGGAGATGCAGCACCTGCCCTTTTACTTCTTTCCTTCCCACCATCCAGGGCCCCAAACACTCCTTCCAGGTGAAACAGCGATTTACTTGTACTTCATTCAATTTAGTATACAATATTCGCTGCTCATGATGTGGCGTCCTCAACATTGGGGAGACCAAACACAGATTGGATGATCGCTTTGCTGAACAACTTGTTCAGTCCGCAAGCGTGACCCTGAGCTTCCGGTCGCTTGCCATTTTATTTCTCCACTTCACTCCCACTCTGGCCTCTCTGTCCTTGGCCTCCTACACTGACCCAATGAAGCTCAGCGGAAGCTCCAGGAACAGCACCTCATCTTTCGATTAGGTACTTTACAGCCTTCTGGACTCAACATTGAGTTCAACAATTTCAGATCCTAACCACTGCTCCCATTTTTTCAGACAGCAGGTGCTGGTAATGATTCTGCTGTTGCCATTTACACCTCTAGACAAATCTTGTTTCTTTACTTGTCCCATTACCACCCCCTTTTGTCATTTAATCTCTCCTGCCTTCCACCCTGTCTGAGACCTTCCCTTTTATTCTTTCCTCCCTTCCCCCTTTCCCCCTTTCCCTGCCTCGACTTGCTTAAAACCTGTTACATCTCTAGCCTTTGCCAGATCTGACGAAGGGTCATCGACCTGAAATGTAACTCTGTTTCTCTCCCCACAGATGCTACCTGACCTGCTGAGTGTTTCCTGAAAGATTAGCTGTTCAGTGGCTGCATTTTATTTAGCAGTGGCCTGTGTTGTCCTGTAATGTAGGTTAAACATTGACCGAAATAAATGTTTCTCCAGTGACTGCACACTGAGCAGGTACACAGACTGCAGCTACAATAGAGGCAGGTGTTGGGGTGCTTTAAATCAGACCTTTGATCTCTCTCTCCCAGCTTTGATGACCATGACCCAGCAGTGATCCATGAAAATGCCTCTCAGTCTGAGGTGCTGGTTCCTATCCGCCTCGACATGGAGATAGACGGGCAAAAGCTGAGGGACGCCTTCACGTGGAACATGAATGGTGAGTAACAGCGATGGAAATACCTCTGGTCTCCCCTTCACTGCGATCCCACCCATCAGTGCAGCTTAAAGTAGCGATCTGTGGGACACATCCCAACAGTTCTGCTTCAGGCTTCTGAACTCCTAGGGCTTCCTTCAGTCCACGTGTTTAATCCAGGACCAAGCTGTAAGGTGAACAGAGGAAGTGATCGCATAACAGAGAGGCCCTGGCTCAAAGTGACCTCGCATTCGCGGCCTGGAGGGGCAGTCATAGAATCATAAAATGATACAGCACAGAAGGAGGCCCATCGTGCTTGTGCCGGCTCTTTGAAAGAGCTATCCAATTAATCCCACTACCCTGCCCTTTCCTCATAGCCCTGCAAATTTTCCCCATCAAGTATTTATCCAACTCCTTTTTCAATGTTACTGTTAAATCTGCTTCTACTACCCTTTAAGGCATTGCATTCCAGATCACAACAACCCGCTGCGTAAAATTAAAAAAAAAATTCTCCTCTCCCCCCCCCCCCCCCCCCCCCCCCCGCCTCATGCCCTTTGCTAAAGCCCCTGAGGTGAGGCCCTGGATCAAGCAGTTAATACTCCTGGTACACGGTACTGGGCTTGAAAATGCAGAATAACCAGGTGGCTGGGCCGTTGGGGGTTGTCCTGTGTAGGTAAAGAAACTCCGGGTTTGGGCAGTCTTGGCTGGGAGGAGGCCGAGTGTGAGAACCAGATAAAATACTTTCTCTGAATCCACCCGACTGAATTCCATAATCATTTAAAGCACCTTGAGCATATCACCCCTCAATCTTCTAAATTCAAGGGACTACAAGCCTAGTCGACGCAACCTGTCCTAATTATTTAACCCTCTAAACCCCAGTATCATTCTGGTGAATCTGCTCTGCACCCCCTCCAAGGCCAAGATATCCTTCCTGAGGTGCGGGGCCCAGAACAGCCCCAGGACGTCCCAAAGCAATCACAGCCAGTGAAGTTCTTTTGGAGTGTAGTCGCTGTTGTAATGTAGGAAACGCAGCAGCTAATTTGTGCACAGGAAGCTCCCACAAGCAATGACCAGATCATTGGTTTCTGTTATATTGGTTGAGAGATAAATATTGGCCAGGACACCGGGGAGAACGCCCCTGTTCTTCTTCAAAATAGTCCCAAGGGATCTTTTATGCCAGGTGACTTGGTGTTTGAGCGGGCAGACGGACCCTCAGTTTAACGTCTCATCTGAAAGACGGCACCTCTGACAGTGCAGCACTCCCTCAGTACTGCACTGAAGTGTCAGCCTAGATTATATGCTCAAGTCTCTGGAGTAGGACTCGAACCCTTAAAAATAAGGGGTCGCCCATTTAAGACAGAGATGAGGAGAAATTTTTTCTCACAGAGGGTCGTGAGTCTTTGAAACTCTCTTCCTCAGAGGGCGGTGGAAGCAGAGTCTTTGAATATTTTTAAGGCAGAGGTAGATAGATTCTTGGTAAGCAAGGGGGTGAAAGGTTATCGGGGGTAGGCGGGAATGTGGAGTAATTGGATCAGCCATGATCTTATTGAATGGCGGAGCAGGCTCGAGGGGCCGACTCCTGCTCCTAATTCGTATGTTGTGACTCGGAGGAGAGAGAGCTACCCACTGAGGCATGGCTGACACCCTAATATCTCCACCTTGCCTTAGGCATGGGAGCAGGAGTGTCGGTGAGCTGAGTCAGTCCGCAGGCCTGCCCATTCATTGTGGTGTGTGCCACCCTTGCTGTGCTTGGTATTGATGAGCATTGCTTTTCCTGTTCACAACCAACTTCTCCCCTCCTTTGCAGAGAAGTTGATGACCCCAGAGATGTTTGCAGAGATTTTGTGTGACGACCTGGATTTGAATCCTTTGACCTTTGTGCCTGCCATCGCCTCGGCGATTCGCCAACAGATCGACTCCTACCCCACAGACAGCATTCTGGAGGATCAGTCCGATCAGAGGGTCATCATTAAGGTCAGTGAGTGCTTCCAAATATTGCCGTAGTCTCGGCTCAGTCCCTGATCTCGGCCAGGGTGCTGCACTTGGCCTCAGTGCCCTGGGCTAGCAAGAAAAATAAATCCAGCCGGGTTGATGCTTCCAACTTGTATTATTCCCACTCCTGCTGCAAAGTGTGGCGAGGGCAAGATCAGGCTCGACTGAAATCCCCTTGTGGTCGAATAGTCTGCCGACACATCTGGTTCCTGGCTCCTTTGGAACTAGATGCTGCCACGGAGCAGCGATTGAAGACGGCCTCGATTTTGATATCTGTGTTGTATTTTGTTCTCCGTCAGAGTTACACTCGAGGCAGAGGCTGAATGGACTGAGTAACCTTTATTATGGTCACAGACCTAACCCATTTTTTCCAAATTAATTTTTCTCCCCACACGGCCCGGAGTGCTGGTGGTCCCCAGTCCTGGGTCTGTCTCAGCACAGCCGGGAGTGCCGGTGGTCCCCAGTCCTGGGTCTGTCTCAGCACAGCCGGGAGTGCCGGTGGTCCCCAGTCCTGGGTCTGTCTCGGCACGGCCGGGTGTGCCGGTGGTCCCCAGTCCTCGGTCTCTCAGCACGGCCCGGAGTGCCAATTGTCCAGTCCTGGGTCTATCTCTGCACGGTCGGGAGTGCCAATTGTCCAGTCCTGGGTCTATCTCGGCGCGGTCGGGAGTGCCGGTGGTCCAGTTCTGGGTCTATTGGCACGGTCGGGAGTGTTGGTGGTCCAGTCCTGGGTCTATCTCGGCACGGTCGGGAGTGTTGGTGGTCCAGTCCTGGGTCTATCTCGGCACGGTCGGGAGTGTTGGCGGTCCAGTCCTGGGTCTATCGGCACGGCCGGGAGTGCCGGTGGTCCAGTCCTGGGTCTATCGGCACGGCCGGGAGTGCCGGTGGTCCAGTCCTGGGTCTATCTCTGCACGGCCGGGAGTGCCAGTTGTCCAGTCCTGGGTCTATCTCGGCGCGGTCAGGAGTGCCGGTGGTCCAGTCCTGGGTCTATCTCGGCGCGGTCGGGAGTGCCGGTGGTCCAGTCCTGGGTCTATCGGCACGGTCGGGAGTGTTGGTGGTCCAGTCCTGGGTCTATCTCGGCACGGTCGGGAGTGTTGGCGGTCCAGTCCTGGGTCTATTGGCACGGCCGGGAGTGCCGGTGGTCCAGTCCTGGGTCTATCGGCAAGGCCGGGAGTGCTGGTAGTCCAGTCCTGGGTCTATCGGCACGGCCGGGAGTGCTGGTGGTCCAGTCCTGGGTCTATCTTGGCACGGTCGGGAGTGTTGGTGGTCCAGTCCTGGGTCTATCTCGGCATGGTCGGGAGTGTTGGTGGTCCAGTATGGGCAACACGGTAGCATAGTGGTTAGCACTGTTGCCTCACAGCGCCAGGGACCCGGGTTCGAAACCGGCCTCGGGTGACTGTCTGTGTGGAGTTTGCACATTCTCCCCGTGTCTGCGTGGGTTTCCTCCGGGTGCTCCGGTTTCCTCCCACAGTCCAAAGATGTGCGGGTTAGGTTGATTTGGCTATGATAAATTGACCCTTAGTGTTAGGGGGATTAAACACGTGGGGTTACGGGGATAGGGTGGGATATGTGTCGGTGCAGGCTCGATGGGCCGAAATGGCCTCTATCTGCACTGTAGGGATTCTGTGATTCTGTGATAGTCCTGGGTCTATCGGCACGGCCGGGAGTGTTGGTGGTCCAGTCCTGGGTCTATCGGCACGGCCGGGAGTGTTGGTGGTCCAGTCCTGGGTCTATCTTGGCACGGTCGGGAGTGTTGGTGGTCCAGTCCTGGGTCTATCTCGGCACGGTCGGGAGTGTTGGTGGTCCAGTCCTGGGTCTATCTCGGCACGGCCGGGAGTGTTGGTGGTCCAGTCCTGGGTCTATCTCGGCACGGTCGGGAGTGTTGGTGGTCCAGTCCTGGGTCTATCTCGGCACGGTCGGGAGTGTTGGTGGTCCAGTCCTGGGTCTATCTCGGCACGGTCGGGAGTGTTGGTGGTCCAGTCCTGGGTCTATCTCGGCACGGTCGGGAGTGTTGGTGGTCCAGTCCTGGGTCTATCTCGGCACGGTCGGGAGTGTTGGTGGTCCAGTCCTGGGTCTATCTCGGCACGGTCGGGAGTGTTGGTGGTCCAGTCCTGGGTCCGTGCCAGTGCTGCCCTTTGTTGTGCTGACAGCTGCCTGCAGTTGAGTTCGACCTGCGCCCTAATAAGGAAGCACCTGCCACAGGTGAACATCTCGGGGGAGGGGCAGCTCCAGCAGGAGGGTTTGACCCCAGGGAGACGGGCCGCACTGGGTGAGCACTGGCTCACTCCTCCTGGTTCCGGTGGATCTGCCTGATTCCCTGGTGGCAGTAACCGTGCTGCCTGATGCGATACTGAGAACCGGAAGGTCCCAGGTTCGACTCCAGGTCTGCGCTGAGCTGGCTGATCTTGGCACTGCAATTGTCCTCAGTGCCCCTGCGCTAGGGAGCTGGTCACTAGATGGTGATCACCACCTGCTGACCCCGTGGGAAAGTGCACGTGTGCCGCCGCAGACCGGGAACAGAGGGCTTGGCTGTGATCCCTCAGTGGTTGAATAGTCTGTCGCCACGTACTGTCTGGACTCTGGTGAGTGGGTTATTGCCCGCAGAGCAGGAAGGGCCCAGGCTCCATCTCGCGCTCAGCCTGCAGAGCTCCCACGAACGGTTATTTACACAGTTGAGAGCTAAGTGACCTTTGGCAGTAACGGAAGTGTTGTGCTTGTGCAGCTGAACATTCACGTGGGGAACATCTCGCTGGTGGATCAGTTTGAATGGGACATGTCCGAGAGGGAGAACTCGCCCGAGAAGTTTGCTCTGAAGCTGTGCTCCGAGTTGGGCCTTGGAGGGGAGTTCGTCACCACCATCGCTTACAGCATCAGAGGCCAGCTGAGCTGGCATCAGCGCACATACGCTTTCAGGTAGGCCTGCTCTTCTAAGAGCATAAGAAATCGGAGCAGGAGTAGGCCATACAGCCCCTCGAGCCTGCTCCGCCATTCAATAAGATCATGGCTGATCATCAACCTCAACTCAACTTTCCCGCCCGATCTCCATATCCCTTGATTCCCCTAGAGTCCAAAAATCTATCTATCTCAGCCTTGAATATACTCAAAGACTCAGCATTCACAGCCCTCTGGGGCAGAGAATTCCAAAGATTATCAACTCTCTAAGTGAAGAAATTCATCCTCATCTTGGTCTTAAATGGCCTACCCCTTATCTTGAGACTATGCCCCCTAGTTCTTGACGCTCCAGCCAGGGGAAACAACCTCTCAGCATCTACCCTGTCAATCCCCTTCAGAATCTTGTATGTTTCAATGAGATCACCTCTCATTCTTCTAAACTCGAGAGGGTATAGGTCCATTCTACACAATCGCTCATCATAGGACAGCCCTCTCATCCCAGGAATCAATCTAGTGAATCTTCGTTGCACCGCCTCCAAGGCAAGTATATCCTTCCTTAGATAAGGAGACCAAAACTGTGCACAGTACTCCAGGTGTGGTCTCACCAAGGCCCTGTACAATTGTAGCAAGACTTCCTTACTCTTATACTCTAACCCCTTTGCAATAAAGACCAACATGCCATTTTCCTTCCTTATCACTTGCTGTACCTGCATGCTAGCTTTCTGTGTTTCTTGCACGAGGACATCCAAATCTCTCTGAACACCAACATTTGAAAGTTTCTCACCATTTTAAAAATATTCTGTTTTTCTATTCTTCCTACCAAAGTGAATAACCTCACATTTCCCTACATTATACTCCATCTACCACCTTACTGCCCATTCACTTAGTCTATCTATAGCCCTTTGCAGACTCTTTGTGTCCTCTTCACAGCTTATAGTCCCACCTAGCTTTGTATCGTCAGCAAACTTGGATATATTACCCTAGGTCCCTTCATCTAGGTCATTAATAAAGATTGTAAATAGCTGAGGCCCCAACACTGATCCTTGTTACAGCCTGCCAACCTGAAAAGACCTGTTTATCTCTACTCTCTGTTTTCTGTCCGTTAACCAATCCTCTATCCATGCTACTATATTATGTCCAACCCCATGAGCCCTTATCTTGTGTAATAACCTTTTATGTGGCACCTTATCGAATGCCTTTTGGAAATCCAAATATAGTATATCCACTGGTTCCCCTTTATCTACCCTGCTGGTTACATCCTCAAAAAACTCTAATAAATTTGTCAAACACGATTTCTCTTTCATAAAACCATGCTGACTCTGCCTAAGCATGTTATGATTTTATCAGTGCCCTGATACCACTTCCTTAACAATGGATTCCAGCATTTTCCCAACAACTGATGTCAGGCTAACTGGCCTGTAGTTCCCTGTTTTCTCTCTCCCTCCTTTCTTGAATAGCGGTGTTACATTTCCAATCCGCTGGGACCGTTCTAGAATCGAGGGACTTTTGGAAGATCAAAACCAATGCATCCACTATCTCTGCAGCCACCTCTTTTAGAACCCTAGGATGTAGGCCGTCAGGTCCAGGGGATTTGTTGGCTTTTAGTCCCATTAGTTTCTCTAGTACTTTTTCTCTACTTATATTAATTACGTTAAGTTCCTCACCCTCATTAGACCCTTGGTTCCCCACCATTTTTGGTATGCTTTTTGTGTCTTTGACTGTGAAGACAGATACAAAATATTTGTTTAACGTTTCTGCCATTTCCTTATTCCCCATAATATCTCCTATTTCAGCCTCTAAGAGACCAATGTTTACTTTTGCTACTCTCTTCCTTTTTCCATACTTGTAGAAGCTCTTGCAATCTGTTTTTATATTTCTTGCTAGTTTTCTCTCTTTTTTTCCCCTTTTTATCAATTTTTTGGTCATCCTTTGCTGGATTCTGAAACTCTCCCAATCCTCAGGCTTACTACTATTCTTCGCAACATTATAAGCTGCTTCTTTCAATCTAATGCTATCCTTAACTTCTTTAGTTAGCCACGGTTGGATCACTTTTCCCGTGGAGTTTTTATTTCTCAATGGAATGTATTTTTGTTGAAAATTATGAAATATTTCTTTAAATGCTAGCCACTGCTTATCTACCGCCATACCTTTTAATCTATTTTTCCAATCTACTTTAGCCAACTCGCCCCTCATACCCATGTAATTGGCTTTATTTAAGTTTAAGACCCTAGTTTCGGACTTAGGCAAGTCACTCTCAAAATTAAGGTGAAATTCTATCATATTATGATCACTCTGCCCCAGAGGATCCTTTACTATGAGATTGCTAATTAACCCTGTCTCATTACACAATACAAGATCTAAAATAGCCTGTTCCCTGGTTGGTTCCATGACGTATTGTTCTAGGAAACTGTCCCAAATGCATTCCATGAACTCGTCCTCCGGACTAACTTTGTCAATTTGATTTGTCCAGTCTATATGAAGATTAAAGTCCCCCAAGATTATTGCATTACCTTTGTTACAAGCTCCTACTATTTTTTGATTAATATTCTGTCCAACGGTATAGCTACTGTTAGGGGGGCATATATACTACTCCTACCAGTGTTTTCTGCCCCTTGTTGTTCCTTATCTCCACCCATACTGATTCTACTTCCTGATCTTCCGAGCCGAGATTCTTTCTCTCTAATATCCTTATGTCATCCTTTATTATCAGGACTAACCCCCCCCCCCCCTCCTTTTCCATTCTGCCTGTCTTTTCGAAACTTCAAGTACCCTGGAACATTAAGATCCCAACCTTGGTCACCTTGCAACCACGTCTCTATCTATTAGATCAAACCCATTTATCTCTATTTGTCCACTAGTTCATCTATCTTGTTACGAATGCTGGCAAAGGGTGGCACATTTTGATTGCCTTTTGTACCTGTCTGCTAGCTTTTAGTGATTTCTGTACATGGAACCCTAATTCTCTCGGCTCCTTCACAGTTCCTAGTTTCTCATCATTTAGAAAATACTCTGATCGATCTTTCTTGGGTGCAAAGCGGATGACCTCACACTTCCTCACATTGAACTCCAGGTACAGCAAGCAATTAGGAAAGCAAATGGTATGTTGGCCTTTATTACAAGAGGATTTGAGTATAAGAGTAAAGACGTCTTACTGCAATTATATAGGGCCCTGGTGAGACCGCACCTGGAGTATTGTGTACCGTTTTGGTCTCCTTACCTCAGGATGGATATACTTGCCTTAGAGGGAGTGCAACGAAGGTTCACCAGACTGGTTCCTGGGATGGGGGGATTGTCCTATGAGGAGAGATTGAGTAGACTAGGCCTATATTCTCTAGAGTTTAGAAGAATGAGAGGTGATCTCATTGAAACATACAAAATTCTTACAGGGCTTGACAGGGTAGATGCAGGGAGGACGTTTCCCTGGCTGGGGAGTCTAGAACCAGGGGTCACAGTCTCAGAATAAGGGGTCGGCCATTTAGGACTGAGATGAGGAGAAATCTCTTCACTCAGAGGGTGGTGAATCTTTTGGAATTCTCTAACCCAGAGGGCTGTGGAGGCTCAGTCATTGAGAATATTTACGACAGATCAATAGATTTTTGGATATTAAGGGAATCAAGGGATATGGGGATAGTTCAGGAAAGTGGAGTTGAGGTAGAAGATCAGCCATGATCTTATTGAATGGCGGAGCAGGCTCGAGGGGCCGAATGGCCGACTCCTGCTCCTATTTCTTATGTTCTTATCTGCCACAGTTTTGCTCACTCACTTAATCTATCAATGTCCCTTTGTAACTTTCAGCTCCCATTTACTCTACTTACTGTGCCACCGGTTCTCTATTGCTTCATCGACGTCATTGATAAATATAGTGAAAAGCTGAGGCCCCAGTGCAGATCCCTGGGAAACACCACTAGTCACATCCTGCCAGTTGGACACACCCTTTATCCCTAGTCTCTGTCTCCTACCTTCGAACCAATTTCCTACCCATGTCATTAGGTTGCCTCTCCCTCACCGTTTCCCATTATCCCGCTCAGGGAATCACTGGAGCCCTTGCTTGTTTGCCAGATTCTTCCCCTCCTTCCTGCAGGCATTGGGTCCTGGCTGGGAAACAGCATCACTGAGTGGCACCAGCCCAGTGACCATGCCTGAGCCTGGACTGCAAATGTTGACTTCTTACCACGTTTACCTGTGGGCTGTGGAGGAGCTGTGAGCCCTGGCTACTGTGAAGGGGTCTTACATAAGAACATAAAAAATAGGAGCAGGAGTAGGCCATTCGGCCCTTCGAGCCTGCTCCGCCATTCAGTAAGATCATGGCTGATCTTCTATCTCAACTACACCTTCCCGCACTATCCCCCTATCCCTTGATTCCCTTAATATCCAAAAATCTATCGATAACTGTCTTGAATATACTCAGCAACTGAGCATCCACAGCCCTCTGGGGTAGAGAATTCCAAAGATTCACCACCCTCTGAGTGAAGAAATTTCTCCTCATCTCAGTCCTAAATGGCCGACCCCTTATTCTGAGACTGTGACCCCCCCTGGTTCTAGACTCCCCTGACAGGGGAAACATCCTCCCTGCATCTACCTTGCCAAGCCCCTTAAGAATGTTTCAATGAGATCAGCTCTCATTTTTCTAAACTCTAGGGAATATAGGCCCATTCTACTCAATCTCTCCTCATAGGACAATTCCCTCATCCCAGGAATCAGTCTTTGTTGCACTCCTCTAAGGCAAGTATATCCTTCGTTAGGTAATGAGATCAAAACTGACTAAGGCCCTATATAATTGCAGTAAGACTTCTTTACTCTTATACTCCAATCCTTTTGCAATAAAGGCTAACATACCATTTACCTTCCTAATTGCTTGCTGTACCTGCATGTCAACTTTCTGTGCTTCGTGTACAAGGACATCCAGGTCCCTCTGAATACCAACATTTCCCAGTCTATCCCCATTTAAAAAATATTCTGCTTTCTTATTTTTCCTATAAAAGTGGATAATTTCACATTTCTCCACATTGTACTCCATCTGCCATCTTCTTGCCCAATCACTATATCCCTTTGCAGGCTCTTTGTGTCCTCCTCACAGCTTACTGTCCCACCTAGCTTTGTATCGTCAGCAAACTTGGATACATTACACTCAGTCCCCTCATCTAAGTTATTAATATAGATTGTAAATAGCTGAGCCCAAGCACTGATCCTTGCGGTACCCCACTAGTTACAGCCTGCCAACCCGAAAATGACCCGTTTATTCCTACTCTCTGTTTTCTGTCCGTTAACCAATCTTCAATCCATGCTAGTATATTACCCCCAATCCCATGAGCCCTAATTTTGTGCAATAACCTCTTGTGTGGCACCTTATCGAATGCTTTTTGAAAATCCAATATACTGCATCCACTGGTTCCCCCTTATTTACCCTGCTAGTTACACCTTCAAAAAACTCTTTTCAGCAGATTTGTCAAACATGATTTCCCTTTCATAAATCGGTGTTGACTCTACCCAATCATATGATTTTCTAAGTGCCCTGTTACCACGTCCCTAATAATAGATCCTAGCATTTTCCCTACTACTGATGTCAGGCTAACTGGCCTGTAGTTCCCTGTTTTCTCTCTCCCTCCTTTCTTGAATAGCGGTGTTACATTTGCTACCTTCCAATCTGTGGGGACTGTTCTAGAATCTAGGGAATTCTGGAAGATCAAAACCAAAGCATCCACCATCTCTGCAGCCACCTCTTTTAAAACCTTTGACTTTGGACCCTCCTGTCCCAGCGGGGGAAACTGACTGCTGCCCGGTGCTGTTTCATGGGCCGGTTGGTCAGTGGGTTTTTGACACACTCTGCGCTCCCAGCAGGAATCACTGAACTGCACCCAACGTCATGAACCCAGCCTGGTTCAATTCCCCTCCATAACCCAGAGAAAGCAATGAGACAGCACAGGCCGGGGATGGAGCCTGGGCCTTGCCTGCTGTGTGTGGGGATCAGTACCACACCGGGTGAGCTCAGCTAACTCGGCACAGGCCGGGGATGGAAGCTGAGATCTTTCAGTGTCCTGGGTCACACTCTCCCACAGCCAACACCACTCAAAACAGATCAACTGCTCATTCATCTCAAGGTTGTATATGGAATCCTGCTGTGCGCAAAATGGCTGCTGCATTCGCCTACATGAGTCTGGTCAGTGCTTTGGGCTCTGACCAGACTCCCCAGACAGTGCACCGAGCCGGGAGTGGGGGGGGGGGGGGCTCCCCAGACAGTGCACCAAGCCGGGAGTGAGGGGGGGGCTCCCCAGACAGTGCACCAAGCCGGGAGTGAGGGGGGGGAAGGGGGGCTCCCCAGACAGTGCACCAAGCCGGGAGTGTGTGTGGGGGGGGACTCCCCAGACAGTGCACCGAGCCGGGAGTGGGGGGGGGGGGGGGGACTCCCCAGACAGTGCACCGAGCCGGGAGTGGGGGGGGGGGGGGGGGGGGCTCCCCAGACAGTGCACCAAGCCACTGAGGATGGGGTGCGGGGGGAGCTCCCGCTGAGGATGGGGTGCGGGGGGAGCTCCCGCTGAGGATGGGGTGCGGGGGGAGCTCCCGCTGAGGATGGGGTGCGGGGGGGAGCTCCCGCTGAGGATGGGGTGCGGGGGGAGCTCCCGCTGAGGATGGGGGGCGGGGGGGAGCTCCCGCTGAGGATGGGGTGCGGGGGGAGCTCCCGCTGAGGATGGGGTGCGGGGGGAGCTCCCGCTGAGGATGGGGTGCGGGGGGAGCTCCCGCTGAGGATGGGGTGCGGGGGGAGCTCCCGCTGAGGATGGGGTGCGGGGGGAGCTCCCGCTGAGGATGGGGTGCGGGGGGAGCTCCCGCTGAGGATGGGGTGCGGGGGGAGCTGTTCTGGTGCTTTTCTGCAGTGAGCGATTGTAATCTCTGCTTTCTAATTCCCGCACTGTGACAGTGAGAACCCTCTCCCCACAGTGGAGATCGCGATCCGGAACACAGGGGACGCTGACCAGTGGTGCCCCCTACTGGAGACGCTGACTGATGCCGAGATGGAGAAGAAGATCAGAGATCAGGACAGAAACACGAGGTACGTCCTTCTCACTGGGGTCACCGAACCCCACACAGGCTCAGATAGAGCACACTGCCCCCCACCTCTCACGCTGTCCCCCTCCCCCGCCGCCTCTCTTGGAGCGTTTGAACATTTGGAACTGTTTAACTACCCTTTTGCCTACAGCACAGGTTAGATACAGAGTAAAGCTCCCACTACACTGTCCCATCAAACACTCCCAGGGCAGGTACAGCACGGGTTAGATACAGAGTAAAGCTCCCTCTACACTGTCCCATCAAACACTCCCAGGGCAGGTACAGCACAGGTTAGATACAGAGTAAAGCTCCCTCTACACTGTCCCATCAAACACTCCCAGGGCAGGTACAGCACGGGGTTAGATAGAGAGTAAAGCTCCCTCTACACTGTCTCATCAAACACTCCCAGGGCAGGTACAGCACGGGTTAGATACAGAGTAAATCTCCCTCTACACTGTCCCATCAAACACTCCCAGGGCAGGTACAGCACGGGGTTAGATACAGAGTAAAGCTCCCTCTAGACTGTCCCATCAAACACTCCCAGGGCAGGTACAGCTCGGGTTAGATACAGAGTAAAGCTCCCTCTACACTGTCCCCATCAAACACTCCCAGGGCAGGTACAGCACAGGTTAGATACAGAGTAAAGCTCCCTCTACACTGTCCCATCAAACACTCCCAGGGCAGGTACAGCACGGGTTAGATACAGAGTAAAGCTCCCTCTACACTGTCCCATCAAACACTCCCAGGGCAGGTACAGCACGGGTTAGATACAGAGTAAAGCTCCCTCTACACTGTCCCATCAAACACTCCCAGGGCAGGTACAGCACGGTTAGATACAGAGTAAAGCTCCCTGTTCACTGTTAGAAAGACTTGCATTTATATAGCGACTTTCATTGCTTCAGGACGCCCCAAAACGATTCAGTCATTGAAGTACTTTTGAAGTGTAGTCACTGTTGTAATGTAGGAAACGTGGCAGCCAATATGCGCACAGCAAGCTCCCACAAACAGCACTGTTGATAATGACCAGATAATTCCATAATCTGTGGAGTCTTTTATGCCCACCTGAGAGGGCAGATGGGGCCTCGGTTAAACGTCTTATCCAAAAGACAGCCCCTCCGACAGTGCAGCGCTCCCTCAGTACGCTCCCTCAGTACTGCCCCTCCGACAGTGCAGCGCTCCCTCAGTACTGCCCCTCTGACAGTGCAGCGCTCCCTCGGTACTGCCCCTCCGACAGTGCAGCGCTCCCTCATGCAGCGCTCCCTCAGTACTGCCCCTCCGACAGTGCGGCGCTCCCTCAGTACCGCCCCTCCGACAGTGCCGCGCTCCCTCAATACTGCACCTCCGACAGTGCGGCGCTCCCTCAGTACTGCTCCTCTGACAATGCAGCGCTCCCTCAGTACTGCCCCTCTGACAGTGCAGCGCTCCCTCAGTACTGTCCCTCCGACAGTGCAGCGCTCCCTCAGTACTGCCCCTCTGACAGTGCAGCGCTCCCTCAGTACTGCCCCTCCGACAGTGTAGCGCTCCCTCAGTACTGCCCCTCTGACAGTGCAGCGCTCCCTCAGTACTGCCCCTCTGACAGTGCAGCGCTCCCTCAGTACTGCCCCTCCGACAGTGCAGCGCTCCCTCAGTACCGCCCCCCCTCAGTACTGCTCTCCGACAGTGCAGCGCTCCCTCAGTACCGCCTCCCCTCAGTACTGCCCCTCTGACAGTGCAGCACTCCCTCAGTACTGCCCGGGAGTGTCACTCATCACCTAGTGACTCCTACTGGAGTTTGGATATGTGTGAGAACAGGATTGGGCTTTAGTTAAACCCTGGTGACCGCGCAGCCAAGCATAGGGACGATGGTGAACCGTATGTTGTGGTGCAAATGTGGAACTCGCTACCATGTGGAGTAGGTGAGGTGTAGAGCATAGATGCATTTAAGTGGAAGCTAGATATGTACATGAGGGAGAAAGGAATAGAGTGATATGTTGATAGGGTGAGATGAAGTAAATAGAGTGGGAGGAGGCTCTTGTGGAGCATAAACTCTGGCATAGACTCGTTGGGCCGAATGGCCTGTTTCTGTGCTGCAAATACTCTGTAATTACTGGCATTGTTTTTTGTCTTACAGGCGCATGAGACGTCTCGCAAACACAGCTCCAGCCTGGTAACTGATCCCGTGCTCACCCTGGTCTCCAGCCTGGTAACTGATCCCGTGCTCACCCTGGTCTCCAGCCTGGTAACTGATCCCGTGCTCACCCTGGTCTCCAGCCTGGTAACTGATCCCGTGCTCACCCTGGTCTCCAGCCTGGTAACTGATCCCGTGCTCACCCTGGTCTCCAGCCTGGTAACTGATCCCGTGCTCACCCTGGTCTCCAGCCTGGTTCAGGTGACGAAGTTCCTGCAACAAGCATTGCAAGTGCTAGTTCCGAGAGAAGAGTAGACATTCCCCACAGCGGCCTTGTCGCAGACCCCCACACTGTGTATAAAGACTGGTGCAGTAGTGTCAGAGCTCCTCGCAAGATATCTTCATCGTATCCAGTTCCAATCCCTGCAGTCAGTGCACAGCAGTCTTGCCTTAATCCGTTTTTTGTATAGGTGCCCATTGCACTTCTAGAGCAGTTTTTTAAAATAAAGTTCTTAATTTTAATTATATAGTAATAGTTTTCATTTTTTAATGCCTACTGATGTGACCATTTGCTTGGGGGAGATGATCAAACTGGTCCTAAATCGTAGCTACTGGTTGTTTCTCCCATCCACCGCATCCCCCAGTCCGTTGGTGCCTTGGAAGATGAAGGATGCAGATGTTCAGAGAGCGTCTAAAGGCAAAGCTCCTTCTGGTATCTGTGAAACCAGCGAGCTTTGTCATGAATGGTTTTATTTCTTGGAGTGTAGTGGGCCGTACTTGTGTCTGGGGAGAGCACTGAGAGCCAAAGGCAGTGACGTGATTGGTGAAAACTCCCGTCATCGTGCCAGGAAGTGATTGGTGAAAATGCTGCTCAGTCCCTGTCGATCATTTAAAACCTTCATCTCGGACTTGTTGATTTCCACAAATTTAACCCCCCCCCATAGGGGAGTAGGCAGGCCACTGGGGCCTGCGTTTGAGTTTAGGAATGAATCTCCAGCTTGAATGTTGCTATCCGACGAGCTTCAACCAGTTCTTAATGAAAGGCTGGCCATGAGGGGAGTTCCTGTCTCTCTCTCATTGGCTTGGGTTATGCACAGTCATTCACACGGGGCTTGTGTTGACTTTCTGTTTGAGTTGGGCACTCCCCTACGGCCAGACTTTGGGAAACCTGGAACTTGGATTGAAGCGCTGTGCTGTGCAGGGCAATAGGCAGTATCTTTCCCACTCTATTACGTGCTGATGACATTCAATACCCAGCATACTGCCCATTGGAAGCCAATGGTAGAAGGAAAGGAGAGATTCATTTATTGAACACAAGGGGCCATTTTACTGAGGGTGCGTTGCTCTGCCTGGTATAGAATCTTAAGCTGGCTAATGGGAAACGTTTGTTGAACTAGGCATGCTGGGATTTCCCTTCCTTCCTCCATCCTTGTTGGGAAAACTTGTGTTCAACAGGGAAAGGCAATTCAGCCATTCATAGCAATTGCTGGACGTATAAAGACCAAGGTCCATCTAGTTTGCCTTTTACTATCCTGGCATGATACAACGATAATGGAGTTGTTGACTAATCACAGCAACCAATCTTGATCAATTCGTCTGCAACAGACCCAGACATGCGTGAGGAAAAACCAGAGCTTTGGGAACCATAGGTCCAAGGTCGCCTGTTCCTCCCAAGCATGCTACACTCACCACTTGTCCTGTCTCAAATTACTCATATACCATATCTCAGTGTTATTTTCTGGAAGAAATCGATCTAATTTGCATTTGAATGAACCAATATTTTCTGCTTCCACCGTCTCCCTGGGGAGCCTGTTTCAGAGATTGACCACTCGCTCAACAGCATTGCACCTGATCTTCTCATCTATTTAACAGGGCGGAGGCAAACCCACAAGGAGGTTGTGTCTGCAATGTCCCCATTGCAGTGAAGGTAGTGGAGCTAAAAGTACAGAAGGCAAGGATGCTGGTGCAACTCTGCGTGTTGTTGGTGTATTGGGTGGAGCTCAGGCGGAGACTGACGTGGGTAGAGGGCCTGTGACAATTGATCCTGCTGATTACTGTCCGCTGTTTAAGGGCAGGGGAGGGACATCTTTGTACGTAGGGAGGTACATCTTTGTACGTAGGGAGGTGGTGGTGAGAATAAAGTGTAGCACAGGGCAGAGCAAGCTACCATAGGAAGCTGGGGAGGTGGAATGTGTGAAGAGGCATACCTTTGGGCAGGTGGAGAGAGGCTGAGAAAGAGTGAAGGAAAGAATTGGAAAAAATAGAAAGGAAAAAGGTACTGAAGAGTTTAAATGTGTACGGGTTGCAGTGTTTATATGCAGTGTGCCAAACATTAAAATAATTGGGGAACTAGAGGCACTATTTAGAATGGAGGGATGTGATGTAGGAGTCTTGATGGAAACCTGGAGTGAGAATGGGAACTAAGTATTCCTGCCTATAGAAGTTCAGGAGAGAAAGGAAGGAGGAGGTGGCCTTATTCAGGACATGATCGCAGGCATTGAAAGGAAAGGCTTTATTGATTGTGCTCACAGATAATACAGGAAAAAACTACAAGTATCAGAGAAGCAACGAGGGCGATTAAAATAGCTAAGAGTGAGTTTGGCAGACTGGCTGTCAATATAAAAGGGCTTTTATAAGGACACAAGGAAAAAGGATAAAGAAAGGGTGGGATGACTTGGAGATGAAGGGGCCATCTTGTATTTGAATGAGGGAACAGCAGCAATGGTTAATAAGTATTTCACCTCTGATTTTAAACCGGAGGTGACAGTAGGAGAACCCAAGGAGGAAATGCAGGAGCTGCTACTGGAGAGAAATAGGATACTATATTAGAAAAAGTTAATGGGACTAAAAATAGACAAATGACCAGAACCAGATGGGATGTAGTGCAGAACACCGAGTGTTTGGGCAGCTGATGGCAGAGTAGCTCACCGGAATCTTTTCAAACATCTTCAGAAAGAGGAATTGTGCCAAAGGACTGGATGATGCCGGTGTTCCAACGGGTTGAAGAAGGACGACATCACAGGCCAACTAACCTTACCTCAGTTGTGGGTAAAGTCAGAGGGTCCATAATGCAGGGTGAAGTTAAAGGCTAAATTGGGGACAGTCAATTTACAGGATTTGTAAAGTGAGCCAGTGCTTGACAATTAGAAGCCAAATCCCCCTGGCCGGTGGAAGTCCAACGGCTCGGCTCAGAAACCGACCACATATACCAGGCAAAATCCCGGACTGGCATATCAAGAAAGATTGGGTCAACTGAACTTGTATCCTCTGGAGTTCAGAAGAATGAGGGGGGATCTTATAGAGACATTTAAAATCCTGACTGGTTTAGACAAATTAGATGCGGGCAGAATGTTCCCAATGGTAGGGAAAACTAGAACCAGGGGTCACAGTCTAAGGATTAAGGGGAAGCCATTTAGGACTGAGCTGAGGAGGAACTTCTTCACCCAGAGAGTGGTGAATCTATGGAATTCTCTTCCACAGAAGGTTGTTGAGGCCAGTTCGCTAAATATATTCAAAAGGGAGTTAGATATAACACTCACAACTAAGGGGATCAAGGGGTATGGCGAGAAAGCAGGAATGGGGTACTGAGGTAGCATGTTCAGCCATGAACGCATTGAATGGCGGTGCAGGCTCGAAGGACCGAATGGTCTACTCCTGTACCTATTTTCTATGTTTCTATGTTTTTAAACGTTATGGAAGGTTTTGAGAGGGGAAAATAGTGATAGTAAATTGATAACAGGGTTACAGACTTGGGAATATCACTAGAATAAAGGGGAATTTCCCCAGGGTTACTAGAACATAGAACGATTTACCACATATGGCCACTGAGACAGAAGAACTTTTATTTATATCATACCTTATGTCTGCGTGTAATCCCAAAGCTCTTCACTAACAGTTTTTGAAGTGCAGTCAGTGTTATATAGGCAAATGCAGCAATCAATTTGTACATGCTAGGTCCTGCAAACAGCAGATGACTGAATGATCAGTTAATCTTTGGTGGTGTTGAATGAGGGATGAATGGTGGCCAGTGCACTAGGAGAACTCTCTACTCTTCAAATAGTGCCGTGGGATCTTACAGGCTGATGAGCTTTACAACACACTCTCATCTTAGCGCCAGCACCTCCAACAAATGTCAGCCTGGATTATGTGCTCAAGTTTCTGGAGTGAGGTTGAACCTATGACCTTCTGATTTACTTGGGTGAGTGCTACCAGTTGAGCCAAGCTAACAATTTACACACACATATCATTTAAAAGGGAATTAGACCGTCACAATGAGCGGAATGGCCTTTCTCTGTGCTGTAGCCTTTGAGTGCCAGGTTGGGGCTATTTTTGTATCTAAGGTGTCCTCTCACTTGGATCTGGTTGGAGATGGCTCAAATACTTCTCTGCAGCTGACCGGGAGACTTGTAACCCATCCATCCGGGCTAGATTCAGACCCGCCTCCTCGACCTGAAGGGGCCAGTGTCTGACCACTTGCTTCTCCCCATCCCCACCTTGTTTGAAATTCTGTCGAGAGCTCCTTCTTTCTGTTGATTTTCCATTATAACTCTCTGGAAGCTGGAGTAGTCACTAAATGACCATCCACTCCTTACTCTCCCCTGCTAGCAACCAACTGGGGTGTTTTAAAAAAAAAACTTTAGTGCATTTTTTGTGCATTTTATTTCCAAGGTGCTCATGGTTACAAAATAAGATCTGCATATGTAACCCCCTTACAAAGTTATAAACATAAGCACAGGATCATAGTATACATTTGTAATAAACAAAAATGTACACAAGTCACAAGAGGGTTGTATCCCTTTAGTTTCAGAGTAATGTATCGTGGTGTTTAATACAGGAGCCACTGCAAACTCATGTATCCACTGTTTATAAAAGCAGGGTACTTCATTCCTTCAAGTCGAGTATGGCAGGGGAGAGAATGGAGTTGAATTCCAGATCAGCATGATCTAATTGAATGGGTTCCAAGTGCCCTTCCTTTTCTGAGTGAGACTGCCATTGCCAGTTCGAGCTCACCCAGAGCTGGGTTGAGTGCCCATTGATTTTATATCCTGTCCTTACAACAGCACAAGCAGGCTCTCAGCACGGTTCAGCTGGTCTTCGAAGTTTAAAAAAAAATCTCACCCATTGTACCATCCACAATGCACTTGAAAGAGAAACTTGAATTTATATAGCGCTTTCACAACCTCAGGCTGTCCCAAAGCGTTTTACAGCCAATGAAATACTTTTGAAGTGTAGTCACTGTTGTAATGTAGGGAAACATAGCAGCCAATTTGCACACAGCAAGCTCCCACAAACAGCAATGAGATAATGACCAGATAATCTGTTTTTAGTGATGTTGGTTGAGGGATAAATATTGGCCAGGACACCGAGGATAACTCCCCCACTCTTCTTCAAAATAGTGCCATCGGATCCACCTGAGGCACCTTGGTTTAACGTCTCATCTGAAAGATGGCACCTCCGAAAGTGCAGTACTTCCTCATACTGCACTGGAATATCAGCCTAGATTTTTGTGCTCAAGTCTCTAGAGTGGGACTTAAACCCACTGGCTGGGGGGAGAAAGGAGAGTTCCCTGCCAACTGAATTTGCATGTACAGTATGTAGGGTCTTCAGTCCAGGGGAGGAGAAGCACAAACACTTGATGAATACTCTTCTTTAGGAACATAGAAATTGCTAGACCAAGGTCCATCAAGTTCACCTCCTACCATCCTGGTAGTTGCATGATCCAACAATAATGGAGCTGTTGACTAATCATGGCAATGAGAGGCGACAGTCTTCTCTTTCTATTCAGATCATTTACATTCACTCGGTTACAGACTGTGTACCAGGGCTCGTGACATCATCCTCCATCGGCATTCAAAACTGACCAATTTAAATAAATTCAGCACTAAGTCCCAAAACTCGGCAGCATTCATGGGACGTCTGTCGTATCCCAGTCACAGTTAAAGATGTGATGTTCAGCAGCGGTGATATAAATGGAGCTCCTCTAACCCCACTGACTTCTAAAGGGTCAGCAACGTGAAACGTTAACTTGGCATCTCTCTCCAGATGCTGCCTGAGCGGCTGAGTGTTTCCAGCATTTTCTGTTTTTATCCCACATTACTTGGTCTATTTTATTCTTTTTGAAGTGCAAAAGGCTATGACATGAAGTGGTTACATAGAGATAAGTAGGGCACAAGTTCAAAAAAACATTCAAATTTCACACGGCGTGTTCGGCCCATTTGGTCCCATCCTCCCAGAATATCAGCCCGACTGACTCCCCATTACACACAGCGGTTTCTTAAATGAGCCCTAATGCCTCACAACCCTGTGAAATAAGGACTCCAATTGAAACGCTGCTGCCCCTGCCCATTGAACAAAGGCCTGTGATTAAGCGCTACCACAGCTGAGCCAGACACATCTACCCTTTTATTACCCATTTACCTTCAGGTCTGCTAATTGATTCGGGCCTCTGGCGGCCTCAGCTTGTCTGTACAGGGTAGACGTGTTTCTCACGGATTCCCTTCTTGCCAGCAGGAACCGTCTGCTGCCAGAACAGTCACAGGGTTCCTGAATCCAACCTGCAGTCCCAGCACGAAAAACCCCACCAGCCCATTCCTTCCGTAGTCCATGCACAAGCCCCTCAATCCTCATTAACCCACCCATGGTGTCAGTATCTAAACCCCATGTGAAGCAGAGGTGAACTCCACACAATGCATCAGTGAAAAGGCGAGGGAGCGGCTTTCTCCAGTTGTCCATCAGTGATGTGGATTGTTTCTTTGCCAATTCTCTTCCCTGCTGTCTCTCCTGAAGGTACTGACTCCTGCTGAGTTACAGTTCCACTATTAGCAGAGCCCAAAAGGCCCTCCTCACACAACACACACACAGAAGTCTGATCACACAACACACACACAGCAGTCTGATCACACAACACTCACAGCAGTCTGATCACACAGCAGTCTGATCACACAACACTCACAGCAGTCTGATCACACAACACTCACAGCAGTCTGATCACACAACACACACACACACAGCAGTCTGATCACACAACACACACACAGCAGTCTGATCACACAACACACACACACACAGCAGTCTGATCACACAACACACACACAGCAGTCTGATCACACAACACACACACACAGCAGTCTGATCACACAACACACACACACAGCAGTCTGATCACACAACACACACACAGCAGTCTGATCACACAACACTCACAGCAGTCTGATCACACAACACTCACAGCAGTCTGATCACACAACACACACACACACAGCAGTCTGATCACACAACACAGACACAGCAGTCTGATCACACAACACAGACACAGCAGTCTGATCACACAACACACACACACACACAGCAGTCTGATCACACAACACAGACACAGCAGTCTGATCACACAACACAGACACAGCAGTCTGATCACACAACACACACACACACAGCAGTCTGATCACACAACACAGACACAGCAGTCTGATCACACAACACACACTCACAGCAGTCTGATCACACAACACACACTCACAGCAGTCTGATCACACAACACACACACACACAGCAGTCTGATCACACAACACACTCACAGCAGTCTGATCACACAACACTCACACACACAGCAGTCTGATCACACAACACACACACACACAGCAGTCTGATCACACAACACACACACACACAGCAGTCTGATCACAACACACACACACACAGCAGTCTGATCACACAACACACACACACACCAGTCTGATCACACAACACACACACACACAGCAGTCTGATCACACAACACTCACACACACAGCAGTCTGATCACACAACACACACACACACCAGTCTGATCACACAACACTCACACAGCAGTCTGATCACACAACACTCACAGCAGTCTGATCACACAACACACACACACACAGCAGTCTGATCACACAACACACACACACACAGCAGTCTGATCACACAACACTCACACACACAGCAGTCTGATCACACAACACACACACACACAGCAGTCTGATCACACAACACACACTCACAGCAGTCTGATCACACAACACACACACACACAGCAGTCTGATCACACAACACTCACACACACAGCAGTCTGATCACACAACACACACACTCACAGCAGTCTGATCACACAACACACACACACAGCAGTCTGATCACACAACACTCACACACACAGCAGTCTGATCACACACACAGCAGTCTGATCACACAACACTCACACAGCAGTCTGATCACACAACACACACACACACAGCAGTCTGATCACACAACACTCACAGCAGTCTGATCACACAACACACACACACACAGCAGTCTGATCACACAACACAGACACAGCAGTCTGATCACACAACACAGACACAGCAGTCTGATCACACAACACACACACACACAGCAGTCTGATCAAACACAGACACAGCAGTCTGATCACACAACACAGACACAGCAGTCTGATCACACAACACACACACACACAGCAGTCTGATCACACAACACAGACACAGCAGTCTGATCACACAACACACACTCACAGCAGTCTGATCACACAACACACACACACACAGCAGTCTGATCACACAACACACTCACAGCAGTCTGATCACACAACACTCACACACACAGCAGTCTGATCACACAACACACACACACACAGCAGTCTGATCACACAACACACACACACACAGCAGTCTGATCACACAACACACACTCACAGCAGTCTGATCACACAACACACACACACACAGCAGTCTGATCACACAACACTCACACACACAGCAGTCTGATCACACAACACTCACACACACAGCAGTCTGATCACACAACACACACACTCACAGCAGTCTGATCACACAACACACACACACACAGCAGTCTGATCACACAACACTCAGCAGTCTGATCACACAACACACACACACACACACAGCAGTCTGATCACACAACACTCACACACACAGCAGTCTGATCACACAACACTCACACACACAGCAGTCTGATCACACAACACACACACTCACAGCAGTCTGATCACACAACACACACACACACAGCAGTCTGATCACACAACACACACACACACAGCAGTCTGATCACACAACACTCAGCAGTCTGATCACACAACACACACACAGCAGTCTGATCACACAACACACACACAGCAGTCTGATCACACAACACACACACAGCAGTCTGATCACACAACACACACACAGCAGTCTGATCACACAACACACTCACACAGCCGTCTGATCACACAACACAACACACACAGCAGTCTGATCACACAACCACACACACACCACAGCAGTCTGCATCACCACAAACACACACACACAGCAGTCTGATCACCACAACAACACACACACAAGCAGGTCTGATCCCACAACACACACAGCAGTCTGGATCACACAAACACACAGCAGTATGATAACAAACACACACACACACGCAGTTGATCACACAAACACTCACACACACAGAAGTCTGATCACACACAACACACAAGCAGTCTGATCACACACAACACACACGCGTCTGAACACACAAACACCACACAGCGTCTGATCACACAACACACACACACACAGCAGTTGATCACACAACCTCACACACACGCAGTCTTGATCACACAACACACACACAGCGTCTGATTCACACAACACACACACTCACAGCAGTCTGATCACACAACACACACAGCAGTCTGATCACACACACACACACACACACAGCAGTCTGATCACACAACACACACACAGCAGTCTGATCACACAACACTCACACACACAGCAGTCTGATCACACACACAGCAGTCTGATCACACAACACACACTCACACAGCAGTCTGATCACACAACACACACACAGCAGTCTGATCACACAACACACACACACACACAGCAGTCTGATCACACAACACACACACACACAGCAGTCTGATCACACAACACTCACACACACAGCAGTCTGATCACACAACACACACAGCAGTCTGATCACACAACACACACAGCAGTCTGATCACACAACACACACACACACAGCAGTCTGATCACACAACACTCACACACACAGCAGTCTGATCACACACAACACACACAGCAGTCTGATCACACACAACACACACAGCAGTCTGATCACACAACACACACACAGCAGTCTGATCACACAACACACACACACACAGCAGTCTGATCACACAACACTCACACACAGCAGTCTGATCACACAACACTCACAGCAGTCTGATCACACAACACACACACACACAGCAGTCTGATCACACAACACACACACACACAGCAGTCTGATCACACAACACACACACACAGCAGTCTGATCACACAACACACACACACAGCAGTCTGATCACACAACACACACACACACACAGCAGTCTGATCACACAACACTCACACACACAGCAGTCTGATCACACAACACACACACAGCAGTCTGATCACACAACACACACACACAGCAGTCTGATCACACAACACACACACACAGCAGTCTGATCACACAACACACACACACACAGCAGTCTGATCACACAACACACACACACACAGCAGTCTGATCACACAACACACACACACAGCAGTCTGATCACACAACACACACTCACACAGCAGTCTGATCACACAACACACACACACAGCAGTCTGATCACACAACACACACACACACAGCAGTCTGATCACACAACACACACTCACACAGCAGTCTGATCATAAGAACATTGGAGCAGGAGTAGGCCATACGACCCTTCAAGCCTGCTCCGCCATTCAATAAGATCATGGCTGATCTTCGACTTCAACTCCACCTTCCCACCCGATCCCCATATCACTCGATTCTCTTAGTATCCAAACATCTATCGATCTCTTTCTTTAATATATTCAATGACTGAGCATCCACAGTCCTCTGGGTTACAGAATTCCAAAGATTCACAACCCTCCGAGAAGAAATTTCTCCTCATCTCAGTCCTAAATGACCAACCCCTTATTCTGAGACTGTGACCCCTGGTTCTGGACTCAACAGCCAGGGAGAACATCCTTCCTGCCTCTACCCTGTCAAGCCCCTGAAGAATTCTCTATGTTTCAATGAGATCACCTCTCATTCTTCTAAACTCTAGGGAATATAGGCCTAGTTTACTCAATCTCTCCAGAGAGGTCAATCCCTTCATCCCAGTAACCAGTCTGGTGAACCTACGCTGCACTCCCTCTAAGGCAAGTATATCCTTCCTTAGGTAAGGAGACCAAAACTGTACACAATACTCCATGTGTGATCTCACCAGTGCCCTATATAATTGCAGTAAGACGTCTTCACTCTTATACTCAAATCCTCTTGTAATAAAGGCCAACATACCATTTGCTTTCCTAATTGCTTGCTGTACCTGCATGTTAACTTTGTGATTCGTGTACAAGGACACCCAAGTCCCTCTGAACACCCGAGTCTAATTGTGTCCTCACCCAACACTCATGCACTGTTCTAGCATTGTGATCAGGAGCCCGGGAACATTTTCCTCTCCCTAACCCAGGGGTTCCACGACACTAAACCAGCTAACTCAGCACGGAGCGGGAACTGAATGTGTACAACTGACAGTCACCAGGACATTAGGGGAGATTTATCCAGTTGTAAGAATAGGTATACCAGGTAGAGTAGCCCTAATAAGCATTTCCAAATGCAAAACATGCATGCGCACACACTAAAACTAACTCAACAAGTAGCTGTAGGTCACACACAGGACACGGTCAGGACCTAGTGTTATAACAACATTACTCATTAACAGTTTGTGGGAAGAGATGAGAAATGTAATGGGCAGAAGGCCAGACAGCCTGGAGACAGGAAGACCAAATAGAATTAGGTGTGAGATGTAGTGAAAGGAGATAAGGAAGTAAAGGCCATGAATGATATCCATGATTTTCATGCAGAGAGAACAATTAACAAGATAGATGGTACTGCGCAGAAAAAACATAAGGAACGTCATGACACGGTGATGCAGTAGGTTAATGTACTCACATATTAACTAGGCGTAGGTAGGACACATTGACATAATAGCATCACATTAGGAGGATGTAGTTAACCTATAAAGATACAACACACCAGAGCCCCTCAGGGACTATACCTAGTCAAGACGACACCCGATGAGTCTGTTGCGCGTGAGTACTTTCAGTAGCAATCTAATGGGCATTGTATGTAATGGGTTGTATCATTGTTTTAATAAAGAATATTAGATGATTCAGTATTTCCCAGTCCTCAAACTTGTATTAAGGGCAAGGATAAATGACTATCCTCTAAACCCAACACCAGTGATCTTTAAAGTGTTCTCTCCGCCCCCTCCACCATTCAGGGGCTGGGCTGGTCCCCGTGAGCTCTCTCTGCATTAAATCACAACCTCCACTTTCCACAGAATAAATCAAAATGTGAAGCAAAGGCAACAGATGATCTCAATGCTTCTGAAGCACACTGCAATAAAAAGGAAATCAGCAGTACGACCTTTAAGTTCGTGAAATTTCTTTTTAAAATTAGAAACTAGTTTTTAAAGAAATGTGGTTAATTGTCAGAAGCTTCCATTTCTCCAGGGACAAATGGTGCTGAACAGGCTGAGATCGCAGTTTGCCAAAATCCGTTCCGTTTCTGCCCCAAACAACTGGCTCCCTTTCAGCAGCGATTGGTAAACCCTCAGCTCTGGGCTGGATTGGAACCCAGGGCTGTAACTGAAAGATTTTAAAACCCAGTGTGCAATCCCCAGTCACAATTATACCCCCACCAGATCCCACCCCTCCCGAAGGTGCACACTCTCACTGGTGTCCAAATCCACAGGCGCCATTCTTCACGGGAGCCCGGACAGTGAATGTTGGCAGGATATTCGTACATGGGGGACATCACAGCACACGCACACATTTCCCGGCAGGATTACAATCACTGGATAACAAATCAGGAGTGGGAACCCTGGTGGATTTTTCCTCCTCCTTTACCCGGGGGGTGCTGAGGCCAATTGTAGCCCAGCTAACTCAATAGAGTCTGTGATTGTGCGGCTTAATACTGTCCTCAGGCACCAGCTGGGAGGCTCAGCAGCAATGCTCCAGTCTGAGACAGTAAAGTGAGTAAAACAGAGCCGCTCTCACACCATCATATGGCGATAGGGGAATTACAGGAGATTCTCCACACGTTACGAGAGCCTGGGATACGATGGGCTTACACACAAGTAAAGGTATTCAAAGCATGATGAAATACTCTGCCACTAACGCTTTAAAAACATCCTGGAATTTGTCGATGATGGTGATGCAACAACTGCGATCAATTATCACTTTAATTGTCACAGTCGGGAATCAAAGATTCTGAAAGCACCACAATCTCTACATAAAATAAAATAAAAAATAAACTTTCTCCGTTTCAGTAATGTCCAGTCTCTGGTCAGAAGGTGAGGTATCACTGCTGCGCGTTGGCGTTCTGTTCGTTCTGGTCCCCGAGTCTTTGCCCCTGACCCCAGTTGAATCCCCCTGGCCGATCCTCGGGGAGCACATTGTAATTGGGATCCTCTTCTGCGCCATCAAAGATTGCCTTCCTATAATTCAGAGAGAAGCAAGAAACAGAGTTACATCGTGTGTGGGAACTGCAATAAAGATCTCTACACCTGTGGCAGAGTGTCCGATACACACAGACCCAGAGCCCCAGGGGCCGGGCCAGGGCCAAGAGGCGCGGGGGGCGGGGGGGAATGGGTCGAGAGAGGCGGGGGACAGAGCTGGACGTTCGTATATCAGCTTTCGACTGAACCATCAGGTACAGCTGGAGCTAACGCTGGACACTGGTCACACCAAGGCAGTGCAGCCAGCTCCTGTTCAGTCTCAAACAGCATCACTTACTGAGCAGGAGCTCTCGCTGATCCACTGGGACAACCTCCCAAACACAACCAATACCAGGTCATTCTCCTAACTGCACAGCGTTGTGTGTGGTTATTATAGCTGACGGTTTGTGATTACCATGATCTAATAGATTTGCGGGTAGCTCCTCTGCCAGCTTTGTGGCTATGTGTACTGCCTGGTGTGGTAGTGGAAGCCCCAGGCCTGTGCTGTAGTGGCAGTGGAAAAGCTACAATTGGCTGGGCTGGCTGGGGAGGCAGGAGAACCTAGGGCAACCTGGTAGCCCTACGCCAGAAAGTGTGCCCACACGTGGTGAACAAGATTGGGCTGGGCTGTGATGCCGTCCAGTGCCAAAGAGCCAGTCAGCCCACACTATGTTCACACTGGAGCAGGATACGAGAGTGCAGCCAGTGCCCATGGAACCCTCCCCCAGCATCAGTCAGCGGCCTTCAGAACAAGGTATTCAAAGAGGGTTAAAAACTCAAAGTAAAAGTAACAGAAGTCAAACAACTAAGGCCATAAAAAGGTAGGACAACGGTTACACGTTCAGTGCAGTGAGGGGGATTTACTCCAGCACTCAGCTAACGGCAGCCAGCTCAAATTAGCCGAATATATTTTCACTGTATTAACAAAAACGGTAATGAGAACATAAAGAGGCAAGACTTACAGAAAGCCCGGGGTCACCAGCAGCTTCACCCCTCCCGGCTGGTTCGGGAATACATCTTCCAGGAAGTAATATATATGACCAACTGCAATCCCTGTATCGACGGAGAGGGAATGAATACAGGCTTCAGGTTACTCAAGGGCTTCTCATACTGATTCCCATTGAGCAGAATTATCTGATACTATGGAAATGGACAGGGACTAGGGGCAGAGTGCACTCGTACATCACACACAATAGCTCAATATTTACATAGATATATCATATATGGATCTCCCACACTGTTACTCATGGGTAGTCCAGGGCCTGAAGCCCCTCTCTGATGTTTAATCCTCACTTTGAAAATCCTTCCATTCTTCACCTATACTCCCTCAGTGACCTCCTCCTGCATCACCTCATCCTCTCCACCCCACCCCCCCCCCCACCCCCCACACAACAATGGGCTCTCCTCACCCCTCACCCCTGTATATATACACGCACACACACAAACATTGGAAACACACCCCAAGGTCAGTGGCTAGAACTTCACATTGACACCAGAGGACAGCTAAACAATGTGTCTCCTCCCAAGCTTCCTTGAATCAGCATTTATGAAGCTTAAGACCAGAGCAATCAGGTTACTGGTAAGTGCACAGATATCCCTCTTTATAATATCGAAGATCATGGAACAATTCAGTAGAATCTACTTGCCCTTTAACTCAGCTTACCATCAGCCCTAGAACAACGATTAGTTAAATCAGGCTTTTCTGGGATTAGCATGAACAACTTTGTAAATGCAAACACTTCAAACTTACCCAACAAGTCAACGATGACAGAGTTTCCCAGAAGCAGTGAGAATCCCATCAGCACCCACGGCAGGAAGGGAGCCTGGAAGTTGAGCAGCCCAAAGAAATTCATTCGTACAAATGGGTTCCTCCTGCTCCAGATGTAGACCAACATGATGGTGAAAGCCTGGCCCAGAAAGAACAAGCTCGCAAAGATTCCAAACAGCTGAGTACTACAGAGTCAAGGCTCACGGGATAAGAACATAAGTAGCAGGAGCAGGCCATTCGGCCCTTCGAGCCTGCTCCGCCATTCAGTATGATCATGACTGATCTTCTACCTCAACTCCACCTTCCAGCACTATCCCCATATCCCTTAATATCCAAAAATCTATCGTCTCAGTCTTGAATATACTCAGCGACTGAGTATCCACAGCCCTCTGGGGTGGAGAATTCCAAAGATTCACAACCCTTTGAGTGAAGAAATTTCTCCTCATCTCAGTCCTAAATGGTCGACCCCTTATCCTGAGACTGTGACCCCCCCTGGTTCTGGACTCCCCAGCCAGGGGAAACATCCTTCCTGCATCTACCCTGTCAAGCCCTGTAAGAATTTTGTATGTTTCAATGAGATCACCTCTCATTCTTCTAAAATCGAGAATATAGGCCTAGTCTACTCAATCTCTCCTCATAGGACAATCCCCCCATTCCAGGAACCAGTCTGGTGAACCTTCGTTGCACTCCCTCTATGGCAAGTATATCCATCCTGAGGTAAGGAGACCAAAACTGTACACAATACTCCAGGTGTGGTCTCACCAGGGCCCTATATAATTGCAGTCAGACGTCTTTACTCTTATACTCAAATCCTCTTGTAATAAAGGCCAACATACCATTTGCTTTCCTAATTGCTTTCTGTACCTGCATGTGAACTTTCAGTGAGTCGTGTACAAGGACACTCCGGTCCCTCTGAACACCAACATTTCCCAATCTCACCATTTAAAAAATACTCTGCTTTTCTATTTTTCCTACCAAAATGGACAACTTCACATTTCTCCACATTATATTCCATTTGCCATGTTCTTGCCCACTCACTTAGCTTGTCTATATCCCCTTGAAGCCTCCTTGCATCCTCCTCACAACTTGCATTCCCACCCAGCTTTGTATCATCAGCAAACTTGGATATATTACATTTGGTCCCCTCATCCAAATCATTGATGTAGATTGTGAATAGCTGAGGCTCAAGCACTGATCCTTGCTGTACCCCACTAGTCACAGCCTGCCAACCCGAAAATGACCCGTTTATTCCTACTCTCTGTTTTCTGTCCGTTAACCAATCCTCAATCCATGCTAGTATATTACCCCCAATCCCATGAGCCCTAATTTTGTTTAATAACCTCTTGTGTGGCACCTTATCGAATGCCTTCTGAAAATCCAAATACACCACACATCCACTGGTTCCCCCTTATCTATTCTGCTAGTTATAACCTCAAAAAACTCTTAACAGATTTGTCAAACACGATTTCCTTTTCATTAATCTGTGTTGACTCTGCCCAATCCTATTATTATTTTCTAAGTGCCCTGTTACCACGTCCTTAATAATAGATTCTAGCACTTTTCCTACTACTGATGTCAGGCTAACTGGTCTGTAGTTCCCCGTTTTCTCTCTCCCTCCTTTTTTAAATAGTGGGATATGAAGAGAGCAGGTCAGACACTGTGGTATTGTGGGAGCTAAGCCATGGCTGGCTCACACCGACACTCAGTTTATGAGACCTGCCCTTTGCACGCTTTCATTGCTCTGTTCACTGGTCATTTAAAAAGTAAGTGAAACATCATCCCTGTTTATCACAGACTAGACAACTCGCTCTAGTTTGATGAGCCCAGAAGCGAGTAAGATGTCAGAAAGAGTAAACCCGATATTACCAGCCTCCCCCTCCCACATCCAGCAAAGAGACCAGCATTTCTCTATTGGGCACTTTATCCATTTCAGTACTTCTTTCTCTGCTTTCCTGCGAGTGATTTCCAAACTATTGCCAACCTATGGCAATACAGCTCTGTAACTGGTCTCCTGGCATGGTGTGTAGGTCACGCTGTGTATAGCCCACTGCTACGCTCCCCGTCATTCTCCCTTCTAGCCCAAGGTGTACAGCTACACTGCCGAGCTCACCGTTCCAGCAGTTTCTTCTCAAGCCGTACTTCTGACACCAACTCAGCACTGTGGGTGTGAAGGCGCTACGTGTGTGGGCCATTTGTGCTGGGTCGGAAGGGAATATCCGAGGGATAGTGGGCAATTAAAGGTGAACGGCCACATCCACACTACAGCGCTGTGTCAGCCTGCCAAGACATTGCTCGAGGTATTTAGTGATTTATGGGGGCTTCCTCAGCCTAGTGTTTCACACTGCTGATTGGTTAATCACCCAGAGCCCAGTGATTCGTGTACCTGCATGTGCTGAGTGAGACCGTGTACACCACTGGGCATGTTTTATTGCACTGCTATCATTTCCCTACATTGCAACAGTGACTACACTTCAAAAAATACTTCATTGCCTGTGGAGCGCTTTGGGATATCCTGAGGCCATGAAAGGTGCTCTAGAAAAGCAAGTTTTCTTTCTATTACAAACCGTCCTCCCTGGATATTCAGAGGAGATGGTGAGCAGAGACCCGGGATAAGGGGTGAGCAGGGTAAAAGAGTTGGCATCACCACTACACAGTGCACAGCAACCAGTTCAGAATGATCCTTCGAGGCACTTACCAATCTGAAAAGTATAAAACAGGTATAATGAAGCCCTGTACGAGAGACCAGTAACAATGACTACAGCAACAATCAGGTACACTGCAAAAAGGATACTGTCATTAAAAACCCGCCGAAAATAAACATGAGCAGAAAGTCAGCCGTTCTTCCCCTGAACGATCCTTCTTCCAACATTCGACAGTATCTGTATCTGGGACACTGAGTAAAAGAAGAGAGCGAGCACTTCACCGTGAGATCCAGCCCCACAGGAGCTGTGGGCACCCATCCCAACCCCAACCCACCCAGTTACCCGCACAGGAACCAGACACTTTACACATACTGGGATTCAGACATTACAGTCGGCTACAGACACTGCCCGGTGTGGTTCAGAGATCCCGCGTGCTATCCCAGTTCTGTGTCTGATGGGGGGCGCGGGAGGGAATCAGTCAGGGCTCCAACTCTGCCTTTCATTTTGTTTCTGTCACGTTCTGTTCTCCTCCCACTGATTTTCTCCCCATCTCAACTGCTGACTCTTTTCCTGGGGCGAGACCCATTAGCCTCACCCGCGAATGCTTCGCCCAAGAGGCCTAGGCAGGGTGTGTTGGCAGGCTATTCAACTGCAGGGGCACCAGACTCGAGCCTGATCCTGTACACCAAGAGTCACTGGACACAGGTCAGGAGAGGAAGCGTGGTTGATCTTCCCCTAAGTGAGCGAAGGCCAATTGTTGTGCCCCGACCTCTGACCCAAATGAGCTGACTCGGCAGCCCAGGGATTCGAAGCACAGGTCGGAATGGCTCAGAACTCACTGGTTGAACCTTACTCAGCCAATGCTTTCACTCATTTAAACACCTTTCATGTTAGCTTCGAGTGATCTGACTGGCTCTTCCAGATCAAGTACTGCCAGAGGCTTCAGTTCCACCATCATAGAATTACACAGAATGTACAGCAAAGAAACAGGCCATTCGACCCAACAGATCTGTGGCATTGTTCATGCTGCACATGAGCTTCCTCCCACCCCTCCTCATATAACACTATCAGCATAACCTATTCCTTTCCCCCTCATGTGTTTATCTAGCTTCCCCTTAAATGCTTCTATGCTAATTGGCTCAATTATTCCCTGTGGGAGCGAGTTCCACATTCTCAGCACTCTTGGGTTAATCCATTTAACAGTGCAAGGACCAGGTGACATGGCCTGTGGGAAGCAGTGAGAGATTCAGGACTGACATTTTGCACATGGTGAGAAATCCTTGCAGATACACTGCTGAGAAATGGTAAGTAAACAAAGTTTTTAAACAAAGAGAGGCATAACTTTTACTGCCCAACACAGACCAAACAGGAATTCAAAACTTCAGGACAAAAAACACTCTTGTAATCATTCAATGGACTGTGAATATGGTGAAGAAACGCTCTGTAGATTTGCATGATCTAATTCAGAAATCCTGGCAATTGAATTAAGCACATAATTTATGCAAAATGTGGCATAATTTATGCAAAATGAGACCGTTCCTCTCTTTAACCTTCACAAAGCAGCTCACCTAGTTCCAGTACACAAGCTCGTTCCTCACTCTGCATTGTTTGGTCAGATACCCCACAGGGCAATGCTGGGAGGAGGGGGGAATGAACAGGAAGGTTGTCTGGAGGGTGAATAGTCTGATGTGGTATTGATTATTTTTAAGGACCTGGGAATATTTAAGCAGAACTTTCCACTCGGGAGATTGAATGGGTCGGTGCAGGCTGTGATTGGTTCGAGTCGGTTGAACATGGTAGGGAGGCTCAGGCTCGAAAGATCTTTGCCGATTCCGAGCTCTCGGTCCCGTGTATCCAAGAATGAACGACTGAACGTCGGTCACACTTTAAAAAAAAATCATTCCAGCTATCTTCCTCTTCTGGGATAATATTCCACACGTTGGCTACCCTCTGGTACTTTGGCTTTCTTCTTGTGTCAGCCTAGACAGCGAGTTGTGGCCTGCTATTCAACCACAGGGGTGTCACATCCAAGCTTTGATCCTGTCCTTACCCATGTTTTTCACCTGTAGAATCGCCCTTCTCATTTGTGCCTACTCCCAGTTATCTACCTCAGAAAAAAACCACAGATACAATTAGATGCTGAAATTGGGGTGGGGGGGGCGGGGAAGGACCGACAGGTCCTTCTGAATGAAGAGGGGCTAAATACAGTACCTCATCCATAATAATCTTGTGAATGGGGAAAGCAAGCAGAGCTCTCTTTCTGTGCTGTAGAATTGTAGGGTGCTGCTCAAATGACCTCGCTTTTTCTCCTCGTTGTAGCGCAACATTTGCAGGAAGGGGGTAATTACAAGTTTACATAGACAGTTTTCATTATAAATATGGGCAGACATTTATAATAGAATTTTTAAACAAACACAGATGTGTGACTTTAAAACTGGGCCTGAATTCCACCGCTTCACCCGAAGGCTACACTTGGCCTGCACTCCCCACGCACTGCACCACAGGAGGTCGATTGGTTAAAAATTATCAGGGGCCACAACCTCAAATACTCACACACACTTCCTCCTATGCAAATAACATCTAATCATAGCTTAAGGACAGAGCCAGTTTATGTCGAGGCTTCCAACAAGAAAAGCTGAAGCTAATTCAGAGTTCGTGCTGCTTCTGCAGTCTTCCAGCTGCCTCTGGACCCGATGAGCTATCCGTGCAGAGCAGTAACCAGCGAGCAGGCACCTCCCACGCACCAACAGGTTTGCTTGGTGCAGAAATCTGAATGCAGTCGTGTTAATGGGTTAACTTGCTTCAGGCCATTTAGATAAAGCCTGCAGTTTGCAGGATACTAAAGGTGTGCTAACCAATGTTCCCCCTAATTTTTTTTTAGTGCATGGTCCCTTTAACTGGCCCATTCACATGTTTGCGCATACGTGGTTTCTTCCCTGTAGAAGCTGGTGAGCGGCCTGCACAGGACCTCCAGACCGCGGCGCAGCTTAGCAGGAACGTTGGTGTGAGCTCTCCCTTCAGGTGGCTCCAACAGTCATCTAGTGGGTAAAGGCACCAGCAGGTACCTAAAGGCCAGAAGGTTGCAGCTTCCATCTCCTGCCTGTGCTGAGTTAGCTGATCTTAGCCACAGCAGCAGCAGGGCTGCTACGTCTGGGTTCAGTGCCTCTGGGTTAGAGGTGAAACTTAACCATCTTTGATCAATCTGTGAGAAGTCGCACAACACCAGGTTATAGTCCAACAGCTTTATTTGAAATCACAAGCTTTCGGAGCGCTGCTCCTTCGTCAGGTGAAGTGAAGAGATGTATATAGTCACAGCATATATAGTCAGAGAACACTGCCAGATGATTACAGTTAATCTTTCTAACTGCCCTTTATCACACCTCGGCAGAGAGATAATCACGGCAATCAAAGGTGTGGATGGTGTCCAAACAGGTCAGTCAGGAAAACATTACATCAAAGACAATGTGGCAGATGCTGGGGTCTGTATGGAAAACAAAAAACTTTTTTTGCTGGAAATCACAGCAGGTCCAGCCGCATCTGTGTAGAGAGAACAAGCCAACGACGCCTCGAGTCTGGATGACTCTACGTCCAATGGGGTTACATGTAGCATGACATGAACCCAAGATCAATCTGAACAGGCTGGGGCTCTTTTCTCTAGAAAAGAGAAGGCTGAGGGGTGACCTGATAGAGGTCTTCAAAATTATGAAAGGGTTTGATAGGGTAGAGAAGATGTTTCCACTTGTGGGCGAGTCCAGAACTAGGGGCCATAAATATAAGATAGTGACTAATAAATCCAATAAGGAATTCAGGAGAAAATTCTTTACACAGGGTGGTTAGAATGTGGAACTCACTACCACAGGGAGTAGTTGAGGTGAATAGCACAGATGCATTCAAGGGGAAGCTAGATAAGCACATGAGGGAGAAAGGAATAGAAGGGATATGTTGATGGGGTTAGATGAAGAGGGGTGGGAGGAGGCGCGTGTGGAGCATAAACACCGGCATAGACCTGTTGGGCCGAATGGCCTGTTTCTACATAAAAACATTAGTAGGAGCAGGAGTAAGCCACTTGGCCCCTCGAGCCTGCTCCGCCATTCAATAAGATCATGGCTGATCTTGGGCTCAAAGCCACTTCCCCGCCCGCTCCCCATAACCCTTCACTCCCTTATCTTGCAAAAATCTGTCTATCTCCACCTTAAATGTATTTAATGACCCAGCCTCCACAGCTCTCTGGGGCAGAGAATTCCACAGATTTACGACCCTCAGAAGAAATTCCTCCTCATCTTAGTTCTAAAAGGGCGACCCTTTATTCTGAAACTATGCCCCCGAGTTCTAGATTTCCCCACGAGGGGAAACATCCTCCCTGCATCTACCTTGTCGAGCCCCCTCAGTATCTTATGTTTCAATAAGATCACCTCTCATTCTTCTAAATTCCAATGAGTATAGGCCCAACCTTTCTTCATAAGTCAACCCCTTCATCTCAGGATTCAATTCTGTGCTGTAAATACTTTGTAATCTCCTGTAGATCCCTGCTGGAACGTAATAGTGAGCGTGTGCTGGAACGTAATAGTGAGCGTGTGCTGGAACGTAATAGTGAGCGTGTGCTGGAACGTAATAGTGAACGTGTGCTGGAACGTAATAGTGAGCGTGTGCTGGAACGTAATAGTGAGCGTGTGCTGGAACGTAATAGTGAGCGTGTGCTGGAAAGTAATAGTGAGCGTGTGTGCTGGAAAGTAATAGTGAGCGTGTGTGCTGGAAAGTAATAGTGAGCGTGTGTGCTGGAAAGTAATAGTGAGCGTGTGTGCTGGAAAGTAATAGTGAGCGTGTGTGCTGGAAAGTAATAGTGAGCGTGTGTGCTGGAAAGTAATAGTGAGCGTGTGCTGGAAAGTAATAGTGAGCGTGTGCTGGAAAGTAATAGTGAGCGTGTGCTGGAAAGTAATAGTGAGCGTGTGTGCTGGAAAGTAAGTGAGCGTGTGCTGGAAAGTAATAGTGAGCGTGTGCTGGAAAGTAATAGTGAGCGTGTGTGCTGGAAAGTAAGTGAGCGTGTGTGCTGGAAAGTAATAGTGAGCGTGTGCTGGAAAGTAATAGTGAGCGTGTGCTGGAAAGTAAGTGAGCGTGTGCTGGAAAGTAATAGTGAGCGTGTGCTGGAAAGTAATAGTGAGCGTGTGCTGGAAAGTAAGTGAGCGTGTGCTGGAAAGTAATAGTGAGCGTGTGCTGGAAAGTAAGTGAGCGTGTGCTGGAAAGTAATAGTGAGCGTGTGCTGGAAAGTAAGTGAGCGTGTGCTGGAAAGTAATAGTGAGCGTGTGCTGGAAAGTAATAGTGAGCGTGTGCTGGAAAGTAAGTGAGCGTGTGCTGGAAAGTAAGTGAGCGTGTGCTGGAAAGTAATAGTGAGCGTGTGCTGGATGAGAAGATTGGACTTGACTGTGGTGCCCCCCACAATCGATTAGCTTGCTTACTGGCTGATTTCATGCATGAAGAATGGTTACTTTAGAGGGGTACCGGAGGGCACTCATGAATCCCGTCAAGAGTTAATGCCTTTGGGAAAAGCAAAGAGAAAACTGGGTGGCGGCTGGGAGTGCTCAGCTTGGCTCCGGCTGTGATGTGCAACCCTGGCTGCCCCTTTAAAGCCACGGTTTTTCATGGGCAAATCCAGGCCAATTTAACTATTCAGAGACTGCCGAGCGATCGCTTCTAACTGCTTGCAAATATCAATCTGGTTTCTTTCTTTAAAAAAAAACGTTTTGCATCAAAACAAAAAAAACCAGAAAAGGCATTTTTTTTTTAAAAAGAGTTCAGCAACCATTGATAAACTACTCCCCAGCTGTGTAAAGATAAACCGACAGCAGACAGGACACAGGAATGTTTCTAAAATTGCATTCAAAAGAACATTAAAAGTTCAAAGTGATAAGGACCCCAGAAAGCAATGTGGTGTCAAGGGCACATGGCCCTCACAAGCTGCAGACCAGAAACCGCAGAAGCTCTCCGAGTCATCTCACCACATCCAGTAGCCAAGAGGCGAGAGCAGCTGGCGAACGCTCACAGCTTCCAGTCTCCAGCTGCCTCTGTGGTCTCACTTGGGGCGGGGTTTTAAGGTGCTGCTCACTCAGCGAAGGCCTGACAAAGGAGGTGTTTCACCCCGTCTACAACGGAACTGGAATAGGAAGAGCCCAGCACTTCAAACCCTCACACACCTGAAGGGTATGGATTCTGCAAGGCTTCTCATTGAAGACAGAGGGTTGATATTTAACCCACCAGCAGCTCCTGAAAGCTTCACGCATCAGGAGCAGCTCAGCTGTCACTCAAACAAGTTCAAAGGAAGCTGCTGCAAACAGCAGCTGAAGTTATGAGCACTGAAAACAGGAAGATTTTAGAAAAAACATAGATTTCAGACCCACTGAAATATGTCCCCCACTCCTCTTCCTTTTAAAAAGAAAAATGCACCCAAAGAGCAAAAAAGGACAACTGGCATCAGGTCTGACAGGGCCAGTATGGGCAAACTCCTAGAGACAGGATACTAGGAGCGTGTGTGTGTGTGTGTGTGTGTGTGTGTGTGTGGGTGGGTGTGTGTGTGGGGGGGCTAGGGAGAATGCTTTCTGTAATACCTTTATTCAGATTACACCCAAGGGATCAACTTGAAAATTCAAACTTACTGTTTAATACAAGCATTGGACACTCCGTTAACTGGGGAACCGTATCACAGCAAACACTCTCCATCGGGTGAGGGTCATAGAATCATAGAAATTTACAGCACAGAAGGAGGCCATTCAGCCCATTTTGTCCATGCAGGCTGACAAAGAGCTATCCACCCTAATCCCACTTTCCAGCACTTGGTCCGTAGAACCAAGAGGAAGTATTAAGGGGTTTAGCATCTTTGAAAGTAGATAAATCCCCAGGCCCGGATGAAATGTATCCCAGGCTGTTAAGAGAAGTAAGAGAGGAAATAGTAGAGGCTCTGACCATCATTTTGCAATCCTCTCTGGCTACAGGTGTGGTGCTAGAGGACTGGAGAACTGCCAACGTGGTACTGTTGTTTAAAAAGGGAGAAAGGGATACACTGAGTAATTACAGGCCAGTCAGCCTAACCTCGGTGGTGGGAAAATTATTGGAAAAAATTCTGAGGGACAGGATAAATCTTCATTTAAAAAGACACGGATTAATCAAGGACAGTTAGCATGGATTTGTTAAGGGAAGGTTGTGTCTGACTAACTTGATTGAATTTTTTGAGGAGGTAACAAGGAGGGTCGATGAGGGTAGTGCATTTGATGTAGTCTATATGGATTTTAGCAAGGCTTTTGATAAGGTACAGCATGGCAGACTGGTCACGAAAGTAAAAGCCCATGGGATCCAGGGCAAAGTGGCAAGTTGGATCCAAAATTGGCTCAGAGGCAGAAAACAAAGGTTAATGGTCGAAGGGTGTTTTTGTGACTGGAAGGCCGTTTCCAGTGGGGTTCCGCAGGGCTCAGTACTGGGTCCCTTGCTTTTTGTGGTATATATCAACGATCTTGACTTGAATATAGGGGGTATGATTAAGAAGTTTGCAGATAATACTAAAATCGGCTGTGTGGTTGATACTGAAGAAGGAAGCTGTAGACTGCAGGAAGATATCAATAAATTGGTCAGGTGGGCAGAACAGTGGCAAATGGAATTCAATCCAGAGAAGTGTGAGGTAATGCATTTGGGGAGGGCTAACAAGGCAAGGGAATACACAATAAATGGTAGGACACTGAGAAGCACAGAAGATCAGAGGGACCTTGGAGTGCATGTCCACAGATCCCTGAAGGTAGCAGGACAGGGAGATAAGGTGATTAAGAAGGCATACGGGATACTTGCCTTTATTAGCCATAGCATAGAATAGAATATAAGAGCAAGGAGGTTATGCTTGAACTGTGTAAAACACTAGTTAGGCCTCAGCTAGAATACTGTGTGCAGTTCTGGACACCACATTACAGGAAGGATGTGATTGCACTAGAGGGGGTGCAGAGGAGATTTACGAGGATGTTGCCAGGACTGGAGAATTTTAGCTCTGAGGAAAGATTGGATAGCCTGGGATGTTTTCTTTGGAACAGAGGAGGCCGAGGGGGGACCTAATTGAGGTGTATAAAATTGAAGGGCCTAGATAGAGTGGATAGGAAGGACCAATTTCCCTTAGCAAAAGGGTCAATAACCAGGGGGCATAGATTTAAAGTAACTGGTCGGAGGTTTAGAGGGGATTTGAGAAGAAATTTTTTCACCCAGAGGTTGGTGGGAATCTGGAACTCACTGTCTGAAAGAGTGGTCGAGGCAGAGACCCTCATCACATTTAAAAAGTACTTGGATATGCACTTGAAGTGCCGTAACCTACAGGGCTATGACACTTCAGGGGTCGCATTCAGCAGTGTCGTCAGTGCTGAGTGAGGACTGGAACAATTTCCACTGGGAATTGACATCAGGCACACGCAAGATCCAGGATAAAGCCCCCTGTACCCAGCCCGAGCAATGCAGTGAGGTCCCAGGCTCAGAGGACCAGGATTCAAGTTCTGTAAGCTAAGATTTTTTTCAATCTAACTTCAAACATTAAAAGAATCAGGAGCAGCAAAACACTGCCCTGTGACTTCCCCTAAAACATGGTCAGTTCAGGTTTGGGTTTAGGAAGCAAGTGTTGTCTCCCCACCACTTTAATTACATCAGGTCCAGGTCAGAAATCAGCGCTGTCTGTCTGTGAAACTTACCCAACCCGAACCTATCGGCCATCCCATTCTACCACACGTAAAGGATACAGAAAGATCATATTAAACAAAAAGCTAAACCCCAGGGGACCAAAGAAAAGAAAGTTGGTTAGTAGTCTCCACACCTGCAAAACAAGAGCAACACAGAAATTAATGAAATACACACACTGCACAACATAGATTTAATAAACTTTACCCAATCTCTGAACCCATCGCAGTGATCAGTACAAATTCACTGAGGTGGAAAGGTTGGGTGATATTTTCAGGGTGATGGGACTGTGGAAGTGGTTTGAGGTGATGGATTATGGGTATCAAACAAGTAGTGCCGGTCTCCCTGTAGAGTATTGGTAATGAGTCAAATAAATCTAGAGCCAATACATCATGAAGTGTGGGGTAAAAGCATTCTTCAACTCACCTGATATTTCTTGACTATCAAGTCGGGATTGAAATAAAGCTGGAATGGGGTAATGAACTCCAGTTGCTGTGAAAAGACAAGTGAGAATTTACTGCAGGAAGCATCAGCTCACTACAGGATACAGCTTCATGAACCAAAGGTCAGACCCAACAAACCGCACACATAACAATCCAATCCACAGACATCCCATTAAACTACAGGCAATAGAGCGGGAAGGAGACTGGAGACAGTCGAAGCTCGTGCTCTTGTATGCAGGTGCTTAACTTGTATCTTTATCCATTTCAGAGGGGCCAGAGATGATTCATTTTCTCATTTCCTTTGGTTAGTGCACAGTAAGGTGCGGTACAGAACAGAAGATCCTCGATTTAATCTATGCTCTGTGATGGGGTGACCCATCGCAGCCAGTGCCTTGGGCTGTAGGATTGCGGGGAGGGGAGACACAAAAATTAGCAAAAATCCTCTGCCATGTTGGAGAATATACAAGTATGGCAGGCAAGAGCAGACCAGGCTCAATTGCAACACCCACCAGGGTTAGGGTTAGCCCACAAACAAAAAGCCTGCCAACACTCACTGTGGCTCACAAATAAATACTGAAAATTGCAGCCACTGAGGAAAAAGAGAGATACCTGGAAGAAAGGGGTGCCGTATTGCTCCCGAATACTGCATTTATCATCCACATGAGCTAATCCAGTGAGAGAGGTCAGCAGAAACCCCAGTGCCACATCATGGAAGGACACGTCATACTGCAGACAGCAGCTGTGCTTCCTGAGCGATGGTGTCTGACTGGTGGCTGAACACCACAGTCCAGCTCAGCTCAGGTCAAACTGTACTCTGTGCCCCTCAACAATAGTCAATCCATCTGAACACCACCCCACTTGCCAGAGGAAACTTGAAATGCTACAGGGATCCCATTCTCGAATCCAATCTTCAACTTACCCCTTCAATGACCACAGCACACAAACACCCCCCCCCTTACTCAGCCGGCTCCTGAAATAACATTTCTGCAAAAATACTTAACAGTATTGTGGGAGCACCATCACCACATGGACTGCAGTGGTTCAAAGAGAAGGCCCACCATCTTCACTAATAAACAATCAAAACTCTCGACAGAAATTTAATGCAGTAACTGAATCGTACTGGAACTCTGATCATGTCACTGGCAATCATCTATCCTTTCTTCTGTCCCCGCACCAACTACTAAAGGAGTGAAATCCACTTCTGTTAACCCAGAGTTTGGCAGTTCAAATCCCACCATTGCAAGTTGTGAAATTGAATTGAATAAATCTGGTCATTTCTGGGCAGGCACCTGGAGAATGACTGTCAGATTGTCATAAAAACCCCGCTGGGGAAGGGGAGCTGCCATTCTTACCCTGTCTGGCCTATATGTGACTGCACTAGTAGTAGATTCCTATTGCCCTCAGGGCAACCAGGGTTGGGCAATAAATCCTGCCTCAACAGTGCCATACACATCCCAAGAACATATTTTTTAAATCTTACCGTCAACTTTTTCCATTATAAATTCCTATGTGCACATTTAATACAAACTGCCTATGTCAAACATGTCACGCTGTAACTACACCCTCCCGCCAGTGGAGTCATAAAAAGAAAGTCTTGCATTTATATAGATCCTTTCACGACCTCCGGACGTCTCAAAGCGCTTTACAGACAATGAAGTACTTTTTCTGAAGTGAAGTCACTGTTGTAATGTAGGAATTGCGGCAGCCAATTTGCGCACAGCAAGCTCCCACAAACAGCACTGTGATAATGACCAGATAATCTGTTTTTTTAGTGATGTTGATTGAGGGATAAATATTGGCCAGGACACCCGGGGGTAACTCCCCTGTTCTTCTTCAAAATAGTGCCATGGGATCTATTACATCCACCTGAGAGAGCAGACGGGGCCTCGGTTTAACGTCTCATCCGAAAGACGGCACCTCTGACAGTGCAACACTCCCTCAGCACTGCACTGGGAGTGTCAGCCTAGATTTTGTGCTCGAGTCTCTGGAGTGGGACTTGAACCCACACCTTCTGATTCAGAGGGGAGAGTGCTACCCACTGAACCACAGCAAGGAGTGCTACCCACTTCTCTTCTTAGGCAGTCCCTCGGAACCGAGGATGACTTGCTTCCACATTAAAAATGAGTTCTCAGGTGACTGATGAGTCCAATGCGGGACCTACAGCCTGTCACAGGTGGGGCAGACGGTGGTTGAAGGGGCGGGTGGGTGGGTGTTTGGGAGCAGTACGGCGTTCCAGTCTGTCGCCGTTGGGGTTGTCCATGAGGGTCCTGACTTTCCAGGTTCTGAACTTCATTTTAAAGGGTGGAAGATGCCTGTGCGTGAATTCATTTAACGTGGGGTGGCCGTTGCACAGCAGCTACCACACGGGCTTGACAGAGCAAGGTCTTGGTCCAATGGCAAGGGGATCCAAGACGATTGGAGACCAGGCTCTGCTACAACGGCCTAGCACACACTACCCACTGAACCACAGCAAGGAGTGCTACCCACTGAACCACTGCTGACAGTCAATCATAATAGAAGTATAGAATGAATGACATCTGTGCGCCCTGCTCCAATTATTCCCGCACCCTCTAGCCCCGCTTGAGTTACACTTGGTTTTGACTCCTCATATGTAATGCCACAGGAGATTGACTCGTCTGTTATGAAATATGGGTACAATAGCTTAATGGTTCTGAAATGAGAAGTCGCACAACACCAGATTATAGTCCAACAGTTTTATTTGAAATTACGAGCTTTCGGAGCGCTGCTCCTTCGTCAGGTAGAGTGAGGGAATACAAATCAGATACAAAGCATATATAGACCTACGCGAGAGTACGCACTGCGTACTCTCGCGTATTCTGTCTCCAATTGCCGGTTTTCTGCATGCACTGCGCATGCGCTGAAAACCGGCACTTGGTGAATGGAAAAGGGGGCGGGTCCTAGGTGAACCGCGTGCGCGCTACAGGCTGCGCGCACGCTGTGCACTTAGTGGTTTCAACGCGCAGGTAAGTACGGAAGATTCTACACATAAAAAAGAGTAAGACCCACTTTTAACAAGGTAAGTAGTGAATTAAGTATTATTTTGAATTTTTTTTAACAGGTATATCTTTTTTAGAGACTTTAAAGACAGGTAAGTTTATTTTTATAACTTTTTAAAAGATTTTAAATTTTTTTAAAATTTAATTTTTTATTTAAAATGGTTAATTTATTTAACTATACTTATTTTATTAATGTGATGGTTTTTTTTAAAAATTTAATTGAGGTTTAGCGGTTCTTTTGGGGGGCTATAGTATTCATAACTTTCACAGCACTTATGTGAAAGTTATGAATGGAAGATGGTGTGCTGCCATTGACTCTAACTGAGTCACGTGATCCCACAGCTCGCACGAATTAACTACGCCGGTGGGATACGCAAGCCCAGCACAGCAGCTGTCCAGAACATCAAGTTCGTGCGAGCTGGAACTGAAAAAGCCAACGTGGAGTGAGAGATTGCGGGGAGGCCTTACCCTCGCACGAAGGCTTCCTCACGAATTTTTGGGCCATTGTATCTCTGCAGACACATTGTTCTCTGTCTATATATGCTTTGTATCTTATTTGTATTCCCTCACTTCACCTGACGAAGGAGCAGCGCTCCGAAAGCTCGTAATTTCAAATAAAACTGTTGGACTATAACCTGGTGTTGTGCGACTTCTCATTTTTGTCCACCCCAGTCCAACAGCGGCATCTCCGCTTAATGGTTCTGCACCAGGAACCCAGAGGTCAGGAGTTCAAATCTCACCATGACAAACTGTGAAACTGAATTCAATAAACCCAGTAATTTCCGGGCTGGCTGTCACCAGGAAAATGGCTGTGAAAACTGCCGGGTCACTAGTGCCCTTCCGGGGAGGGAACCTGCAGCACACCCCCCCCCCCCTCAATGGCCTACAGGTGACTCCAGTCTCACACTTGGAATGTCCTCAGGGCAACTAGGCAAAAGAAGATGGAGCTCAACAAATAGCTAGAGGCAATTCTGGGAGGTCAGGGCAGTTCTAAAACTCGAGTGCAGTAAATGCTGAATAGTATTCAAGTCACAGTCCCACAGCCAGACTTCACTCAAGCTCCTTGACTGAGTAACATGCTCATAATAAGTTACTCACAACTCTTTGTTGTTCAAACTGTTGCTGAAGTGTCAGCTGGAAGTCGTGATTGGACCAGAAAATGATCAGGTGGAAGTTCAAGCCCCACCTTGAGCCCAGTATAAAAATGGACAACACACTGTTTAATGATCAAAGCCCTCTGACATCAATGCCAGTGTGCATTAACCCTGGCCTCCATTTCCTCTCCCTCCAAGGCCAACAAACAGGCAGTTATTTTTTGGGGTGAGGGGGCACCCTCGTTAATATTTTACATGAAAATGAAATCCAGGTGGCAAAACTATCTCCTTAACTTGCCCACTTTCCTCCATTATATTACACAAACATCGCACTGCCCCCGATATTCCCAGTACAGCATAGAGCAAAGCTTTCCACAACAAGAAATTGTTGGTTAAAGTTGCACTTGAAGTGCTGCCTACAAGAGCAGCACAACGTATGATTTGCTGTTAATCACTTAGCATGCTAAATAACTAAGGTATGCACTCCCTGTCACCTTGGGTGATTGCACTGGATAGCGCCACTTCCTGCCAAGTTTTCAGTCCTGATTGTCACTGAATTGCACAGTTATTCCATGAAAGCCAGCACCCAAGTCGCTGTTCTCAACATTGAGTGTCGGCAGGCTATTCATATAGGTAGGGTGTCACACCAATGCTGTCCCAACTCGCTGTCCACACGCACGCATTTCCAGCTGGAGGCACTGGCTGCGTGAACACTGGCTGATTCCCTTCTCCATAGCCCAGGAACACTGAGCCCAAATGTAGCTGCTCCACCACTGGCACACAACAGAGATGGAAGATCGTGATCCTCTGCCTCTGACTGTGGCACACTACAGGGTGTATCTGCCCATACTTTGAATTGTATAGTTCACTGATGGCCAAGGAAAGTTGGAATGGAGAGATGGCTTTGGGATTGGGCTGACTTCGAGATGAAGTGGTAGGCAGCAACTTACACACCACAAGCCTTACCAACTCTGGTTGGAGGCATTTCTGGAGATTTGATCACATGACGCTCTAAAGGCACATGACATCTGGGCACGTGACACTTGACCACCTGCGCCCCCACCCTGCCTGTCCTCGCACATCACCAGTCGTGGCCTTGGCATTGAGGGTGACGTTACCCAGCTAGGGGGTGGGTGCTGCAGGCACAAAGATCTCCCGGGCAGCTAGCAGCATTGCCAGGGGGAACCATGCCCCATTCAAGGAGGCTCCCGGGCAATCCGGGAGAGTTGGGAACCCCAGCACTGGGGAAGGACAAATCACAACATAGCCGAGGCTCGCGGCACGTGACACACACACGCCTTCTGATTGGTCAGAAGCATGGTGCCCCCACCATGTACAGCGGCATCAGTCGGGCCCAGACCCGCCCGCCCGGGCACTGACCGGACAATACTGCAGGGTGCGAGGGAGGGCCTGGCACCCGCTGCCTCACCCCGGACACCCCCATCCTTACCACGGCCGCCGTGGTCAGCACACAGGCGGTGGTGTAGGCCCGGGTCACTATGGGAATCTGCCGGTACTCCTGCAGCAGGCTCTGGTACGCCATGCCCGCGCCGCCCGATACCCAACTCCTCGTTCCGGACACGCCGCCACTGCTCCGAGCGCCGCCGCCGCCGCCTGACTGGCAGCTCCAGCCGCCAATCGCAAAGCAGCGTTCGTCACAGCGACCTATCAGACGGCAGGGTCTGGGGTGCGGGGCGGCAACGGTCCCGCCCACAGCCGGTCAAAGTGCAGCAGGAGGGGGCGGGGCTAGCCGCGGGAAGGGCGGGGCCTATCGCCACGTCGCCGTTGACCCACCAAACGCAGGTGGGGTGAATGATCATCGGACTCGGCCAATAGTAACGGAGGAAAGGAAATGCGCGGCCAATGGGCTGTCACCACGCGAGGAAAGCGAGCTCGAGAGGGGCTCGTGGGCGGTGAATAACCGCCAGTGAGGGGGAAAGAGAGAGAGAGAGAGAGAGGGGAG